>OY992883.1:49626367-50276367 GCA_963921405.1 Cepaea hortensis | reverse complement strand
AACGAGAACTTTAAATGTAACATTCACATGGGTGGTAGATTCCAGTGAAATATTACAAGGGACATTGTAATTGAGACAATATAGACAATAGATAGGATCAAGTCTATTACCAACAACAGTGATACTTATGTTCACAGTACAGAGATTTGTACATTTTAAGAACTATAGGGACTTATAATGTGCAGTGTGCAACCGGTCCATGATCAGTGGTAAATTATAGACTGTATCTATTTCGGATGATCATGTATATGTATTACCAGGTAGCTACAGAAGGAAGTCAGTGTCTGGCAGGAGAGATACATTACTGGGTGAAGTTGTCTTGTGCTGACCTAACGTGCTGTGGTGTGTCCTTGCAAGGATGAACTGACTGGGCTATTAATCTGAGGGTCCGATTCTACACACATTATAGAACACGCCACACATTCTTCGCATACGCTTCTCACATACATTATACTTTTCTTTTAATAAATTAATTGTTATTAATTTTTAGAAGCTAGAGTTGTTGAGTATGTTGCGTTGGGGAAGAATGAGAGGGGGCATGATACAGCAGTGATAGAGAGAGAGAAAGAGGTGTCCATAAACTGACGGAGTTTTGTAGACGAATTCTAGTGGTTCCTCCAGGATAATGAAAAGGGGTTAAAATAAAATGTGGGTGTTGATTCCTCTCACTCCAGGGACGACACTTTAAACGGATACACGACACTCCTCCAGCCCCAGACAGTAATTACTATTAAATCATTTAGGCCCAATAAATTATTACATTACATTCTTCAGCTCTAAAGAGTTATTACTTATGTTCGGGCTATTAGTTACTTTAACTCCTTCTGACACAATCTAGAAAACAGTGATTGTGTATGGAACAGAAAAAGAAAAAAAAAACACCAACTAAGGAAAAACAACCATAACTGTTTGGTTTATTGTTGTCACACTCCCCAGCCTTGTCCGCTGAAGTGCAGACTTTCTGCGTTTCAGCGCAATCAGGTATTACAACCAACACGTTATCCACAGCATTGAAAGCTGTGCACCCACAAACGAATTCACTTAACCTGTCTGCTAAATACAGTAGCACCAGCGACGTAGTTAAGTATTTTCTTTCCATAGCTAACGAGCAATTACCCCGGAGAATGGCCAAGCAATCATTGCCAGTGGTGTTACAGTAATGATTTTCTTCACTACAACGGAAACCGCTATTTTTCATTAATGAATCAGCCTTTGGTTTTGTTTCACCTGTGCTAGTATTCTTTGATGCTACATTTTCCGTGACTTCCGCCCACATTTTTATTCGCTTGGCGTCTGGTGTGATATATAAGCGAGGAGAGGCTAGTCGTGTGGCTAGAATGTCAGGTTCGAACACTCGGTAACGTATGGAATGTTTGTCTCTGTCGGGAGCAAAAAGAAAACCCCTACCCCGCACAGTTGGCGGCGACTGCACTAGCCACGCGGCCTTAATTCCTCTTAATTCATCAGGTTCAAGACCAACCTCTCCCCTTCCCCCGCATAGTCCCCCGTCCTACACTGCAAGGTACTATAGGTAATAGATGACAGTTTGACAGTTATATGTCATGTTTTGTGGTCATCATTTTCATCATCATGTGAGTTATCTTGGTTTACCATCTCACACAATCAACAGCATATCAGATCAGGGTTGTGTTCCTAAGATGCCATTTCGTCATCTAGGCCTTTGTGTTAATTTCTTCCTGGTCTTTTACCATCAACATTTGCCAGCAGTCACGAAGTGTTTACGTTTATTCCTACTCGAAATGTGCCCAAAAGTCCCGACTGTCTGCATATAATATATCTAATTACTTTGGAGTTTTCTTCCTTTTCTTGAAGGACTCTTTTATTTTTGTTTCTTCTTTTGCGTGTCCAAGGCATTCTTTGTATTTTTCCAAGAAGCCACAATGGCCGCCCTCAGTATGTCAGTTTATTGTCCAAGTCTCACATATATACAACCGGTTTCTCTCTATGTTTTCTTATTGTAATTGACAGGTATTTAGTTGTCTGTATTGTCTTCCTTAACTAGTCAACGAGTCAACGAGTTAACAAGTCAACCTTAACTTGCGGTGAAAAGGGCGACGACGTGATGCGTTTATTCTTCGGGAGACGCTGTTTAGTGTTTCCTGTGGATTATGTGGTGTTATTTCGTATTCGTTTATTGGAAGTGTTCAAAAGAAGCCAAGGAAGGCACCGGTAAACTACCTCTTTAAAAGTGCCTAGTACATTATGATTCGCCTAAAGACTGATCATATCAAGACAAGGACAGAGACATTAAAATTAGCAACATGGAATGTTAGGACGCTAAACGACGACGAAAAATTAGATAACATAAAACAAGAAATGGAAAGAGAAAAAAATAATATTTTAGGGATGTGCGAAACGAGATAGACAGGAACAGGCATCAAGATAGATGAAGATTTTAAGATTATTTATTCTGGAGGTGAAGATCGACAAAGGGGAGTGGCAAAATCTGTTCAAGGATATTGGGCCGTGTCGGACAGAGTTCTACCAGTTAAATTAAGTGGTAGACCTTTTAACATAAATGTTATTCAAGTATATGCGCCAACAGGAGAATCAAGTGAAGATAGTGTAGAGGAATTTTATAATGACATAGAGTCTGCCTTAAAGAAATGTAAAAATTCAGAAATAAATATCATAATAGGGGACCTCAATGCAGAAGTAGGAAATCAAGGTGATAGATACACAGTAGGAATCTATGGTTTAGGAGAGAGCAATTAAAGAGGATACAGACTCGTAGAGTGGGCAAAAGAACAGGAAATGATTGAAGGAAACACCTGGTTTAAACAACACCCTAGAAGATTGTGGACATGTAGGAGTCCTGATAGCAGGATAAGAAACCAGATTGACTACACTCTGATTAGCGGAAGATTTAGAAACGCGTTAACAATAGCAAAAACAGTTCCCAGTGCTGATTGTTATAGTGACCACAAATTACTTACGGGAACATTGAGGATAAATTTGAAGAAAGTCAAGTATATGACAGGAAACACTAAATATGATTTGTGTACATTGAGTAATGACAAGGAAATACAAAACAAATTCAACATAGAAGTACAGAACAGATTTGATATATTGTCTGATCTAGAGATCCTATTCCAGGATGTGGATGATCAATGAGAAATGCTCTTAAGCAAATGAAAGCTAGCAAGTCCCCCAGTGCAGACAACATCACAACAGAAATGACTAAAACTTTAGAAGAATATGGAACAGATCAAGTCACCAGACTGCTGAACACATTATATGATACTGGAGATACCTTCTGAATGATGTAATTCTGTATTTATTGCAATCTCAAAGACATCAGGAGCCTTGGAATGTGATCAACATAGAACAATTAGTATAATGAGTCACATCACAAAGATTTTGCTGCGAATTATCATGCAAAGAGTGAGGAAAAAAATACAACCTGAAACAGGGGAAGAACAATGTAGGTTTATAGAAGGAAAGGTTACAGTAAATGCTGTGTATATGCTGTGAACAGTTATTGAACGTGCTATAGAAGTAAATAAGGATATTCATCTTTGCTTTTTTGACTACACAAAGGCTTTTGATAGAGTTAGACATGTCAACATGGTGGATATGCTTGCAGATCTACAAATTGATGGGAAAGACATTAGACATAAAAACATATATTGGAAACAACAAGCTGCCATAAGGATTGATAATGAAGTGGGATAATATATGCCTATTAAGAGAGGTGTTAGGCAGGGATGTCTTAGGCAGATCATTTTTCCCTATACAGTGAAAATATTTTCAGAAATATAGAAGATATAAATGGAATCAGTATTGGAGGACGAAACATCAATAACATTAGATATGCAGATGATACAGTTTTGATTGCAGACAATGCGCAGGATCTGCAACAATTAGTAGATACGGTTGTTGTACACAGTGAGCAACTGGGGTTAGAATTAAATTGTAAAAAGACACAGGTTATTGTAGTTACTAGGAAGAACGAAATACCACAATGTAATATACAAGTAAATGGGATTATTCTTCAACAAGTGAATCGGTGCAATTATCTCGGAACAGTCATAACATCTGATGGGAGATGCCTTGAAGAGATTAGAACAAGAATCGCCATGGCGAAAGTAGCCTTTAGCAAGATGAAAAACATTCTGACCAATAAAAAGATGTCAATTGAAACGAGAAAAATAGTATTGGGGGAATACATAGAGCCTGTTCTTTTGTATGGATGTGAAACTTGGACAATGTGCAGTCAAACTGTAAAACATCTGATGGCTGCAGAAATGTGGTATCTGAGGAAAATGCAAAGAATACCACGGACAGACAGAAAAAACCAATAACCAAGTACTACAGGAGACAAATGACAATCGTAAATTGATTAGAGAAATTAGGCTTAGACAGTCAAAATATTTTGGCATGTTATGAGAAGAAATTGATTGGAGAACTTAGTGACAACATAGCAAGATCGAAGGGAACAGATCAAGAGGAAGACCGAGAGGAAAATATCTGGATGGCTTGGCCATATGGCATGGACGAGACAGGAACACTGAGCTGATCCACGACTCTGGTGATCGAGTGAAATGGCGAGTCATGACCGTCCACGCTTTCCGGCATGGCACATGATTGATTGATTGTCTTCCTCCATTTTGCAAGCGGCTAAATTAAACACGATAATTCTTGATCAAATACATACATACAGTAGTAGTAGTAGTAGTAGTAGTAGTAGTAGTAGTAGTAGTAGTAGTAGTAGTAGTAGTAGTAGTAGTAGTAGTAGTAGTAGTAGTAGTAGTAGTAGTAGTAGTAGTAGAAGTAGTAGTAGTAGTAGTAATAATAATAATAGTAGTGTTAGTAGTAGTAGTAGTAGTAGTAGTAGTAGTAGTAGTAGTAGTAGTAGTAGTAGTAGTAGTAGTAGTTGTAGTAGTAGTAGTAATAATAATAATAGTAGTGTTAGTAGTAGTAGTAGTAGTAGTAGTAGTAGTAGTAGTAGTAGTAGTAGTAGTAGTAGTAGTAGTAGTAGTAGTAGTAGTAGTAGTAGTAGTAGTAGTAGTAACAGCTGTATTGGTAACACCAGTAGTAGCATATTAGTAGTTGTAGCAACAGCAGTAGTACAGTGGTAGTAGTAACAACAGTAGACAGTAGTAGTAGTATTTGTAGAAGTAACAGTAGTAGTACTAGTAGTTGTAGCAGCAGCAATAGCAGTAATAGCAGCAGCAGCATCAGTAGTAATAACAGCGATGGCAGTAGCAGTAGTAGTAAGAGTAGTAGCAGTAGTAGTAACAGTAGTAGCAGTAGTAGTAGCAGTAGTAGTAACAGTAGTAGCAGTAGTAGTAACAGTAGTAGCAGTAGTAGTAACAGTAGTAGCAGTAATAGCAGCAGCAGCAGCAGAAGCAGTAGTAATGACAGCAGTAGGACCAGGAACAAATTATTTGTTTCAATAATCTTCACCGTTCTAGCCTAGAGATAATAAATAATCCAAAGAGTCTCAGAAATACCAACACAACCTTTGGCTTGAAAATACCATTTTTCTCGAGAGACTATTTGTCTCTGGTCCTCGGTCGAGCGCCCCTCTCAAGGGAAGTCACCCATCAATAGGAAGATAAATGGGGTGAATTAAGATGAGATTTTATCGCAATGAATCAGCGCTAGGTAGAGGACTCCGTGCTGAGGGAATCTCCTAATTTGAGCCCTTTAATTTGTGATTGTAATGAAACACAGCGTGAGAATATCTGTTTCCTTCCGATGGTCTCTTTTTATATCTCCCATCTTTTCCACTCTTGTTCCTCTCATGCTGTCTATTCTAGTAATCTGGCTGTTTGGTATGGACGAGCTGTCTATGGACTATTATGTGTTAAGTGTACTGGGCGCCATTTTGGAATTTGTCTGACATATTATTCCTATAGTCTGTCCGGAAATGAATGCCGTCATTCACGATCAATTATTTTGAAAACTGTCTGTTGCATCGTTATGAAATTTTTCCTGCCGTCTTATATTTACCCCCACCCCAGGAATATGTCTTTGATAGGTCCAAAAACAACTTAAATCATCGAAAGCGGCGACATTTCTTTGATGTTTTGGTGAAAAACTAGTGATTTCTCGCTACCAAACTTGTTTTACAGTAATGAATGCCCCGCCAATTCAGATGACGACACAAGTCGTATCCGGATTCGTATGGGAGTGGGTGCAATAAAAGAAGTAGCTTAAAAGTCGACAGGGTCGACTGCATTGCACCGGGTTTTTATCTCATATGGCTCAGTCTCTTTCCGCAGCGCGGAAATCGTCGCACAAACGCTCCAGCAACGACCCTCGGGAGTCTCCGAAAAAATGCACTTGTGAAATGAAGGACGCGGCCCGGAATTGAACATACAACCTTCGGAGCCCGAGTCAGACGGCTTGAGCACTTTACCACGGAGACTCCCTAGAGGGGTGCTATGTGTAATATTAGTAAAGACAGAATTGACAGAGGCATGGGGTAAATAATGTGTAAATTGACAGGAAAGTAGAAGGAATATATTTCTTACCTTATTTTTCATTTCCTTCTTGTTTCTTCAGCTGCTGGTTAATAATTATACACAAGCATTCATGTTACTAGGATGCATTTAGCTTCCTATATTGAGTTCGTGAAAGCTTCCAAATAGCTGAAAATGTGCGTATGGAGTGACCAGAAATTATATCGTAATTTAGTCATCATGTGTCCATTTTTAAGGACCTGTTCAGCTGTCTGTGTAGTTTGTTCTCACGTACACCTGAGTGACAGACACGCTTTGAGTCTTCGTGAAAGATTATCTACTCTGCTGTTTACTGTTCAGAGATGGAACATGATTACTTGTTTTGCACTATGAAAATAGTTGTCAGTGTCTCTGTAGTGGGCTTTCTTCTTAACGACCAAGATGTTGGTCCTCTTTTCATTGAAGTTTATAGATTGATTCGTATGCACGTGTGTTGTCCCCTAATTTGACAACGTGTTTGCTCTCACGTTTCTTGTTATGCCACAATATGTCAGTTTCCACCGCAATATTACTCTTCTGTTGGTATTCAATGCGTTTAGTGTGTGTGTGTGTGTGTGTGTGTGTGTGTGTGTGTGTGTGTGTGTGTGTGTGTGTGTGTGTGTGTTTTAATACCAGTTGTTTGTCACCGCTGAGGGCTTGCGGAATTGAAAATTCATCACTGTTTAATATAAACTGTTGCCAATGACATTGTGCTGATGCTGTAATGTTTATTGCCTGCAATTCGTCTGAATAGTTGGAGCAAAATATCCCAGTAAGCGTGCACGTGGATTAAGGTCTGCGATCTGTTCAGACCTTAATCTGTGTCTGACGATTCCAGTAGGTTGACGACTGCTCTCGGTTGCATAAAATTCAATCCATCCTTTCTCCAATAGTCCTCTTCCTCTTTCAACACATGGTCCTCACATTTTCCCAGTAAATTTTATCAATATTTAATAGCGCGGACTGGATTAGTATCTTGACGTCAGACAATTTGAATATAGTTATCAGTTGAGGTTTCTTCATTGCACTCCGGACAGGTCCATAGGTGCTCAGATCCTTCCCCCAGCATAAGCATCAGCGTTCGGTGGCTAATAGTGCCAGTTCTGTGTTAGTTAACGAGGCACCTCGTTTTCCCGATGTACCTCTCGTGTCTGGCCGTGCCAGTTCTTACTCCCAAGTCTTTCATCCTGGACAGCGATGTGGATTCACTGACGTCAAAGTCTTCTGTTCTAGACATGTCTTTAAGGACGTTAATAACATCGGCACGATCCGCGGGCTGGCCATCTGCAGGGGGTGCAGGGCCAGCCAGTTTATCAGCTCGTTTATTTCCCTCGACTCCCGCATGTCCCGGGACAAAGATGAAGGTAACTTTACGGACAACAGACTTCCTCAGCGACTCAGTATATAGTATTGTCATCTGGCACCTGTCCTTTAATTTTAGCCCACACAAGTTCTACAGGGTTAAAATGAGAATGGTACGGCGGAAGTCTCAAGCACCCATGACGATGCTCTTCTATCAACTTGTCGATTTAATATTTCTTGCTTTTTGGCGTCTGTTTTACAAGGGACAACAATTCTAGCTAGAAATACATTTCTGGAAATGGTATGTTTTCCATTCGAAGCCATATCTTTATTGCTCCCTTTGTGCTAGATGCTTCAGGTATTTTGTCTTCTTGGGCAACAACATTGATATAATGCATTGTCCATAATTGGACACGACGGTCTATTTAGGGATGGAAGCACTGTATTCTCGAGCCAATTTCTAAATACATTACCATTCATCGTATTATGATAATTCCTATTGTCTGTATGCTTTGATACGAACACGAGCCCAGCATTCTGTAGTAAGCCATTATGAGTACCACCAGCATAGGCTATGACCAAACGCTGTCCTTTACTACTGGGCACATATCGCTTTATCTGTCCATCCACTGATTGCTATTCCTTATCACTTGTGTGGTGCGCATTGATCCAGGTTTCATGCAAACCCACAATGCCATAATTTTCTTTGCGCATTTCCCTTATTTCATGCAGGTATCTGCTTCTCATGGCTCCTAAATGCGGTTGCTCGCAAAGAATATTTCTACCTCCCTTGTTCTTTCTAAAAGTGAAGATAATGTCCTTTTAATTTTCCACAAAATTGTTTTGGATAGCTCTATGTTATTGTTCTGTCTCAACCAAACCCTAAGTTTTCTTACAGACACTGTTTCTTTGGCAACCACAATTTTTATAATGCTGGATAATTCTGGATATAAAATCCAAAATGTTTATAATTTTAGGAGTCTCCGTGGCGAAGTAGTCAAGCCTTTTGACTCGCGCTCCATAGGTTGTGGGTTCGATTCCGGGCCGCATCCTTCGGTTCACGAGTTACATTTTTCGGAGACTTCTGTGGGTCGTCGCTAGAGCTGCGGAGCTCGTGCTTTGTGCGATGCTTTCCGCGCTGCGGATAGAGACCGAGCTATATGGGATAGAACCCGGTGCAATGAAGTCGACCCTGTCAACTTCTAAGCGACTTGTTAAAGCATTAGTATAATAGCTCGCCTTATGACATCTGTGTCAAAGCTGTCTACAATAACCTTTCTACCTACCATTTGGTTATTTTGTGGTGGTTTAATTCCAGATTCTTGCACGCATCGACGAAATGACCGTTTACTCAAACCCAATACATGCACTATTCTTTTTTTTCGGAATTTGTAATAGTATAAAACAGTTTCCTGCCATCAGCTTCTTGACAAAAATATGTGTACAACGTCATAACGATGCTTTGAAGTGTATACACAATTTCGCATTCAATCCCATTGAAAAATATTCACACATTTCAATGTTTGCGATAAGTGGTAAGATTTATTTAAAAAAAAAAAAAAAAAAAAATTAAAAAAATTCAAGTTTCATGAAATAATCCATATTTTGACGACACCTCTGAACACTCCCAGTTTAAACAGCGACGGATTCTTGGCATAAGGCCAATCCCGTGAAACACGTAGAATATTCAACATTGAACGCTGATTGTCTGGCTACGGTGTAATACATTTAAAATTATGAACTTAATTTCTGACTCGTAAATTATATACCGCATATAAACAGACATTGAAATCTGCTGTACAATCTTCAGAACAAACATTGTTTTGTTGGGTAGACATGATGATATGGTTATATGCTAAATCTCATAGTTTTCCCTCATTTGGTTACTGAGATGTGGATTTTTATTTCGAGGCAAACACATGTGAATGCACTATAGAAGAATATGGAATTGCTACAGTAGTACCGGCAATATTGGTAGTAGTTTTTGTTGTTGCTGTCATAGTGGCCTCGTCGGGGCAGCAGCAGCAGCAGCAGCAGCAGTAGTAGCAGCAGCAGCAGCAGCAGCAGCAGTAGTAGTAGTAGTAGTAGTAGTAGTAGTAGTAGTAGTAGTAGTAGTAGTAGTAGTAGTAGTAGTAGTAGTAGTAGTAGTAGTAGCAACAGCAGCAGCTATTGTTGCTGTTAGTACTGTTACTACTACTACTACCACCACCACCACCACCGCCACCACCACCACCACCACTACTACTACTACTACTACTACTACTACTACTACTACTACTACTACTACTACCACCACCACCACCACTACTATTATAACAACAACAACAACAACAATAACAACAACTACTACTACTACTACTACTACTACTACTACTACTACTACTACTACTACGACTACTACTACTACTACTACTACTACTACTACTACTACTACTACTGTTACTACTACTACTACTACTACTACTACTACTACTACTACTACTACCGCCACTGCTACTCCTACAACACTACTACTGCTACTCAGAGTACTGCTGATGCTACTGCTATTACTATTTCGAATGCTAACTACTACTACTACAACTACTGTGACATAATGACCTTAGGCATCGTCTACTGCATATAGACATTTCTGTTTAATGGTATGTAGACGTCATCACCAGGTTGCTCTAGGCAGTTCATTTAGAGAATCAGTAGCGGAACGACTTAACCACATACATAACAGTTCTGAAGGAAACAAGAGTTTAGTAAACTGGTTTCCATTTTATAGATCCTTTTTCTGTAACGACTTCTGCGAGCCGGTTTTTGTTGTTTTACGTAGTCTATTGACGTCCGTTGTGACGTATTCCACCTATGGCTGTCCATTGTCCAAGCAAGAAATAGTAAATTACTAGGGGGAAGAGATTATAACTTAATTTGTCGACTTTTTTGATACCTTATTCGTTCGGTAATCTATTTGACTCCAGATTCTTACTGGGAAACTGTTTCGATGTGTCACCAAATAACTGAATGCCGTGAATTCGACGTTTTCCACAACAGCTTATTTCTCTTCTGAATTCATCATCATCATCATCATCATCATCATCATCATCATCATCACCACCACCACCACCACCACCACCACCACCACCACCACCACCACCACCACCACCACCACCAGCATCATCATCATCGTCATCATCATCAGCAGCAGTAGCATCATCATCATCATCATCAGCATCAGCATCATCACAATCATCATCAGCAGCAACAGCAGCATCAGCATCAGCATCAGCATCATCATCATCATCATCACCATCGTCATCATCATCATCATTTATTCACTCCAGAAAAGGGCAGTGCATCTAATCAATGGTGATAAGTTTACAGACAATTCTAACCTACATGAACGTCTTCAGTTACTGCCACTCCACAAAAGCCTACTTTTTAATAAGGCTAAACTAACTCACAAAATCCTATTTCAAAATGCCCCAAGCTACCTTTGGCCATTGTTTAAATATAACGCAAGACACAGCGAACGACTAAATATACTTCATGTCCCTAAACCTTATATAAAACAAGCTTAGCATACTCTGCCACTCAGTTGTGGAATAATCTTCCACAAGAAATCAAAGACACCACCAATCATTATGCATACAGTCACAACCTGCTTGAACACTACCTCAGGACCGACTACATGCCCCCTTAAAAAATAAAAACAGCAACAAAAACAATAATAATGGTAAATTATCTCGAACGACAACTAGCCAGAAAAAAAAAGACATTCCCATATGTGTTGCACGTTACACCCACCTTGGGTATTTATGATGCCCATGTTAAACATTGCCTCAACGAGTCATGTATTATTAATTATTTTTCATGCGTTTTAATGCTTATTGTTCTTTTGTCGTCAAAGAATTGCTTCATAAGAGATGTTGGATGAAAGAATGTATGAGAGGAAATTGAAAAAAAGGGCAGAATGTCAGACGGGCCTGCGTGACCAAGTCTTAACCCTTTGAAAATAAAGATTTTCTTTCGTTCGTTCGATCGTTCATCATCATCATCATCATCATCATCATCATCATCATCATCATCATCATCATTATCATCATCATCATCATCATCATCATCATCATCATCATCATCATCATCACCTTCATTATCATCATCATGAGTCCTGCCACATAGGCTTGGGAGTTCATCTCTCACAACAGATCCCAGTCATTGATTTAATTATAATATTGAATAGAATTCATACTAAGTTTAAAAGAATCTTGAAATAACCACAATCATTATGTGCTCTGCCAACTGACATGGGTGATAATGCTTTCCACCTGATTCTGTTTTTAACCAAACTATATCAAAGTATGTATTCACACCGTCCTGGCCATTACTAAGGATGTCATTCTACTTATGTGAATAATATCAAATAATGATGGGACGAATGCAATAATATAATAATCATACCCCCATAAGTTCATAATATTGTGTTGATATTTTTATTTAATAACCCCATATTAGAAGAATAGGGGACATATATCGTACATGTATACCAAATGATAGTTGCATATCTGTTATATGACTTCGCAGTCAATCCCAGCATTTTCCGGCTGTTTGTGATTCCTTGGCAAGTTTTACGTTCAGTAGTTTGCCATTGATTTCTGAACGACCGACACTCACACCAGTATGTACTAGCGCAAGACGGTCTGCTTCAAGATCGCCCACATCTGTTTCGAATGCGGTATACGGTATACGGTATGCGGTATACGGTATGCGGTATACGGTATGCGGTATGCGGTATTGCGAATTGCGCCCGTAACCCCTTCGACCGCTCCGTGGTCACTACCTTCTTTATAGATGCCAAGAAAATCATGTTGTGTGGACTCATCGATAATCAGAGAAACGGCGTAAATGGGTGCTCCATTGGAGCAGCCTCGCCCGGTATGGATAGTCATGCGCACCAGGTGACTCCAGACCGTCAACAGGCTACTAGGTGCAAAAGATTAATATCATTGAAAGTAGGAACGTGGAATGTTAGAAACCAAGAGGAAGACCTAGAAGTAAATACCTGGATGGCTTGGCCACATGGCATTGTCGAGACAGGATCGCGGAGCTGATCCACGACTCTGGTGATCGAGTGAGATGGCAAAACATGACCGCCCACGCTTACCGGCATGGCACATGATGGATGGATACAGTGTATTATGTAATGCTGACTTTGATGGTTGTTGATATTTATTGGCTAAACAGAGGTGGGTTGGACGGTGAGTGGTAGGATTATTTGGACGTAGAGTCATTAAAACCGAGACTCGCTGCAAAACTTTCATCAGCACTACCAGTACTGCTGTCACCCGCTTTCTTAGCTAGATCTTCATAGAGAGACTTTGCTTTCTCTTGGATAGCCATCTTGCTCACAGGCATAATCCGTTGGTTCTGGTCTTTAATCTAGACGGCCAATGGTGCTTCCATGTTCTACATAAGAGTACTTCTGGTACGAGTGAGCAAAGGGATTACGTTTTTAGCACCCACTTTCATTTTGTTAGCATCTGCACGAATTATCCTTACCGTGGTTGGAGGTAAGCCATGGACTTTACGAATATCAACAGCCCGATTGCCAGCCTCTAAACGACGTAAAACATCTAACTTCACCTCAAGAGTAACACTTTTCCTGGTTCTTTTACAGCCAAAAACACTATCAGCACTTACTGTGCTCTTTGAATTCATAATTATGGGTGATTACACGATAAAATCCTGGAAAAACGCACTGCACAAAATGGTAAATGGCGACGTTAATGCATCATAGAAACACGGGAGACGACATTATAGCGGAACGTAGCGATGTGAAGTGAAGTTATGTCCCAGTGTGACAACAACGTTACAGCGAAACGACGTAAACCGAAGCGACGTGTAGTGTGTTTGTGTGTGTGTGTGTGTGTGGGGGGGGGGGCATGCGCGTGGGTGAGTATGTGTGTGTATGTGTATGTTTTTCTGCCTCTGTTTCTCTATGTCACTATCTGTGTCTGTCTTTCAGTTCTCTCTCTCTCTCTCTCTCTCTCTCTCTCTGTGTGACTCTCTCTCTCTCTCTCTCTCTCTCTCTCTCTCTCTCTCTCTATCATGTTCCTATATGTTTGCTCCTCTCTGTCTATATCTCTTTACGCCAACCCTTTCAATTTAACCGAAATATTTATAAGCGATGCACATTTGTAATGAACAAAATTAAAGGGGAAAATAAATGAAGTATGAAGAAAATCAGGAAGAACATAGCAGGCGGACGAGGGAGCAAATCCACAACGCCATTAAAATCAGATGCAGAAGAAGAAACCCTAACAAGAGGAGAGATCAGACTGAACAGAACGAAGAGGAAGAGCAAGAAGAGAAAAATATAAAGAAGGAAAGAATGAATCAAAAACTAATATTTTGCATCATAATAATTGTTTTGGCCTTTTGAGTGGATTATTTTATGTTTCGCCAGAGGATTAATTTTCTCGGCTGTTTCTGCGAATTTCTTCAGATGCGCTCCATCTAGTTAATTTCACATTACTAATAATGCGAACGGCGTTGTCACTGTAGCAAACATACAGCCTTACAGACAAAAGGGTCCGGGTTAAATCTCCCTGTGGAGGTGTGCCGTGTTGTCTCGACCGCTAAGACTATAGTGTCGCTCTGCCACACAACAAGAGGTTTCTCAGTTTACCACAAATAGAGGAACTGCTAAGCAAATGAAGGAACACCCTCAAGCCTGCCACACAACAACAGGTTTCTCAGTTTACCACAAATAGAGGAACTGCTAAGCAAATGAAGGAACACCCTCAAACCTGCCACACAACAACAGGTTTCTCAGTTTACCACAAATAGAGGAACTGCTAAGCAAATGAAGGAACACCCTCAAACCTGCCACACAACAACAGGTTTCTCAGTTTACCACAAATAGAGGAACTGCTAAGCAAATGAAGGACCACCCTCAACCCTGGGTTGGTGCTTTTATTTAACCTTAAAGTCACTACTGCTTTAATTATCAGAAACACTGATAACGACTAAACAAATTTATAACAAACTACAAATGTTTATCAGCTGGTGCCGGCTATAGAAGGGCTAAAATCTTATTAAATTAGTTGTTTGTCCCTTTAAGGACGTCTCATCAACCCCAGCATGTTTTTGGCTGATTGTGATTATCTAGTCAAGTGCAAGTTCAGTAGTTTGCCATTGCTTTCTCAACGACCGACCTTCATACCATTGTGAAAATTACCGCAAGACGATCTGCTTCCAAATCGCCAGCGAGAGATTTCGAAGCCGGTTTACGGGCTTGTGAAACTGCGTTCGTAGCCCCTGAACCACAGACGCCGGCTAGCATGGTATTACAGAATCACCACTGCATAGCTTCATCATCATCAAGTGCCCTGCCAACTGGTATATGCGTTCATGGATCTCCACAGATCTCGGTCTTTGGTGTTCTGGATCAATTCTGCTGATAATATTCCTCCATGCTACCGTCTCAATCCATCAAGCATCATTTCTCTTGGTCTGCCTCTGCCTCTTTTCTCCTCGATCTTTCCAGTTGTCACGATGTTCTCCAATGCCTCTCTGCTCATCACATGACCAAAGAAAGCTGTTTGTCTCTTTCTTATTGGTGTATATAATGTTATAGTTTCATTAACCTCTTTCAGGCAATCGTTGTTAATTACTTTGGCAGTCCAAGGGATTAGCAACATTCGTCCCAGGAACCATATCGCTATTGCTTCCAAGTTCTTCCTAATTTGTTTATTTAAATTCCAAGATTCACTGCCATACAGCAAACCTGGTTATTTATAACATTTCAGCACTCTCTTTCTTACACTCAGCGATTGTGATTTATTGCACAAGATATTCTTCATTTTCTGAAATGCGACGTTTACTTGCCCTATTCTACTTTTAATCTCTGTTGTGCACCTTCCATATGATGGTATAAGTGCCCCTAGGTATTTAAAATTATTCACTTGGTTAAGAATTCTCCCATCTATTTCTATGTCACATTTTGGTGTCAAAAGTTTCTTTGAAAAGTAACACCCCCCCCCCCCCCCCCTAAAAAAAAATTGTTCTCAAAGAGAGGCGGAGATGAGAAAAGAAAACATCAATAATCTTAGCAACCACAAAAGTACTACGGATTTAAAACAAAATTAATTTGAGAAGTTGGTTTTAAGTATAATTACAAATACTTCCGCAAAATGTAATAATTTTAACTTCTAAAAGAAAATAAAGTATGTTAGTAAACTAAATATTTGTCGACTGTGGTAAGCCTCTAAAATAGAAACAAAAACATACCCTTAAGCTAGCTGTTTATCTACTCATCTACGTACTTGTCCGTATATCGATCGCTGGTACCATGCTTCCGCCAGTCTGTCCGCCTGCCCGTCCTGTTTTGTGTGACTTTATGCTTGTCTTTGTTGGTTTGTCTATCCGTCTATTAGACTGTCCTAACATCTGTCCGTTCATCTACCCCTTGTTTGTCTAGGTCTTATGTATTAGTCTGTCTATTCATCCATTCCACCGTCCGCCGTCTGTGTATCTCTTTGTGGGTTCGTCATCCCGTCCGTTTGCTCATCAGTGTGTCATTCTGTGTGTCTTTCGGTTGCCTACCCACGTGTGTATTTCTGTCTATCGGTCAGTTCCTCATGCCGCACTGTCTGTCTGCTCGTCCCACCGCCCGTCTGTCCGTGTGTCTGCCAGTCAATGTATTGTTACAACATGTGTACCAGTGTTGGTGTTTTCAGTATGTTGTTTATCGTATGGTTTGAGCATCACAGCGTGGGAATCTGAGGTGAAAAACACATTGTTTCACTTTATTTTCATTGTTATTATTTTTTTTTTCATTCTTCCATTCTTCTCATTCATTTATTGTTCCTTAATCTGTAGAGAGAGAGAGAGAGAGAGAGAGAGAGAGAGAGAGAGAGAGAGAGAGAAAGAGAGAGAGAGAGAGAGAGAGAGAGAGACAGACAGAGAAAGAGAGCAAACTGAAAGACAGACACAGAGAGTGACATAGAGAAACAGAGAGACAGAAATATATATATATATATATATATATATATATATATATATATATATATATATATATATATATATATATAAAGTGTTTTGTGTATTTGTTTACCGATGAAGGCTAATCGGCGTAAAGTCCTATGTTTTCCGTAATTGTGTTCCGTAAAGCTGAATTATTTCGTGTCGTTTCATATTTATGGTGTTTTCAGGAGGATTTTTAAGTGACCGAGATTCCACGACCGATTAACTGTGGGCAGCCACACAATGGACAGCTTCGGATTTCAATATCTCATTTATATATGATTATTGTTTCTTTTTTTAAATGTTGCACGTCCTTTACAGGACGTTGCGATCAACCCCATCTCCATGTCGACATGTCGATTTACTAGACAAGTTGACGTTCAGCAGTTTGCCATTGCTTTCTGAACGAGAAGTCAAAATTGAAGCCCAACTGACCGGTACAGGGAATCAATCCCCACTCAGCGTACTGGAGGTTTAAGAGCGAGAGCTCTTGTCCATTCGACCACGTTCACACACACACACACACATACACACACACACACACACTCATACTCACACACACTCACACATTCACACAATAACACTCACGCCCTCACACACACACTCACACACACACTCACTCACACATTCACATACACACTCACTCAAACTCACACAGACACTCACACTAACATCCCCCCCACACACACGCACACATTCACACACACACACACACGTACACTAACACACACACACTAACACACACACATTCCCACACACACGTACTCACTCACACACATACACACACAAACACACACACACACACTCACACACACTCACACTCAGACACACACCCACAAACTCACACTCACATACACACTCACACACACACACACACTCACACACACATGCTACCCCGGAAAGAACAGCTGATGGCATGCATACTTCCTTGGAAAGAACAGCTGATGATGGCATACTTCCTTGGAAAGAACAGATGGTGGAAGGCAGACCTGCTTGGAAAGAACAGATGGTGGAAGTAATACCTGCTTTGAAAGAACAGTTTATAAAAGGCATACTTCCTTGGAAAGAACAGCTGATGGATTGCATATTTCCTTTCCTTGGAATAAACATATGATGGAAGGCAAGCTTCCTTTGAATGAACAGCTGATGGAAGGCACACTTCCTTGGAAATAACAGTTCATGGAAGACACACTTCCTTGGAAAGAACAGCTGATGGAAGAAGGCATATTTCCATTGAAAGAACAGTTCACAGAAAGCTTACTTCCTTGGAAAGAACAGCTGATGGAAGGTATACTTCCTGGAAAAGTTTTGACTGTCTATATCTAATTGCTCTAATAAATGTAGCCTAGTGATAGGACTCGCTCATTCGTTATAATTTGACGTGAACACCTATGTTAAATTAAATATACCGCCACCAGGCGGGTGTGAACACACGATCACCGGGTCGACAGTCGTGTGTGCTAGCCAGAGCGCTACGGCTGATCCCTGAGATAGATGAGTTTGTAGTTATGGCTTCACCGCAGGCTCTCAACATGCCTTTTTTGGTTTCATTTTATATTCATCATCATCATCATCATGTGCCATACCGATAAGCGTGGGCGGTCATGTTTCTTTATCTCACTCAATCACCAGAGTCGCGAATCAGCTCCGTGTTCTTTTCTCGACCATCCCAAGTTGCCAAGCCATCCAGACATTTATTTTTCTGCCTTCTCCTTGTCCTTTTCCCCTCAATCTTGCCAGTTGTCACCATGTTCTCTAATTTATTTCTTCTTACAATGTATCCAAATATCGTGACTATCGTATCTAATTTCTCTAATCAGTTAACGGTTCTCATGTTCTTCTTGTAGGACTTGCTCACTAGTTGTTCTGTCTATCCATAATATTCTTTGCATTTTCCTCAGGGAGTCTCCATGGCGAAGTGGTCAAGCCGTCTGACTCAGCCTCCGAAGGTTGTGGATTCGATTCCAGGCCGCGTACTTCGTTTCACGAGTGCATTTTTTTTCGGAGACTTCTGTGGGTCATTGTTGGATCTACGGAGTTCGTACTTTGTGCGACGCTGTCCGCGTTACGGAAAGAGACTGAGCCAATTAGGATAAAATCCAGTGCAATAAAGTCGACTTTGTTGACTTTTAAGCGACTTTTAAACATTTTCCTCAAAAACCACATCTCCACTGCTATAAGATGTTTTTCAGTTTGTCTGCTCATTTTCCACTTTCACATCCCTACACAATTGTAGGCTCTTTGAAGCACTTCAACACTCTCTCGTTACAATTGACATCATTTAATTGTTCAGTATATTTTCCATCTTGCTAAAGGTTGTCTTCGCCCTGTCGATTCATGTTCTAATCTCTTCAAGGCACTTCTTATCAGATGTTATGTCTGTTCAGAGATAGTTGTGCCGATTCACTTGTTTAAGAATATTCCTATTTCCCTATATTACAATGTGGTTATTTTACATTGCCGTGTCCAAATTTCCCTTGTTGTCTGCATATTATTATTATTATTATTATTATTATTATTATTATTATTATTATTATTATTATTATTATTATTATTATTGAGAAGAGTGAGTAGAGTGAGATAATCAGACAACTTCAACATCAGTCTTCGGAATCAGTTGATGGTGATGATGACGATGGTGGTGGTGATGAGTAATATTATAGTTGTGAAGTTTCAAACCACCTTCTTCCCATGGACAGTGAAAAGTAAGGTTAAGAATCTTTGTCAACGCAATGGGTCGTATTGGGTATATGGTGTAGGTCTAATATTTGTAGACCAGTCGACGTCCAATAGATGATGCAATCAATATGACGTCGGTGACCTTTACTACCCTTGAAAGTTCCTGATACCCAACTTAGGCAGGGTGGGGTTGGGGGTCCAGGCAAGTGAAAAACAAATCCCTACCGGAAAAGAGATTCTAACACATCACCATCGGGCGGGCTATGAAAAGTTCTAGCCTCCGCGGCGCCCCGTTTTCTGGATAACTGGAGGCTTATTCTTCGTGAGATGCATAAAATAATGGCTGAAGAGATAAGAATCGGTAACGACAGGCAGTTTTATCTTTACGACAAGCAGCGTGACAATACTAGCTTGCTCCTATTTACGCACCTTACTTCAATAGCGGCGATCACATAAAAATTACAGTTATCATCATGTGCCTTGCCATCAAGTGCCAATTAACGTGTTGATTCCCTTCCGTGCCATGACACCAGACTGTCAAGAATTTTCTCTCGCTGTCTTCATCTATCTCTCATTCCACAAAACTTTCCTGTTGCCACAACATGTTCACGTTTTTGGATTCTCATAATGTGGCCAAAAATTATGACTTCCACTTTATGATGTTTGAGCGCCCTAGCCTCCCTCAAAATGTCCAGATGACTTATTTTGTCTGTCCAAGGAATTTTCAGCAGTCTTATATAAAATCGCAGCTCAAGCCCCCCCCCCCCCCCCCCCCGCCCCGCTTGTTTGCTAATTGTCCGGGATCCGCAGCCGTATGTTGAAATTGGTTCTATGTAACATGCAAGAATTCTTTTTCCAACTTTCAATGACAAAGACTTATTGCATAATATGCTCTTCAATTGATAGAATGCGGTTTTTGCTTGCCCTAATATGTTCTTTGCCGGTCTCTCTGGCTGTGGGGTTACAACACTTTCTCTCTGTAATCCCGTTTATCACGCAGAGTCTCGTAGCGGAGCGAGAGCTGAGGCGGTTCGACCCCCGCTCGTGACTTGCGGGATACTGAGCCGGCCGCTCAGAAAGCAATGGCAAACTACTGAGCGTAATCTTGCCAAGAGATCAACATAGAGCTGAAAGATGCTGGTGTTGACAGCTAAGTCCTGTAAAGGATATGCTAAAAAAAAAAAAAAAAAAAATGTTCTTTATCTCTGGATTGCATCTTCCATCTGATGTTACCCATGTGACTAAATATTTGAATGTTTGCCCTTGCTCCAAAATAACACCATTTACTTTAATTGTTTATTTAGCCACAATCTGTTTCTTTGATATGACCACGACTTCTGCTTCTTACTATTTAAGCTAAGCAAATGTTTTTTCCCCCTACTTTCTACAACCATTGTATCTATCATTTCATGAACTTCCTTCTGACTTGTTGCTATCAAGATGGTTTCATCAGCATAATGTAGGTTATTTATATTATGTCCACCAACCATGATCACTGACATATATCTGTAAATCTCATTATATGTTCACTGTACCATGAGAACCAATCGGGAGACATTATACAACCGTGTCTGACGCCCTTCTTTATACACTGAAATGTTCCTATCAAGTTGTTGATTCTTATGGCTGCTATTTGATGCCAATATATGTTCTTTATAATTCGCATATCTTTGCCGTCAATGTAGAGTTGCCTTAGTAATTATATTTTTTCGTCATGTTTCACATTATCAAATGCTTTTGTTTGGTCTATGAAGCATAAGTACAGATCTGTTTTTACTTCTGTAGCTCTTTCTAATAGTGTCCTTTGAATATATATATATATATATATATATATATATATATATATATATATATATATATATATACTTATATAGCATTGTGTTTGGCCTTTCTCTCTCCGAATCCACACGGTTCATCGCTAATTTCTGATTTAATTGTGTTTCTTATTCTTCTCATAATTATTCTCAGCAACAGCTTTGTCATGTGACTCATAAATAAGATACTAATCTTCGCGTATTAAAGCGTCTGGTTTCCTTGGCAGAGCTGTAACGATTGATTTTAATAGATCACTAGGAATGTACCTACTAGTGTAGATATCATTTAAGAAGTTAATAAATATTTCAATTCCATAATCTCCAAGCGCTTCAATTTCCTTCTACGTAATGTTGTCTGGACCTTGTGCCCTTCCTTACTTCTTGCGATGTGGTACATCTTTAACTACTTCTGCAAGTATTGATGGACCCTCGCCTGTTTTGAATATTTACATGCGGTCTTTTATCATCACACAGCTCTTGCTGATAGTCCGTCCATCTATTGACTATATCATCTTGTCCCATTAATATTGCTACGTCCCTCTAATTTAAACGGCCGAGTGGCTAGAATGTCGGATTCTCCTTCGGGAGACCCGGGTTCGAATCCTCGGTCAGTTGTGGAGTTTTTTCTGTCGGGGGCAAAAAGAAAACTCTAACCTGCACAGTTCGCGGCGACTGCACAAGCCAGGCGGTCTTAATTCCCCAGAGTCAAGAATTCCCCCCCCCCCCCCCCCCGCAATACACCGCAAGGTACTATGTTGGCAGTAAATGAAAGTATGACAGACGTCGGTATTTCCTACTTTTCTATCTGTTAGTGTATTTATTTGTTGATTCTCAACAGACAGACAAACTTCTTTAGCCTCTTTGTATTTCTTCACTATGTATTTATGTAGCATTTATCTATTTACTATCTATTCTATTACATTATTCTTTATATCGCTGTTTGCTTTCTTCTTTCATCTGTCATCCATTTCTTGTTTGTGTGATTCTAACTGTAGGTGGCATAATGTCTTTTGACATCTGTTGGATTGATTCCTGCAATATGTCCCATTATTCATCAATAGTCTGTATTATCTCCATGTCATTATATATGTTCTATACAATAACATCATGCCTTTCTTTAATTTCTTTGTGTTAGAGTAAAGATAGATCTAACTTGATGTTCTTTGTAGTCTTCTTTATAGTTTTAAGCCTTAACCTCATTTTTACTATATCTGGCACATGGTAGCTATGTTCATTTGTTCGTGGTCTCCTTTTTGCTTCTACTAAACTGCTTCTGAATCTCTTTGGAACAAGTCAATTTGATTGTTAATATTATCACCGCAGCTTGCCCAAATATATAATCTTCGAGAATGGTGTTTGAACCAGGTGTTAAATATCATCATCATCATCTGCCACTTTTGCCGTCAAGCGACGTAGGGAGGAATAATTGGCTCTCCAGTGCCAGATGGGTGGGACATGATATTGTTATTCCGTGTGATTGTACAATGTCTTTGATATTATCAATGCATTTTCTTCTCAGGCGTCCTCTTACTCTCTTAGTAGATCTTTGATATGGGTGGGGCCAGTGCTGGTAGCTGATGGTGTCGCATTCTAACGAGATGGCCAAACCATTTGATCTTCTGTCTATCAATACACGTGGCACAAGATGTTGATTCTAATGCCTGTCTTATAACATCATTTCTTATTCGGTCTCGGATAGCTAAGTTGACAGCTGTCCTGAAGCAGCTCATATCACAAGTGTTGATTTTCCGCAAGTGTGATTTGGATAATGTAAACGTTTGACATTGGTAGCATAAGATTAGTGTGAATATGTTATTTATTAACTGTCGTTTTGCTAACGTAAGTATATTTGGATGTTTCAGTGTGGGGGATATTTTATATATAAGCGCACTTGCTTTTTTACATCTGATTTTGATTTCTCTGCTTATTCTGTCATCATCTGTGATCATGCTTCCAAGATATTTGAATTATTTAACTTGTCTAAGAGATTTGCTATTTATCTGTATACTTAGTAGACCAGGAGATCTGTTAACTTGCATTACTTTAGTTTTAGCCGTATTTATATTCAGATTATATTTGTTGCATGTTGAACTCAGCTTATTAATTTGATTTTGCAGTCTGCCCACGTCGCTATAAAACAGGCACTGATCGTTTTCAAATAAAAGTTTATTTATTGCGGATGAATCTGTTGTTTCATCTGAAGTAAAGAGTTCATAATTTTCTGAATCTGTTCTGTCAAGGACTGCTTCTTTGGATATTCTGTCTATATAGATATTAAATAGCAGAGAATAGAGCACGTCTCACCCCTGTATTGACAGTAAACATATCCTTATACCTTCCTGTGTTCTTATTGCCCATTTTTGTGACAGCGTCAAAGAGACGAAATCGTATCCTGGTCACGCGCACCAAATCTAAATTAGCATGTAATAATGTACTACCCCCACTTAGTATATATACAAGTGTTCTATTATTATTGTTATTATTATTATTATTATTATTATTATTATTATTATTATTATTATTATTATTATTATTATTATGGACCGTCTCATGACCAACTTCATTACCTTGCATCTACTGCCTTGGCTTACCCCGAAACACTGACCTACTGGGCTATGGTAACTATGGTGTACGCGCTCCTGAGTAGGTCGATCCGCCGGACTCAGCCTAATTGTTACATTTGGCTAAATTTGTACATAGCTGTGATGTTTTCTAGTAATTGTCCTTGTATACCGTAGTCTTCAAGGATGGTCCATAATTTGAATTTATCTATTCTATCGAAAGCCTTTTCCTGATCTACAAACATAATATTTTGCTGGTGGCTATAATCAATGGTTTTTTCACATATTTATCTAAGTGTAAATAGTGCGTTAGGGCACATTTACCTTTCCAGAAATCAAATTGTATAAGGGGCGTTCATTTGAAATCTGTTCGTGCCGCACCGCGCTTAACTGCGTGGGTTGAACATGCTCATGTCATAGTCATGTGATAAGTACTAACCAATGAATAAAAGAGCACGTACATATCGTCCCTTGATGCATAGGTTCTGTTTCTGACCGTTGAGAAAATGGCCGGGTTGCAAAATCCGTCCAAAGAAGCTCAAAGAGCGGTGATTCAGTTTCTTTCATTTGAAGGATGTCGACCAGTGGACATTCATCGAAGAATGCAGACAGCGTACGGTAACAAATGTATGTCGAAGACAACAGTGACAGACTGGGCACGAATGTTTCGGAAAGGACGTCAGTTCACGACAGATCTACGACGGCCGGGTCAAGCGAATATTGTTGCAACAGAAAAAACCATCGCCAAAATTGATGCAGCAGTACAGAAGAACCGTTGACGAAGCATACATTCGCTAGCGAAAGAATTTGATGTGTCAACTGGGACAATTCAAAAGGTCGTTCGTAAGAAACTGCAATATCGGAAGGTGTGTTCACAGTGGGTACCACGGATGTTGATCGACCACCAAAAAGAGGTACGCATGGGATGGTGTTTAAACCACTTGTTGCGTTACAGAGTGGATGGTGATGCATTTCTCTTCCGCATAGTGGCAGGCGATGGATCATAGTGTCACCACTTTGAGCCGAGCAGCAAGAGAGAGAGAGAGAGAGAGAGAGAGAGAGAGAGAGAGAGAGAGAGAGAGAGAGAGAGAGAGAGAGAGAGAGAGAGTGGCATGCTGAATCACCAAAAGCCAAAATATTCTAGTTAAGGTTTGCGCTGGTAAGGTTATGCTGAGCGCATTAAAAAAAAAAAACACCATGAATGACTATTGTTGGCCGACTTTAAAGAACCTGGTGTCAACATCAACTCCACTCACTACATGCAAACGCTAGACAAGCTGCCAAAAGCCATCAATAATAAACGACCCGGCATGCTTTCTCACGGTGTGAATTTGTTGCACGATAATGCTCGTCCACATGTCGCAAAGATTGTGCAGGAAGCACTAGCATGGAAGAAGAGGGAAATTCTGCAACATCCAGCCTATAGTCCTGATTTGTCACCATGTGATTTTCATTTGTTCGGACCTCGAAAAAAGTTCTCAAGGGGCAACGATTTCACACAGATGCAGACGTAATGAACGCGGTAAACACTAAGTTCAGTGAGCAACCACAATACTTTTGTTCCGGTCGGCATTCGCCGACTACCTAAGCTATGGGATACTTGCCTGAATGCTACAGCGATTTCGTCTGACCAACCCATGGTGCATAAGTCATTCAAAATGAATGCTTTGTTTACTTCTACCACACCTGTTAATGTTTCTTTAATCCTTTTGTAAAAAGCCATTGTAACGGGGTTCAAATGAACGTCCCTAAACACTTTGCTTACTTGTTGTTCGACTATGTGTCTAACTCTGTGTTCCAATAGTTTTGCGCACATTTCCCCTATATAACTCAGGAGTAATATACATCTAGGTGTCAGGTCTTAGTCAGATGTGACTGAGCTACCCTATGGCAGTAGACCTTACTATGAATGCTTTGTTTACTTCTACCACACCTGTTAATGTTTCTTTAATCCTTTTGTAAAAAGCCATTGTAACGGGGTTCAAATGAACGTCCCTAAACACTTTGCTTACTTGTTGTTCGACTATGTGTCTAACTCTGTGTTCCAATAGTTTTGCGCACATTTCCCCTATATAACTCAGGAGTAATATACATCTAGGTGTCAGGTCTTAGTCAGATGTGACTGAGCTACCCTATGGCAGTAGACCTTACTACCTGCTTTCTGTCAGCGCCGAGTGTTGGGCGGCGATAAACCAAACCCGACATGCCGCAATGTGCCAACGACTTCGG
The DNA here is from genome assembly GCA_963921405.1 of Cepaea hortensis. Classification (NCBI taxonomy): domain Eukaryota; kingdom Metazoa; phylum Mollusca; class Gastropoda; order Stylommatophora; family Helicidae; genus Cepaea; species Cepaea hortensis. The sequence goes on along the minus strand of OY992883.1, from coordinate 50,250,303 downwards.
GCGGAGGAGTGCACCTAGGAGGGTATAAGTGAGAGGAAATGCAACCTAAAGACTAACTGTCATGGCAGGACAAACCAAGCCCTAAGTCTTGGTCGGTAACTGGTTTAGAATGGAAGTTCCGACAGGCGGACATTTAGATTATTGCTTTAGTAATCAGGCAGCTTCTGCAGCTTGTCTTTGTTCTAGATGTATTGGTGTTACCTTTCCTCTGGAGTAAATTAGACAGGCCGAGAGAGGGATCATGCTGCATGAGCAACACATGATCTCTAAATTCACCCCAGGCTTGGTGTTATGGAGAGATATAATTCCATTTTACAAACTATTGTCAGTCAAGACGACCAGGTGCCAGTCAGTCAGTCAAATATACATCTGTACATTTCGCACTATCTCGTATTGTTTTTTTATTTCCATATTAATACTATTATTGCCTGTTGCCAGTCGTCTGGGACTTTCCTTCCTTCCCATGCAATATTAAAAAGTCTAGCAGCCATTTAACCCCTGTTTTCCCACAATCCTGAATATCCTCTGTGTATTCCATCTGGACCCGGTGATTCATGACATTCTGCCCATGCTATTAATCTACCATCTCTCTCATTTCTATCACCTAGGCCAGGGGTCACCAAACTTTTTTCACGGCGGGCCGGGTAACTGACAAAATTACGAGCGCGGGCCGGATACTCATTCTGTACAATACTTGCGCCGATCTCCGAGGCGAAGGCCTTACGGACGCGGTTCGCAATCTCGTATACCCACGTTCGAAATACAGCTGCTAGCGATTTGGCAGCAAACAACGTTGCGCTGGTTTTTACGCTATGTTATGGGTGCCGGTCGTTCGAAAAGCTATGGTAAACTACTGAACATAAACTTGCCAAGACATCAACAACAGCAAACAATGCTGGTGTTGACTGAAAACGTCCTGTAAAGGATATACAACTAACTTTAACAATAATTGCAAGCTAGAACGAAAGCTCTGGGAAAAAAGACGAAAAACTAAGTTAATCATGGAAAGGGCACACAAACAAACAAACAAACAAACAAACAAACAAAGACAACCAACATATTTATATTTATTTACTAAACAAAGTTATCAAAGAAGGCGACTTTAGCAAAAAGATAGTTACATCAGACCTATTGTGCACATATCCAAATCTCACAAACTAAGCAGCAAAAGAGGATAGTGAGTTTTGTGAAACTGACGCGTGGCTTTCAAAATTCCATCAATGTTTGGTTTGGAATTGCTGCATCCAATCAAGAGAATTGCTTTCAAATGTTCATCAGTCAATCTCATTCGATGTGGTGACTTTATAGACTTCCTTTTTGAAAATGTTAGCTCACAGACATATGTTGTTCCAAACAATGATGTCATACCAGCGGCAAATTTCTTAAGTTTCGGAAACTCAACATCAGGTAAGCAGCGGTACTTCCTTCTCAATGAGCTCCATCTGTAATTCAACTGGCACACCATTAAGGTTACAATCAAACGGATTCTGGAACAGAAGGATGTCACTCTCAAATCTGTCAAGATCTGAAAATCTCTCCAAACTCTTTGAAACAGTGAAAGTGAGAAAGGTCTTCTCCTTCCAGTTGTGCTTCCAACAATGACAGCTTTCTTCAAAATCCTCTGATGGTTCTGTAGAGATCACAGACGAGGTAATCCTTTCACTGAGGTTTCAAGTTCAGTTCATTCATATCGACCAAAATTGACAACTTTGACAGCCAGGTAGGATCTGACAGCTGTGAATCAGCTTTATCTTTTTCAGTGAGGAAAACATCTATTTCCTTTCGGAGCTTGTAAAAACGAAGCAGGACTTTACCGCAGCTGAGCCACCTGACTGATATGTGATAAGGCAAGTCACAGAATTAAGAATCAATTTCTTCAAGAAAAGCCTAGAACTGACGGTGAATGAGTGCATGTTCTCGAATGAAGTTCACAGAAGAAACTACTGGTTTCAGTACACAAGAAATATCTAAATCTTTCCCACAGAGTACTTGCTGATGTACGATGCAGTGTATGAACAGAGCGCCCGGAATTTGCAAATCTTCAAAATGAGTCCTGATCTGCCCCAACAGACCCTTCCTCACTCCAGTCATGTCTTTTCCCTCATCAACTGTAACACCTCGAAGCTGATTCCACCGAAGGTTATAGTCTTGGAAAATTGTTTGCACTTCCACGAAAATAACTTTCCCAGTTGTTGTTCCGTGCATGCTGCAAATGGACGCCAGCTCTTCCGTGATATGAAAGTCCAAACTGACACCACAAATGAACACAAGAAGTTGTGACGTAATCGAGAGATCAATAGACTCATCCAGCGCCAGAGAATACTACAACAAGTTCCTAGCTTTCTCGCGTATCTGTAGCACTATGTTCTCTCCAAGTTCTTCTGTTCTCCGCACAACTGAACTTGCCGAAAGGCTGATAGTTCCAAACAAATCGGCTTTCTCAGGACACAAGTTATTTGCTGCTTCGATCACGCACACTCTTTAATGACGTTGCAATCAGTAAACGGTTTACCTCGTTCTGCCATCTTATGCACTGTTTTGTAACTTGTACAAGTGACAGATTCATTTTCAGCAAATTTTCTCCTGAAGAGATTTCTTTGCGTTTCAAAACCACGTTCAATGGTCTCATATTTCCCAGAGCGTAATTTTCCAGAAAACTGTTAATATGTTGATGGATGTTTTGTTTTGTAGTGACGCCGAAGATTGTACTCTTTCAAAATGGCAACACTTTCGCTGCATATTACGCAGCTGGTTTTCTTGTCCTTTGTTTCTACAAAGAAGTACTTTACTCCTCACTCGGCGTCCACTTTTCTTTTCCTACTAGCCATAATTAAGGGTGAAGTACACGGGATCTGAAAATGAAAAAGACATTACATTAGAAACATAATTAAAATCCTATTGAAACACAAGAAAAGCAGAGGACTAGGAGTCACTGGTGAAGCTACAGCTCATCAAAGGTACATATACAGTTTATAGGTACCTTTGTGTAACCGCACAGAGATGATAGAGATAATAGCACAACGCCGACTGTTCATTGGCCGTAGAAGAAGAGAGGAATAAGAAGACAAAGATAATCTCATTCTATCTCTACGGCTAACAAGAAAAAACAATGATTTAGAGATATCAGAAGAAATTCAGGTCAGTGTACAGGGAATCAGAGTAATGTAATTATAAAGATACAACAACATCTGATTAATAATGCCAATGCCTTAATATATAAAATTCATGATTAGATGCAATGACAATATAGGCATCCCGATGAATAAACATACACATGATCTTCCTTCACAGTACCATTGATATTTCATCACAGCTTGGGTAGTCATCCAACACAGTACCAGTGATCCTCATCACAGCATGGATAATCATCCAACACTGTAACTGTAGTCTGATACACATCACCAGCAATTATCAGACAACAAGATGGAACAAAGGTCATTCACTCAGTAGCATGTCCTTTGCAGAACCTCACTCCCATAACAACCTTCCGGAAAACCTCTCGATCATAAGCAAGATTTCGCGCTTCAGATACATCCATTTGGAGATCATCCGCCACATCCTGCACCCATCTTCTCTTTGGCCTTCCTCTTCCTCTCTTCCCAGGCATATATCCCTCCATTATTGTCCTCAGGCACAGACATAGCTATTCTATTCCCATATTCCTATTTAAACTATGAAGGTTCGTTCAAAACTCACCCCACAACAGATAAACCTCAATCCACAATCAAGATCCTCTTGGATCTTTTGCATCTTCACAGGGCCTGTCTACCCTCTCAACTGCCGTCTAGAAAAACAGTGGCTATGCTCGGCCGTACCTGGGGCATGTTCGCCCATCTACTTGGTAGTGGCTCTGGGGTTTAAGTTCAAACCCTCTGCTGAAAATTAGACATCAGCATCTCTTCGGCCTAAGTTGTTCCCAAAGCCAAAGAGGCGGGAACATGGCTTTACTGGGCTGTTATAGGCACGCCAACACAACATCCCAGCGTCCTTTACATTTTTTACCAGGGTATCAAGGGATATGCTACTCCATACTCTTGTAGAGTCGCGGCAGGCGGCTTCATTTGGTAATAGAATATATCTCATAATAAGGTTCGCGAAATTTATAAATAGGGCAACCTAAATAAACAACCTAGAGCCAGGAGGTCTCCGCACGTGTGAAGATCTCCTATTATTCTAAACATAATATTTACATTTAAATTGTATCACAACGTCTCGTGTTTCATAGTTATATCAAGCAAGTTCGAGTACCGACGGCGGGCCGGATGAAATGACGTCGCGGGCCGGATCCGGCCCGCAGGCCGTAGTTTGGTGACCCCTGACCTAGGCCATAGCCACCAGTCACGCCACTCCTCCTTTCGCTGCCTTCTAAAATGACAGTACGTGTTCCATTTGCCATATCGATTACTCACGTTATCACATAAAGATCAGTTTATCTGCCATTCTGTAATACAAATAGAGAAAGTGATAGTGGCTATGACAGCTTTGACATTCATAGGACCAGAGACTATCGCCAACCTGTTATAGTCATCAGGGCTTCCCAAACTGTGTACTTCCAGAGTCACGTATATGTCGTCTTCTTGTTCGCTATATTTTCATAACCTCCTCTTCTTCCCATATTTCCTCCTCCTTCGACGAGAGCTGGCATCGAACCCTTTTCTTGCCTCGCTCATGCCATTCTCAACGTAACATCCTAACCGCTACACCAATGCTCCCGCTACATAAGAAAGTTTAATAATTTTGGCATTGATTTATCAAGCTTTCTCTTAATTCAAATTTCTTTTCGATGAATAAAAGTGTTGTTTTCAGAATTTTACATTGCCTATTTGCCAATTCAGTAATTTTTCCCCAGTCAAATGCTGGACTTTTTACTATTGAAAGTATGGCAATAGCCGACAATCTGGCAAGACTAAAAACAAGTTAATCGATAACTGTTTCTAATATGAAATTACGAAACATTTTGGAATTTATATTACAGTTAAAGATGTGTTTTCTGTTTTTGGTTAATTAAAATTGGCATTGGCATTCTATTAATACACTGGCCTCCATCACTACACACGTTTCCATTGATTGGTTAGCTAAAGTTGAATGTAAAATGGTGAGCATATACGTGACTGTGAATTTACGAAGGAAAAAACGGCACGAACCTGCGGGGAATACGCTTCCTCCTACAAAATACAGTTTGTATAGAGTTGAAATGAATTTAACTTACATGGCCTTTTTTCTATATTTGTCTTTTAGACGTCAAAAAATTAATTATCAGATCTGTTAGATTAAAATCAGCCTCCGTTATAAAAAAAAAGTAAAGTTTATAATTGGTTTCCATCCAATATTCAGGCTTTGCTAGATTCTAAAAACCTTACAGATATATGGATTTGAGAATGACTTGTGAAATCCCTGGTCAATAACAGGAGATCAGGGAAAAAATGACGACATAAAGACCCTAGGATTTGTCTTTAAATATTTTAACAACTGACGTGTAAGCTGAATGGAGCAGAAATAAATAAACAATTATATACCTGTTGTCTTTTGGCAAAGCATCACAACCGGTAACACCATCTATTGTTACATTTATGCAATTCAGTCAGTCAATCACGTAGCTAAAGATAAATGTTGGCCTCATTGCAGATATGACGGTTGGGGTGTAAAATGTTAGGTCTTTACATATTCTAGGTCATAAGATACTGGGATAAAAGGTCAGTTCTCTTCTTCGTCGCACTGCCTTCACAAACAATATCTGGAGCATTGTGAAAACGGTTTGATACCCATTTGTATAGATCGAAGAGCCGTACTGATGAGAAGAAATTACCGTGCTACTGCTGAGGATTGCACCCGGAACACAGTCTTGGCAAGAATGCTCACTACCCAGCCTGCCTCTTCGGCTCCTGGTCAGTCAAGTGCTGTGTCCATGAAGAAGTTGATTGCAATGGATCTCCAAGACAATTTGTCTCTTTGCTTAGTTGTACACTGGGATACACTTGTGTTACTTCTTCTCATGATTATATATCCTAATTTATTGTGAAATTAATGGGGATACTTGATGAAGTTATTTCTGCCACTGAAATAAATAAATAAATAAATAAACGCCGATGTACATAATCGTCATTGAGTTTACTGAAAGAATACAATTGATCCTCAAGCCACCTGGAGTGCATTCATCCAAAATAAAGATTCATTTGAACATAATTTATGGTCAGAAATTCTTCCTCTTCTTCCCCCATTATGACATGGACCTCAACTAACTCACGCCAAGTCATCCTAGCTTTGTTATCACCTGGAAACCACTTATATCCTCCACGTGTTATTTATCTTGGCTTCTAATTATCTTTGTCGTTTTTTTTTTTTTTGTTAAGAAAGTTAAGTTTCCTCCTGTTTCTTCTGCCTTGTGAATTTTAAAAACATGACATTCTAATTATACAAGGTTCAGGTTTCCTCGGTGTGTGTAATAATCTGCTCCAGCGTATGTTCCTCACATCTATGACCTGAGTAGACACATGACAATAGACAGAACAATGACAGAATGGGAAATGCTTCGTGAACTTATGGCTGAACGTTGGTCAGGAGAGACAAGCACCCAGGTAAAACAATTTGAGAGTCTGCGAGTTCACAATTACAATATCAACAATTACAGCATCTAGAACAGCAGAATTGATTTCTTGACATTACTAAAACAGCTAAAAAGAAGAAGAAGAAGAAGAAGAAGAAGAAGAAGAAAAAGAAGAAGAAGAAGAAGAAGAAGATGATGATGATGATGATGATGATGATGATGATGATGATGATGATGATGATGATGATGATGATGATGATGATGATGATGATGATGATGATGACGAAAAAGAAGAAGACGAAGACGAAGTGGCGGTGGCGGCGGCTGCAGAGAGACGGTGGCGTCGGCGGCGACGACGAAAAAAGAAGAAGAAGGTGCAAGTGAATGAGGTGAAGGAGAAGGATGAGCTCGTGTTTCTGTTCTTTTCTTCCTCTCCGTCCTTCTTCTTCATCTACCTTAGTCCTCGTTGTCGTCTTCAACCCCTTCTCAAGGGGAGCTCCCGACACCAAGTTATGCACCTGTCTGTCTTCGAGGCCTGTGTGTGTCCGACTTAAACATACACTGTTCAAGGATGATATTCTCTAGACAGAATCCCTCCCAGGCAATAGGCTGTATTTAACGATAGTTACGTTTCCTGTCATAATAAACATACCATTGACAGCCTAGCTAGATCGTTAAAATATTTGAATCTACGGGGATTTGAATATATTACCACCGGGTCAGCAGGAATGTGCTAGCCGTGCTGGCGCAGCGGCTAGCACATATTCCTGCTGAGCTGGTGGTAATATGTTCAATTCCCATAGAGCCAGGTTTAAAATGTAAAAAGTTGGATCGCTGCAGCTTTCTTCCAACGGAAAGTAGTTTTTAGATGTGGCAGTTGGACTTCGGAACCAACAACAATATATCCTGGCCTACCACAGGTCCAGCCACCTTAAAACAGGTACCAGGAAACATCTGGGAAGTAAAGAAGGCCGCTTGATGTTGACATCACATTAACCCACTGCTTTACTGTGTTTTAATTTTCTTTTAGCACTATTAATATTTATTGAACACCATCATCATCATCATGTGCCGAATATTATAATCGGCCACTTCAAGGGGATTAAACCCTGACTACCACGTTGGTGAGCCATTTCACTAACGACAAGACCATCCTGGCTTAAATAAGATTAAACAATAATGAAAGCGAATTTGTTGGCTGCAAAGAACCTTATTGGGTCACTGAGGCGGAAAAAGAACACGCTGACTGGCTATATAGAACCCTAATGGTATCGATTGTTCGGCTGCTCCAAGTTGTAAAGTGGGGAACCGGTGAAGAGAGAAATTATTACACCCAGTACAATTTAATCTTCAATCAATGTAGTGCTAGCTACAACAATTGACAAGCGAATTTCGATGTTGAACTTAATCTGGTAATGAGTTTTGACGTCAGTAGGTTAAAAGAATATACACTTGTTAGAACCAAGTGGCCAGAGAATCGACTGACTTGAATGGCTGGCACAGCACAAGGGCAATCACTCTTCCTGTTCAAACCTTTTGAAGTAACCCACTCGAAGGTGTTTGTAAGGTCTCACTACACTTTGTATGTAGAACAATTTTGAAAAATTAAGTACATGACATCATAAAAATGTGCTAAAAAAAGTCATTAAATTAGTTACAATAATAACTGCTATGGTCTAACCTATTCAACACATTTCTAACCGTAATGCAATTAGGAGGTTGTTTATCAGGAAATCTTGCTATAAATCTTCGAACAACCATCCGTGTGTATCGACCGCCATTTCGAAAAACATGTTCAACCGAAAAAAATTCTTTCTTCCGTTGATAACAATATTCTGTTTGGAGTGCAAAGAATGACTCCAACAGACGACAGCCATTCGCTGCATACTGCTTCACGATGGACTTCACATTTTTGACGACGTCCCGTACTTCATTCAAAAAAAATTTTTGTCCTACATACAAAGTGTAGTGAAACTTTGCAAACACCCTGCACAATCAAGAGGCGAGGAAAATGCACTGGCTCAGGACGGACAGACAATGAGAAAACGTCAGAATAGTTCAGCTTTAAAGTACTTTCATTGAAACCAACAGTGTAGACGAAATATAGGGATACTCACAAACACACGTAAAAGATAAGAGAACGATGTGAATAATGTGCGGTGGACATGCCGCGAGCTGCAGGAGACAGCAACAATAGAACGTCTTGTGGTGAATCTGCGAAGGGTCTATGCATAAGCTCTAGTAATGGATTTTTTTTTTTTTTTTGGCATATCCTTTACAGGACATCGCTATCAACAGCAGCATCTTTCAGCTGTCTGTTGATTTCTTGGCAAGATTACGCTCAGTAGTTTGCCATTGCTTTCTGAGCGGCCGGCTCAGTATCCCGCAAGTCACCAGCGGGGGTCGAACCGCACCCAAGTCTCTCCCGCTACGAGACTCTGCGTGATAAACGGGATTACGGAGAAAGTGTTGTAACCCCTCGGCCAGAGAGACCGGCCTAGTAATGGATACAATGTAGAAGAATAAGAATTTATCTAAGAGAAAGGGGGGGGGGGGGGGGGGGAGACTCACATGAAAACCTTAAAAGTTTTTGTGTGTGTGTGTGTCTTTGGTGAATATATTCTGAAAAAGTGAAGAAGAAATCTATCATTTTTGGATGTAGTCACCACAGAGTTAATGCAAGTCCTCCAGCGCCGATAAAATGCTTGGATTCCTGTAGAAAATTGACTCAGGGGTCACTACTCGGTGTGCTTGACCCGGTCGTGATCAGCTTGTCACAGAAATCACGCCGTTTTGAAACTACCTACTCCACTCATACACTTGCTGGGCTGACCAGCATGCATCACCATACTGGACTTTCATTCGCGGATGAACTTCTACAGGTTTCACCCTGTCACTGCTCACAAAACGGATAACAGAACGCTGCTCTTCTTTGTTGCATGTCAAAAGTGGGGCGGCCATCTATAAAATGTCATTATGACGTCACCATGTTCGTCTGCACCGTGATGCTACGTGCTGAATACTCTGACATCCTTAACAGCAATAATTCAGGCTACAAGACAATGGCATAGTTATTGTAATTTCCATCACACTTTTAATATTGTCATGTGAAGCCACCTCGTAGATCCTAATCTAACGTCTGTTTATTGGCCGCTACAATTGAACCTACTTCTATTTAGATTTTTATTATTATAGATGAATACATGTGATAGAGATAAAGGTACATAGTTCCTAACGAAATGCCTAAGCCTCATGTCTTGGGCCGTTGGTTCGATACCAGACTTAGTCATATTTGAGTTTAGTTGAGCTAAGAACCAACAGCACTGCACTCAGGACATCCTCATACGCACTCGGTTCCCTCGTTCAACAGCCAGCGAAGAGTCATACTACTAATCGTTCCCACTGCTATCTGATTGAAAATTCTCCTTGTCTTCACTCTCAATTTTGATATTCTTCCAGAAGCCAGCCCCGCTGATGCCCGCAATATCTTTATTTCCCGTTCTCAACCTGGTTCTGCAGACGCTCGACCATCTCTCCCGGACTTAGTCATTAGGTTCACCAGTGCAATATTCTTTTGGATACTCCTAGGAATTATCGATGGAGCTTCGACGTTCCTGCTCTGGGCAGCGCTTCCGACTGGTGGCTCTGATGAAGTGATCGAGCCATAAGGGATAAAACTTGGTGCAATGAAGGGGGCTGCGTGGTCTCGAGGTATGGTGTCCGCCTCGAGTGCTGGAGGTCCCGGGTTCAGGCCCCGGTGATGCCGGTATTTTTTCTCGTGGACTTCTAGTAATAAATTTCCCCTGGTCTCTGGGTAGTGAGATCGGACGCCCGTGTGTATTGTTGCGCACGTAAAACATCCCTTGGCAGTTGGAAATCGAAAAAAGAGTAGCCTAATGGCGCTGCCCGGGCAAAATTTCGAGTTGAAAATCTACCCAAAGTATTTCAGGATCCTCGGCGGTGCTACGGAGTTCGTGCACTGAGCTGAGTTTCTCCAGACTCAGGTTTGAGTTAGGGGGAGAACGGAGCACTTATGGGTTGCACCCGTGTGCCGTGATGTTGATCCATCTACTAAACTAAACTAAACTAAACTTGGTGCAATGAAGTGAAATCTCTGGCATTTTCGAATCCCTATTTAGGCAGACAGGGAGTTTAAAAGATAGGAAGCTAAGGTGGCATTTGTAGACGGTGGTGTCAAGTTATTGCTCACTGTATTTAATTATTGTGTAAAACCCACTGTATTTATATTCCCGTGATTCTCAGTTTAAGAGCTCGGGAAAAAATAAAGGTATGGCTGACACATTTGAAGCGGAAATGTATGCACACGTGCTTAGGTCAATAAGACTGTTTAGAAAACATTTTAGGAGTTTGATCTTTAGTCGCTTAAGTCGGTTTGTGAAAAAAAAACTTTAGGAGCTTGACCATTAGTCACTTGGTTTGTTAAGGCTAAACTTTAGAAGCCTGATTATCACTCATTTAGCCTGTTTGGAATATATCAAGTAGAATGAACCTATGGTAAAATAGAAGATTTGTCAAGTAGAATGAACCTCTGGTAAAGTAGAAGATTTGTTAAGTAGAATAAACCTATGGTAAAGTAGAAGACTAGTCAAGTAGAATGAACCTATGGTAAAGTAGAAGATCTGTCAAGTAGAATGAACCTATGGTAAAGTAGAAGATCTGTCAAATAGAATGAACCTATGGTAAAGTAGAAGATCTGTCAAATAGAATGAACCTATGGTAAAGTAGAAGATTTGTCAAATAGAATAAACCTATGGTAAAGTAGAAGATCTGTCAAGTAGAATGAACATATGGTAAAGTAGAAGATTTGTCAAATAGAATGAACCTATGATAAAGTAGAAGATCTGTCAAGTAGAATGAACCTATGGTAAAGTAGAAGATTTGTCAAGTAGAATGAACCTATGATAAAGTAGAAGATTTGTCAAGTAGAATGAACCTATGGTAAAGTAGAAGACTATTCAAAAAGAATGAACCTATGATAAAGTAGAAGGCAAGTCAAGTAGAATAAACCTATGGTAAAGTAGAAGGCTAGTCAAGTAGAATGAACCTATGGTAAAGTAGAAGATGTGTCAAGTAGAATAAACCTATGGTAAAGTAGACGATTTGTTAAGTAGAATAAACCTATGGTAAAGTAGAAGATTTGTCAAGTAGAATGAACCTATGGTAAAGTAGAAGATTTGTCACACAGAATGAATCTATGATAAGTAGACTAGTCAAGTAGAATGAACCTATGGTAAAGTAGAAGACTAGTCAAGTAGAATGAACCTATGGTAAAGTGGAAGACTAGTCAAGTAGAATGAACCTACGGTAAAGTAGAAGATTTGCCAAGTTGAATGAACCTATGGTAAAGTAGAAGATTTGTCAAGTAGAATAAACCTATGGTAAAGTAGACGATTTGTTAAGTAGAATAAACCTATGGTAAAGTAGAAGATTTGTCAAGTAGAATGAATCTATGGTAAAGTAGAAGACCTGTCAAGTAGAATGAACCTATAGTAAATTAGAAGACTTGTCACAAAGAATGAATCTATGATAAGTAGACTTGTCAAGTAGAATGAACCTATGGTAAAGTAGAAGACTTGTCACACAGAATGAATCTATCATAAGTAGATTTGTCAAGTAGAATGAACCTATGGTAAAGTAGAAGATGTGTCAAGTAGAATGAACCTATGGTAAAGCAGAAGACTTGTCACACAGAATTAATATATGATAAGTAGACTTGTCAAGTAGAATGAACCTATAGTAAAGTAGAAGATTTGTCAAGTAGAATGAACCTATGGTAAAGTAGAAGACCTGTCAAGTAGAATAAACCTATAGTAAAGTAGAAGACTCGTCACACAGAATGAATCTATGATAAGTAGACTTGTCAAGTAGAATGAACCTATGGTAAAGTAGAAGATGTGTCAAGTAGAATGAACCTATGGTAAAGCAGAAGACTTGTCACACAGAATTAATCTATGATAAGTAGACTTGTCAAGTAGAATGAGCCTATGGTAAAGTAGAAGATTTGTCAAGTAGAATGAACCTATGATAAAGTAGAAGGCTAGTCAAGTAGAATGAACCTATGGTAAAATAGAAGACTAGTCAAGTAGAATGAACCTATGGTAAAGTAGAAGACTAGTCAAGTAGAATGAACCTATGGTAAAGTATAAGGCTAGTCAAGTAGAATGAACCTATGGTAAAGTAGAAGACTTGTCACACAGAATGAATCTATGATAAGTAGACTTGTCAAGTAGAATAAACCAATGGTAAAGTAGAAGATATGTCACACAGAATGAATCTATGATAAGTAGACTTGTCAAGTAGAATGAACCTATGATAAAGTAGAAGACTAGTCAAGTAGAATGAACCTATGGTAAAGTAGAAGACTTGTCACACAGAATGAATCTATGATAAGTAGACTTGTCAAGTAGAATGAAAAAATGGTAAAGTAGAAGATTTGTCAAGTAGAATGAACCTATGGTAAAGTAAAAGACATGTCACACAGAATGAATCTATGATAAGTAGACTTGTCATGTAGAATAAACCAATGGTAAAGTAGAAGATTTGTCAAGTAGAATGAACCTATGCTAAAGTAGAAGACTTGTCAAGTAGAATGAATATATGATAAGTAGATTTGTCATGTAGAATGAACCTATGGTAAAGTAGAAGACTTGTCACACAGAATGAATCTATGATAAGTAGACTTGTCAAGTAGAATGAACCTATGGTAAAGTAGAAGACTAGTCAAGTAGAATGAACCTATGGTAAAGTAGAAGACTTGTCACACAGAATGAATCTATGATAAGTAGACTTGTCAAGTAGAATGAACCAATGGTAAAGTAGAAGATTTGTCAAGTAGAATGAACCTATGGTAAAGTAAAAGACATGTCACACAGAATGAATCTATGATATGTAGACTTGTCATGTAGAATAAACCAATGGTAAAGTAGAAGATTTGTCAAGTAGAATGAACCTATGGTAAAGTAGAAGACTTGTCAAGTAGAATGAATCTATGATAAGTAGATTTGTCATGTAGAATGAACCTATGGTAAAGTAGAAGACTTGTCACACAGAATGAATCTATGATAAGTAGACTTGTCAAGTAGAATGAATCTATGATAAGTAGACTTGTCAAGTAGAATGAACCTATGGTAAAGTAGAAGACTAGTCAAGTAGAATGAACCTATGGTAAAGTAGAAGACTTGTCACACAGAATGAATCTATGATAAGTAGACTTGTCAAGTAGAATGAACCTATGGTAAAGTAGAAGACTAGTCAAGTAGAATGAACCTATGGTAAAGTAGAAGACTAGTCAAGTAGAATGAACCTATGGTAAAGTAGAAGACTTGTCACACAGAATGAATCTATGATAAGTAGACTTGTCAAGTAGAATGAACCTATGGTAAAGTAGAAGACTAGTCAAGTAGAATGAACCAATGGTAAAGTAGAAGACTAGTCAAGTAGAATGAACCTATGGTAAAGTAGAAGACTTGTCACACAGAATGAATCTATGATAAGTAGACTTGTCAAGTAGAATGAACCTATGGTAAAGTAGAAGACTAGTCAAGTAGAATGAACCAATGGTAAAGTAGAAGACTAGTCAAGTAGAATGAACCAATGGTAAAGTAGAAGACTAGTCAAGTAGAATGAACCTATGGTAAAGTAGAAGACTAGTCACACAGAATGAATCTATGATAAGTAGACTTGTCAAGTAGAATGAATCTATGATAAGTAGACTTGTCAAGTAGAATGAACCTATTGTAAAGTAGAAGACTAGTCAAGTAGAATGAACCTATGGTAAAGTAGAAGACTTGTCACACAGAATGAATCTATGATAAGTAGATTTGTCATGTAGAATGAACCTATGGTAAAGTAGAAGACTTGTCACACAGAATGAATCTATGATAAGTAGACTTGTCAAGTAGAATGAATCTATGATAAGTAGACTTGTCAAGTAGAATGAACCTATGGTAAAGTAGAAGACTAGTCAAGTAGAATGAACCTATGGTAAAGTAGAAGACTTGTCACACAGAATGAATCTATGATAAGTAGACTTGTCAAGTAGAATGAACCTATGGTAAAGTAGAAGACTAGTCAAGTAGAATGAACCAATGGTAAAGTAGAAGACTAGTCAAGTAGAATGAACCAATGGTAAAGTAGAAGACTAGTCAAGTAGAATGAACCTATGGTAAAGTAGAAGACTAGTCAAGTAGAATGAACCAATGGTAAAGTAGAAGACTAGTCAAGTAGAATGAACCTATGGTAAAGTAGAAGACTAGTCAAGTAGAATGAACCAATGGTAAAGTAGAAGACTAGTCAAGTAGAATGAACCTATGGTAAAGTAGAAGACTAGTCAAGTAGAATGAACCAATGGTAAAGTAGAAGACTAGTCAAGTAGAATGAACCTATGGTAAAGTAGAAGACTTGTCAAGTAGAATGAACCTATGGTAAAGTAGAAGACTTGTCACACAGAATGAATCTATGATAAGTAGACTAGTCAAGTAGAATGAACCTATGGTAAAGTAGAAGACTAGTCAAGTAGAATGAACCAATGGTAAAGTAGAAGACTTGTCACACAGAATGAATCTATGATAAGTAGACTTGTGAAGTAGAATGAACCTATGGTAAAGTAGAAGACTAGTCAAGTAGAATGAACCTATGGTAAAGTAGAAGACTAGTCAAGTAGAATGAACCTATGGTAAAGTAGAAGACTAGTCAAGTAGAATGAACCAATGGTAAATTAGAAGACTAGTCAAGTAGAATGAACCAATGGTAAATTAGAAGACTAGTCAAGTAGAATGAACCTATGGTAAATTAGAAGACTAGTCAAGTAGAATGAACCTATGGTAAAGTAGAAGACTAGTCAAGTAGAATGAACCTATGGTAAGTAGACTTGTCAATTAGAACAAACCTATGGTAAAGCTTAACACGTGTCAAGTAACCTAGTTCAGTACTGCAGAAAGACAGACCAGACGGCCGTTTTCGTCAAAGCCCAGGAACAAACCAGCAAGGTCAAAGAAAAGAGCGAAAAAGAAAAAACAAGAAATAAATACTAAAAAATAATACATTAAACATTTGCAGTTACGGAATCATTTCTTTTAGTCTAACAAAAATAGTTCGGAGGGATACGCGATCGACAAACAACTGCAAGTGATCAACGCGACGCAACCTCATTTGTGTCTCCAATAACACTGAACACGAGCAACAGAAAATTCAGGAGCATTTCAGAGAATAATATTTTTAACGTTATTGTTTGCGGATGTTAAAAAATCGATTGGATGTTTCCTAAACTCAAACAAATTGAAGTACACGGTGAATTGGTTCCACTGATATTTAAAACTAGCATGCTGCTTGAATAATTTAAAAGATGTTTGCTCGGTTACTTCTGTTTGATTGATTCCTGGCTTTGGACCTGGTCCGAAGTGTGGAATATATTTTGATGAAGTTGTTACACATCCATTCTCACGTAAACAAACACACACATATTCACACTCGGCCTCTCATTTAACACACACACACACACACACACACGCGCGCGCGCGCACATACACATACACTCACAATTAGGCACACACACGCACACACACACTCACACATACACAAACACACACACACACACACACACACATATATAGACACACACCGACATATACTGTGATAGAGATATATCTGTGATAGAGATATACAGGGTATAGTGATAGAGATGATGGATACATAATAGAGATATATACTGTGATCGAGATATACAGGGGGCTGAGTGGTCTCGAGGTATGGTGTCCGCCTCGAGTGTTGGAGGTCCCGGGTTCAAGCCCCGGTGAGGATCGGGATCTTTTCACGTGGACTTCCAGTAATAAAATTTCCCCTGGTCTCTGGGCAGTGAGATCGGACGCCCGTGTGCATTGTTGCGCACGTAAAAAAAAAACCTGGCAGTTGGGAATCGAAAAAGAGGAACCTAACGGCGCTGCCCCGGCAAAATTTCGAGTTAAAAATCTACCCAAAGTATTTCAGGATCCTCGCCGATGCTACGGAGTTCGTGCATTGAGCTGAGTTTCTTCAGACTCAGGTTTGAGTTAGGAGGAAAACGGAGCATTTATGGGTTAGACCCGTGTGCCGTGATGTTGATCCAACGACTAAACGACTAAACTAAACAGACATATACAGAGACACAGACACACGCACATACACAGACACACACTTAGACACATACACACACATGCACAGACACGTACTCTCCTCTGCTGCAATTTATCTCCATTTGTGCATAGGCGCTCAATCAGCTTTTGTCCAAACCGCCGTCCCTTTACTATCTCATGCAGCTACTTCGCTCTCATCGCAGCAATCTCAGTCAGCTCGTGTCAAAGCCACCGTGTTATTTACTATCTGTTGCAGCTAACTCAGTCAGCTCATGCCCAAACCTTGGTGTCATTTACTATCTCCAGCAGCTACCACAATCAGCTTATACCAAAATCGTCGTGTCATTTACTATCTCCTACTGCTCCCTCAATGTCCTCCTCTATTACCCATCTCCGTCTCTAAAACGCTGTTCCATGTGTTCTGCTTTGTGGGTTTTAGAAAAACAGGACTGCAGAGTTATATTTGTATCAGGTTTTCGCAGCGTTTGTCCTATCCTGCACCAGTCTTCACCTGTTGATTGAATGGAATCTGTTTAGATCTTTCCTCAAGCCTCGCATTACACACCCATCTCAATCGCACCATGACGGTGTGGACTCACCTGATGCACATGAGTTTTCCTATGGGGCCAGACTGCACTTAGGCGCACACATGTAGGCCTTCTACCTGCAATTGTGTGGGTTATCGAATCATAGCGTTTTAAGGATGTACATCGGTAGTTTCTCCTTACTTTCAGACAGGTTATCTCTGGTTTAACCCTGCTAGTCGTTGTGTGCCGGTCTCTCTGGCTGTGGGGTTACAACACTTTCTCTCTGTAATCCCGTTTATCACGCAGAGTCTCGCAGCGGAGCGAGAACTGAGGTGGTTCGACCCCCGCTCGTGACTTGCGGATACTGAGCCGGCCGCTCAGAAAGCAATGGCAAACTACTGAGCGTAATCTTGCCAAGAGATCAACAGACAGCTGAAAGATGCTGCTGTTGACAGCTAAGTCCTGTAAGTCGTTGTGTAAAGAGACGAATCCTGAGAGGCAACATAGATGAGGAGAGGTTATGTATGTTCCCCCTCCCCCTCCAGTCAATGGCCTCGTTACAGAATACTGTATAGAGATAGTTGCCCCACCTACTAACTCGCCTACTGACAATGGCAACCGCCTGTGTTGGTCCGCGGTAGCTTATTCAACATATTCGTGATTAACCCTCAATAACTAGAATTCACTTCACCATCGGCAACCTGGTGAACGCGCCTGCATTAGGGCACGACTACCCTGAACTGAAACTATGAAAAGTAGGACAAACTTCAACGTTCAAACTTCAAACTATTTAGAGAAGAAAAAACAAAGCAAAACCGGGGTACGAATTGTGCCCATATTCCATATTTCACGGTTAATCTGAATGGTAAACCTGGCTAAAAACAACACCTGTTTAGAGTGTCTGGTTATTCTAACGTCATTGTATTGCATCGAGTTTTCTCTTTTGGGGCTAGATTTATTTGTCCGGAGGAGCCTGCGAAAAGTGTAGCAGCTCTAACGACGACACAAAGCAATCTTTGAATAAACTGCCCTCGTGAACGGAATGGCAACAAAACCACGACCTTCTGAGCACGAGGTAAGCGGCTTAACTACTTTGCCAAGGCGACCGATGCATCACAATAGACATGTTCTTTAAGCGAGACGTTCTCGTCAATGGGAGGTTCAGGTTCAGATCCCATTGTGTACATTGCTGTCAAATCTGATAGTTTCTAGTTTGTCGTCTAATATCCTTGATAGCGATCAGGGATGGCAGAAAAAAGTCGCTATGAAAACTGTACTATCTTTACGTAACAAATTAAATTAACAAAACAATTTAATAATCCCGTCAAAGTTTACTGTACGGAACGAGTGTAGTCTCGGGTCGGGTAATGAAGCATTTACACGGCTTATCTCTAAGAAGCACCAATACCACAAACTAATGTCGGTTGAAGGTCAGCAAGGGCAAGCCGTGCTAGAAACTAATCTCGTGGCAAAGGTGTTACGAACGCAATTCGTAATCCCGCATACCGCGTTGGAAACACAGTTGTAGGCGATTTGGAAGCAGACCGCCATGCGTTGGTTTTTACATAATGGGGTGAATGCAATGGCAAAACACTGTACGTAAAACTTGCCAAGAAATCACAGTCAAAACGTGCTGCGGCTTAATGCGACATCCTATAAAGGATATGCTTTATATATGTCCCTCTTTTAGTTTCTGTGAGCCATAAAGTAATGCGATCTCATATCTCTAATTCTGACCTTTCGTCAATATGATTGCTAATCTATGCCTGTGAATTTGTTTCTCACATTAAAACTACAATGTAGAAAAGTCGTGACAGTATTGATTTTACAACAGTCACTTTCCTCAACGGGCGCAGCGAATGCTTTTTGGCTAGACGCTCATCTGCAAGCCCGTGGTCATGGGTTTGAATCCTTGAGGTGGACTGTAAAAATTGTTTAGGCTTCTGGGTCGACTAAGCCAAAAATGATTACCAAGAAATGTCTTAGGAAGTAAGATCCACCGACGTGATGATGACAGCATAAACCACCTACTGCCGAAACATCTACAAGTATGGCTCTCGCAACATGTAACTTAAGACGTGTAACAAGGTCCTTTACCTAATTTTACTTACTTTCTTTAACCCCGCTTTCTGGTAACAAACGACTAGGAAGTAGCATCGACCGATGACAAGTGCCGTCGTTTAGACCTGAAATTATTACCAGACTCGAGCTGCCACTCCCTCACTAATCACCACCATCAAGTGCACGCCGTCAATAGACACCACGCAAGCCGACAACCATAATCAGTACCCTCGCAACGTACGCCGAAGCCACTTCTGATTAGTTGGAGAGAGGGGAAAGATAAGGGGTGCCACGTATAAAGTTGTCAGTGTGGCTTGGAGTGTTATTTCAAGGCTGTACTCATTAGAACGCCGGTCTCTCTGGCTGTGGGGTTACAACACTTTCTCTCTGTAATCCCGTTTATCACGCAGAGTCTCGCAGCGGAGCGAGAACTGAGGTGGTTCGACCCCCGCTCGTGACTTGCGGATACTGAGCCGGCCGCTCAGAAAGCAATGGCAAACTACTGAGCGTAATCTTGCCAAGAGATCAACAGACAGCTGAAAGATGCTGCTGTTGACAGCTAAGTCCTGTAAAGGATACGCAAAACATTTTTACTCATTAGAACACAGTTGCTTTTCAAACTCTCTGCCAAGGACACGAATCTCGGAATTTCTCATCTGCCCTGTATCTACCGTTGGAGCATAGGCTCTCAGCTATCTCCCGCCAGACCTTCCTATTTTTTGCACTCTCTTGCAGGTTGCCCCATGTCCTCTCCATAATATTCATTTTTGTCTCTGGATCTCTTTTCTGTGAGTTGTTAGTTCTTCTTCTGTTTTGTTCGCAATATGAGTTACAATGAAATAACTTTCTAGTTATTCTAATCTCAGGTTTTCTCAAAGTTAGTTGCATATCCTTTACATGACATCGGAGTCAACCATATCATGTTTTTGGCTGTTTGCGATTTCTTGGCAAGTGTACGTTCAGTTGTTTGTCATTGCTTTCTGAATGAACAGCACTTCTCCCCTTCGCCAGAGCGCAGGGCATGAATAAGATCCCATAAAACCTACAACATAACCCAAGGAATAAATGTTTATGCGTCGATTGACACTCGTGATGTGAGTAGAATGTTGGTTCAGTGAATAAACAGCACAGGCATTGGGTTCTGGAGAAAAATGGGATTTGCTTGCATATCTTGGCGAGTCTTCTCCGTTATTGTTGTTGGTGTGGGGGTTTGAGTAAGGAGCTGTTAAGGTGTGTGATCGAGTATGGAATTGTTGTGGTAAGGGATCGAGTATTGAAATTTTGTAGAAGGGGATCGAGTATGGAACTGTTGTAGTAAGGGATACAGTCTAGAGCTGTTGTAGTAGGGGATCGAGTGTAGAACTGCTGTAGTAAGGGATCGAGTGTGGTTCTGTTGTAGGAGGGGATCGAGTGTAGAGCTGTTGTAGTAAGGGATCGAGTGTGGTTCTGTTGTAGTAAGGGATCGAGTGTAGAACTGTTGTAGTAGGGGATCGAGTGTAGAGCTGTTGTAGTAAGGGATCGAGTGTGGTTCTGTTGTTGGAGGGGATCGAGTGTAGAACTGTTGTAGGAGGGGATCGAGTGTAGAACTGCTGTAGTAAGGGATCGAGTGTGGTTCTGTTGTAGGAGGGGATCGAGTGTGCAGCTGTTGTAGTAGGGGATCGAGTGTGGTTCTGTTGTAGGAGGGGATCGAGTGTAGAGCTGTTGTAGTAGGGGATCGAGTGTAGAACTGTTGTAGTAGGGGATCGAGTGTAGAACTGTTGTAGTAAGGGATCGAGTGTGGAGCTGTTGTTGGAGGGGATCGAGTGTGGTTCTGTTGTTGGAGGGGATCGAGTGTATAACTGTTGTAGTAGGGGATCGAGTGTAGAACTGTTGTAGTAAGGGATCGAGTGTAGAACTGTTGTAGTAAGGGATCGAGTGTGGAGCTGTTGTTGGAGGGGATTTAGTGTGCAGCTGTTGTAGTAGGGGATCGAGTGTGGTTCTGTTGTAGTAAGGGATACAGTCTAGAGCTGTTGTAGTAGGGGATCGAGTGTAGAACTGCTGTAGTAGAGGATCGAGTGTGGAGCTGTTGTAGTAGGGGATCGAGTGTAGAACTGTTGTAGTAAGGGATCGAGTGTGATTCTGTTGTTGGAGGGGATCGAGTGTGCAGCTGTTGTAGTAGGGGATCGAGTGTAGAACTGCTGTAGTAAGGGATCGAGTGTGGTTCTGTTGTTGGAGGGGATCGAGTGTGCAGCTGTTGTAGTAGGGGATCGAGTGTAGAACTGCTGTAGTAAGGGATCGAGTGTAGAAATGCTGTAGTAAGGGATCGAGTGTGGTTCTGTTGTTGGAGGGGATCGAGTGTGCAGCTGTTGTAGTAGGGGATCGAGTGTAGAACTGTTGTAGTAAGGGATCGAGTGTAGAACTGCTGTAGTAAGGGATCGAGTGTGGTTCTGTTGTTGGAGGGGATCGAGTGTGCAGCTGTTGTAGTAAGGAATCGAGTGTGCAGCTGTTGTAGTAAGGGATCGAGTGTAGAACTGCTGTAGTAAGGGATCGAGTGTAGAACTGCTGTAGTAAGGGATCGAGTGTAGAAATGCTGTAGTAAGGGATCGAGTGTGGTTCTGTTGTTGGAGGGGATCGAGTGTGCAGCTGTTGTAGTAAGGGATCGAGTGTCGAACTGCTGTAGTAAGGGATCGTGTGTGGAGCTGTTGTAGTAAGAGATCGAGTGTGGAACTGTTGGAGTGGGGGGAGGATCGAGTATATAACTATTGGAGTGGGGGGATCGAGTATATAACTGTTAAAATCAAGAATCCAGTATGGAACTATTATAATGTGGGATCGCTTATGGAACTGTTGGAGTGTGTGAGGGGATTGAGAATGGGACTGTTATAGAAGGAGATTGAGTAACGAACTGTTGGGGTGCGCGATCTGACGCAGGAAATAAGATGCAATTACAAAGACGCACCGATACATTACTTAAACCCAATTCTCCAACGCAAACTTCACAAGAAAACTAAACGATCAATTCACAGTCCAGCTCCCCAGAGAATCGGTCAGAATATACCGTGGTGTGATTGCACGGGAACACTTTAAATTATCTATTAAGTCACCTCCGTCAAAGCCGTGACAATACCTCGTGATATTTCTGTCATCTATGGGAATTTATCGACTGGGTTAGCTGTTTCATAATCATCATCATCACCATAATCATCACCATCACCATCATCATCACCATCACCATCACCATCATCATCACCATCATTATATTCATCATCTACATTATCATCATCATCACTATCATCACCAATATTACCAGCCAGAAAATGGTGTTGGAGTGTTTGATCATGTCACTCCATTGTACTGTTATTCTGCTGAAATCTATTAATCTAAGTGAAAGTAGTAATCTAAATGGCCGTACAAACTTGTGTGACATAATGGCTCCTTGATCGACATGTTTTTCTTTTTCATTGAATGTTGCTCTATAATAGTTTCAATATAAGGTTTTCTTGACTCACAACGTGACCAAGGCAAGATTGTCTACATGTCTGGGGTATATTTTTCTTGTCTCACAATGTAAACAAGGCAAGATTGTCTACATGTCTGGGGTATATTTTTCTTGTGTCACAACGTGACTAAGCCAAGATTGTCTACATGTCTGGATTATATTTTCCTTATCTCACAATTTTAACAAGCCAAGATTGTCTACATGTCTGGGGTATAATTTTCTTGTCTCACAACGTGACCAAACCAAGATTGTGTACATGTCTGGGGTATATTTTTCTTGTCTTACAATGTAAACAAGCCAAGATTATCTATGTGTCTGGGGTATATTTTTCTTGTCTCGCAGTGTCAAAAGAAACAATATTGATCTACATATCTGTGGTATATTTTTCTTATCCCACAGTATGACATAGCCACTATTGTCTACTTGTCTGGAGTATATATTTTGCCTCACAGTGTGACAAGGCAAGAATGCCTAAATGTCTGAAGTATATTTTTCATGCCTCACAATTTTAACAAGTCAAGATTGTCTACATGTCTGGGGTATATTTTTCTTGTCTCACAATGTGACCAAGCAAAGATTGTCTACATGTCTGTGGTATATTCGTCATGTCTCAAAAGATGACCAAGCCAAGATTGTCTACATGTGTGGGGTACATTTGTCTTGTCTCACAACGTGACCAAGCCAAGATTGTCTACATGTCTGGGGTATATTTTTCTTGCCTCACAATGTGATCAAGCAAAGATTGTCTACATGTCTGGGGTATATTTTTCTTGTCTCACAATGTGACCAAGCAAAGATTGTCTACATGTCTGGGGTATATTTTTCTTGTCTCACAATGTGACCAAGCAAAGATTGTCTACATGTCTGGGGTATATTTTTCTTGTCTCACAATGTGACCAAGCAAAGATTGTCTACATGTCTGGGGTATATTTTTCTTGTCTCACAATGTGACCAAGCAAAGATTGTCTACATGTCTGGGGTATATTTGTCCTTCTCACAACGTGACCAAGCCAAGATTGCCTACATGTGGGGTACATTTGTCTTGTCTCACAACGTGACCAAGCCAAGATTGTCTACATGTGTGGAGTACATTTGTCTTGTCTCACAACGTGACCAAGCCAATATTGTCTATATGTCTGGGGTATATTTTTCTTGCCCCACAGTATGACATAGCCAAGATTGTCTACATGTGTGGGGTACATTTGTCTTGTCTCACAACGTGACCAAGCCAAGATTGTCTACATGTATGGGGTATATTTATCAACAGTTGTATCTTACCCTCAATGTCTCCGTGGCGAAGTAGTTACACCGCCTGCCTCTCGCTTCGAAGGTTGTGGGTTCGATTCCGCCATACGTCTTTCGGTTCACAAGTGCAATATTCTTGGAGACTCCTGCCGGTCGTCGCTGGAGCTACGGAGTTCGTGCTTTGTGCAACGCTTTCGGCAGGCCACTGCGCAATGAAGACTGAGCCATATAGGATCCACTTGCCTTTTAGAACGCTTTTAAAAAAAAGCATATGTTTACTCTATTGCTTCAAACGCGTAGGCCATAAAGACATTGATGGTGGAAATAGAACATATGATTATCATGTAGCAAGTTTCTTTGTAGAACGTCTATCTCATCATGGTACTGCCTCATGTATGTTTAAAGTGTCTTCAACGTCCCGTGTCCATCTTTGTGCTGGTCGATTCTTTCCTCTCCAGTACACGGTTTTATAAGACATGTTCTGTTACATTTAAAAAACGAGGCACCTGAAATATTTCGGTTAAGTTAAAAGACATAACACTCTCATAAAAACCATACTGGTGGGCAAGGCTGAAGGCAAGCGAACAAGAGGTAGACAGCTATAGAAGTGGAAAGATAACATCAAGCGATGGACGAATATCAATCTGATAGAATGTACAGTCAGGGCGAGAGACAGACAGTGTTGGAGATCCATTGCAGCCAACCTTCATTGTGAAGACGGCGATTGATTGATTGTTACATTTTAATGCAAAAGTCCCGATTTTCGTTTTTAGTAATTGGCAAATGGTTCATGACTCACATCTATATGGTGCCAAGGAAAGATGTATTGTCCCAAAATGAAGGTATACTGCATGCAAATTATGACAACGCTTTCCATAGTTACATGTCTCTTGGTGAATATTCTAGATGACGGCTGTGGAATGCGAAACTGAGTATGGGACTGGTCGCTACGAACTTAAGTAAGATGGATCAGACACATAACTAACCAGCCCACAGCAAGAGTAATTAGCACCCGCATTGTGCAGCTTCTCCTGGGGTAGATCTAGCTTTGATTGGCTTTCAGTGCAGAGATTTCGATTCTTCTTCATAAAATCTGGAATGGAGCTATGGTTGCGCAATGGCTGCACAGCCGTTACTCAGTCGTTGCGCCGTGATTGCATAGTGGTTGTACAGTGGTTGCACAGTGGTTGCACAGTGGCTGACAACGTTTCTTATAGTGACATATTGCTGGATGAATATTCTAGATTACCATTATTGAAATGTGGAATCGAGTATGGTACAGTTGGCAATAGTCTGTCACGTATCGGTCTATATACACTGAGTTTAACCTATCTGGAGGTGGAATGTTTCCACGACCAAATTGCTAAGAGGTGACTCAGTATCATAGAATGAGTAGCAGAACGTGTCCAGGAAGTTGATGCTGTCGTGGTGATATTTATCATACCGCGATTCTGGTGTGTTTGCTCCTGAAACAATGGTCACTACACTTTATACTCAAAATGTCAAGATAGCAAGAAAATACTAGCATTTGTCGGTTTAATTTGACATCATAAAAGCGACAGGGGAACTAAATTGATCAATGCACAGTACAACGCCCCGGAGAATAGCAGATAAAGACTTGACATGTGATTCTCACAGGAACACTTGGAATGATGTACATAAGCCATTTCTGTTTATGAGAGTATGTTGTATCACAGATTGTTCTTTGGTCTCTAGGGAGTCCCCGGCTGCGTTTGTTTCTTATACTGTTTATTTAATAGAGAGTTCATGATATAACAGTGGTGGGTGCACTAGATGCTAACAATTGTCTAGGTACAAAAGACAGTAGTGGCGACTCTATTTTACCATTAGTGCGGTCCTGCAATCATCTCCATCTAGTAATTGGTTACATGAGAATTATCAATGAATACATGAACAAAAACATGGGGAAAACATTTAGCTTTGCAATAACACAGTCATAAGTGA
Organism: Cepaea hortensis; assembly: GCA_963921405.1. Classification (NCBI taxonomy): domain Eukaryota; kingdom Metazoa; phylum Mollusca; class Gastropoda; order Stylommatophora; family Helicidae; genus Cepaea; species Cepaea hortensis. Next base: position 50,224,353 of record OY992883.1, on the reverse strand, counting down.
CAGAATGGACGTTGCTACACAGCTTTCATCAGTAAACAGGAAAATATAGAAATTATGTTGCACGTAAACAACCCTCGGCGAAAGGTTTTATAAAGAAATCGTTTCGGATGAGTTTCAGAAAATCGGAGAGGAAAAGGAAATGGTTAATACCTGTATTATAGTAAATATGTTAATGCATGTCACTTCACATCGCTACGATTTAAAAAAAAAAATATATATATAACCTTGAGCCGTAAGAAAAAAAGAATGTTTTGTGTTTTTTAAATTAATTGTTGTGTCCGTTGCATCGGTGACGTTTTCGTTCGAACCCTGAAAATGGGCTTTCATCTATCGTCATGTGGAAATATTTTCTTTCTAAACCGGTAACGAAGTATCATCTCCACGGGTAATGAGTTGCCAAACTCCATTTTCCCCTCTCCAAGGCCGGACACAAGTGCGGTGTCCAAGACCACTACTGAAACTTCCCATCTGTGAAGAGACATATTAGAATGTAACCAGATTGTGGTTCAACACAGCACTCATAGACTGCCTGGGATTAGGCGACTATTTGGACATATTTTTTCTGCCCATTTTTGGAATGTCTCCCCCGATGATGTTTCCACCTTGTCGTGGTGGGGGAGCTTGAGTTTCTCAATGACCCTGAGAGCTATGCCGGCGGTAGCGTAGCTGCCAGCAGGGCCTCCCAAGCCGGACAGGTCAAAGGGTAGAGAACAGACAATGAGAAACACCCTGGTCCTCCAGGTTGGGGATTGAAGCGTGGGGTTAACATCCCCACCTTTGTAAAAACCTTTCTTTGTTACGAAACAAATACATGAGCCTCGATATCGGACTGACTTATCTGGACAACGACCTTGGAACGTTAAAGGACTTTTGAGATTTGGAACATGGAATGTACGGACACTATATCGAGCTGGAGCGGCCGAAGAACTAACCCGGGAGCTGGTTGAATATCAAATGGATGTATCAGCAATTCAAGAAATAAGGTGGCCAGGAGAGGGTACTTTAGAACAAAATGGAATGATTATAATATATGGAGGAAACACCCAAAATAAACATGAATTAGGAACAGGATTTGTCATAAAAAAAAGAGTTATGGGGGAACGTTTTAAACTTTAAAGCTTTTAATGACAGGATTAGTAAATTACGAATAAAAGGTAAATGGAAAAATATAACGATGATTAATGTACATGCACCTACTGAAGAGAAAGAAGATGAAATTAAAGAAGACTTTTATAATGATCTGGAAGATGTCATAGAATAAACCCCCAAACAGGACATCCTGATTTTGCTGGGAGACTTCAATGCAAAAATAGGTAGAGAGCAAACTAATAAAAAAAGTGGCCGGTATGGAAAGCCTACATACAACTTCAAATGATAATGGATGGAGAATCATCAACCTGGCAGAAGCCAAAGGACTGCATATTAGCAGTACCAGACTACAAAGAAAAGATATACACAAACAAACTTGGAAATCATGTGACAAGAGAACCTATAATCAAATAGATCACATTTTAATTAACAACAGAAATGCATCAAACATACAGCAAGTCAGAAGTTATAGAGGAGCTGAGTGCCATAGTGACCACTTCCTCGTTGGAGCAAAATTTAAATCAAAACTTAAGAGAGCTTTCTATACTAAATTACAAAGATTACACCCAACATATAACAGAGAAAAACTACAAGACATTACAGTCAAAGAGAAATTTACAGATGAAATAAAATGTAAACTTGAAACTCTGCAAAACCCTTCGGAGGAAAGCGTTGACCAAACTTGGTTGAACATCAAGAATACAATTCAATCTACCGCAGAAGAATGTCTCGGTGTGTTAACCACGCATAGAAAGAACAGATGGTTCAATCAAAAATGTGAAGAAGCAGTCATTAGGAAGAAGAATGCCAGACATTTATGGTTAAATGACATCAATAACATCCAAAAGGAAGAGCATTATAGAAATGAATGTAAAGAGGCTACAAAAATAGTCAGACAGCAGAAGCGAGAATATATGAGTAATATAATCAAAGATATGGAAACTAATCACCAGAAAAATGAATCCAGAACATTTTTTAAAGAACTGAAGTCAATGAAACGAGGGCACCAACAAAACACATATGGTTTAAAAGACAAAAATGGGAATATGATAAATACCAATGAGGAAATATGCAACACATGGAAAGAATATTTTATTGAATTACTAAATTGTGAAGCTCCAAGTAACATTTCCCACAGGAAGAGGTTCTAACATGCGAACCACAAATTGAAGAACCTACATTTGAAGAAATCCTATATGTAATCACACGACTTAAAAACAATAAGGTAACTGGGACTAATGGAATTGCTGCTGAATTTATAAAGGCAGGTGACCATCATTACATCTAAAGCTATACGAACTAATAATAAAAATCTGGAGGACAGAAGAATTACCCCATGACTGGAAAGAGTCATTATTGATACCTATCTTTAAGAAAGGAGACAAGTTCCAATGTGGAAATTATAGAGGAATATCACTACTGTCCACAAGCTATAAGATACTCTCCGCAGTATTACTAAATAGACTAAAACCATATTCAGAAGACATATTAGGTGACTACCAGGCGGGTTTTAGACAAAACAGATCAACAATAGATCAGATATTTATCTTACGACAAATAGCCGAGAAACATTGGGAATATAAAAGAGATCTCCATAACATTTTTGTGGATTTTAAAAAGGCTTATGATAGTGTCCATAGGAATAGTCTATGGAATGCTATGCAGGAATTTGGAATACCAAGGAAGTTAATCAACATGACCAGAATAAGCATGGAAGATACTTATAATATAGTAACATATAAAGGCAGGAAATCAGACCCCTTCCAAATAACATCTGGCTTGAAACAGGGTGATGCACTATCGCCGCTACTCTTCAATCTGGCTCTAGGGAAAGTTGTAAGGAAGATAAAGGAGGAATGTGATATTGGAGGAACATCCAAGCTGCTTGGTTATGCAGATGATATAGATATTATAGAGCAAAGTGAACAAAAGACATTGGAAATATTGACTCACTTAAAGGAAAAAGCCCAACAGATGGGGCTGGTTATCAACCAAGATAAGACAGAATATATGGTAATTTCAAGAGACGGAATGGCTAAAAACTCTGGCCACATACAAATAGATAATATGACCATTAAAAGAACGGAAACATACAAATACCTGGGTACAATCTTCAACTGCTCCAACATCATAAGGGAAGAAATACAAACTAGAATCAACTCTGGAAATAAGATATACTATGCACTACAACATCTACTAAAATCAAAGGCGCTATCTCGTAACACCAAAATCACAATAAACAAAACACTGATCAGACCAGTTGTGCTGTATGGCTCTGAAACCTGGAGTACAACGAAAGGAGACGAAGCCTTGTTACAAACCTTTGAGAACAAAATTTTAAGACGCATCTTTGGACCCATTAGGGATACACAAAGTGGAGAGTGGAAAAGAAGAAGTAACAAAGACATTTATGATCTGTTTAAGTCCCCGCTAATCAATGGTATCATGAAGGCTAATAGACTACAATGGCTGGGGCATATAGAAAGAATGGAAGATAATAGGGAAACAAAACTCGCTTACACTCAGGAAATAAATGACCGTAGACCCCGAGGTAGACCAAGAAGACTGTGGAGAGATAATACATGTACAGACCTACAAGCACTTGGAATCAACGACTGGCAAGAGAAGGTCCACCAGAGAGACGAATGGAGACGGATTGTATTTGCAGCAAAGAACCTCAATGGCTCGGAAAGCTGAAGAAGAAGAAGAATTTTTGGAATGTAATTGTCAAAAGACGAAAACCCAATGCATATCATCATCATCATCATCATCATCATCATCATCATCATCATCATCATCATCATCATCATCATCATCATCATCTTCATCATCATCATCACCATCATCATCATCATCATCATCATCATCATCATCATCATCATCATCATCATCATCATCATCATCATCATCATCATCATCATCATCATCATCATCATCATCATTAATCATCATCATCATCATCATCATCATCATCATCATCATCATCATCATCATCATCATCATCATCATCATCATTAATCATCATCATCATCATCATCATCATCATCATCGTCATCATGTGCCATGCCGAAAAGCGTGGGCGGTCATTATCGCCATCGTACACGAGTGGTGGATCAGTTCCGTCTTCTTGTCTCGACCCTGCCACGTGGCCAAGCCATCCAGATATTTACTTCTCTGTCTTCCCCTTGTTCGTTTCCTCTCAATCTTGCCAGTTGTCACCAAGTTATCTAGTTTTTCACTCTCATATCGTGTCTAAACAAACATGCTGTCTACATCTAATTTCTCTAATCAGTTTACGGTTTTCATCTGTTTCTTGCTCATTGGATTTTCTGGCTGTCCACGGTATTCTTTGCATTTTGTGTTTTAAATTAGAATGATTTCTCTCACATTAGGGATTCTGCCTCACCATTTTAGTCTTTCTACTCTGCACAGGCACCCATTTATGAATGTTCACAGGTTGTGTTTGTAATAGTTTAAGTCAGTCTCGGTGTTTCTGTTCTATTCAGTAGTACTGACGGACGGACGGACGGACGGACGGTCGGTCGGACGGTCGGTCGGTCGGTCGGTCGGTCGGTCGGTCGGTCGGTCGGTCGGTCGGTCGGTCTGTCTGTCTGTCTGTAACATTTCTCCAACTGTAACACAGCATAGAAATAATGTTTTACTCGAACAATGTCAATATTTCTCAAATGAAGAAACTCGCATCTGTGAGATGTGTCCATGCAGGATGGAGGACTAGATAGAAAAATGTAAACGAGAATGCTAAAAGGAAACATCAACTATCAAACAGCACTTATCTTAAATCATCAAAATACCAACAAGCATACAGAAAAGACGCTGATAAACGCTTTATTCGTCCCAACTCATTGTTATCAATGCCAGACACAGACAGTCCTAGAAATAATGGAGTAAATTCCCTTCATGACTGCTGAGATGCATAAGAAACTAAGAACTAGTGTAGAGATAACACCGGTTACTGTCTTTATATGTCTTTAAATGGATCGACTTGTAATTAGTAGTAGACACCTTGCAGTCTTGACAGACTAAAGTATGTGAGTGGAATGTGGCCAACATTCCATCACAATGTCTGGGCAGAGCTTCAGAGATCATGTGATGCCCAAACGACATGACCCCTCCCTCGGCCTAGTCTTGTGTATTCCAGAGGAATGGGTAACCAATACGTCTGGCACAAGGTAGGCTGCAGACGCTGGCGGCTCAGCGTCAATCCACCGAGACCTCACCACCACGAGCCGGTGGCGAGTTATGGCCAGACCCTGACACCCAAGGGACCCGGCTTAGAGACGTTCAGCCATGTCCCACAGGTGAGGGCCTTGTACGAGCCCGGACCATGAGGGCGCGCACATCTGTCAATCACAAGTGTCCGGACCTGTGTAAAGCGTGCACTATCGTCAGACTCCCCACCTGACTTATAGCGGTCCCCGCGACCAGCGGGAATAGGTCCGCCATAGCTACCGCAGGAGATATTGCCTGTCTATTTGCAAGCAAATCTCCAATACTTCCACTGTGCGGATCTCGCGACCAGCGAGAATAGGCCCGCCGGAGATTTGCTCGTCTGCTGCGAACAAATCTCTACCGAGAGACTGAATAAGTAAAGAAACGATAAAAGTAGTGGTATTTCAATTGCGCTTACGCTCCCACCTATGCTACACCCTTCATGTAATTAGAATGGGGGAAAATCAGCCAGAGAGGCTAGAGCAGTCCTTCTCAACCTTTTTTTGCCCATGCACCAGTTCACTATATGTTCAGAATGCCACCCCCCCCCCCCCTTTCGTATTTCCTCCCTGTAAATTTCCCCCACCCACCGGGCCTCTACACAATATACGTAAAAATGGAAGCTAAATTTAATAAACACATACTAGAACATGTCTAGACGTCTACATAAAACATGATTTTCGGGTCTACTTATATTGTAAAACGAATTTCAAAAAAATTCCCCTGGGGAGGGAGGGAATTTCCCTCTGGTTGAGAACCACTGGGCTAGATCGTTCCAAATTAGAACATCGGACCCACACACCGGGCCTCTACACAATATACGTAAAAATGGAACCTAAATTTAATAAACACATACTAGAACATGTCTAGACGTCTACATAAAACATGATTTTCGGGTCTACTTATATTGTAAAACGAATTTCAAAAAAAATCCGCTGGGGAGGGAGGGAATTCCCCTGGGGAGGGAGGGAATTCCCCACTGGTTGAGAACCACTTGGCTAGATCGTTCCAAATTAGAACATCGGAATATAGGGCAAGAGGACGACCCATGAAGAGATGGCTACATGGAGCAAAAGAGACATTGAAGAAATCAAATATGAGAAGAGCACAAACAACAAGTAAAGCAAAAAAGAGAAAATTACATCCGCCTGCTCTCTGCGACGCTTCGCAGCAATAGCACTACAACAAATGAAGAAGAATGAAGAGGAGGTAACGGCGCCTCCAGATTAAATAACAAATAAAAAGAAGAAACATGACACAGATACAAGAGAGCATCCGTGAATAAAACGTACTAGTGTCCACACACGAAGTCCATACCTCAAATATTTGTTGACAGTTCTCTCTGCTCATCTGGGATTATCCTCTGGGACATGTTGTATTTATGGATGTTATTATGTTTATTTTCACGGCAGTCTGATCCTTTGTTTTAGTCCCCCACTGTCCCCAAACTGTTCACTATTAACATAATCTGCTCTAGTTAGCATTTAACTCCGTCTTTCAGGGGTAGCTGCATTCTAATACAATTCAAGTTTTGTTATTATTTGAACTCTTTTCTATCCCATTGTTTCCAATTACTTTTATTTAATGTTTTGTTTTTAACGTCCCATTGTCTTTTCTTCTTACGTTTATTGTCGGGCCTGTCCCTCTGTGTTTCATTAACTTTAACCCTCTCTGTCTCTTTGTATACCACACACTTTAATTCTTCCTGTCTCATTGGTAAGAGTGGGGTAGGTGGGGAGGGGGGGGGGGCGTCGCTGGAGCTAACTTTTTCTGTGCCTCTAAATTTCACTTACTTTAAACGTTTTCTGTACCTCTATATTTCAGTTACTTTATCTTTTTTTTCTATCCCACTATATTCTGCTTAATACTCAGTACCCAGTGTAATCCTCGCATTTACAATCTTTCTATCTCCAGCGTATTCCACTTAATCTAACTCTTATTCTGTCTTTACTGTATTCTATTTACTTGAACATTTTCTGTCATCACTGTTTCACACTTATTGTTAATTCCGACTCCCCCATCTTATTCTACTTATTTTAACCATTTCTATCCTCATTGTAACCGGTGCTGTGACTTACTTTATATCTCTCTGTCCATGATGTATCCCAGTTTAACTCTATCTGTCCCAAACCACTGGATCAATCCTAGCCTCAGAAAGGTCAGAAATGTTAATTTCATTGGTGGAAAGAAGTAAATCGTAAAAATGTGGTAGTGGGCTTTGAAAAGAACGCAAACCGGTAAGTGTATTAAATAAAATAACGGGAGCGATAACGCAAACAGTGCTTGTCTCTCCACGGACATTGTGATTTGATCGCAGTCGACTGTGGAAATGTTTCGATATATCGAGTTCATCGCCTGACTTTGCTCTAATTTCAGAAAGAAAATATGGCAGTTAAAGAAGACGACGATGTAGTCTAATTAATGTGAAGTGTTATAAGTTTCCACCATTTATTGCATTAGTTGAGCCCGTTTGTAATATCAAAGCGATGTTAGCATGGCCTGAAGAAACGGAAATCACCTGGCTGTGAAGATATACCAAGGGAACTTATCCAAGCACGATAAGAAACCTGTGTCCTTCTCAACCATGCACAATGCGTGAACAACTGGAACAAAGATGTGGACAATGAGCAGACAAGCTGAAAAACGCATGATAGCAGTGGACATGTGGTTTCTGATGAAAATGCAAAAAATAACATGGATAGACAGAGAAACCAATCGAGCAAGTCCTACACGAAAGAAATGAAAACCGTAAACTTAGAAAGTAGATGTAAACAGCACATTTGTTTGGACACGTTAAGAGAATAACAGACGAAACCAATCATACATTTCTCTCTCATAGAAAGGAAAAGTAATACTGCAAACCAGTTATAGAACTATCTCACTAATAAGTCATGATACAAAAATCCCCTGGCATATCATCACGAAGAGAACTGAAAATAAGTTAGAATGTGAGTTATAAGAAGAGTAGTATATGCAGGTTGTAGTCGGTGCAGATGAACACGAGAACCTACTTTGAGAAGTGGATCTTCATACTTGCTTCGCTGTCTACAATAAGGCCTTCGACTCTGTTCAGAAATTATGAACATAATGAGAGACATGGGATACCACTCTATGCAGCGTGCTTGCTTCTACGCGTAAACAACAAAGTCTCACAACTTTCACTAAACTATCATCCTCACAACATTACGGCTAAAAATATCTTATTTTCCCAGGTACCAATACTTCGTGTCGACTCCAGCACTAGCGTATTATTCTCAGACTCACCGTTACTGGCATACTTTCGGGCCACAACCTGAGGGATGTACTGGTCACCAGTGAAGTACAGGAACCCTCACCGTTCCAGTTAGGCACTAGGGTTTGCCTCGGATCTCGTTATATAGGCTTGGTCATTTGTGTTACAAACCCAGTGGTACTTTTTTTTCCAAAAGACATATTCAACATAAAGAACAAAGTATTGTCCTGCACCAGCCGTAAGATCATCTGTGCTATCCTTTGCAAACAGTTCAATGTCAAACAAATCAGCCAGACTGGTCTTCGTTTAGCTTGCTAATTCCGCCAACACCTCTATGATATCCGTGACAACACCTAAACGATATCCGTGACAACATCTCCATGATACCCATGACAACACTCCGTGATATCCATGACAACACCTCCATGATATCCGTGACAACACTTCCATGATATCCGTGACAACATCTAAACTATATCCGTGACAACATCTCCATGATATCCATGACAACACCTCCATGATATCCATGACAACACCTCCATGATATCCGTGACAACATCTAAACTATATCCGTGGCAACACCTCCATGATATCCATGACAACACCTCCATGATATCCGTGACAACACCTCCATGATATCAGTGACGACACCTCCATGATATCCGTGACAACATCTAAACTATATCCGTCACAAGACCTCCAAGATATCCATGACAACACCTCCATGATATCCGTCACAACACCTCCATGATATCCGTCACAACACCTCCATGATATCCGTCACAAGACCTCCATGATATCCATAACAACACCTCCATGATATCCGTCACAACACCTCCATGATATCCATGACAACACCTCCATGATATCAGTGACGACACCTCCATGATATCCGTCACAACACCTCCATGATATCCATGACAACACCTCCATGATATCAGTGACGACACCTCCATGATATCCGTGACAACATCTAAACTATATCCGTCACAACACCTCCATGATATCCATGACAACACCTCCATGATATCCGTCACAACACCTCCATGATATCCGTCACAACACCTCCATGATATCCGTCACAAGACCTCCATGATATCCATGACAACACTTCCATGATATCCGTCACAACACCTCCATGATATCCACGACAACATCTCCATGATATCCGTGACAACACCCCCATGATATCCGTGACAACATCTAAACTATATCCGTGGCAACACCTCCATGATATCCATGACAACACCTTCATGATATCCGTGACAACACCTCCATGATATCAGTGACGACACCTCCATGATATCCGTGACAACATCTAAACTATATCCGTCACAACACCTCCAAGATATCCGTCACAACACCTCCATGATATCCATGACAACACCTCCATGATATCCGTCACAACACCTCCATGATATCCGTCACAACACCTCCATGATATCCGTCACAAGACCTCCATGATATCCGTCACAACACCTCCATGATATCCGTGACAACACTTCTAGGCCTGTTTCCATCCACGTGAAAAACACACGACATTTAGTAGATGCGGTAGTTGCACACAGTGAGCAACTAGGGTTAGAATTTAATAGTAAGAAGACACTGATTATGGTCGTCACTGGGAAGAAGGAAATACCACAATGTGATATACGAGTAAATGCGCATATTCTTAAGCAAGTTAATCGGTACAGTTATTTCGGAACAGTCATAACATCTGATGGGAGATGCCTTTAAGAGATTAGAACAAGATTTATCATTGCGAAGGTAGCCTTTTGCAAGATGACAAAGATACTGACTATAAAATGATATCAACTGAAACGAGAAAAAGTGTTGAAGTGCTACATAGAACCTGTACTTTTGTATATATGTGAAGCGTGGACAATGAGCAGTCTAGCTGAAAAACATCTGATGGCTGAGAGAAATGTGGTTTCTGAGGAAAATGCAAGGAATATCATGGACAGACAGAAACACCAATGAACAAGACCTTCAAAAAACAAATGAAGATCGTAAACTGATTAGAAACATTAGAACAATGTTTTGGGCATGTTATGAGATGAAATTACTTGGAGAACTTGGTAACAACTGGCAAGATCGAAGGGAAGAGATCAAGGGGAAGACCGAGAAGTAAATACCTGGATGGCGTGGCCACGTGGCATACTCGAGTCAGGAACACGGAGCTGATCCACAACTCTGGTGGTCGAGTGAGATGGCAAAACATGACCGCCCATGCTTATCGGCATGGCACATGATGGATGGATGGAAAAACACTGATCTTCGTGAGGTGTCCTACGTTCAGGTCACAGCCATTCGATCATGATGTATGGATGAAAGGCACCACAAAACCATTAGAAACAGTCTTATATTTTTCAAGGGACACAAATCACCACAGGGCTTTAAAACTCAAGACATCTTTATTTAACTAGGGCCATTATTTCCCTCTTTTGATCCGCACCATCACTAATTCAGTGGTTCTCAACCTTTTTTGGCTCGTTCCCCTCTTCACTATATTTTCAGAACGTCATTCCCCCCTTTCGTATTTCCTACTTAAAAATCCTGCCCCGCCCCTACACAGTATACGTAATAATGGACGCTTTATTTAATAGCACGTACTAAAACAACTCTAGACGTCTACATAAAACATGATTTGTGGATCTACTTACTTTATTATAAATTTAATTTTAGAAGGGTGAGACATACAGAACCGTGCAGTATGAAGAGAAAACAATATCAAGTAATCGGTTCTTGTATTAACGCGATCTTGAAATAATCTTAATTCCCCCCTCCCCCCCCCCATCCCTGAAAACCCTAAAAGTCCCCCCCCCCCTGGGGGGTGGGGGTGGAATTCCCCACCGGTTGAGAACCACTGCACTAATTCTCTCTCCTTTCCTGATTCTACACTATAATTATCTTTTAGAATTTCTCTTTCTTGGCAGTTACTAGTTCCACTAGACATGATTCTTCAATATCTTAATTTGTCATGGTGAGGCAATCAGAGTGGATTACGTGTTGTGACCATATAACTAATCGTCCCTGTGCATAAAGATCCTCCAACGGGAGAGCATCATGATTATAGTGCTATTATATATGTCATCATCATGAATTGCCATACCGGCTGGCGTAGGCGTTTATGACTTTTCACACATCACGGTCTTTGGTTTTGTGGATCAACTATGCTGATGCCATTCCTCTATGCCACCGTCCCAATCCATCCAGCATCATTTCTCTTGGGCTGCCTCTGCCTCTCTTCCCCTCGATCTTTCCAGTTGTCACGATGTTATCCAATGCCTCTCTTCTCATCATATGACCAAAGACAGCTGTTTGTCTATTTCTTATTGTTGCATATAATGTTCCAGTTTAATTAGCCTCTTTCAGACAGTCGTTGTTAGTTACATTGGCAGTTCAAGAAATTCGTAACATTCGTCTCAGGAACCACATGCTACATTATGCAAGAGGGAGAATCACCAAGCATGACTCATACTCACCACGTGAGTCTAGAACCCTGCAACAGCACTAGTGGAACTAGATGGTTGGTTTTTCCATATTAGAACTGTGATTAAGACTATTGCAGAATATAGTTCATCTACCTGAGCAATCTTGCCGGTGTATAATGAAGGTTGATTTACTACGGAGCTATGATGGCAGGCTCACTCCAGAGAGACTTACCAAGGTGGGGTAGGCGCAGCTCTGGGAGCTCATCAAGTCCAAATCAATGTGTTTCCGCCTAAACGTGGGACAGACCAGGCAAAGATTGGCCCAAACCAAAGGGGCTGTAACTACGTTGGCACGAGTGTTCGGTCATGACTAGACCCACACCAGCTTGCGTATTTTCTTACTCGAACTCGAGGTGGTAGACAGGTAAACTCATCCTGACCTTTACGAACTTAGTATGCTGAATATGAAATAGGTCTTGCTCAATCATTTGAACAACTGAGTCATAGAATTAGAGACCATGTGTTTTGTTACCAAGCTCAACCATGTTTCAAGATGTGTGCAGGACTCTGAGGGAGTCTGAACATGCGACTGTGTAGTGACTATTGAACTCAGTTACCGGAACATTGGTGTTTTTCTAGTGACTGTGTTGACTTGTTGCAGTGCTGATTCATTACCCAATCAAGGTTATATAATTCGACTATGGAACCATTAGGTTGGTCATGTGTTACGTCTAGAGAAATCTAGAGATCAACTGGGGTCGCCTCAAGGAAGAGGGTCTCCATACCAGGCTGTACTTTGATAACTGTGAAAGTTGGTCACAGCGATTCAGTGGGACAGAGCAGAGAAGTAAATCCAGCATTCGGTGATCCGAAGAGGTAGTTCCTCTGACATCTGATCTTAGCTCTGGGGACGGAGTGGTCTCCAAAGGTTCCAGTCATCAGTCTGGAAGAGAGCCGGGTGAGTGTCGGACCGACTGGACGGATCATCTGTCTCAAACCTGCACGTCAGCCTAGTGATGACACACGAAGCATCTCTATCTCTGATTCTGTCTCTAACCTATCTTCTGCAATTGTAAATAGTTTATACTATCAGGGTGTTCATATCCTACCTATTGTCTTTAGGGTAGAATAAACTTTGTTGATGTTGACTGATTCTTTGTACAGTAATTGAGTGTGGTCTCGGACGATACCTCAGGGTTCATTGTCCCAAGGGAGAAGGTAGAGAGTGGGGGTCTAGAATCTGGAGGGGCTTGTAGACTTATTTATACCATTTGAGGGCAACCACAGGGTAAACAGTGTATCTGCCCATCCAACCCCTGGGGTTAGAATACACGAGAGTGCTAAGGACCCCTTGGGCTTGGTTAACTCTCAATACCCAAGGCAAACCTGTCACACTCCAGGTACGTCAGTTGGGCCTTGTCGAGCGATTTTCCACTTTGTTCGGCGTCATCCGGGACTTTCCCGTCTATAAATAGATCGGGGATAGCCCAGTAGGAATTTTCCATCTGGAAGGTTCGAGAACCACCTGGATTTGGAGGTCAAAGGTGGCTCAGTACAACACTAACTTCCCGTGCTGTTAGAACCTAGAATTCCACGGTGGAAAAGAGTTTCACGTGGAATTGCCACACTTCGTGCAGCACTTCTTTCTCGAGCGCATTCGTCCGCACGAGGGAGAAATGTGGCTGGCACAGCTCATTCACTCTTCATCTCTAGTGTGAGAAGGTACTGCTTTTTGGGTAGCAGTGAACCCACTTCTTCACCCACAACCAAGTTACAGCGGACTGTCATTTCACGACCTGCTGGCGTAAGATAGTCATTGAAGCTGACTGGAAACAATCAACCGGTTCAGGTATGAATTGTAGTAATTAATTTAACGTTGTACAGTGAGCAGAAAGTGTGATCGTTCATAGCTAATTAAATATGCGGGTGTCTAGCATAGATAATGACTTCACCGATCGATAACCTAGTGAGAACGAGGGCATCGCACAGCGGTGTGTATACTGGTGTTTACAAGCCGTCGTGAACAGCTGTTTGGTCACCTGCTTAGAACGAAAAGTCCATTAAAATTGGCAACTGGTGTTACAATGTTATTGATTGTTTATAGTTCGTAGTTTCATATACTATGTTTGCTGTACTGTAGTAGGGAACAGTAAACTATGTTATAGTATGAACTTACTTGATGCCAGTCAGTAATTACGTTAGCTGAGCGCTGAAAGTAGACAAGGTAAGTTGGTAGCTGAAGAGGGAGCTAGTGAAGCACTCATGTGATAGGGAAATAGAGCACGTACGTGATTAACTCTAAGAAGTAATGTAGCTATTTTGTGTGTGAACTAAATAGTGAATACATTCGAGGAACTGGGAATTCATACGTTCTTCAGTGGTGCTAGAGAGATATACGATGTTGTTATTACGTATATACTGGGTCATGTTGAGTACTACTTCTATGAATAATGTACCGACCGCCGAAGTGGTTCGACGCGAGATAACATGGCATTACCGTCGCGATGTACATGCGTTCTTCATGTTATTCTTTCCTGTCCCGTTCTATCCATACTTGCGTGGGTACGTCAGTGCTGATGTGAGGAAAGTATGGAGGAACAAATGGAGGACGAATGAGATTCGGGGATGAATGGAATATGAGGGTTGCGTGTGAGTTATTCTTGTATGAGACTGGTATAACCAGGCCAGTGACGTTCGGCCACTGCCAAGGCTAATCCTCTTGGAAAGGCAGAACTGGGGAGAACCTTGAACATGCGGGGAGCATGTTTTCGCTGGAAAAACTTCTTGACTCTAGGGAAGAGTCTAACAAGAATAGTTTCGCTATAGAGTGGGCAGGAGGTCCCACTAGCGAAATGGAAACTGTAGATATGTTATATGGTCTGGTATTGTTACTATATCCCAAGTGATGGTGCCTTGATCATTGTTGGTTTATGATTAGATGTATATTGGAAGGGGGGGGGGGGGGGGTCCAGGGACACCTTACCTTGATGTTTAGTTCTAGTTAACTCTTGAACAACTACTGAATGACTTTAGCGACAACCGTTATGTGATTAGGGATAGGTGAAACGTTAGATCAGACTCGGCATTCTTGATTCTCAATCTGTTTGACGGGCTGTTCTCTGAAAGGCCAGCTGACATTGGAATGAGCTTGATACATTAATACTATCAACTTAGAGATGTTGATCTACTTAGTTGTATAACTAGGTAGCTAGACTGAAGGTTGATTTTTCAGGGTTTTGATGCACATGAGCCAATGTTTGGGCCGAATACTTTCACCGATCGCTCTTACTTGCAGGTGTTGCCTGTTAGAACCAGCCTATTACTAAGGTGCCGGAAACCACTACGTGATCCATGGCGAAGGGTCACAATACCTACTTTACCACGCCTGACTGTGCTACATTATGCAAGAGGGAGAATCACCAAGCATGACTCATACTCACCACGTGATTCTAGAACCCTGCAACAGCACTAGTGGAACTAGATGGTTTGTTTTTCCATATTAGAACTGTGATTAAGACTATTTCAGAATATAGTTCATCTACCTGAGCAATCTTGCCGGTGTATAATGAAGGTTGATTTACTACGGAGCTATGATGGCAGGCTCACTCCAGAGAGACTTACCAAGGTGGGGTAGGCGCAGCTCTGGGAGCTCATCAAGTCCAAATCAATGTTTCCGCATAAACGTGGGACAGACCAGGCAAAGATTGGCCCAAACCAAAGGGGCTGTAACTACGTTGGCACGAGTGTTCGGTCATGACTAGACCCACACCAGCTTGCGTATTTTCTTACTCGAACTCGAGGTGGTAGACAGGTAAACTCATCCTGACTTTACGAACTTTGTATGCTGAATATGAAATAGGTCTTGCTCAATCATTCGAACAACTGAGTCATAGAATTAGAGACCATGTGTTTTGTTACCAAGCTCAACCATGTTTCAAGATGTGTGCAGGACTCTGAGGGAGTCTGAACATGCGACTGTGTAGTGAATAGTGAACTCAGTTAAAGGAACATTGGTGTTTTTCTAGTGACTGTGTTGACTTGTTGCAGTGCTGATTCATTACCCAATCAAGTTTATATAATTCGACTATGGAACCATTAGGTTGGTCATGTGTTACGTCAACAGAAATCTAGAGATCAACTGGGGTCGCCTCAGGGAAGAGGGTCTCCATACCAGGCTGTACTTTGATAACTGTGAAAGTTGGTCACAGCGATTCAGTGGGACAGAGCAGAGAAGTTCATCCAGCAGTCGGTGATCCGAAGAGGTAGTTCCTCTGACATCTGATCTTAGCTCTGGGGACGGAGTGGTCTCCAAAGGTTCCAGTCATCAGTCTGGAAGAGAGCCGGGTGAGTGTCGGACCGACTAGACGGATCATCTGTCTCAAACCTGCACGTCAGCCTAGTGATGATATACGAAGCATCTCTATCTCTGATTCTGTCTCTAACCTATCTTCTGCTATTGTAAATAGTTTATACTATCAGGGTGTTCATATCCTACCTAATGTCTTTAGGGTAGAATAAACTTTGTTGATGTTGACTGATTCTTTGTACAGTGATTGAGTGTGGTCTCGGACGATACCTCAGGGTTCATTGTCCCAAGGGAGAAGGTAGAGAGTGGGGATCTAGAATCTGGAGGGGCTTGTAGAATTATTTATACCATTTGAGGGCAACCACAGGGTAAACAGTGTAACTGCCCATCCAACCCCTGGGGTTAGAATACACGGGAGTGCTAAGGACCCCTTGGGCTTGGTTAACTCTCAATACCCAAGGCAAACCTGTCACACCAAGGTCTTCCTAATTTTGTTTATTTACCTCCCAAGATTCACAGCCATATAGCAAAACTGGTTGTATATAGCACTTCATCACTCTCTTTCTTACATTCAATGATAGTGACTTATTGCATAAGATACTCTTCTTTTTTTTTTTAAATGCAGCTTTTTCTTGCCATATTCTGCTCATAATCTATGTTGTACATCTCCCATCTAATGTTATAAATGCCCCTAGGTATTTAAAACTATCCACTTGGTTAAGAATTGTTCCTTCTATTTCTATTTCACAGTTTGGTGTCATTAAGGTCTATTGGTGTCACCAAGGTCCACAAGGTGTGGACTGCGCCTGGCCCTGCAGCCAGCAGGGTTAGTATCGACTAGCCTCTCCCAGGAGGGGTGAAAAGTAAACATTAGTAGCCTGCCGATGTCCCGCAGACTACGCAAGTCAATTCTCACCTCCAAATGGTGTAGACAAGGAAACCATGGCTGCGAGGTCTTGGTCTAACTGGGCTATGGCTCGCCATAGGGGATAGATTCCCTATGGACAGACATGTGTCCTAAACCTGCGACTGGTCTAGCAAGCCGGCAGGGGATATTCATACTGATCGTAGAAAAACTAAGTATAAACGGACTGACCCAAAAGGGTATAGACCGGCCAATGTTAATGGACTACGAGACAGCTCAGCGATTCAAATAATAGGCACAATGAACGTCTGCAGTTTTAATAGTAAAGAAGAACAACTTATAGAAACAATGGAAGAGAGGAACATTGGACTGATGGGAGTAACGGACACCAGAATAAAGGGCGAAGGGGGCAAGGAGATCCACCAGTTACATGTTTGTCTACTCTGGAGTGAAACTGCAAGAAAAGGCAAGACACGGTATGCGAATAGTCATTGAACCACGGTTAGCAAGAGGAATATTATAAATAAAATATTTATCAGAAAGAATCATGACAGTTAGAATAAAAGAACAAACAATTACAACATATGTACAAATATACGCATTATATAATACAAACAAATATGAGCAAGAAAGCGAGGAATTCTACGAAGACACCAAAGACGTGCTAAATAAAATAGATACGCAGGACAACATCATTGTTATGGGAGACTTCAATGCAAGACTAGGACATAACAGAGCGGGCATAGAAAAAACAACTTGGCGCATTTCGAGACCAACATAATGAAAGAAATGATAACGGAAGTAGACTGATAGAGCTATTCAGCCAACAGGACCTCTATATAACAAACACAGTCTATAAACACAAAGACTCATAAATATACACCTTGTATAAACAGAACGATCTAGATACTAAAAGGCAAATTGATTTTATATTAACAAATAAATAATAGAAAGAGAAATATATTAGATGCCAGGGCAGTACCCAAGTTAAGTATAAACACAGACCACTAAGCAGTAGTTGCCACAATAAGAACCACAAGAAGAAGAACGCAAAGACCAGGGAAATACATGCCATGCGAATCAGTAAACTTAAAAAGCCTCAAAGACGAGGCAGTGAGGGAAAATTATGAGCAATAACTAACTGACTAACTGAAATCTTTGTAAAATTACCTACAGAAAGAAAAGCAGTGGAAGAAGAATGGGAGAAATTCAAATCAAGCATTTTTATTACTGCAAAAATAATATGAGAAACAACGCAAAAACGCAGAACAGGGATAAAGAAAATAAAAATTGGTGGAGCGCAGAGTTAAAGAAAGCTGTAAAAGACAAAAAGAAACATATGAAAAGTGCCTGAAGAGCAAACAGGAATGAGATTACATAGAATATAGAATAGCGAGAAGGCATGTGAATAGAATAGTAAAGAGAGAAAAACAAAAAGACATGGAGGAGTATGGAGAAACCCTAAATAAAAACTACAAGGAGGCAACCAGAAATTTCTACAAAAAAGATAAGTGCAGTGAGAACCAGAGGAGAACCTTTTGACCCAACTGAAGTAATTAACAGTGAAAATGGAGAACCAATAAGCGAACAAAAGAAAATCCTATTAAGATGGAAGCAGTACTTCTAACAACTTCTCAACATCCCATCAGATGTCACAGGAATTCAAGAAACCGACACAACAGATGTAAGTTTAGCCCCATTGAACAAATCACCTGGACAAGATGAAATAACAAATGAACTAATTAAAGCAACAAGAGAAGTAGTAAAAGCATAGCTACATAGACTATTCAACCATGTTTGGGTAGAACAACAAACATCACGAGACTAGGGAAACGCCATACTTATTCCAATTTGGACAAACAAAGGCAGCAAAAGAAACTGCACACGATACAGAGGCATTTCCCTTTTGAGTCATACTGAGAAAATATTTTGCAAAATTCTTGAGAAAAGATTACGAACTACTATAGAATCCCAGCTAAGCGAAACACAACTTGGATTTAGGAAAAACAAAGGATGCACAAATGCCATTTTGACTCTTAGACAACTTGTAGAAAAATCAATCCTATTCAATGAAACACTCTACTTAACCTTTGTCGACCAAGAAAAGGCATTTAATAGAGTAGATAAAAACAAGCTGTAGGAAATCCTTAAATAATATTGAGTGAGTACACATCTAACAAACCTATGTAGAAGATTATACAACAACAGTGAATGGATAGTGAGAGCAACTGTAGGACACTCATAACCCTTCACCATAACGTAACAGAGCCGAATCGGTGCACCTTGGTTTGGCCTGTTAAAGCAGTTTGAATCCGGACAGCCCCGGAAACACGACTTGTAACAAAGCAACTTGTGCATTCTTTGTGTTCTGTTTCCCGGGCCGGTTGGTGAAAACAAACGTGCTGTCCTGCTTTGTTTTTAAGTATTGAGATATGGGAAAAATTCCCTGAGTTGATCTGTGATCAACTAATTCTTGCGTAAAACAGAGCGGCTGACTAGTGTCAGCAGGCTTGGGTTCATGGTGGGGCAGTAATTTGTGTCTCAACTCTTTTGTTTATGTCGCGTCTTAGGATTTATGTTGTGTAACTTATGTTTTTGTAGTGCCTTATTGTCTGTGCAGTGTTGCTTGTGTCAAAGTCCTTTATTGTGTCATTCTACTCAGCTACTGTTTGGGACACCTATGTTGTGGTACTTGGTGTACCCTGTTGTATTAAGTTCTAGTGACTGGATAGGGACTACCCTTGGTTGATGTTTGATATATGCAGTTGTCTGTTGTATCTGTTATTGAACATCTGTTATTGAATGTATCATTCAATGTGTTTGAACACACATTGTCACTGAAGAAGTAGAAGTTGATAAATAAAAGAGCTTTTTGTACAGTTCTTGATTTGTTTGTTCAGTCTCTTTTTAGTTTTTACAACCACTAGTTCTACCATAATCTAACACCTTAATCCACTGTCTGGGTATCAAATATGACAGTTATTGTCCAGAGTTGAGACCCCTGTCCAAGATCTCGTATATTCTTACCTAATGACTATACTCTTTTTTGTCAGTTGAGGGCGGTGTGAGGTTCTCTCTTCTTACTCCTTTTCTTCTTTGGCCATAACAAAGTCAAAGTTACTCCCTACCCCTTAGCACTGTAGCAAAGGAAACATCAGTCTTTCCCTTGTCTTTTCCCCTCGTCTACAAATGGTGACTCCAGCGAGATCTAGTGACAACCTTTGAATTTTTCTGTTAGAATTGTCATAGTATCTAGTGATTGTTTTGTGTGATAGGTCAGTGTTTATGTTTGTGGTGTCCATTGTCTTTGAGTTGTGACACTAGCGCCCAGGTGTGCTGCTGACACCCCCGGGCAGTGCTGCACAAGAGAGGAGTCCCCTGTATAGTGATTGGGCTCAGATAGGTTGCCTCCTAGTAAACATTCACTGTACCTCATCCAGAGAAAAGATGGCTCTACCTTCAGCGTTAGGGACCGCGATTCCCCTCCCGGTTCGTGCCCCTGACATCACCGGGCGCTCTGGTGAAGTCAGGTACATAGTGGTACCTGTTATGAAATACCTTGTTTTGGCCGGCAAGGTGGGCCAACTGTTGAGGAGTATGTGAGGAAGGTGAGATCTGCATGGAGGGCTGGTGCGATGTGTACTGAGGATAAAGTTGTCATCATCTGGGAAAGTGTTGCTCCAAATGTGTAGGAAGAACTCGAGCTTAGGTCAGTTTGTGATGACTCTGAGGAGATGCTGCAGACTATTCAGCAGGTGTATGGAGAGAAGCGCAGCATGGTGGAGCTGGCTGCAGTTTTTTTTTTCAAGACCAAACAAGATGCCGGGGAATCCATTATGGATTTCTCTCACCGGGTCTCCAAAGCCCTTCGTTTCGTGCTGGAGGCACAGAGGAAGAGGGGTATGGCTGCCTGGGATCCAGTGATTCTAAGAGACTGGATTGTTGCGAATCTACGTAATGTCCTCAGCAGGAGAATGGCTGAGGAGAGGATATTGTAAGATCCTTCAATGACTTTCCTCTGTGTTAGAAACTTGGCCATGCGATGGGCTGGTGCGTCATTAGCTCTAGAAGTCTGTGCATGCCAATATGTAGAACGTCAAGATTACAGTGCAGGGAGGTGGCCTAATGTCAGTGGTTGGTGTCAAGGGGTCCAGCATGATGATGTGGTGGAGGAGGAGCTTCGAGCTGAGCTAGGTCGGATGAGAGACTTAGTTGATTCATTACTACAGCCCAAGGTACGACACAAGAGGTGCAATGTTTGTAGAAGCCGAACCAACCTTCAGAACAGGTGTCCGAAGAGAGAGGTTAGTGTTTTTCAGAACCCCTCTGGTGTGGATTATATGAAAGTGTTCTCAAGTGTAAGCCACCAAGACCAAATGGGCCTTAAGCGACTACAGAGTCCGCCCCGGGTCGAGCCTTCTAAAGGATCAGCCCCAACAGTCCATGTGAGTGCAGTATCAACTTCCGATAGCCAGATCAAAGTTATTCGTGGCAACCAGGGAAATGTCTTTCACAGGAAGAGGCGGAGGAAGAGAAGACGTTAGAAGTCTCCTTTTGTCAGTGTGGTAGACCAGTTAGAGGGTGTTAGAAATTTGACAGGTGGTCAGTGTGTTGTGACGGATGGGAGCCAAAATTTTCCGCATACGGATATGTCGAAGCGTGACTTTGTGCGAAAAGATGGCGGGGGAACACCAGCGAGAAACAATGCCCATTACACATTATTGTGAAAAGTAGAGACTATGATGTTACAGTTTTCAGCTACTTAGGAATCCCAGTCTTCTGGATTGACAATCTTGGTTAATTAATTATCAACGGTGTGTTGCTGTTTTTGTGTATTATAATTGCAGGTGGATGGTGTCATGTGATAACATGTGTTTCATTTAGAGTGTAAGAAGATCAAATGAAAAGGGCGGCTGTCTAGGTGATGTGGTGTTGCCATTACCATCATACCCAGTAAGGAAACAATCTGCAGGGTGCATTTATTTGATGTTAGGGTAGGTTTTTACAGGAAACCTCAATCGACTGGATGCTGATGTGGGATATTATTGATATAACGATGTTTTGTTGATTTTGTATATGGTGTTCCTTTGTGTTTATATTCAGGTTACATGTGACACCTGATGAAATGTTCTTTTTAGTGTAGAGATACAGGGTGGTAGAAAAAATCATTTAAGTACCATAGTAGCTGCAGTAAGTTTACATTTGATCAGAAGAGACAAATGGTATTATTTTTAAATACATTTTGTTTTGAAGGTCCAGAGATAAGACAAGCGGTAACCAGTATAAAGGTTGCTGGTTTATTGTTTATGTAGCTTTTATGTTTTTTTTTAATTATTTTTATGTAAGAAGTGAGGGTTGTATTTATTTTTTATGATTGTTCTTGCAGCAGAGGGGCTATTTCTCCTCACTGATGTTAATTTAATCATTGAGTATTAGCAACTTATACTAGTGTAAGGATTACTTATACTTATGTGTTAAGGTTAATGTTACTTGGGACTTGTTGATGACCGGTGATGTACATGTGCACTTTTCACATTATAGATATCCGAATGGAACAAAACTATGTTTTTTTTTTTTAAATAATGGTACTGTTTAGGGATGTAACCAGCAGTTCAGGTTTTGAGGGCAATGTCCCCAAGAGTGACAGGTTTTTGTTGCTGATGGTGTGTGTTCACTGGCATGGAATTGTCAGAGCATGGAAGTTAGCTATTTGTTCGCTAAGTGTACCAGGCGCATAAGGCCCAGTTGTCGAAACTACAACAGTTAAAGAGGGGTAATTATTCATTTTTGTTGTTATAATTATGTAACATTGTTGACACCCAGATAGCGGGAGACTTGTCTCCCTGTTGATTTCACTATTCTTTTTTTATAACACTGCGGATATTAGCTTAGTCATGAATAATGACTGGTATCAATGCAAATGTAGCTTGTATTTGCATGTGACCATTATCCTTGTTGGTATCTGATGTACATTTTTGGGGTGTTTTACTTTAAAGGTAATGTCTGGTTAGGATAGGACAATTTTATTGAGTCCCATTAATAGTGGAGAATTATAAGGTAGAGGTAAGAAATTATCCCTCCTTTACCAAGGGCACTGGAGGTGTAAGGTCCAGTTGTCGGGACGACAACAGTTAAAGAGAGCGAATGATGTACTCGGCTCGCGATGATGATGGAACTCCACCAGAGGGCGCGTACTATATGATTGGTCTGGAACCCTGGGAATTCTTCTGACTCCAGTATAAAAACGCGTGCAAAGGTAGAACCGGTCTTTCTGTAGTCCACAACACCAAGTTATGAGGCGCAGATGTCTATAGTAATTGTTAGAACTTGAAAGATTTTGCAGTGGAAAAGCCAGAATTCTAGTTTTCGATCTTAACTTTTCCTGGGTTTTTGGTGGATTAATTTTTGCTGGATTAGTTTTTGGTGGATTAGTGTTTGGTAAACTTGAAGTCTTTGCTGGATCAGAAGTTTTGCTGTACTTAGAATTGTTTGCAATACCTAGGAGTTTTGTTTGCTAGATTATAATTTTTACTGTTTGGTCTTGCTGGACTCTAACTTCTTTATTGATGCTACAAATGCATATATATATATATATATATATATATATATATATATATATATATATATATATATATATATATATATATATATATATATATATAACAGAATTGATGTGTGTTTGTGGGTGGGTATGTGGAGATGTATTGGCTGCGTTCAATATCGGTCCATCCGATTGAGATGAAATTTTCTACACGTCTTCTTTTCATTCCTGTGCAACCGACTGTCATAGTATTTTACTAACTAAAATAGTATTTACTTTGAAAATTTAATAATTAAATTTATATTATCATTTCAAATAGCAAGGGGACATAACATAAGAAAAGTTATGTCAAGGGGCATAACTTTAATAACATTCCTATTATTCTATATATAGATTGTTGCATCGTTTTCAATGATTTATAAACTATTTGTCCATAGTTATTTACAGGCATATGAGTTATAATAAATAATGATATAATCTTTAAGACGTTTTCATAGTTTTCATAAAAATAATGCATCTATTTAAATAGTGAAAATTTTCTAACTCATCTTTTTTTTATTTTGCTTCAACAGTACATTAATATTTTTAACATTCTCATATGTGCGGCGCGTTACACCCACGTTGGGTATTTCTGATGACCGTTGTCAAAGAATTGCTTGAAAAGAGATGTTGAATGAAAGAATGTATGAGAGGAAATAGAGAAGAAGGGTAGAATGTAGGACGGGTCTGCGAAAGATTTTCGTTCGTGTTACACAAAAAAGCAATTTTTTGTGATAGAAAGTTAGTTGCATATCGTTTGCAGTCAACCCACCGCACACCATTTATTGGCTGTTCGTGATATCTTGGTAAGTTTACTTTAGATATATCTCTTCCAATCGTATTTTCTACTATCAATCTATCTATTCTTCTATTCTATCTATATTTTTAACGGGAACGGGCCGAACATAGATAGATAGATATATAGATAGATAGATAAATAGATAGATAGATAGATAGATAGATAGATAGATAGATAGATAGATAGATAGATAGATAGATAGATAGATAGATAGATAGATAGATAGATAGATAGATAGATAGATAGATAGATAGATAGATAGATAGATAGATAGATAGATAGATAGATAGATAGATAGACGGACGGACGGACGGACGGGCGGGCGGGCGGGCGGGCGGGCGGGCGGGCAGATAGATAGATAGATAGATAGATAGATAGATAGATAGATAGATAGATAGATAGATAGATAGATAGATAGATAGATAGATAGATAGATAGATAGATAGATAGATAGATGGACGGACGGACGGACGGACGGGCGGGCGGGCGGGCGGGCAGATAGATAGATAGATAGATAGATAGATAGATAGATAGATAGATAGATAGATAGATAGATAGATAGATAGATAGATAGATAGATAGATAGATAGATAGATAGATAGATAGATAGATAGATAGATAGATAGATAGATAGATAGATAGATAGATAGATCAGATAGATAGATTAGATAGATTAGATAGATAGATCAGATAGATACATCAGACAGACAGACAGACAGACAGACAGACAGATAGTCGAGAACGGGAGCTTTTTTGACTACTTATATGAATTAAATGAGATGCTCCCCACCAGGGTATGGGTGAAGCCGGGCCGGGTCAGACAGACAGACAGATAGACAAACAGACAGATAGTCGGGAACGGGAACGGGAGCTTAGATGACTACTTATATGAATTAAATGAGATGCTCCCCACCAGGAGCTGGGCGAAGTCGGGCCGGGTCAGACAGACTGACAGACAGACAGACAAGCAGACAGACAGACAGACAGATAGATAGATAGATAGATAGATCCCCGCGAGGGCCTGGGCAAAGCCGGGCCGGGTCAGCTAATATATATATATATATATATATATATATATATATATATATATATATATATATATATATATGCATATTATTGTTGCTTTTAGACGTTTAATAAACAAATGATACTTGTGTTATTCTTACTTTGTTGTTTAGTTGATAGACTCTAATTATATAATCATTGGTGTTAGAACAACCCTCGGAGTAATTCTTTGTCTGGAATTGGAGAACTTTAGTCTAATTCCCTGTCGGCCCATTCCTGGATCTTCTTAAACTGATTTCTTTACTATTTTTGTTAACCGAAGACGGTGAGAGGTTCTCTCTTTACTCATTTTATTCTTTGGTCCTACGTAGTAAGGGTTGCGCTCTTCTCCTCACATCACCGTAGTAGAAGTAAGTGGTTCTTGCTCCTGTTTTCACCTCTGTTTCAATAAGATCTGGAGTACGACAAGGTTATGTTCTGTCCCATCTCTTGTTCATAATCTACATAGACAACATATGTAAAGAAACCAGCCAAACAGAGACCACAAGAACACAGCATGATGAGAACACAGAAGAAGAACCATCTGTAAATTACACCATTAGAGAACTCCTATTTTCGAAAGACCAAGCACTCATAGCAAAATCAGAATATGAATTACAAGATCACATGAGTAGTCTAAACGAAATGTGTAGGGAACATAACATGAAAATTAGCACAACTAAAACAGAGGTAATGACTACAACTAAAGAAGAAGAAACAACAACAATTCACCTAAAAGAACATCCCCTGATACAAGTAAAGAGTTTCAAGTGCCTAGGAAGTATAATCTCATCAAATGGCAAATCAGAAGACGAGATCGAAAATAGATTCAATAAGGCAAACCAACTCATTGGACAAATGGCACCAATACTAAAGAGAGGCATGTATCAATAACTACTAAGAAAGCACTTTACAACACAATCTTCCTACCAACCCTGTGTTACCATTGCCAAACCTGGACAATGACAGTTAAAGAGAAAAGAAAAATCACAACAGAAATAAACTTCCTGAGAAGAATACTCAATGTATCAAGAAGAGATAAGATCAGAAGTTAAGAAATTAGGACTAAAGTGGGGGTTATAGATGCGCTAGATTTTATTAGAAGGCAGCAAGTCAAATGGTTTGGCCAATCAAGTAGGCTACCAACTAACAATATACCACAAGAAGCAAAGATGTATAGACTAGATGGAAGCAGAGGAAGAGGCCGACCACGTAAACGTTGGACGCAGGGAATAACAGAGTCCATGGGAATATCGATACATGAAGCCCATAAGAGGGCACTCTCCCGATGCTTATATTTCACCTCGACACCGCAAGGTACAAGATGAACCTGATGAGATGAGATGAGATGGTGTCATCTTTTTCTTTGATATCACCATTGTTAGTGTTTTCTGGATAATGAAGGAGATTCATTTCTGTGTACTCTCTGTTATTACAATGTCCAACAATTGCTGTAGATATTTAGCATTATATGCCACCAATACTGGGTCATCTGCATAGCTTATATTGTTTATATTATAACACCCGAATAGCATTAATGGCTTCTCTTTGATCTCTCTCTCTCTCTCTCTCTCTCTCTCTCTCTCTCTCTCTCTCTCTCTCTCTCTCTCTCTCTCTCTCTCTCTCTCTCTCTCTCTCTCTCTCTCATTATTTCATCGCTATAGAGGGAGGATAGATTCGGTGACAAAACGCATGCCTGTCGTACTCCTAGCCTTATTTGATCACAACTGCCCTCTTCATTTCCCATTTTAATTATTGCTACTTGCTTCCAGTAAATATTCTTTATTATTCGTAGATCTTTCCCATCATCATCATCAAGTGCCGTGCCGACTGGCGTAAGCGTTCATGACTCTCCACATATCACTGTCCTTGGTTTTCTAAATCAACTCTCACGTTGATATTTTCTCCGTGCCACCGTCGCAATCCATCCAGCATCATTTTTCGTGGTCTGCCTCTGCCTCTCTTCCCTTCGATCTTTCCAGTTGTCACGATGTTGGCTATCGCCTCTCATCTCATCACATGATCAAAAAAAGCTGTTTGTCTCTTTCTTATTTTTGTATATAATGTTTTAGTTTCGCCAGAATCTTTAAGGCATTCGTCGTTAGTTACTTTGGCAGTCCAAGGAATTCGCAACATTCGTCTAAGGAACCACAAGTCTGTTGCTTCAAATCTCTTCCTAATTTGTTCATTTATATTCCAAGATTCACTGCCATACAGCAAAACAGATTCTATACAGCACCCCAGCACTCTCTTTCTTACATTCAATAATAACGACTTATTGCAAAAGATATTCTTCATGTTTTTGAAATGCATCCTTTGCTTGCCATATTCTGCTCTTGATCTGTGTTGTGCATCTTCCATCTGATGTTATAAATGTGCCTAGATATGTAAAACTATCCACTTGGTGAAGAATTTTCCCTTCTATCTCTATTTCACATTTGGGTGTCACCTGTTTCTTTTATACCACCATTGTTTCTGTTGTCTTGATATTCAAGGAGAGTCCTTTCTTTGCACTCTCTATTACTACAGTGTCCAACAATTGTTGCATTATCCGCTATCAATACTGTCATCTGCATAGTGTATATTATTTATATTATAACTTCCAAATATTATTCCTGGCTTTTCTTTGATCTCTCTCATTATTACTTCGCTATAGAGGGAGAAAAGATCTGGTGATAAAACACATCCCTGTCTTACTCCCAACTTTATGTGTTCATAATTTCCTTCTTTATTTCCCATTTTAATTGCTGCTGTTTGGTTCCAGTAAATAGTTTCTATTATTCTGAGATCTTTCCCATCAATGTTAATATCTTCCAACATTGTGATCAGTTCATCATGTTTTACTTTATCAAATGCCTTAGTATAATCTATGAAGTACAATTATATGTCTTTCTTTGTCTCTACTGATCTTTCTAATAGTGTTCGTAATGTATATATTGCATTGTTTGTACCTTTTCCTTTCACAAATCCATACTGTTCTTCACCAATTTCCATTTTTATTTTCTTCCTGGTTCTTCTCATTATAATTCTGAGTGGAAGCTTAGTGACATGAATTATGAGGTTAATTGTACGAAAATCGTCACATTCAATTGCTCCTGATCTTTTTGGTATAGCTATAAATACAGATTTCAACATATCGCTTGGTAAATATCCACTGTTATAAATATAATTCAACATTTTGGTTAATATATCTACTCCAAATTCTCCCATTACTTTCTAATTCTTCTATTGTGATTCCATCTGGCCCAGCTGATTTTTCTTTTATTTTTCCCATTAATATTAGTATCTTCCAACATTTTAATAAGTTCATCATGTTTTACTTTATCAAATACCTTAGTATAATCTATGAAGCACAAATATACGTCTATCTGTGTCTCTATTGATCTTTCTATTAGTGTCCGTAATGTATATATTGCTTTGTTTGTATCCTTTACTTCAACAAATCCATACTGTTCTTCACCGATTTCCATTTTTATTTTCTTTCTTGTTCTTCTCATTATAATTCTGAGTAGTAGCTTAGTGACAT
The DNA here is from genome assembly GCA_963921405.1 of Cepaea hortensis. NCBI lineage: Eukaryota > Metazoa > Mollusca > Gastropoda > Stylommatophora > Helicidae > Cepaea > Cepaea hortensis. Next base: position 50,195,248 of record OY992883.1, on the reverse strand, counting down.
GGTTTATGGGGTTAATTGTAGGACGATCTTCGCATGCAATTGCTCCTGGTCTTTTTTTAGTATAGCTATACATACAGATTTCAACGTATCGCTCGGTAGAAAACCACTGTTGTAAATATTATTCAACAGTTTGGTTAATATATCTACTACAAATTCTCCCAGTATTCTAATTCTTCTATGGTGATTCCATCTGGCCCAACTTTTTTTCCCTTTATTTACATGTTTGACAGCGTCATCGACTTCTTCTTATAGAAAGGTGGGCCTTCTAAGTTACTTTCTTCTGTTAACTCTTCCCTTTCTCCGCAATATAATTCTCTTATATACCCATTCCACTTCTTCATTATTGCATCTTCCTCCAATAATATATTTCCTGATTTTGGTTTTAAACATCCTGTATTTATTATTATTTTTCTTCATGTGAGCTCACTGATTTGTCTGTGCATATTTTTTCTGAACTACTTTTACCCTCTCTTCAGTCTTACTTTTGTTAGTCCACGTAGTGGTACATGGTCACTATTACAATCAGCATCAGACATTGTCTTTACATTAATTAACGCATTTCTAAACCTTGTATTAATAAGTATGTGGCCAGTTTTGTTGATTATTTTCTTATCAGGTCTTTTCCATGTGTAAAATCGTCTTTTGTGGTGTTTAAACAATGTGTTTGTAAATATCATATTATTTAAATTTGCTCATTCTATTAGTTGCTCTCCTCTTTCACTTTTTGTACCTAAACCATAATTCCCCACTACATCCTAAATTTTCCCCTTTCCTAATTGGGCATTAAAATCTCCTAGTATTATTTTTATTTCTTGTGATTTAATTTGAGATATCGCCATTTCTACTTCATCGTAAAAGTGTTGTATTTCTTCACCACTACTGCTTGTTGTTGGTGCGTATACTTGTATAATATTTATATCTGTTGGTTTGCCTTTCAGTTTGACCATAATAACTCTATCTGAAATACACCAGTAACCATTAATTGACTTGGTTGTTTTTAAAAAATCAGATATTAGTCCTACTCCTTTTTCGTGTGTATCCCCTCCAGAATAAATTATTGTGTGTTTGCCGATTATAATTTTACCCGATCTCTTCCATCTCATATCACTAATGCCTAGAAAATTCAATTTCATGCTTTAATTTCAATTATAACTTTGTGCAACTTTCCAAGCTCATTTAACGTTCTAACATTCCATGTACCTATTTTAAATGTATTTGTTTTAGTTATGATATTGCCTTCAATAGCTGGATGCCTGTCTGGTGTCACCTGCGGCTCTTGACTGTCCCTACCGGACGAGGTTGTCATAAGGCAGCCATTAACGTCGGTTACTGCCTCTGAAATGTGTTTTGTAATGAAGTCATAGGAAGATAATGTGGTGGTTTCCCCTTGCCTTTCACATCCACATGGAGGTTTGTTACCTCAGCCTTTGACAGCATTTCCGACTGTCAGGACACGTGAGTGTCCTACTCTGCTCAGCTGCAGAGCTATCCAGTTATCTCGGTGGATACTATACTCGGTCGTTTTTAAATCTGGTTGTAGGATAAGTTCACTTTGGCTTGCATTTTATATATGTCTGTAGAGTGTCTTCATCACATACATAACATCAGTGCTGATGCAGAAATGTGATTCCTGAGAAGATTACTCACTATATCAAGAAGAGAGAAAATCAGATATGAACGAATCAGGACTAAAGTGGGGGTTATAGCAGCGCTAGATTTAATCAAAAAAAGGCAAGTTAAATGGTTTGGCCATATAACTAGGCTACCAACTAACAGTATACCACAACACGAAATTATGTACAGACAAAGAGGGAAGCAGAAGAATAGGCCGGCCACGTAAACGATGGAAAGAAAGAATAACAGAGTACATGGGAATCTCGCAACATGAAGCCCATAGACGTGCACTCTCCGGCTGTTTATACTTCACCTCGATACAGCAAGGTACAGAGGAACAAGAAGAGATGCGATTAGATGATTGGATGGATAACAGTGAGAGAAGCTGGGGTGCACCCACACCCAAAGTATAACCATTATCCGTCCTGTCTGTATCGATGCTTATTTATGATATCCATACTCTAGATGCACTTACACACAGCTAGAGAAAGACCTTGAGGTGCATTTCAGTACAACATAATAAAACAATCATCCCTGCTGCGACATCTAATTGGATGTGGATTAAGGGCGGTTTGATCCCATGTTAACCTAACAGCACGATGCATTGATATGTTTGATCGTACAATACATGGTATAACAATCGCATTGACTGAATCTATTTAAAATGGAACAGAAAGATTGAAGCCGTGTATTTTTACACTCCTCTATTTTACATTTGGAGCCGGGTTAGCTTAGAGGGTAAACGGTCGCCTTCCAGCCTGATGGTCATGAGTTCGATCAGTGTCGGGGTAATTAGAATTATATATACTGACCGGGCTTCCAAGGTCACCCAGCCTAAAATTATTTTGAGGAAAGATTATGGGAAATAAAGGCGTCTGACGTAATGAACATCCACCGAGTGCCGATTGGTCTATAAAATATGTGTCTAATACCATATACCCAATGAAAATAGACCATGTGGAGTAGCATTAAGTAAAGTAAATGACCCTTGTACACATCTTAAAACAAAGCCTTAACGTGTGTAACGGGTGCTTTATTTATTACTATTTCACATGACCTTTTCGTAAGAGTATGTTTCTATGCTCCTCACTCAGCTTCCATGTTTCTTCTCTATGTGTGATTCTTCACTGCAATATTATTATTATTCCAATCTATCACATGTGCATACCATTAATCATCGATTTTGACAAGGCCACGACCAACTCCCCTTGAGTTTATACACAGTCCGTCACCGTAACTTAAAGTGCACACTTTTCCCACCTTTTCTGCTTTCTCCAAGATCTCTGTAAACTATATAGGTACAAACTCACACGTTGTGGGTACATCCTCTAGGATACTTCTCCTTGGGTTTATACACAGTCCGTCACCGTAACTTAAAGTGCACACTTTTCCCACCTTTTCTGCTTTCTCCAAGATCTCTGTACATTATGCCCCAACACCATCTTACACCTTTATCTGAGAGTTAACTGGACCGTTCCCACCCCTCCCCTTACATGAAGCTCATAAGAAGCAAAACCATAAGAGCGTGATAAAAATTACAATATCCATGCCATTGTCTTGCAACCTATAAATTTTGTTGTTAAGGATGTCAAGAGTGTTGATCACGTGACACCACGGTGCAAACGAACACGGTGACGTAATAAAGACAGTTTAAAGATGTCCGCACCTGTTTTGATACGCACCAATCAGCAGCAGCGTTCTGTTATCCGTTTTTTTGATCAGTGAAGGGGTGAAAGGTACAGACATTCATCGCCGAATGGAGGTCCAATATGGTGATATATGCCTGTCAGACCAGCAAGTGTATGAGTGGAGTAAAAAGTTTCAAATCGCAATCAAATTCAAACGACGTGGACTTCTGAGTAAAAGTGTCCTTTTACAACATGACAATGTTCGAACCCATACTGCCCGTGCAACGGTTGAAACCATCGAAGACCTCTAATTTATGTGTGTATCACGTCTCCCGCACTCGCCAGATCTAGCTCCAAGTGATTTACTTTTTCAGAATATATTCACCACACTTCCCCGCCCCCCCCCACACACACAAACGCGCACACACACGCACACCACACACACCACACACACACACTACACACACACCACACACACATCACACACATCACACACACAGAACACACACAACACACACACACCACACACACACCAAACACACCACACACAGCACACACACAGCACAAACACATACACACACCACACACACACCACACACACAGCATACACACAGCACACACACAGACCACACATACAGCACACACATACATCACACACACAGCACACACACACAGCACACACACAACACACACACAGCACACACACAAAACACACACAGCACACACACAGCACACACACAGCACACACACAACACACACAGCACACACACAACACACACACAGCACACACACACACACGCACACACACACAGACCACACAGCACACACACACAGCACACACACAGACCACACATACAGCACACACATACATCACACACACAGCACACACACAACACACACACAGCACACACAGCACACACACAGCACACACACAGCACGCACACACAGCACACATACACACACACGCACACACACACGCACACACACACACACAAATCATGTAAGGTGTTCATTTACGCCTGCTCGTGTGTAAGATGACATTCATCAGAATTCAATCTGTTTCTTATTCGAAGCCTCTGAGATACGCACCACACATTTCTGTTCATTCTGCTTATTATGCCTTAATGTAGTCACTGAGGATCACCTGCTTCATTTGTATATTGTGTTTTCTGTGTGTGTATGTGTATGTATGTGTGCGTTCCTGCGTTCGTGTGTGTATGTGTGTGTGCGTGTGTGTGTGTGTGTGTGTGTGTGTGTATGTGTGTGTGTGTGTGTGTGTGTGTGTGTGATTGTTTAGTAAAGAAAGCTGTCGCAGCAACGTCCTCTGTTTTCCTTAATTGTATTTTATATCGCTTTCCTGCACTTAGTATTCTTCTGATATTTACATTTAAGAATCTTTACACAGTTTCAGTCTATTTCATTTCTATAGATAGACAGAATAGACAGCTGAAGGTATTTCAGAAGCGTATAGTTAATTAATTACAATCTGATCTTTTCAAACAAAGTTATTTGAGGGACTAAATCAAATGCTAATAACATCGTCTTTCATAAAAGGCGGATTTATTGTATTTATATTTATAGCCAATACTTTGTTCTGCATAAATCCTTAGAATTCTCTATATCTGACAATAACTGACAAAGATATATTTCATAAAACATTCTTCAACTTGTGGCATCTTGCTATGGCTCCAGCGAATATGGAGTTATGTCTGAAAATGTCCATAACCTGTCGATACAAGTGGTCAATATTATACTAACCACTATTGCCTCCACCCTACATTGGTACCCAAAAAATGAGGCGAGGTCAGCCCCAGAGTTGCACCGTTGGAAACAACACAAAGCTGTACTTGTAGGCAGCACCGAAGCCATTGTCACGGTTTCTGAGGTGCATGTTATTATTATGAGGCAGACTATGGCATTGGAAGTGACGTTTAGTCCGAAATGTGTGCTACTACATGTGACTTGTGGTTTACTAGAAAAAAAAAAAAAAACACACACACACACACACACACAATCACTCACTCACTCATTCACTCATTCACACACACAATCACTCACTCACTCACTCACTCATTCACACGCACACATCCTGAAGTAGGGACTTGCTGTAGGTCTGTGATGTGCGAGAACCATCACATATCACAGGAATGAATCTACGTAGTAATAGATGGCCAGTCTTTCCCGCACTTAAGCGGACGACGGGCGCGGGCGCTGAACCCTCTTACGACTATGCTTATGACATTATCTGAGTAGTACTCTATCGACTGTACTAACGCGCCTACCTTGGTATACCAGGAGTGAGTATTATTCCGTTGCCCTGAAGGATCTGGTATTTCTCCGAATTCTCCAAACCCGCCCTTGGAATCGATTCTTTGAACTAAATTAAATATTTCTTTTAAAACATTTTTACTTTCAAAAAGCAAGTGTCCCCTCACACGTGTCTGGTTTTGTCAGATGTGCGTGATGTTTTTGGGTTCTTCATGCCACTCTCGCTATTTTTGCTTTTCTGCTTTTGATTTCTCGCATTTTGATTTTATTTCCTTGTCTCGAATTAATGATGAATAATTTTTGGTGGGGATATTTTTACAGGTTTTACGGGTGGAGATGCCCATTGGTTATTTTATATAATTTCTGTGATTATTTTTTTATCTTGAAGGCAAGGGTAGAAGAGAAAGGGAAAGAAAATTAAGCAGCGAGATGTTCATGGTATGGACAATGTTAAATGCAAGGGTAGAAGAGAGAGTCAAAGAAAATCAAGCATTGTGAACATTAGTGAGTGGAAAAGGTTGCAGGCATGATAGAAAATAAAATAAAATGAAACAGTGAAAACAACACATAGTGGATAATGTTGAAGGCGTGAAGAGAAGAGAAAATACAATAAAATGAACAAAAAAAACATTAAGCAGTTAGTTTATTTATCAGAATGTGACAATGTTTAAGGCAAGGTTGACGAGAAAGTGAACACGAGTGCTGATTGGCTGATAAACATATGGGGCTGGCAACATGAACTCAAAACGCCCCACAGCTTGTCAAAGGGTCTTTTACTTTACTTTACTTTACTTTACTTTACTTTACTTTGTCAGGAAACATGTTTATGTCGGACCAAACATTATGTTTCTGCTGTAAGGGCTCCTTCGACCTAAGAAGATTAGGAACCTCTATCACAGAACACTTTAAAGTAGCTGAAGTGCTTACGCGGCTGTGTGACTCATGAGCTGTCTGACGGTAGCGTAGCTACAGGTATGGTCTCCTGGAGATGGTCATATCTACAGGTAGTGAGTGACCCGACTAGGGGATACACAAACCTGCTTGGGGTCGTGAAGAGCCGGCAACTCACAGCTCTCCTATGGCATCTACGATGAGATTGTTTCTTCTGTCTTTCGTCTCCGAATGGAGCATAGACAACCAACCAACTCACGCCAACACATTTGTTAACTTGTTCCTGATTGGTTGGGTTTTTCAGGGAAAATTGTGTATGGGATGCAGTAGCTAGACTCAAGCCAACCCTCCCTTATCGTCTTTTACGACATGGAAGGTAGTTGACAATGTTTCTTTTCTGTGCTTCCATTATGGGTCCCAGGAACACGCAGTGTCATTAGTGAAATAGTTAGTGTCATAGTGTCATTACCGACTTAGTTAATGTCCTAGTGACATTAGTGACCTAGTGAATGTCCTAGTGATATTAGTGGTCTTGTCAATGTCCCAGTGGCATTAATAACATATTGTCCTAGTATTATTAGTGGCCCAGTTAGTGTCCTAGTGTCATTATTGACCTAGTGTCATTACTGACTAGCACTAGTGGCCCAATTAGTGTTTTAGTGTCATAGCATTAGTGACCCAATTAGTATTTTGGTGTCAGTTGTGGTCTAGTTAATGTCCTGTTAAAGGTTAAAGGTTAATGTCCTGTTAAAAGTTAAAGGTGCAGTCATATGTGAGGCAACCAGGACTGCAAGAGCTGTGAAGAAAAGGCAGGACAGAAAAACCACTGCAGGAAATCCTCCTCCAGAGACGTCAAGCATTCTTTGCCCACATTGTCAAAGAACATTTCGAGCCAAAATAGGCCTTATCAGCCATCTTAGAACCCACGGCTCCATACTTTCAACCCCACTGGATGAAATGAATGGTCATCATCATTCTTGATGGACAAACAACAAACAACAATGTCCTGGTGGCATTAGTGACCCATTAAGTGTCATAGTGTTATTAGTGGTCTGGTTAATGTCTCGGTATCATTACTTACTCAGTTAATGTCCTAGTATCAATAGTAGCCTAGTTAATGTCCTAGTGACATTAGTGACCTAGTTAATGTCGTAGTGTCATTAGTGACCTAGATAATGACTCAGTATTCGAATTAAATTGAAAGAAAACAAAAAGTGTGGTAATCTCCAACATTTAAAAAAAAATAACAAAAGAAAGTGGACACTTTGTAAACATGTGAATCTATACAGCTATCTCGAACATTCTGACTATTTTGCGGAAGATTATAGAGATTACAACTCACTCTCAAATCTTACTGTTCTCTTGTCTTTTTGGCCTCAGAGATGTTCGATTTCCCTCAATTTCCAGATTTGTTTTTCTATGAGATGAGTAGCATTTACCCTTTCAATGTTACCTTTCCGTTCTAGGATATTTCTAAAACATCTGAACAAAAGTCTGGACCCATGTTATTTTTTTTTTACCAGACTTGATCCGATTCCAGAGCCGTACTACCAGCACCCCCCCCCCCCCCCACCCCCACCCCCGCCTCCCCTCTGTCTCTGCTGCGGATCTAAACCCTAATCGCTGACTTGTCAGGCAAGCGTACCACACACTATGCAATTACGATTCCATTGTTATTTCGCATGTCTCCAGAATAAGTCTAGGATGTTGCATTCTGGTCTAAATCCATATAAATGTTTATGGGATGCAGTATACAATCTCAAGCCAACCTTCCTTTATCGTCTCTTACGACACTCTTACCATAACATTGGTGTTACCAATGTGTTACTTGGTTGTGAATTGGGCTCCTCGAACCCTCCCCTGCTCTCTGATGTGGTCTCTGTGTGGTCCTCGCAAGTCGACTAACGCCACCAATGAGTGAAGTTGGACTTCGCCCGAAATTTCATTGACTTCGGCGACTGCTGCCACGTGATGCTTCGATCACGCCGTAGATCCCCATTCTACAGAATCGACACGAGCATATCACCACATTCGCAATACGTCACAATAGAATGGACACGGTGACTGCATCTGTCTTTGGCTACGAAATGATATACTATCGATTTGTCAACTGCATGCTGTTGCCATGCGTTCTGCAGAAAACCAACAGCCTCGTAGCTATAATTAATTTGTGGGAAATAAAAACACAATTCAGATGTCTATTTTTATGCGTACATACCGGGAATATAATTAATATTAATATTGTTGATATAATCTTGTATTTCAATTCTTTAGGATGATTATAAGAGAAAATTTTAAAATGTACGGGGAAGTGGGAGCAAGGATGATTCATGTCTTCTTTGCTTGCTTGCTTGTGTTCGTTGGCTTGAGCTCCAACGCGAAGTCCTGCATGTCGGATGAAGGCATCCTGTTGTCCAACATCAGTGTGATGTCATACAGGACCTGAGGTTTGCGTGAGTATCCGTTGTCCCATGTCTGGCTTATTGGTGTGCAGACTGGTGGTTCCTCGTCGTACAGGCAGACACTCTCCAACTTCGGAGGAAATGTCTTCTTTGATTTCTTGACACTGTGATATTTATCTTCTATGATTTCTGTTCTGGTGATTTCTATCTTCTGTGATTTATTATTTCTATGCTTCTGTCTTCTACATGTCCTGTCTTCTATGATGTCTGGTAGCTGTTTATGTGATGTATATGTTTGTTACTGAAGATTTGTTCCCGTTCTGTCTTCTATGATGTCTTGTAGCTGTTTATGTGATGTATATGTTTGTTACTGAAGATTTGTTCCCATTCTGTCTTCTATGATGTCTGGTAGCTGTTTATGTGATGTATATGTTTGTTACTGAAGAGTTTTTCCCGTTCTGTCTTCTATGATGTCTTGTAGCTGTTTATGTGATGTATATGTTTGTTACTGAAGATTTGTTCCCGTTCTGTCTTCTATGATGTCTTGTAGCTGTTTATGTGATGTATATGTTTGTTACTGAAGATTTGTTCCCGTTCTGTCTTCTATGATGTCTTGTAGCTGTTTATGTGATGTATATGTTTGTTACTGAAGATTTGTTCCCGTTCTGTCTTCTATGATGTCTTGTAGCTGTTTATGTGATGTATATGTTTGTTACTGAAGATTTGTTCCCGTTCTGTCTTCTATGATGTCTTGTAGCTGTTTATGTGATGTATATGTTTGTTACTGAAGATTTGTTCCCGTTCTGACTTCTATGATGTCTGGTAGCTGTTTATGTGATGTATATGTTTGTTACTGAAGATTTGTTCCCGTTCTGTCTTCTATGATGTCTTGTAGCTGTTTATGTGATGTATATGTTTGTTACTGAAGATTTGTTCCCGTTCTGTCTTCTATGATGTCTTGTAGCTGTTTATGTGATGTATATGTTTGTTACTGAAGATTTGTTCCCGTTCTGTCTTCTATAATGTCTTGTAGCTGTTTATGTGATGTATATGTTTGTTACTGAAGATTTGTTCCCGTTCTGTCTTCTATGATGTCTGGTAGCTGTTTATGTGATGTATATGTTTGTTACTGAAGATTTGTTCCCGTTCTGTCTTCTATGATGTCTTGTAGCTGTTTATGTGATGTATATGTTTGTTACTGAAGATTTGTTCCCGTTCTGTCTTCTGTGATGTCTGGTAGCTGTTTATGTGATGTATATGTTTGTTACTGAAGATTTGTTCCCGTTCTGTCTTCTATGATGTCTGGTAGCTGTTTATGTGATGTATATGTTTGTTACTGAAGATTTGTTCCCGTTCTGTCTTCTATGATGTCTTGTAGCTGTTTATGTGATGTATATATTTGTTACTGAAGATTTGTTCCCGTTCTGTCTTCTATGATGTCTGGTAGCTGTTTATGTGATGTATATGTTTGTTACTGAAGATTTGTAACCGTTTTGTCTTCTATGATGTCTGGTAGCTGTTTATGTGATGTATATGTTTGTTACTGAAGATTTGTTCCCGTTCTGTCTTCTATAATGTCTTGTAGCTGTTTATGTGATGTATATGTTTGTTACTGAAGATTTGTTCCCGTTCTGTTTTCTATGATGTCTGGTAGCTGCTTATGTGATGTATATGTTTGTTACTGAAGATTTGTTCCCGTTCTGTCTTCTATGATGTCTGGTAGCTGTTTATGTGATGTATATGTTTGTTACTGAAGATTTGTTCCCGTTCTGTCTTCTATGATGTCTTGTAGCTGTTTATGTGACGTATATGTTTGTTACTGAAGATTTGTTCCCGTTCTGTCTTCTATAATGTCTTGTAGCTGTTTATGTGATGTATATGTTTGTTACTGAAGATTTGTTCCCGTTCTGTCTTCTATGATGTCTGGTAGCTGTTTGTGTGATGTATATGTTTGTTACTGAAGATTTGTTCCCGTTCTGTCTTCTATGATGTCTTGTAGCTGTTTATGTGATGTATATGTTTGTTACTGAAGATTTGTTCCCGTTCTGTCTTCTATGATGTCTGGTAGCTGTTTATGTGGTGTATATGTTTGTTACTGAAGATTTGTTCCCGTTCTGTCTTCTATGATGTCTGGTAGCTGCTTATGTGATGTATATGTTTGTTACTGAAGATTTGTTCCCGTTCTGTCTTCTATGATGTCTGGTAGCTGTTTATGTGATGTATATGTTTGTTACTGAAGATTTGTTCCCGTTCTGTCTTCTATGATGTCTTGTAGCTGTTTATGTGATGTATATGTTTGTTACTGAAGATTTGTTCCATTCTGTCTTCTATGATGTCTGGTAGCTGTTTATGTGATGTATATGTTTGTTACTGAAGAGTTTTTCCCGTTCTGTCTTCTATGATGTCTTGTAGCTGTTTATGTGATGTATATGTTTGTTACTGAAGATTTGTTCCCGTTCTGTCTTCTATGATGTCTTGTAGCTGTTTATGTGATGTATATGTTTGTTACTGAAGATTTGTTCCCGTTCTGTCTTCTATGATGTCTTGTAGCTGTTTATGTGATGTATATGTTTGTTACTGAAGATTTGTTCCCGTTCTGTCTTCTATGATGTCTTGTAGCTGTTTATGTGATGTATATGTTTGTTACTGAAGATTTGTTCCCGTTCTGTCTTCTATGATGTCTTGTAGCTGTTTATGTGATGTATATGTTTGTTACTGAAGATTTGTTCCCGTTCTGTCTTCTATGATGTCTGGTAGCTGTTTATGTGATGTATATGTTTGTTACTGAAGATTTGTTCCCGTTCTGTCTTCTATGATGTCTTGTAGCTGTTTATGTGATGTATATGTTTGTTACTGAAGATTTGTTCCCGTTCTGTCTTCTATGATGTCTTGTAGCTGTTTATGTGATGTATATGTTTGTTACTGAAGATTTGTTCCCGTTCTGTCTTCTATAATGTCTTGTAGCTGTTTATGTGATGTATATGTTTGTTACTGAAGATTTGTTCCCGTTCTGTCTTCTATGATGTCTGGTAGCTGTTTATGTGATGTATATGTTTGTTACTGAAGATTTGTTCCCGTTCTGTCTTCTATGATGTCTTGTAGCTGTTTATGTGATGTATATGTTTGTTACTGAAGATTTGTTCCCGTTCTGTCTTCTATGATGTCTGGTAGCTGTTTATGTGATGTATATGTTTGTTACTGAAGATTTGTTCCCGTTCTGTCTTCTATGATGTCTGGTAGCTGTTTATGTGATGTATATGTTTGTTACTGAAGATTTGTTCCCGTTCTGTCTTCTATGATGTCTTGTAGCTGTTTATGTGATGTATATATTTGTTACTGAAGATTTGTTCCCGTTCTGTCTTCTATGATGTCTGGTAGCTGTTTATGTGATGTATATGTTTGTTACTGAAGATTTGTTACCGTTTTGTCTTCTATGATGTCTGGTAGCTGTTTATGTGATGTATATGTTTGTTACTGAAGATTTGTTCCCGTTCTGTCTTCTATAATGTCTTGTAGCTGTTTATGTGATGTATATGTTTGTTACTGAAGATTTGTTCCCGTTCTGTTTTCTATGATGTCTGGTAGCTGCTTATGTGATGTATATGTTTGTTACTGAAGATTTGTTCCCGTTCTGTCTTCTATGATGTCTGGTAGCTGTTTATGTGATGTATATGTTTGTTACTGAAGATTTGTTCCCGTTCTGTCTTCTATGATGTCTTGTAGCTGTTTATGTGACGTATATGTTTGTTACTGAAGATTTGTTCCCGTTCTGTCTTCTATAATGTCTTGTAGCTGTTTATGTGATGTATATGTTTGTTACTGAAGATTTGTTCCCGTTCTGTCTTCTATGATGTCTGGTAGCTGTTTGTGTGATGTATATGTTTGTTACTGAAGATTTGTTCCCGTTCTGTCTTCTATGATGTCTGGTAGCTGTTTATGTGATGTATATGTTTGTTACTGAAGATTTGTTCCCGTTCTGTCTTCTATAATGTCTTGTAGCTGTTTATGTGATGTATATGTTTGTTACTGAAGATTTGTTCCCGTTCTGTTTTCTATGATGTCTGGTAGCTGCTTATGTGATGTATATGTTTGTTACTGAAGATTTGTTCCCGTTCTGTCTTCTATGATGTCTGGTAGCTGTTTATGTGATGTATATGTTTGTTACTGAAGATTTGTTCCCGTTCTGTCTTCTATGATGTCTTGTAGCTGTTTATGTGACGTATATGTTTGTTACTGAAGATTTGTTCCCGTTCTGTCTTCTATAATGTCTTGTAGCTGTTTATGTGATGTATATGTTTGTTACTGAAGATTTGTTCCCGTTCTGTCTTCTATGATGTCTGGTAGCTGTTTGTGTGATGTATATGTTTGTTACTGAAGATTTGTTCCCGTTCTGTCTTCTATGATGTCTTGTAGCTGTTTATGTGATGTATATGTTTGTTACTGAAGATTTGTTCCCGTTCTGTCTTCTATGATGTCTGGTAGCTGCTTATGTGATATATATGTTTGTTACTGAAGATTTGTTCCCGTTCTGTCTTCTATGATGTCTGGTAGCTGTTTATGTGATGTATATGTTTGTTACTGAAGATTTGTTCCCGTTCTGTCTTCTATGATGTCTAGTAGCTGTTTATGTGGTGTATATGTTTGTTACTGTAGATTTGTTCCCGTTTTGTCTTCTATGATGTCTTTTAGCTGTTTATGTGATGTATATGTTTGTTACTGAAGATTTTTTCCCGTTCGCTTGTTTTGAACCCAAGCGTATTTCACACTCGTGCTACTACTTCTAGTGCACTGGACTGAATTGTACGTGTGTATTAGCTTTCCCTATGACCAGTGTCCCTCGCCATCAGGCTAATCCACTCCGACCTCTGAGGTACTTATAATTTACGTACTCTAGTCAAGGACGAGAAGTCAACACCTTAGTTCAACTGACTGGTGTAGGGCTTGAACCCGCTACCTCGGCATCAACACACCGAAGTTTAAGAGGGAGTGCTCTTGTCAATTCGGCCATGCTAATCTCCATTTATGAAGATGATAGAGCGTGAACATAAAGAAGCGTCACAAATGAGGAGGGGGAAAAACAACAACTAGTGGTCGCACATTACTTTCATGTTTAACTCATCACTGTACAAGAAGCTGGCTCCGACAATTCATGTTCATAAACGCACGCACGCACGCACACGTACACACACACACACACACACACACCACACCACACACCACACACCACACACCACACACACACACACATATTGTTTGACGCTCACTGAAATAGAAGAAAGAAGTAGAGGCTTCAACACAAGGATACTAGGACGTTAAGGCGGATGTAGTGTTTTTGTGTCTGCGTGACCCAAGAGCTGCCTGACGGAAGCGTAGTTACAGGCATGGTATCCTTACAATGCGTATATCTACAGGTAGTGAGTGACCCGACTAAGGGATACAGCGATCTGCTGCCACGTGGGGCAGCCGGGGGACATAAAGATCTGGCACTTTCTATAGAATCTGAGATGAGATTAAGTTTATTCTTCTTATTCTGTCTTTTTCTGCCTTTCTACCTCAAGCCTTCTACGTCTAGTACTATTAGCGCGAGACAATATGTGTGTGTTCATTTATGAATTGTCTTAGTGGCCTCAAAGAGTTCCCCAATTGATATTTAAATGTAATACACCGACAATTCTAGATCCGACACCCAGACTGTATGTGTCTTGTTGGGTTCCGATTCCTCTATTGTCTTGGCAAAGCGGGATTTTCACCTGGAAGTGATAATGGTTGTCCAATCAGATCGTTTGCGAATCCGCAATGATTACATTCGTTAGCATCATGTCCTTACCTATTTCTTATTTCTCTAGGTGACAGATCCGCTAAGATTCCTGGTGACTTTATGCCAGTTTTAATAATGATAACAATCTTGAGATCCTCCTGTCCGTACTAGTCAAAGTCGTTTAAGAGTATTTTTTAAAATTCATAATATGCAGTATGCTCCAAACATAAAGTGAATGATGTCCTTATATATGTGAATTATGTACACATTTCATTCACTTTGTTGTATTCAAACGCATAAGAAATCATATACACAAAACACAACATATAAATAATGGGAAAACATTATAGCAATGCAGTAAACTGTTGTGTCTTCCCCGTGTCTATATATTGTGTTTTATGTATTTGTTTGCTGATGAAGGCTAATCACCACAACGTCCTATGTCCTCTGTAATTGTATTTTGTAAAGCTGCATTACATTGTGTTATTTCGCATTACATCTTCGTTCGCCCAGTCTTTCTGAGACAAATCCACCGCGCCCTATAATCGTGTATCTTAAAATAAATCACACAGCCCGAGTTAGTTATGTCCTGGTGGTCACGCTATGTGGTTTTAATCTATTACATCTGCCGGGCCTATAATGTGAACCCTTGAGTTCACATTAACCCTTTAACATATGGTTTACTGTCACTCTTACTTCTCTGTTCACCCTAACTCTACAATATAGAGTGTTATATGTGATTCTCTGTTTGTTTAGTTATGCCAGTTGGTGATTCTGCCATACCACTTTAGTCCTCGAATTTCGTTTCGCAGCCGATGCTGTAGCGAATGGGCTACGAATGCAATTCACAATTCCACAAACAGCTTTCGAAACATAGCTGCGGGAAATTTTGAAGCGGGCCGCCTTACGTTAATTTTCATAAAATGGTATGAGTTCAGGTTGTTCAGAAAGCAAAAGCAAACTACTGGACGTAAACTTGCCAAGAAATCACAAACAGTCAAAAACGCTGACGTTCACTGCAACATTCTGTCACGAATATGCGACTAACTATATTTTTCACAGGCACAGATGAATGCATGTTTGTAGTTTATTAGTAATCGTTTCAGTCGTTCCCCATGTTTCTCATCCATACAGTTGTACTTATTTAACGTTAGAATTGAATATTCTCAGTTTGGTGGTAAATTTGTTTCAGGTTGATTATGCTGCTTCTTTTTCTTCAAAAATTTCCTGCCGTCTTGCAAGGCCAGTCGGTCACTCTCCCGCTGTTTATGTTTTACCTCGACATTACAGGGTACAGGTGGAACAAGATGAGAAAAACAGTTAGTTGCATTTCCTTTACAGGCTGTTTCCAGTCAATACCAGCATTTTTTGCTGTTGTTGATGTCTTGGCAAGTTTACGTTCAGTAGTTGGCTATTGATTTCCGAATGACCGGCATCCATACAATTTCGTAAAAATCCAACGCAACGCGGTCTGCTGCCAAATCACGCGCAGCTGTGTTACGAACGCAGGTATGCGAAATCACGAACCGCATCCGTAAATCCTTTGCTACGGAATCTGGCAGATGAGATAAGACAGTGTTAAATTAAATTTATTTAGATTTCCACAAATTTCCTAGTACTCTTATCACTTTTCTTGCCTTTTGTATTTTTTTTTTTTTTACATCTCTACCTGTTTCTAAACATCATCATTGGCGGTAGCATATGTTATTTTTTTTTTCTTTTAGTTTTAGTAGTTCGGTAGCATATGTGACTGATTAGACCATATCGCACTGTAAATGTTCGTCCACAATGGATGCATGTGAACACATGTTCATTTCCACCATCAAGCACCTTATTACGTCTCACACGCTTAGTGTCTGACCTGTCTGCAATCATTTTTAACTTTTTCTTTATTCCATTTTTTATCTTTGCCCTTAATGCAACACTTTCAGTGGCGACTTGTTCCCAATGTGCATATCAATGCCTGTATCAATCATGTTCAGCTTACACACATCTTTGTTTCCTAGTAGAGGCCGACCATGATATCTCTTACCCATCTGTAATCCACCAAAAACGATGTTCTTTGGTATTCTACCATCATCCATCTTCCTAACGTGTCCGATCCATCTAAGTCTACGAAGACTGAGCATGGAATACACCGTCACACAACTTGATCTTTCCAATACTTCAGTATTTGTGATTTTGTCTTGCCACTTAATGCCAAGTATTCTTCGCAAACAACGGTTTTTATGAAAGCTGTTTAAACGTTTCTCTTGGTGTGAGTAAGTTGTCCAGGTTTCACTGCCATAAATAAGAGTACTAAGGACACAGGCTTGATAGACGAGGACTTTTGTTTTGGCAGTAAGCTTCCTGTTCTCCCACTCTCTTTGTTAACCTGTTCATTGTTGTTGCTGCCTTACCAATCCTGATGTTGATTTCCTGATCTAGGGATAACTTGCTATTTACCTCAGATTCTAAATATGTAAAATTGTCTACAACCTCCAGTTCGGCGTCATCAATAAAGAACGATGGTTCCACCGTGTGCACCTTCTCACTTAATCGATGTCTTCATTTTGCTAATTGTTAAACCAAATTCATAACAAGCATTGGAGAATGCAGATAGTGGGCTTTGTAATTCTTCCTCAGAGTGGGTCGTAA
Organism: Cepaea hortensis; assembly: GCA_963921405.1. NCBI lineage: Eukaryota > Metazoa > Mollusca > Gastropoda > Stylommatophora > Helicidae > Cepaea > Cepaea hortensis. The sequence continues at coordinate 50,178,050 of OY992883.1, read as the reverse complement.
TTACAGGATCATCAGTTAAAAGCAACTCTCTGATCAGTACCCTCCTAAATTTGGTCTTGGTTTTCAATCTCTGAGCATTGTAGAGGCTGCCATCTGAGCGTGAATGAATTTATATACCATATTCCTGATCACGAAAGGCAAATTTCAGTAGAAGTGAAAAGTATATTCTAAAGAGGGTGGGAGCTAGTACACAACTTTGATTAACTCCACTACTGATTTCAAACTCTTCTGAAGTTGCAGCATCAAACTTCATTATACCCTTCATGCCTGTGTGGAACGATTCCACAATGAACAGAAGAGTTAGTGGTCAGCCGATCTTCTTCTGTGCCTTGATCAAACCCTCACGACTAACAAAAGCAAATGCCTGTGTGATGTCGATGTAGGCAATAAACAGTGGTTGCTTCTGTTCTCGGCATTTTACCTGCATTTGTCGCAATAAGATATCATATCATTGGTAGACCGGTTCCGACTAAAGCAACACTGTGATTCGGGGTAGACTTGATATCCCAGGACTTCTGGCAAATACTTTCCCAACGTTACACAGAAGTGAGATACCCCTATAGTTGTTACAGTCACTCCGATCCCCCGTGTTCTTGTACAGTGTTATGTTGCTTGAATCTTTGAAATCCTGTGGGACTTATCCTTCTCGCCAGCATAGCTCTATTAAGTAGTGGGTGTGTAGAGTGCGTGTGTCTTGCCCACTCCTGATAACCTATTTTGAAATCCCATCGATACCTAGAGCCTTGTCAGATGCAAGTTCATTAATAGCATACTTAACTTCTGTTATGGTGGGAAGTGTGTCCAGGTGGTCAAGAGTTGACATGGCCTCTATGACGTTGATGGCATCATCCACTAATTTGGTCTCGCTTGAGGAAAGCCTCAAATAGTGCTCTAACCATCTATCCCCTTGCTGTTTTTTTATCAGTAATGATTTCTCCAGTCAAGGTATTCAGTGGTACACTTCTTTTGAATATTGGACCACGTGCCTTCTTTATCCCTTCATGCATGCTTCTGATATTTCCCTTATCACTTGCATTTTGAATGTACTCGCATAACTTGGTCCAATAGCCGTTTGCACACTGCTTGAAAGTCTGTTGCGCATCCTTCCTAGCTTTCTTCAGCTCACTGAGAGTGTTACGCGTTGTTTTTTCCTTGTTTCTTAAGAGAGCTATCTTCTTTTTATCAGTCAAGGGCTGCAGTGTCTGGCTGTGTGCTGCAAACCACTCCTGCTTCTTATGATCCACTGTACCATAAACCCCTACCGCTGTTTTATAAAGAGTTTCCTTAAGTATACCCAGCTTTTCACTTGCTGTACATTTTTCTCATGTATCAATGAAAGCATTTCCAAGTTGCTGTTGGAACTCAAAGCACGTATCAGGATTTTATGTGTGATCAGGGATTAAGTTATACCTCTCCATAGTACAAAGCCTGAGCTGAAATGTAGAGACCAATTGTTGCCCGTGCAGCATGATCTGTCTCTCGGCCTGCCTAGTTCACTCCAGAGGAAGGGTAACACAAATACGTCTGGAACAAGACAAGCTACAGAAGATGCCGGATCAGCAAAGCAATGCTCTAACTGTCCGCCTGTCGGAGCTTCGACCTAGACCAGTTGCCAACCAAGGCTTAGGGCTTGGTCTGCCCTGCCATGACATTTAGTAGTTAGGTTGCATTTCCTCGCACCAGGATAAGGCTTGTACCCTCCCAATTGTGCTCTTCCGCCCGAAGCCGTTGGGATAATGTTGAGTATCGGGTTTTGTAAGCGCCGCCCAACATTCGGCACTGACAAACAGTCATATCTGACACAAGGTTCTAAACATATCTACCCAAATTAGTGCATGAATCCACCTTTTAATGATTCTTCCTCCTGGTATTTCTATATTCTGGGATTTATTTCGAGTTCTAACGACTTTTATTTGTATTATCTTCAGTGAGCTCTACTTCCTGATTTCTAATGATCATTCATACGGCATTATTGTTTTCCTCTCGTTCCTTATTACGTATTCATTCTTTCTTTTTATCCTTTCTCTTTGTATTCTTCTTGGTTTTATTCATTCCTTGTTTTTGTTTCTTGGCTTTTATCTGACCAGTTTGTATGCTGCAGTTGCAGTTCATTATTTCCTTGATTATCCCATTACCACTTGCATTCATCTTGAAATCACAGGAAGTAGCAGCAGAAAGGACGTGTTGACACGAGATAAATAAAAGTGGTTCTTGTAAAACGAGAAGCTGGGAATGAATTATTTCTGGATACGCTACCATAGTTACCCTGCCCAGACCACTTAAAAACCTACAGATGCAGAAATAACTCAAGAATTGTGAATTATGAAAGATAAAAAAGCAAATTTTCCAAAGAAAAGAATTAAATAGCCCCGTTTACTCTTTCTTTGTAAAACCTTTTCTTTCTTCTTTTATTTGTATTTCAATTATCTTTAAAATTTTCAGGTTTCTGTGATCACTCTTTTGTGTCGTTGTTACTATTTCGTGGTTGTTCGACCGCGAGATTTTATGAGATTGATTCTTTTGTCTCTACGATTATTTGAATCCCTGCTACTAAATGGCTTAGTGTCAGGATCTCCATAGCCTGTAGGTGAAAGACAACTTACGACAGTAAACACAACGGCAGCAAGGTGTCACCGAGTGCAGGCTAGCCACGTCGCCCAGTGGTCCTCGTGATACACGGGACGCACGAGTGGTAAGAAGGCAAGGTCTGACCAAGAATACCTGTGTCCGGCAGACGGGTTCAGGACAGCGAGACAGGACGGACAGAGAGGGTTATGCTTGTATTCTCTGACTGTTGTGAGATAGCGTAGCTGACTAGTAGAGTGGAATGTGTTTAAGCTGCGACAGAGAGAGAGAGACAGGTTGTATTAATATAAGATGTGTAATGTATATACTTCGTGTTGTGATAATGTACGTGTTGCGCCGAGTTAAACGCGCAACTATTCACGAATGTACTTAATGTAAATAGGTTACGCGAATAAAAGGTTACTACACGTGGCCGCGAGTGAGAGTCCAATCATTGAGAGTGTATGATTCTTTCATCCCATGTTCTGAGAAAGCGAGCCAAATGTCCATATAATTTAAGACCATGACAGGTAATGAACGTGGGAGATCGTCCGGTTTTGAATCATATGCATAAGAGACTGAACGTAGATAAGTTGTCTTTCACCTACAGGCTATGGAGATCCTGACACTTTGTCACACCCATCTCCAACCAGAGACAACACATAGACAAAAAGGGGTCAGGTAATACCCTAGCAGAGTGACGTGTTAGGCCTCTGTATAGAGTATCTTACTGCACAATGACACGGGGTGACCAGCTATCTTTTTCGCTGCCTTTCGATTTGTAGAAAAATAAGGACACTATCAATTAGTTATTTAGTGTTTGTCTTGTTTTATTATAGCGTTCGTTCGCTTTAAAATCAAGTTTAGTCCATATACGTGCTACCAATTCTAGTGCACTGGACTGATTTTTTTTATTGTGAATTAGCTTTCCATGTTACCAATATCCATTAAGTTAACCCACTCCAAATTCCAAGGTATCGGTGAATCCGTAATTAGTACACCTCTCAGTGTGTTTAATAATAGCTTGATAGCACCAATTCAGGTGACAACAACATCTAGAGAGGCAGGTGGCAGGGATACAACTAGCCTCCACTCTAACCAGAGTGATCTTTACCTTCTCTAAAAGCGGTGACTTCCCTGTGCTCTCTAGGCCTTCTACTAGAAAACTTGACTTATACCTAGTGGAAGCTTATAGTATATATCTGTTCTATCACTAGGGAGTCTTACGAGCCAATGTTTGGTTTTCACTTGGTAGTGGGCAACCACGAATTGAGGATATCTATCTCTCATTTCTATTTATATATATACGACAAATGTGTAGACTTCATTGCTGTGACCTCCAATCAAGTGTGTTTGGTTTACCTTGCATCAGCTTTCGTAGTTAGCACGTGAGGATGTGTTTCAGCGAAGTACTCTTTCAAAACCACTTGAGTTTTCATGTTTGTGGTGGCAAAACATACCGAGTGCGCAGAGACAATTTATGCCACATAAATTCTTCGACTATCTTGCTGTTGACACCGAGCTTCATGAAGTCGCGGTAGCGTTAGGGCTAGCCACTCGCCTGCCGGTCTGATGGTCTTAGGTTCGATCCGCATAGGGGCAGATGTTTAATTTAGTTGCATGTCCTTAACTGTTTAACAGGACGTAGTAGTCAATCCCAGCATTTTGACTGTTCGTGATTCCTAGGCAGGTTTTACGTTCAGTAGTTTGTCATTGCTTTCTGAACGACCAGCAACTATATCTTTTTCGAAAAAAAAACCAGCACCGCTGTGTTTCGAACCCAGGTATGCGGGATTACAAATCGCGTCCGTAACACCCATTGCCACGGAGTCCGGTAGGGGTGGATTAGGATTTTTTTTAAATCCCCCAGGATCCCAGATCGACCTAGCCTAAAATGGCTACCAGAAAATTTCTTGGGAAGTTAAGACGACCGGCTAGATACTGACCGTATCACCTCATCATCATAATCGTGTACCATGGTGAAAAGAGTGGGCGGTCATATTTCTCACAAGATCACGAGTAGTGGATCAGCTGTGTGTTCTTGACTCCACCATACTACGTGGCCAAGCCATCCAGGTATTTACTTCTCTGCCTTCTCCTTATTATTTTCCACTCAATCTTACCATTGGTCACCAAGTTCTACAATTTATTTCTTCTCATAAAATCAATACTGTATCATCCACATATCTAATATTATTGATGCTACCTTCCCCCCTCCCTCACCCCCACGCCCAGTGGTGATTCCTCTCATATCTTCTAAATTTCTAAAAATATGTTCACTGTATAAGGACAAACAGATCTGGAGACATTATACAACCCTGTCGCACATCTCTCTTAATAAGCTGATATTGACCTACTTTATTATCAATATCTTTAGCAGCTTGTTGCTTCCAATATATGTTTTCTACAAGTCTAAGATCTCTCCCGTCATGGTGTAGATCTACAAGTATCTTCATCATGTTGACATATCTTACTTTATCGAAAGCCTTTGTGTAGTCAGTAAAACAAAGATTTAGGTCTTTGTTAACTTTTATAGAACGCTCAATTAATGTTCTCAGCAAATACACAGTATTTACTGTATACCCTTACCCTCTACAACCAATCTTGTTCTTCTGATATTTCGGGTTCTATTTTCTTTCTAACTCATTGTTTGGTGATTATAACCAATCTTGTTCTTCTGATATTTCGGGTTCTATTTTCTTTCTAACTCATTGTATGGTGATTATTAGCAAAATCTTCGTGATGTGGCTCATTATACTAACTGTTCAATGTTGATCACATTCCAGGGTTCCTGATTTATTCGGGATTGCAATAATTCAGAAGGCAGTATCGTTTATTGTGTTCAGCAGTCCGGTAACCTGGTCTATTCCATATTCTTCTAAGGCATTGATAATTTGTGTTGTGATGTTGTCTTGATCCAGGGTCTTGTCAGTTTTCATATGGCTAAGAACATTCTAAACCTCCATCCTCAATATTGATGGTCCCCCATTATTATTCAGAAAATCATACTGTTCCTTTCTTGTATAATCACAAAGGTCTTTTACATAATCTGTCCACGTATGTAAAATCTGATCTTTTTTTTTTTGTTATGATCTTGCCATCTTTGGTTTTTAGGCAACCCGTTGATGTGTGTGTGTGTGCTTTTTTAATGATGCCATTAATTCTTTTGAGCATAAATTTGATATTCCGGATGTTGTGCTTGTTTTCAATTTACCTGCAATGTTCATCAAGCCATGCTTCTTTTGTCTCTTTGCACAATTTCCTAATTTTCCTGTGAATCTCTTCATATTTTTCATGGTTATTTGTTATTTCTTCTTATTTTTATGAGTTTTAAGATGCCTTTTGTGATCCATTTCTTACATCCCATCATCTTCATTTCAGGGATATTTGTTTCTGAAGCTTGGCTGACTGATTTCTTTAATATTTCCCAGTGGTCGCTGACATCGTGAAATAATATTTCCACATTGGACAATGCATCAAATCTGTTCTTTATCACTACGTTGAATTTAGTGCATGCAGATCACATTTTGTGTTTCTTGGTGTATATTTGACCTTCTTCAATTGTGTATGTATATTGCTTATGATTAATCTATGGCCGCTGTAGCAGGCGCTTGGTATAGATCTTGCGACTTTTAATTTATTTCGAAATCTTCTGTCGACGGGAATGTAACCAATCTGATTTCTGAACTTTTGGTCAGGACTCCTCCATGTCCATAAGCTCCTTGGGTGATGTTGATACCAGGTGTTTCCAATAATTATATCATGCTCTTTTGCCCACTGTACAAGTCTGCAACCTCTTTCATGATGTTCCCCTAGTCCAGGGGTCACCAAACTTTCTTCACGGCGGGCCGGATAACTGATAAAATGACGAGCGCGGGCCGGGTACTCATTCTGTACAATACTTGAGCCGGTCTCCGTGGCGAAGGCCTTACGGACGTGGTTCGTAATTCCGTATACCCACGTTCGAAATATAACTGCGAGCGATTTTTACGCTATGTTATGGGTGCCGGTCGCTCGAAAAGCAATGGTAAACTACTGAACGTAAACTTGCCAAGACATCAACAACAGCAAACAATGCAGGTGTTGACTGCAAACGTCCTGTAAAGGATAAACAGCTAACTTTAAAAGTAATTTTGAGCTAGAACGAAAGCTCTGGGAAAAAAGACAAAAAACTAAGTTAATCATGGAAAGGGCGTGCAATGCACACAAACAAACAAACAAACAAACAAACAAATACAACCAACATATTTATATTTATTTACTAAACAAAGTTATCAAAGAAGGCGGCGTTAGTAAAAAGATAGTTACATCAGACATATTGTGCACATATCCGAATCTCACAAACTAAGCAGCAAAAGAGGATAGTGAGTTTTGTGAAACTGACGTGTGGCTTTCAAAATACCATCAATGTTTGGTTTGGAATTGCTGCATCCAATCAAGAGAATTGCTTTCAAATGTTCATCAGTCAATCTCATTCGATGTGGTGACTTCACAGACTTCTCTTTTGAAAATGTTAGCTCACAGACATATGTTGTTCCAAACAATGATGTCATACCAGCGGCAAATTTCTTAAGTTTCGGAAACTCAACATCAGGTAACCAGCGGTACTTCCTTCTCAATGAGCTCCAACTGTAATTCAACTGGCACACCGTTAAGGTTACAATCAAACGGATTCTGGAACAGAAAGCTGTCACTCTCAAATCTGTCAAGATCTGAAAATCTCTCCAAACTCTTTGAAACAGTGAAAATGAGAAAGGTTTTCTCCTTCCAGTTATGCTTCCAACAGTGACAGATTTCTTCGAAATCCTTTTATGGTTCTGTAGAGATCACAGACGAGGTAATTCTTTCCCTGAAGTTTCAAGTTCAGTTCATTCATGACGACCAAAACTGACAACTTTGACAGCCAGGTAGGATCTGACAGCTGTGAATCAGCTTTATCTTTTTTCAGTGAGGAAAACATCTATTACGTTTCGGAGCTTGTAAAAACGAAGCTGAGCCACCTGGCTGATATGTGATAAGGCAAGTCACAGAATTCAGAATCAATTTCTTCAAGAAAAGCCTAGAACTGACGGTGAAGTGTATGTTCCCGGATGAAGTTCACAGCAGAAACTACTGGTTTCAGTACACAAGAAATATATAAATCTCTCCCACAGAGTACTTGCTGATGTACGATGCAGTGTATGAACAGAGCGCCCGGAATTTGCAAATCTTCTAAATGAGTCCTGATCTGCCCCAACAGACCCTTCCTCACTCCAGTCATGTTTTTTCCCCTCATCAACTGTAACACCTCGAAGCTGATTCCACCGAAGGTTATAGTCTTGGAAAATTGTTTGCACTTCCACGAAAATGACTTTCCCAGTTGTTGTTCCATGCATGCTGCAAACGGACGCCAACTCTTTCGTTATCTGAAAATCCAAATTGACACCATAAATGAACACGAGAGGTTGTGACGTACTCGAGAGATCAATAGACTCATCCAGCGCTAGAGAATACTACAACAAGTTCCTAGCTTTCTCGCGTATCTGTAGAACTATGTTCTCTCCAAGTTCTTCTATTCTCCGCACAACTGAACTTGCCAAAAGGCTGATAGTTTCAAACAAATCGGCTTTCTCAGGACACAAGTCATTTTCTGCTTCGACCACACAACTCTTTAATGACGTTGCCATCAGTAAACGGTTTTCCTCGTTCTGCCATCTTATGCACTGTTTTGTAACTTGTACGAGTGACAGATTCATTTTCAGCAAATTTTCTCGTGAAGAGATTTCTTTGCCTTTCAAAACCACGTTTAATGGTCTCATATTTCCCAGAAAACTTTTAATATGTTGATGGATGTTTTGTTTCGTAGTGACGCTGAAGATTGTACTCTTTCAAAACAGCAACACCTTCGCTGCATATTACGCAGATGGTTTTCTGGTCCTTTGCTTCCACAAAGAAGTACTTTACTCCTCACTCGGCGTCCACTTTTCTTTTCCTACTAGCCATAATTAAGAGTGAAGTACACGGGATCTGAAAATGAAAAAGATATTACATTGGAAACATAATTAAAATCCTATTGAAACACAAGAAAATCAAAGGACTAGGGGTCACTGGTGAAGCTACAGCTCATCAAAGGTACATAAACAGTTTATAGGTACCTTTGTGTAACCGCACAGAGATGATAGAGATAATAGCACAACGCCGACTGTTCATTGGCCGTAGAAGAAGAGAGGAATAAGAAGACAAAGAGAATCTCATTCTATCTCTACGGCTAACAAGAAAAAACAACGATTTAGAGATATCAGAAGAAATTCAGGTCAGTGTACAGGGAATCAGAATAAAGTAATTATAAAGATACAACAACATCTGATTAATAATGTCAATGCCCCAATATATAAAATTCATGATTAGATGCAATGATAAAATAGGCATCCCCATGAATAAATATACACATGATCATCCTACACAGTACCATTGATATTCCATCACAGCTTGGGTAGTCATCCTACACAGTACCAGTGATCTTCCATCACAGCTTGGGTAGTCATCCAACACAGTACCAGTGATTTTCCATAAAGCATGGGTAGTCATCCAACACAGTACCAGTGATCTTCTATCACAGCATGGGTAGTCATCCAACACAGTACCAGTGATCTTCCATCACAGTATGGGTAGTCATCCAACACAGTACCAGTGATCTTCCATCACAGCTTGGGTAGTAATCCAACACAGTACCAGTGATCTTCCATCACAGCATGGGTAGTCATCCAACACAGTACCAGTGATCTTCAATCACAGCATGGGTAGTCATCCAACACAGTACCAGTGATCTTCCATCACAGCATGGGTAGTCATCCAACACAATACCAGTAATCTTCCATCACAGCATGGGTAGTCATCCCACACAGTACCAGTAATCTTCCATCACAGCTTGGGTAGTCATCCAACACAGTACCAGTGATCTTCCATCACAGCATGGGTAGTCATCCAACACAGTACCAGTGATCTTCCATCACAAGCATGGGTAGTCATCCAACATAGTACCAGTGATCCTCATCACAGCATGGATAATCATCCAACACTGGAACTGTAGTCTGATACACATCACAAGCAATTATCAGACAACAAGATGGAACAAAGGTCAATCATTCAGTAGCATGTCTTTTGCAGAACCTCGCTCTCATAACAACCTTCCGGAAAACCTCTCGATCACAACCAAGGTGTCCCGCGTCCGATACACCCATCTGGAGATCATCCGCCACATCCTGCACCCACCTTCCCTTTAGCCTTCCTCTTCCTCTCTTCCCAGGCATATATCCCTCCATTATTGTTCTCAGGCACAGACATAGCTATTATTTTACTATATATTCCTATTTAAACTATGAAGGTTCGTTTAAAACTCACCCCACAGCAGATAATCGACAATCCACAATCAAGATCCTCTTGGATCTTTTGGATCTTCACAGGGCCTGTCTACCCTCTCAACTGTGGTCTGGAAAAACAGTGACTACGCTCGACCGTGCCTGGGGCATGTTCGCCCATCTACTTGGTAGTGGCTCAGGGGTTTGAGTTCAAACCCTGTGCTGAAAATTATACATCAGCATCTCTTCGGCCTAAGTTGTTCCCAAGGCCAAAGAGGCGGGAACATGGCTTTACTAGGCTGTTATAGGCACGCCAACACAACATCCCAGCATCCTATACATTTTTTACCAGGGTATCAAGGGATATGCTACTCCATACTCTTGTAGAGTCGCGGCAGGCGGCTTTATTTGGTACTAGAATATATCTCATATTAAGGTTCGCGAAATTTATAAATAGGCCACCTAAATAAACAACCTAGTGCAGCCAGAAGGTCTCCGCACGTGTGAAGATCTCCTATTATTCTAATCATAATATTTACATTTAAATTGTATCACAACGTCTCGTGTTTCATAGTTATATCAAGCAAGTTCGAGTACCGACGGCTGGCCGGATGAAATGACGTCGCGGGCGGATCCGGCACGCGGGCCGTAGTTTGGTGACCCCTGGTCTAGGTGATAGAAATGAGAGAGATGACGATTAATAGGCGAAGTGAGTAGGACAAAACCTGGTCTGGCACAATCAAGGCCTGCATGCACTTATTTTTGAAAGGCCATGCAAGCTTATGGGGCTTATGTTGACAAATATTACAAATGTGAAAAAAAAAAATTTTAATGTCAGGTCTTAGTCAAATATGACTGAGATACCGCATGACAGTAGACGGTACTACCCGCTTTCTGTCAGCGCCGAATGTTGTTGGCGCTTACCAAGCCTGACACCTCACATTGTGCCAACAGCTTCGGTCGGAAGAGCGCAATTGGGAGGGTACAAGCCTTATCCTGGTGCGAGGAAATGCAACCCAAAGACAAAATAGTCATGGCAGGGCAGACCAGGCCCTAAGCCTTGGTTGGCAGCTGGTCTAGGATCGAAGCTCCGACAGGCGGACAGTTAGAGCATTGCTTTGCTGATCCGGCAGCTTCTGCAGCTTGTCTTGTTCCAGATGTATAGGTGTTAACTTTCCTCTGGAGTGAACTAGGCAGGCCGAGAGAGGGATCATGCTGCATGGGCAACACATGGTTTCTTTATTTTAGCCCAGGCTTTGTGCTATGGAGAGGCAATAACTCCATCCCTGGTCTTAACCGGTCTCGGAATCAAAGCTGGAGGCAACTGTTACGGGTTATAAGTCCTTGTCAATTGGCGTAGACATGGGGCGCCACGCGTTGCCTCTGACGGTGGGAGACACTTACAGGTGTCACTGATCAGCTACCGCCCGCCTCAAGCTGGGCATCCCCCGGCCAATTGGGTGCTGATCCGCCACAGCCTGCCTGCTTCAATGGGTGCTTGTGGCTAGGACAAAATCTGAATCGCAGGCTGTAAGATCAATGCACCAGGTACTAATAAAAAGAATAATAGAAACTTCAAGCTACGGCTTGCAACTTGGAACGTAAGAACCATGTGTCCAGGATTTTCCACTGACTTGACAAATATTGACGATGTGAGAAAAACGGCTGTGATTGATGCTGAACTCAATCGTCTTAACATTGATATTGCTGGCCTACAGGAGACTCGCCTCGCTGAGGAAGGGTCACTCAGGAAAAACAATTACAACTTTTTTTGGAAGGGTAGAGGGCAGGCAGAAAAAAGGCAACATGGTGTGATCTTTGCAGTGAAGAATTCGCTACTGGGAATGATTGATATCCCAGCTGGAGGTAATGAAAGATTATTATCCTTGCGCTTGGCAACCTCTTGTGGATTTGCCACCATTATCACTGCATATGCACCGACACTCGCTTCCTCTGATGATGTGAAGGATACGTTCTATGAGCAGCTAGACTCTGTGATCAAAGCAGTTCCAAAATCCGACTACATTTATATGCTCGGTGATTTCAATGCTCGTGTGGGCAAGGACTCGAGTTTATGGCCAGTGTGCCTTGGAAAATACAACATCGGTCGCATGAATGATAATGGGCAAAGGCTGTGGAGCATTGCACTAGAAATGACCTATGTATTACAAACTCCTTTTTTTTAAACAAACGAGCTGCATAAGGTCACATGGAAACTTCCAAGATCCGGCCATTGGCATCAGCTGGACTTCATTATCACACGGAGACAACATCTGAACCATACATCATTAACTCGAAGTTACCACAGTGCTGACTGTGATACAGATCATTCTTTGGTTGTTGCAAGGGTTAGACTGAGACCAAAGAGAATCTACACAGCTAAACACAAATCTAGCCCCAGGATTAATATTATTAACACTCACGATCCTGGAAAGTGCTTTGAATTTCAACAGCAACTTGAAGACGCTTTCACTGATACATCAGAAAATTGTATATTAAATGATAAATGGAGTAAACTTGAGTCAATTCAAATCGCAAGTGATAAGGGAAACATCAGAAGTATGTATGAAGGGATAAAGAAAGCCTGTGGTCCAATGATCAAAAGAAGTGCACCGCTGAAAACCTTGACTGGAGAAATCATCACTGATAAGAAACAGCAGATGGATAGATGGGTCGAGCACTATTTGGAGCTTTACTCAAGTGAGACCAAGCTAGCGGATGATGCCCTCAACACCATAGAGGCCCTGCCACCTCTTGACCACCTGGACACACTTCCCACCATAACAGAAGTTAAGTGTGCTATAAATGAACTTGCGTCTGGCAAGCCTTCAGATAAGGATGGGATTCCAATAGAGGTAATCAGGAGTGGGCAAGACACACTCACTCTACAGATCCACCAGCTAATAGAGCTATGCTGGCGAGAAGGACAAGTCCCACAGGATTTCAAAGATTCAAACATCATAACGCTGTACAAGAACAAGGGAGATCGGAGCGACTGTAACAACTATAGGGGTATCTCACGTCTGTGTATTGTAGGGAAAGTATTTGCCAGAATTGTTCTGCGCAGACTTCAAGTTCTGGGAGATCAAGTCTATCCCGAATCACAGTGCGGCTTCCGTCAGAACCGGTCTACCATTGATATGATATTCTCATTGCGACAAATGCAAGAAAAATGCCGGGAACAAAATCAACCACTGTTTATTGCCTTCGTCGACCTCACAAAGGCATTCGATTTGGTCAGTCGTGAGGGTCTGTTCAAAGCACTAAAGAAGATTGGCTGCCCACCAACTCTTCTGTCCATTGTGGAATCGTTCCACACAGGCATGAAGGGTATAATCAAGTTTGATGGCTTAACTTCAGAAGAGTTTGAAATCAAAAGTGGAGTTAAGCAAGGTTGTGTACTATCCCCCACCCTCTTTGGGATATACTTTTCACTTCTACTGAAATATGCCTTTCGTGATCAGGGTGACGGTATATATATTCACTCACGCTCAGATGGTGGCCTCTATAATGCTCAGAGATTAAAGGCCAAGACCAAAATTAGCAAGGTATTAATCAGAGATTTGCTTTTTGCGGATGATGCTGCGATTACGACCCACTCTGAGGAAGAATTACAAAATCTACTATCTGCATTCTCCAATGCTTGTTCTGAATTTGGTTTAACAATTAACAAAAAGAAGACACAGATTATGTCACAAGGTGCACATGGTGTACCATCAATCTTTATTGATGACGCCGAACTGGAGATAGTAGACCATTTTACATATTTAGGAACAGAGGTAAATAGCAAATTATCCCTCGATCAGGAAATCAACATCAGGATTGGCAAGGCAGCAACAACAATGAACATGTTAGCAAAAAGAGTCTGGGAGAACAGGAAGCTTACTGCCAAAACAAAAGTCCTTGTCTTCCAAGCATGTGTCCTTAGTACTCTTCTTTTTGGCAGTGAAACTTGGACAACTTACTCACGCCAAGAGAAACGTTTAAACAGCTTTCATATGCGGTGTCTGCGAAAAATACTTGGTATTAAATGGCAAGACAAAATCACAAATACTGAAGTATTGGAAAGGTCAGGTTGTGTGACGGTGTATTCCATGCTCAGTCTTCGTAGACTTAGATGGATAGGACATGTTAGGAGGATGGATGATGGTAGAATACCAAAGGACATCTTTTTTGGTGAATTACAGACGGGTAGAAGATCTCAGGGTCGGCCTCTACTACGATACAAAGATGTGTGTAAGCGGGACATGATTGATACAGGCATTGATAATGCACACTGGGAGCAAGTCGCCGTTGAACGTGTTGCATGGAGGGCAACTATCAGAAATGGAATAAAGACAAAGGAGAAAATGATTGCAGATAAAGCACACACAGAGCGTGAGAGACGTAAGATGGTGCACAATGGTGGAAATGACCATGTTTTCACATGCATCTACTGTGGGAAAACATTTGCAGCAAGAATTGGCCTTACCAGCCACACTCGCCACCGCCATGGGTCGTAGTTATTAAGCCTTTTTGAAGCACAATGTACCAAACTATCGTCTGTCAAGACGGAAAGGTGCCAATATACATTAAAAATAGTTCCCCCCCACTCTTCCTCTCTCTCTCTCTCTCTCTCTCTCTCTCTCTCTCTCTCTCTCTCTCTCTCTCTCTCTCTCTCTCTCTCTCTCTCTCTCTGCTAAATGCTGGTGCAATTACGTTTGCTTAGAGAATATTTCAAATTTCATAATAAAATGATAGTAATGCCTTGATTGATCACTACACTTATGTTCAAGCATTCTGCGGAATTTTTTTTAATTTTCGCATATCCTATTTACATCGCTGTCAACAACAGCATTTTACCGCTGTAAGTAACCAACGCGACCCGATTCCCTACCGAATCTCACGCAGCTGTTTTCCCACACGTGGATATACGGGATTTCGGAGAAAATCGTTAACACCTTCGCCAGGGAGACCGGCTCATCGGAACTGCTAGATATCTAAAAGAAAAACACCCCGACAAACAAAATTGATGTTCCTTCATTATTATTCTGATGATCATATTGTTCTTGTCTTGTATCATCATAAAGTCTTTCACATAATTTGACCATGCATGTAAAATCTGATCTTTTTTTATTATGATTTTGCCATCTTTGGTTTTTAGGCAACCTGTTGATGTGTCTGTTCTTTTGTTAGTGATGTCATTAATTCTTGTGTGCATTAATTTGGTATTCTGGGTGTTGTGTTGGTTTTCAATTGCCTTGCAATTTTCCTCAAGTCATGTTTCTTTTGCCTCTTTGCATAGCAGTAGCTTCCTAATTTTCCTGTGAATCTCTTCGTATATTCCCTTGCTATTTTTGTTATTTCTTCTTATTTCCATGAGTTTTAAGATGTCTTCCATCATCCATTTCTTGCGCCCTATTATCTTTATTTTTGGGATTATCATTGTTGTTAGTGCAGCTTCTTGACTGATTTCTTTTATATTTTCAATTGGTCACTGACGTCTTGAAATAATATTGCATTGCCATATCGGACAAAACAAATGACCAAGTACTACAGGAGACAAATGAAAATCGTAGATTGATTAGAGAAATTAGACGTAGACAGTCAAAATTTTTTGGACATATTATGAGAAGAAATGGACTGGAGAACTTAGTGACAACTGGCAAGATCGAAGGGAACAGAACAAGAGGAAGACCGAGAGGAAAATATATGGATGGCTTGGCCACATGGCATGGACGAGACAGGAACACTGAGCTGATCCACGACTCTGGTGATCGAGTGAAATGGCGAGTCATGACCGCCCACGCTTTCCGGCATGGCACATGATTGATTGATTGATTGATATCGGACAATGCATGGAATCTGTTCGTTACCTCTACGTTGAATTTACTTTTATCTCCTCACTCTTCAGTGCCTGTAGATCAAACTTTGCGTTTCTATTTGTATATTTGACTTTCTTTAAGTTTATATGTAAATTGCCTAAGACTAATCTATGGTTGCAGTAGCAGTCCCTGCTTGGTAGGGGGACATAAACATCTAATATTGTTACAAGGGAGGTTACTAGAACTTGAAAAAGAAAATGGTATACCTAGCTACAATACCTCTAACCAACATCAAAATCTTTTATTTTTTTTTGAGAAATAAAAAAGTTAATGTCGCAGTCACATTTTGCAATCGTGAGAAGAAAGCTATTAAAATGTTTATACAACATTTGTTTAATCTTTTTCTACTTACATTTTATAATCAACTGTTTCAATTCTACGTTTACTTTTAATTCTTAAAACTGTACTTTTAATGACAACTGGTCCATTCCCTTGATAACTAATTTCCCCTCTGTGGAGAAACATTTTTTTACTGGCCTCTTAAGGCCACACATAATTTAAAGAAAATTTACTTACATTAACGGCGAAAGACATTGGAAGTCTATGGGGTTTAGAGGAAATGTCACTTATGTTTGTAAATTTCATTCAATTTGAACAAATCTCTCTCTCTCTCTCTCTCTCTCTCTCTCTCTCTCTCTCTCTCTCTCTCTCTCTCTCCCCCCCCCCCCAAATGCTGGTGCAATTACGTTTGCTTAGAGAATATTTAACATATCATAATAACATGATAGTAATGCCTTGATGGGTGCCTCCTTCCCTCCGCTAGCCTATGGGACACCCTTGGCCAAGGTGGAGTACCCGTTTAGCCTCCCGATCAGGGTTACGTGAAGCCATGGGTGCAGGTGGTGGATGAAGTTGAAGAGCAGCCGACAGATAGTTGTAGGTTATGGTCTCCACAGCTTCACGACGGAAGGCAGATGATCTCTTTTTTGGGAGACATTGGCTACGGTCATCGACCAGTTTGGTCACTGCTAGGAAGGAAAGCAATGGCAAACTACCTTCTTTACAGATGCCAAGAATATCATGTACTGAAGTCTTATCGATAATCAGAGAAACGGCGTAAATGGGTGCTCCATAGGAGCAGCCTCGCCCGGTAGGGGTAGTCATGTGCACAGGTGACTCCAGACCGTCATCAGGAGACTGAGTGCAAAAGAATATCAACATTGAAAGTAGGAACTTGGAATGTAAGAACTATGAGTGGGGATGGGAAATTTGATAACATTAAGAATGAAATGAGAAGATTAAATATTAACCTGCTAGGTGTACGTGAGACCAGGTGGACAGGAATGGGCATTATGACATCTGAGGAATATAGAATAATCTATTCTGATGGAGAGAAACAACAGCGAGGACTAGCAATTATAATGGATACAGAGAGAGAAAAATCGATCAAAGCAGCCAGGAGGTCTCCGCACGTGTGAAGATCTCCTATTATTCTAAACATAATATTTACATTTAAATTGTATCACAACGTCTCGTGTTTCATAGCAAGCTCGTGTCAAGTTCGAGTACCGACGGCGGGCCGGATGAAATGACGTCGCGGGCCGGATCCGACCCCTGCCCTAGTCCATACTTGCCTCCGTCCTGTTGATTTCCAACTTCAGGATTCAAGTCATGCACTATGATATTTAATTCTGAATGTTTGCATTTCATTCTCCAAAGTATTATAAAATTCATCGATTATGTCATCATTGCTGTCTGTTTTTGGTGCATAAACTTTTATGATGTTGAGATAAAAAGGTCTACCACTCAACTTTACAAGTAATATTATGCCTGACACAGACCAATATCCTTCGGTAGATGCTAATCTCTTCATACCCATTGTAAGTGCTACCCATCGCCGTTTTTCTTTCCACCAGAATGAATTCTGTTATGTTCTTCGAATGTAATCATGTCCATTCCTTTCCATATACCTAACATGTTATTATTTAGTCTTCTTATAACTTATCCCTCTTCATCCATAATTGACCGGGCGTAAACATTAGCAGATACAGAAAGCTTAAAACAAAACAAGGAACCTATTGTGGGTATGTGAAAAGTTAGGCCCATCACATTGTTTTACACCTGAGTGCACATTGGGATAGGTGGTTACTCTTTCCCTCCCACAGAAAACGACAAACCCTACACCGAACCCCGTCCCACCGCGCTCCTGCCATTGTCAACGTAACGTCATAACCTTTACACCAACGCTCCCGCTGGATCTTTTCTCATGACACTCTGGTGTGGTTGGAAATAAACAGGCAGACATACTGGCTGGTGTCGCATCTTTAAGGGGTGAGTTGATGCATGTTAAGACAGATGTGGTGAAGGCCCTCTGGGAGAATGTGAATAATGCAGAAGAACAGAGACTATCATCTTCTTCTTCAGCGCTCCGAGCCATTGAGGTTCTTTGCTGCAGATACAATCCGTCTCCATTCGTCTCTCTGGTGGACCTTCATGGTCTAGAAACAATGTTTCAGTGAGGGGGTGGTAAGACGATCTGATAGACAGTCATCATTCAGAGGTAAAGCAACACGGACATATAACCAAATTGCAACGGGCACCATTCGTTATCGATCTCTTTGCTGGCTGTTGAAGATGAGGATTGAGCGCTTATCGAAATGCCCAGAGTGCAATGTCGATACTTGACTCAACTCAAATCAACTCAACGCTCCCGCAATGAACATAAAGTGGGATAGGAAATTAGGAAAAAAAAAAAACAACATGCAACAGTCATCGCTGAAATCTTTAAAGAACTGACAACTGAAGATGTAATTACTACTCCCTGCTGCTAAAACACGACAATGGCACACAGACTGGGAAGTCCTAGCTGTTTGACATGTTTAGCCACATACCCCTCCCCTCACTGCCTAAGTGAAAACTCTTTCATCTTGATGAAGGTCGTGAAAAATTAATACCCAATACTCCGGGGCAAATATTCTCCGCCGCGCACGACATGGGCAGGATTAATTATTTATGTCGCGTTGTTGAATTTTTACTGCTGGTGTAAACGTTTCCATTTATTTACTGCTGTTGAAAATGTTATCATTTATTTACTCCTAGTTGGGGGTGGGAGTTTGGGGGGGGGGGGGGGGGGAAGATAATTTACTTGTTCCTGTTGGAATTGTTATCATTGATTTACTACTTGTGGAAAGGTTAAAATTGATTTACTGCCGGTGGAGTAGTTATAATTTACGTTTTGCTGGTAGAAAAGTTATAATTTAATAAATTTATTGACTGCTGATGGAGACGTTATCATTGATTTACTGCTATTAAAGATGTTATAATTTATTTACTACTTGTGGGAACGTTATCATTTACTAACTGCTGGTGGAGACATCGTTTATTCACTGCAGTGGAAATGTTATCATTTATTTACTGCTGGTGGAACGTTATCGTTCATTTATTGTTGGTCTAAACGTTATAATTTCCGAGGGTAAGTTAATAGGTAAGTCAGAAATGGCTGTAGAAAAATAACTAAATATGATATCAACTTGAAACCAGTTTTTTGTTTATACATACATTGTCCCTTTACCAACATTGATACACTTATCCCATCGTTTTATCAGTCCTCCCAAACCGGCTGCATAGTACTGCGTGCTCTGTTTTCTAAACCAAGTTTCCACTTCACATTCAACTTCGGCGTCATTCGCGAAATGTCTCCCGCCAAGGAGGGTTTTCAGTGTTTATACTGACAAATGTTTATCCCGTAAAGCGGTGCATAGCTGGGTAGAAACAGTTACGAGGGCGAGTCAATAAGTAAATCACACAGTTCTGTAAGAAAGCAGGTAAATGAATACAAAGCATGCAGTTCTATGCAGCCGGTTCGGGAGGACTGATAAAACGAGGGATCAGTGCATCAATGTTGGTGGAAATTATGTTGAGAAATGAAGGGATGTCACGAGCGCCATGAGTTAACCAGCTAATAATACCGACGTTTGCGTGGCGTATATTTTCTAGGCCACAAAAGTCGTACTAACAGAGTAAACACAGCTGCACAGGTTACATCGTGTCAGCCCATAAACACATTTGGTGGTGAGTGAGAAGGAATGGATACATCGAGTTGGCAGTATAAACATTTAGAATCACATAGCCTTGCCCGGCTCAGTACATGGAACAGCCCTGTCTGTCAGTTATAGTTCCGGACATCAGGTGAAATGGCTGCTGGGATTGTCACCACTGAACAGAAGATTGACAGTTTATCAACAGGTCGGAAGTGCCCGACTAGGGAGAAAACAGTGCATCTGTCAAGTCTTAGTTCCGGAACATCAAGAAGATTGACGGCTGGTTACTGGCAACTGTGTTGGGAGTATACAGGAACTCGCTGGCGTGTTTTGGGAATCTAAACCAGTGATGACAGATCTAACATGGAGGGAGCCAGAGGGGGGATGGATCCCTGACAAGGGATGATCTGCCACTGTGCCACCTGTGTGGGGGCATAAAGGATAACGTCACGTGGCCAACTTTGGTAGGTTGCCATATAAACCGGAGTTGGGACCAACTAGGGGGACTTGAAAATGCTCTAGTCGGAGTGCAAAGGCACTGCAGTGCTTAGTGGAAATAATATCTACCGTGTGTTAATTAGTGACTTAATTTTACACGTGCCTATAATGGCAGATGTAGATATGATTGATAGGACTGCAGTAGTGCCATTTAAGGTATAACCTATTCTTATATTAGTTCTAATTAATATAGACTGTAGCCTTGTTAAAACTATAGTGTGATGATTAGCACTGTTAGTGGAAACTAGTTAGAGTAAGAATAGGGATATTAACTCTGCTAGTTAAGAATAGATTAGTGAAGTGTTGATAAGCTTTACTAGTTGAGAATTGAGTAATGAGGGATATTGGGATCTTCCCGTAGGTGTCCCTGGTGGGCGGGGTTCCGCATTCTGTTTGCTGATTTTTTCTTTGTCATAGCCTGATTCGGCCCTAGGTGGGTAGCTAATCTGCTCTAGGACATAGTTTAGTTAGCTAAAGATCATTAAGCAAGGCGATAGGCTTACACTCAGCCGAAAGGATCAGTGACTAGTACTATCACCAGATGTGTTGTTTCTATCCTAGGTTCCCTACCAGATCCAAGGAAACTCAACAAGTTTTGGGGAAAGAATCCAATCCCATTCGGAAGAACACCAGTTCAACAATCAATAAAGTTGCATACAGAACGTAACTAAAGCTAGGAGGAAGTTGATTCACCAAAGATAGTGATGATTACTGATGCACCACACAGCATCAGACAGTAGTAACTAAATGAGAACAGTCTAATAGTTACCTAGTGTTATATAATCTCGTGTAATAGAACACAAGACTTGATACTTGAGGCTAGATAGACACGAGGGAGGATCCAGTACAGTAACAATTAACATTAATCTGTGTACACACTACAAAGGACTTGTGCATTTTTTTATGAACGATAGGAACGGACATTGTGTAGGGTGCAACCGGTCCATGATTAACTGTTTATACCACCGGTGTCTATTTCGGATGTTCATGAAATGGGATTACCAGAGGTCTACAGAGGCAAATCAGTATCCAGCAGGATGGTTTCGGCGCTGGGTGAGAAGTACATGTTCTGACGTAACGTGCTGTGGTCTATCCTTGCTGGGATCAGCTGACTGGGTTGTTGTCTGAGAGTCCGATTCTACACACTTTATAGAACACGTCACACATTTTCTTCACATACACGTCTCATATACGTTACACTTTTCTTTTAACTCTTTCACTACCAAACAAAAACTGGGCTGTGACCAAACAGAAATTTATGGCAGAAAATTGGAACTAGGGGTGTGTTACAATAATGCTTTTAAAATGGTTAAGATGGTAGCAGATCTATTGTATTACATATCAAATTAAAGAGGATTGCACAAGGAACATGACAGGGTTAATAATTAATTGATAGGTTACAAATATTATGACAATAATGAGAGGTTTAATAATAACAACTGAAATTAAAGAGGTAAAAATTATTTTAAAAACTGCACTTATAAGGTGTTTTCTACACTCCTATACTGCTAATCATGTTTAATTTACTGAATAATCAAACAAACACCAATTGTCTTCAAGAATATAAACAGTATTGCTCATTAAAGTAACCCAAAAAGAAGTTTTGGTTCATATTCTGAACCATGTCTTTTTAACAAAAAATGACAAAAAATAATGGCTGAAATCTGGAAGGTGGGGTCTCTCACAGTAAAGTTATGAAAATGGTTAAAATTGTAGAAGAAATGTTGTATTATATATCAAAATAAAGGGGATTGCACAAGGAATATGTTGGTAGGAGAATTTCTGCTTTAGGTTGTAAATAAAATAAAAATAATAATATAATTTGTAAAATAATTGGACAAAAGTAGGTAAAAATAATGTAAACATTGCACTTAGAATGTGTTTTCTACACTCCTATACTGCTAATAATGTTTAATTTACTGAATAATCAAACAAACACCACTTGTCTTCAAGAATATAAACAGTATTGCTCATTTAAATCAACAAAAAGGAAGTTTTGGTGCATATTCTGAACCATGTCTTTGTCACAAAAATGAAAAAAACTAATGGCCGCAATCTGGAAGTTGGTGTATGTCGCAATAATGTTATGAAAATGGTTAGAATTGTAGCAGAAATGTTGTATTATATATCAAAATAAAGGGGATTGCACAAGGAATATGTTGGTAGGAGAATTTCTGCTTTAGGTTGTAAATAAAATAAAAATAATAATATAATTTGTAAAATATGTGGACAAAAGTAGGTAAAAATAATGTAAACATTGTACTTACCAAGGGGGCGTTGTTATCCAATATCCTGATCACTGCTAATCCTGTTGAATTTACTGCACAAACAACACTTTTCTAAACTATAAATACAATTGCTCCGAATCAATCATCCGAAAAGAAGTTTTGCCGCAGATTCTGAATCATGTATTTTTCTTTTTTCAGACAAAAGTTAGGAGAACACTTGGCAGATTTACATTTAATTGTCATGTCTGTTTGTTTTTATTTACTATATGTGGCAGTCTATTTGTGATAGGCTGCAAAGCAAACTTTGGCGCACAAGTCTGGTCTATTAGTGCAGCCGGAGCAAACAAAAGATGATATGTGTCGTTTAGTTCGAGTGCTACAAAAAACACAGTCTCTATTGACACCGACAAATTCTATTATTTATATTATATTATTTCTATTATAATTCATTAAATTAAATGCTTGGCTCATGTAAATCTTTCGGCATAATTTCCTGCAACAGACTGAAATTCTTCGGCAGGCAGAGTGTCAAACTTTCAGGAATACTCTGAGCTACTTTGCGATGAGCACTTTCCTTTACTTGAAATCCTTCTATAACAATTTTTATCCTCCTTTCTCTGTTTGCCATATGGAATGTAGGATGTGAGCATTGATCTGTGCAATTTCAAAGATCTAGTAGTAGATCTTCTTCCACCACTTAATGGTTTTCCTATCATGGATATTATAATATCCAACCATTTGGTCCATTCTGTCGCAGCCATTCATCGCCGTGTTATTTTCATGGAGACCATCTTCGGCTTGCTTTGCGGTTTTCGCAATCCACTCTCAACAGTTCTAACTACAGACTTTGTAGAGACAACAATGCATGTTTGTTTTTTAGCTTTATTTAGCCCTTCCACCAAATAATCATTTCATCAATGGACACATTTTCAAATGGGTAAAATGCTTCCTGGATATTCTTCAGAATCATGTCAACAAGAGGATCAATTTTTTTTTTTTTTTTTTTTTTTGTGTGGGTACCCTCAGGTTGACATACATGAAACATGGTGTGATAAATATATTATAATTTTCTAATTGATTACTGGGAAACGTAGTGGCAGTGGCATACCAAGGAGTATATAAATGTGCACTTGTACACCAGTAGTCTTTGATACATGGTCTTGGATCAAGTCCCATAGCAATAATGACAGACGTAAACTTCAGCCATTCGTGCTTCGTTGTCAAACACTCAGCTGTTGACGAACATTCACTGGTTTTTCTTTATCACCACGTGCTAAAACTTTAGACACAACTAAAAATTCTTTCTAAATATTCACTGATAAGGGAATCACTATTGTTTAAAACAGTTATAAACAATAATCTAGCTTGATCTCAAGTCATACTACGTGGACGCAAACTGGTGGGCGTTTCCATTGTGAAAAAACAAATTAACACTACCTTAAAACTGAAAATTCACAAGAATCCAAAATTATAAAACGAATGACCGCACCAAAATGGCGTAGAGATCTTTCGGCTGTACGACTTTTTAGTTTACTGTAACTTAAAATTCCGAAACGGAGCAGAAATATGTGAAATAAACCACTGATCATTTTGTGGCACTAAAACGGCGGACTGCCATCTCGGGAAATACATTGTGCCGATAGATGGGATCACGGTAGCGAAAGAGTTAATAAATTAATCTTTATTAATTTTTAGAAGCAAGAGTTGTTGAGTATGTTGCGTTGGGGAAGTATGAGAAGGGGGCATAGTACGACAGTGAGAGAGTGATAGGAAAAGGTGTCCATAGGCTGATGGAGTGTGTTGGACGGAAGCTGGTGGATTCTCCAGAATATTGAGAGGAAAAAAATATTATAATGTGGGTGTCGACTCTCTTCACTCCAGGGACGACACTGTAAAGGAGGACACGACATTATTGGGGGCTCGTAAACGGGATCTTAGGACAGCGGGATCTCTCGTAAATGGGATCTTTGGACAGCGGGATCTCCCGTAAACGGAATCCTTTGACAGCGAGATCTCCTGCAAACAGGAACCTTTGACAGGGGGATCTTCTGACAACGGGGTCTTTTGACACGGGATCCTTAGTTATTAGAGGGAGATATCATTTTGGAGAATTCAGCTAGAGTGAATGTGGATAGGGGTTAGGACTAATATCTTACCTGTTCACACTTCACACGTCTGCATAGGTCTGTGGTCCTGATTCTACTCTTGTCACTGAGTGAATGTGCGGTTTGTAGTAATATCTAGATTTATATTAATTGTTCATATATCTGTATAGTAATTTGTAGTTATTGTACTCGACCTGCTAGCTTACCTCTCTGTATAATGGCCACCCCTAAACTTAGCACAGCAGAATTAAAGGCAAAGGGGGAGGAGATGGGATTGGCGGGGTCTGCTCTAACGGATTACATACAGGAAGTGGAGAGAGAGTATCGTCAAGCAGAAAGGGAAGATCGAAAGGCCGAGTTGGAATTGAGAAGGATGGAGTTGGAACAAGAAGCTAAGAAATTGGAAGCTGAGCAAGCAGCTAAGAAATTGGAAGCTGAGCAAGCAGCTAAGAAATTGGAAGCTGAGCAAGCAGCTAAGAAATTGGAAGCTGAGCAAGCAGCTAGGAAATTTGAAGCTGAGCAAGCAGCTAGGAAATTAGAAGCTGAACAGGAAGCACAGAAAAGGGAGCACGAGTACCGGATGAGGGAACTCGAGTTGAAGAGTCAATCTAATGGAGAAACTGAGGGAGCAGTTGGAGGTTCCTCCATCCCAGGATCAACACCAGTAGGTGGACATGGGTACCATGCTATGAAGTTTCCTTTAGCGGTCTACGAGGAGGACAAAGAGAAGATTGACCAATACCTTCAACGCTTCGAGGCTATGTCAGTTGCTATGGGTCTGGAGCGTAACAAATGGAATCTTAAGCTATCCCAGGGTTTACGCGGGACCGGATACGAGGTTTATACTCGCCTGCCACCAGGACATGAGAACAATTATGATGAGTTAAAGACGGCTCTGCTGAAACGATTCGAGGTTACGTCACAAACCTACCGGAAAAAATTTCGAGCAGCGAAACGAGAACCGGGGGAGTTGTTTGCCGCCTACAGTTTGCGTCTAAAATCTTATCTCCACAAGTGGATGGATTTGGCTGGGTTCGCACATGACTATGAGAGTCTGGAAGAGCTCATGGTGGTCGACCAGCTGAAGAAGCAAATGTCTAAACCTCTCAGGACGTTCCTGGGAGAACAAGGAGCGGAACGTATTGACCTCGTGACTAAATTAGCAGAACGGTTCGTCGAGGTACATGGGGAGGCAGGGGAAAACCTTTCCACCAACACCAAAAGTCAAGAGAAACATGACAAGAAGAAAACCAAAATCTCAGGAACAAAAAAGTGGGAACCTTATGTGCAAAAATCAGAGGATAGTTCAGAGAAGAAGAAGGAGGGAAGCAAGAGCACTTCAAGCTCTACACCTAAACGACCGTGGTCGGAGAAGTGGTGTTCAATTTGTAAGTCACCATCTCACAATACGAGGGACTGCAAATCGAAGGCTAAGAACCCTCACTTCGCAGCATGTCAAGTGACTTCCAAGGAGGTTGTCACGGAAAATGCCAAGGTCAACAAGGAAGCTCGCCACCAGGAGAGCTCATTCAAGTCCGACAATAGAAAATCTAGGACAGGGAAATGGTGCAACCAATGCCAGTCGAATACGCACAATGCTATTGACTGCAGAGGAGAGTCAGGAGACACTCAATTCGTCGTGTGCCCCGGGAAACCTAAGGTGGAGCCCACCGAACAGGTCGAGGCCGAGGAAGAGACTCCAGACCAGGAAAAACCACCTGTAGTGGAATTGGTAGAGGTTAACGGTCGTCAAGTGGAGTGTTTATACGACACAGGACTGGACGGGGAGGCCGTGATTTCTGCGGATCTGGTACATCCAGAACAATTCACAGGTGAAACCTTGGATATACAGCCTGCACAGAAGAGTGCTGTAACCATGAAGTTGCCTATTGCTAATGTGGAGATTCGGTCAAGGTACGTCACCGGCACCATCAAGGCCGCTGTATTGACCGATCCCATTTTCCCAGTCATCCTAGGTTGCCGGTATGTCTTTCTGGGAATGCCCAGGGAGCCAATCCATATGGGAGCACTGCAGACTCGCTCTCAGACGAAAACGGAAGAGGCAGACGCAATTGTGACTAACCCAATGCCGGGGGAGCTACGAACTGCCCAGAGTGAGGATGATACTTTACGTCCTTGCTACAAAAAGCTGCGGAAAAGTGCTGATCCACCAGGACGGGGGCAGTACTACATGAAGAATAGGATACTCTACAGGAGAGCAGGAAGGGGAGACAACCTATACGGTCAGTTGGTCGTCCCGAAAGCTCATCGATCCCAGATTCTTCATATGGGGCATACCATCTCCTTTAGTGGACACATGGGTATAGCCGCCACCATGCAGCGAATTTCCTACCACTACTATTGGCCGGGAATGACAGATGATGTGCGTCGGTATGTGAAGTCATGCCCTGAGTGCCAGAGGGTGGCACCAAAACACTGGACAGCACCGGTGGTGTTGGGTGAGATGCCCATCATGAACTCTCCTTTCGAGAGGGTAGCCATCGATATCGTGGGTCCACTTCCCAGGACTAGGAAGAGGAACATGTATATACTCACAATGGTGGATTGCTGTACAATGTGGGGTGAGGCTATACCGTTGACCACGATTGACTCGAAAAGAGTGGCGGACGCACTGATGGAGGCCTTTACCAGATTAGGCTTTCCGGATCAAATTCTGACGGACAATGGATCTCAGTTTTGTGGAAAACTCATGGAGGAGGTATTTAGGGTATTTCACTCTAACCACATACATACCAGCCCTTACCACCCTCAAGCCAATGGACAAGTAGAGCGTTTCAACGGCACGTTGATGACAATGCTCAGGAAATTAGCGCAGGAAAAACCGGATAGGTGGGATGAATATATCCCAGCAGCACTCTTTGCCTATCGGGAAGTTCCTCATGGCTCAACAGGACTACCACCCGCTACGTTTGGTCGTCCAATCAAAGGACCGTTGGAAGCCATGTTGAGGAGTTGGACTGAAGAGGGGACGTCAGAAGAAGTGATCTCATCCTATCAATACGTGGAGGAACTGAAAGAAAAACTCCACAAGGGATGGACTCTGGCAAATCAAAACTTGAAAAAGGCCTTTCCCGTGGAAAGGGTGATATCCAGAACCAACTATCAGATCCGGATCCGGGGAAAGTCGAAGATTTTCCATATCAATCTCTTGCGGAAATACGAAGAGAGACCCGGAGACAAGGCAGCTCACCTCATGGCAATGGCAGTTGCAGTGGAGACTGAAGTGGGAACCCGCGAGGGCAGGGAATATCCCTTAGTACACCAGGAAACCTATAGGGATGTGCAAGTGAACCCTGATCTGACCTCCCAGGAGAGGGAAAGGATAACCCAGGTTCTCAAGTCTCATAAGGAGATACTGACTGATAAACCAGGACGAACGAGGTTGGTTGAGTTCGATATGACTTTGACCACACAGGAGCCTGTTCGCCAAAAGGTTTACCCAGTGCCATTCTCTAAAGAAAAGGCCCTGGAGGAGGAAATACAAAAATTGCTGGAGGATGACGTGATTGCACCATCCACATCCCCATACAATGCGGGGGTAGTTTTGTTACGCAAACCAAGTGGAGAACACCGGTTGTGTATAGATTACCGACTTCTGAACAGTCACACACAATTTCAGGTGGAACCTTTGCCGAATCCAACTCAGTTATTCGTTAGGCTCCATAAGGCTCGGTACTTTTCAAAAGTGGATCTGAGTCGGGGGTACTATCAGATACCAGTCAAACCGGAGATTCGACCACTGTTAGCTTTCAGTACACCCAGTGGACACTACGAATTCCAGGTCATGCCCTTTGGACTCAGCAATGCACCTAGTGTGTTTACACGCATGATGAGGACTTTACTAGATCCGTTACAGGATCCATCCATCATCTCATTCATGGATGATATTCTGATTTCCAGTGACAGCCTGGATGACCACTTACAATCCTTGGAGAGAGTGTTTAATAGACTCAAGGAAGCAGGGCTTACTGCTCGTCCAACCAAGTGCATGATTGGTTACCAAACTCTGGAATTTCTAGGTCACACCATCACTCCAGGACACATTGTTCCAGAAGAGAAGAACCTCGAGAAAATCAGAAATGCACCAAGGCCAAAAACGAAGAAGGATGTGCGATCTTTTCTCTCGTTGTGTGGGTTCTACCACAAATTTATCCCACATTTCACGGAATTGGGAGCTCCGTTGACGGAAACCTTGAAAAAGGGATTCCGGGACCAAATCATCTGGACACCAGAATGTGAGAATGCCTATAGTCAGTTAAAGGAGGCCTTGGTCAGCAAACCTGTATTACAGCTCCCTGACCTTTCCAAACAATTTGTGTTGAGAACAGATGCGAGTGCGATTGGAATTGGAGCCGCTTTGTTACAGGAAGGAAAAGACGATGCTTCGGTTTTGAAACCTGTAGCATACGCAAGTAAGAAACTTCTACAGGCGGAGAGGAATTATTCAACCGTCGAGAGAGAGTGCTTGTCCCTTGTATGGGCAGTGCAAAAATTTCAGCCATATTTGTATGGAGTTAAGTTTCGGGTCCAGTCGGATCATCAGCCCCTGATGTTCCTGGCTACTTCTCAGAAGCTCAACGCCCGTTTGATGCGGTGGTCGTTGTTACTTCAACCATATAATTTCACAGTAGAGTACATTCCGGGGAAGGAGAATGTTGGAGCGAATTTCTTGTCAAGACACCCAGCTCCTGAAGAAGAGGAATGAATCATCTGGATTTAACTCATGGTGGAGAAGAGTGAGATGGACTACTCTCTTAAAAGGGGGCCTATGTCACGAGCGCCATGAGTTAACCAGCTAATAATACCGACGTTTGCGTGGCGTATATTTTCTAGGCCACAAAAGTCGTACTAACAGAGTAAACACAGCTGCACAGGTTACATCGTGTCAGCCCATAAACACATTTGGTGGTGAGTGAGAAGGAATGGATACATCGAGTTGGCAGTATAAACATTTAGAATCACATAGCCTTGCCCGGCTCAGTACATGGAACAGCCCTGTCTGTCAGTTATAGTTCCGGACATCAGGTGAAATGGCTGCTGGGATTGTCACCACTGAACAGAAGATTGACAGTTTATCAACAGGTCGGAAGTGCCCGACTAGGGAGAAAACAGTGCATCTGTCAAGTCTTAGTTCCGGAACATCAAGAATATTGACGGCTGGTTACTGGCAACTGTGTTGGGAGTATACAGAAACTCGCTGGCGTGTTTTGGGAATCTAAACCAGTGATGACAGATCTAACATGGAGGGAGCCAGAGGGGGGATGGATCCCTGACAAGGGATGATCTGCCACTGTGCCACCTGTGTGGGGGCATAAAGGATAACGTCACGTGGCCAACTTTGGTAGGTTGCCATATAAACCGGAGTTGGGATCAACTAGGGGGACTTGAAAATGCTCTAGTCGGAGTGCAAAGGCACTGCAGTGCTTAGTGGAAATAATGTCTACCGTGTGTTAATTAGTGACTTAATTTTACACGTGCCTATAATGGCAGATGTAGATATGATTGATAGGACTGCAGTAGTGCCATTTAAGGTATAACCTATTCTTATATTAGTTCTAATTAATATAGACTGTAGCCTTGTTAAAACTATAGTGTGATGATTAGCACTGTTAGTGGAAACTAGTTAGAGTAAGAATAGTGATATTAACTCTGCTAGTTAAGAATAGATTAGTGAAGTGTTGATAAGCTTTACTAGTTGAGAATTGAGTAATGAGGGATAATTGGGATCTTCCCGTAGGTGTCCCTGGTGGGCGGGGTTCCGCATTCTGTTTGCTGATTTTTTCTTTGTCATAGCCTGATTCGGCCCTAGGTGGGTAGCTAATCTGCTCTAGGACATAGTTTAGTTAGCTAAAGATCATTAAGCAAGGCGATAGGCTTACACTCAGCCGAAAGGATCAGTGACTAGTACTATCACCAGATGTGTTGTTTCTATCCTAGGTTCCCTACCAGATCCAAGGAAACTCAACAAGTTTTGGGGAAAGAATCCAATCCCATTCGGAAGAACACCAGTTCAACAATCAATAAAGTTGCATACAGAACGTAACTAAAGCTAGGAGGAAGTTGATTCACCAAAGATAGTGATGATTACTGATGCACCACACAGCATCAGACAGTAGTAACTAAATGAGAACAGTCTAATAGTTACCTAGTGTTATATAATTTCGTGTAATAGAACACAAGACTTGATACTTGAGGCTAGATAGACACGAGGGAGGATCCAGTACAGTAACAATTAACATTAATCTGTGTACACACTACAAAGGACTTGTGCATTTTTTTATGAACGATAGGAACGGACATTGTGTAGGGTGCAACCGGTCCATGATTAACTGTTTATACCACCGGTGTCTATTTCGGATGTTCATGAAATGGGATTACCAGAGGTCTACAGAGGCAAATCAGTATCCAGCAGGATGGTTTCGGCGCTGGGTGAGAAGTACATGTTCTGACGTAACGTGCTGTGGTCTATCCGTGCTGGGATCAGCTGACTGGGTTGTTGTCTGAGAGTCCGATTCTACACACTTTATAGAACACGTCACACATTTTCTTCACATATACGTCTCATATACGTTACACTTTTCTTTTAATAAATTAATCTTTATTAATTTTTAGAAGCAAGAGTTGTTGAGTATGTTGCGTTGGGGAAGTATGAGAAGGGGGCATAGTACGACAGTGAGAGAGTGATAGGAAAAGGTGTCCATAGGCTGATGGAGTGTGTTGGACGGAAGCTGGTGGATTCTCCAGAATATTGAGAGGAAAAAAATATGATAATGTGGGTGTCGACTCTCTTCACTCCAGGGACGACACTGTAAAGGAGGACACGACAAGGGACAATGTATGTATAAAAATAAAATGGTTTCAAGTTTTCATCATATTTAGTTATTTTTCTACAGCCATTTGTGACTTACTTATTAACGTACCCTTGTATTTACTGCTAGTGTAAATGTTATCATTTACTTATTGATTCTAAAAACTTCTTCTTCTTCTTCTTCTTCTTCTTCTTCTTCTTCTTCTTCTTCTTCTTCTTCTTCTTCTTCTTCTTCTTATTCTTCTTCAGCATTCCGAGCCATTGAGGCCCTTTGCTGCAGATACAAGCCGTGTCCATTCGTCTCTCTGATTGACCTTCTCTTGCCAGTCGCTGATTCCAAGTGCTTGTAGGTCTATATCTCGCCACCGTCTTCTTGGTCTACCTCAGGGTCTACGGTCATTTATTTCCTGAGTGTAAGCGAGTTTTGTTTCCCTATTATTTTCCATTCTTTCTATATACCCCAGTCATTGCAGTCTATTGCCTTCATGATACCAGTGATTAGCGGGGACTTACACAGATTATAAATGTCTTTGTTGCTTCTTCTTTTCCACTCTCCACATTGTGTATCCCTAATGGGCCCAAATATGCGTCTTAAGACTTTGTGTCCAGGTTTCAGAGCCATACGGCACAACTGGTCTAATCAGTGTTTTGTATATTGTGATCTTGGTGTTTCGAGATAGCACATTTGATTTTAACAGATGTTGTAGTGCATAGTATATTTTTTTTCCAGAGTTGATTCTAGCTTGTATTTCTTCCCTTATTATGTTGGAGCAGTTGAAGATTGTACCCAGGTATGTGTATGTTTCCGCTCTTTTAATGGTCATATTATCTATTTGTATGTGGCCAGGGTTTTTAGCCGTTCCTTCTCTTGAAATTACCATATATTCTGTCTTATCTTGGTTGATAACCAGCCCCATTTGTTGAGCTTTTTCCTTTAAGTGAGTCAATATCTTCAATGTCTGTTGTTCATTTTCCCCTATAATATCAATATCATCTGCATAACCAAGCAGTCTGGATGTTCCTCCAATAGCATATTCCTCCTTTACCTTCCTTACAACTTTCTGTAGAGCCAGATTCAAAAGCAGCGGCGATAGTGCATCACCCTGTTTCAAGCTAGATGTTGTTTGGAAAGGGTAGGATTTCCTGCCTTTATATGTTACTATATTATAAGTATCTTCCATGCATAGTCTGGTCATGTTGATTAACTTCCTTGGTATTCCAAATTCCTGCATAGCATTCCATAGACTATTCCTAAGGACACTATCATAAGCCTTTTTAAAATCCACAAAGATGTTATGGAGATCTCTTTTATATTCCCAATTGTTCTCGGCTATTTGTCGTAAGATAAATATCTGATCTATTGTTGATCTGTTTTGTCTGAAACCCGCCTGATAGTCACCTAATATGTCTTCTGAATATGGTTTTAGTCTATTTAGTAATACCGCGGATAGTATCGTATAGCTTGTGGACAGTAGTGATATTCCTATATAATTTTCACATTGGAACTTGTCTCCTTTCTTAAAGATAGGTATTAATAATGACTCTTTCTAGTCATGGGGTAATTCTTCTGTCCTCCAGATTTTTATTATTAGTTCGTATAGCTTTAGGTGATCGAGTGAAATGGCGAGTCATGACCGCCCACGCTTCCCGGCATGGCACATGATTGATAGCTTTAGTCGTAATGCATAGCCGCCTGCCTTTATAAATTCAGCAGCAATTCCATCAGCCCCAGTTGCCTTATTGTTTTTAAGTCGTGTGATTACATATAGGATTTCTTCAAAAACAGGTTCTTAAATTTGTGGTTCACACGTTAGAACCGCTTCCTGTGGGAAAGTGTTACTTGGAGATTCACAATTTAGTAATTCAACAATGTATTCTTTCCATGTGTTACACATTTCCTCATTGGTATTTATCATATTCCCATTTGTGTCTATTAAACCATATGTGTTGTGTTGGTTCCCTCGTTTCATTGACTTCAGTTCTTTAAAAAACTATCTGGATTCGTTTTTCTGGTGATTAGTTTCCATATCTTTGATTATAATGCTCATATATTCTCGCTTCTGCTGCCGAACTATTATTGTAGCCTCTTTACATTCAGTTCTATATTGCTTTTAATTTTGGATGTTGTTGATGTCATTTAACCACATCTGTCTGGCATTCCATTTTCTAATGACTGCTTCTTCACATTTTTGATTGAATCATCTGTGCTTTCTATGCGTGGTTAACACACCGAGACATTCTTCTGCGGTAGTTTTAATCATATTCTTGATGTTCAACCAAGTTTGGTCAACGCTTTCCTCCAGCGGGTTTTGTAGAATTTCAAGTTTATATTTTATTTCATCTGCAAATTTCTCTTTGACTGTACTTTCTTGTAGTTTTTCTCTGTTATATGTTGGGTGTAACCTTTGTAGTTCAGCATAGAAAGCTTTCTTAAATTTTATTTTAAATTTTGCTCCAACGAGGAAGTGGTCGCTGTGGCACTCGGCTCCTCTATAACTTCTAACTTGTTGTATATTTGATGCATTTTTGTTGTTAATTAAAATGTGATCTATTTAATTATAGGTTCTCTTATCCTATCTTGGCAGCACTGTCACAAGCTGCCACAATTGATGACGAAGTGAATGCAGGAATCTCCAAGGCCAGCGCGACCTTTGGTAGACTGTACAAGAATGTATGGGACAGAAATGGAATAAGCCTGCAAACAAAGCTGAAAGTCTACAAAGCAGTTCTATTATCCACATTGCTATATGCTTGTTCTTCTTCTTCTTCTTTCGTTCGCTTGAAATATGTCTATATCTGCAATGTCGTCTCATGCATGAATTGAACTGTCTTTTTCAGTTCACACAGTGGTTCATAGAGTTTATCTTCCACTGTCGTCTCTCTAGGCCAGAAGGTTTGCCTAGATATGTTATATTTTGGGCAGTCTTGGAGTATGTGCTCTGCTGTCTGCGACGCCAATCCACATGTGCACATGGCTGTTTCACCAATCTTGAATTTTGTATACATGTGGTTGCGTAATCTATTGTGTCCTGTTCTGAGGCGCAGAATAATGACTTGTTCTGGTCTATCCATAACGTGGTAGTCATCTGGAGCAGGTTTTGGTGGCTTTCTGACTGATTTGATCATTCTTTTCTTTTGGTGGTATGTAACGGGCACATCAGGCTGTTCTTCTTTGGCTCCTTCCTTAGCCAATTGATCAGCTTTGTCGTTTCCGGGTACTCCACAGTGGGATGGTATCCACTGTATGGTGACTTTATGCTGACTGCTAAGTTCAGAAAGTAATGTCCTTAGTACTGGCAATTTCCCAGAGAGGAGCGCCTCGAGTACTGATTTTGCATCTGTCAGTAGCACCACAGGTTGTGTACCATTGCTGTTATTTAGTAATTTCTCTGTTGCTATCTTGATTGCCTCAATTTCGGCATCATAGTTATGGCAGTACTTTCCTGTCGGTACTCTGGCTGTGTCCCTAGTATTATTTGGGTATTCTATGTACACTCCCGCTCCTCCATTTCGAACAGCATTTTGTGCTGACCCATCTGTGTAGACTCGGATCCAAAGGTCCTGTGGGTATTCTTCATCAAGGAAGCTGAGAGTGGCTGTTCTGCGTTGCACACTGTTCTGTTCTTCCTTGTCAAATATTCCTCTCACTTTTGTCTGGATTTGTAACGATAGTCTATGCTAATCTTTCCATGGAGTTCGCTCTGGAATAGTTGTTAGGGGGATACCAACTGTGGGCAGATCAGTGGTTTCTCTTCAGAGTCGTTTGGCCTGGTGGATAAAACTACTTCTTTTCAACCGCCCCATAGCTAGGTTTTCAAATCTGTTCTTCATAGGGTGGCCTGGCAAGCTGAGGAACTTTTCTGCTTGTATTAGTGTTTTCGTATCTCTGCGCTCACTCAGTGCCTGTGTCCTCCCCATCTTCTCCATTTCCACTATAGGGGTTGATCTCATCCCTCCTGTGGTGACTCTAAGTGCTTGATTTTGCACGTTGTCCAGCTCTTGTAGTGTGGTTTTTGATGCTGAACACCACGCAGTTGACCCACATTCCAGGTGTGGTCGTATGCTCTGTTGGTAAACTTTGCTAAGTATTTTCGTACTGGCTCCCCATGTGGTTCCACTTAGCTTTCTCAGAATGGCTATTTTCCTTCTGGCTTTAGCTACTGATTTGTTGATGTGCTTTCTCCATGTCAGCCTGCCATCAAATGTTACTCCAAGGTATGTTGGTTCTTTATCATCTCTTAGGGGTGTTCCATTTATCTGGATGATCCCTGCCTTTTGTTTTGGAGAGAGGGTAAATAGGGTGCTGCTGCTATATGCTTGTGAAACCTGGACTGTTTATCAGCGACACGCTAGGAAATTAAATCACTTCCACACAGTCTGCCTTAGGAAGTTACTGAAGATTAAATGGCAAGACAAGATCCCAGACACTGAAGTCCCAGAAAGAGCGTCCATGCCCAGTATCCACACTCTACTAATGAAGAATCAGATTCGCTGGGCTGGTCACTTAACTCGCATGTCAGATCACGGGCTCCCTAAACGAATTTTTTACGGCGAGTTGCGTTGTGGTAAACGCTCCCAAGGCGGCCAGAGGAACGCTTTACAGACTCTGAAAATCTCACTGAATGCTTTTGGAATTCATCATGACACCTGGGATACTGGAGCCAGAGACCGACATTCGTGGCGTGCATCATTACGCAAGGGTGCAGTCACGTGTGAGGCAACGAGGACTGCAAGAGCTGTGAAGAAAAGGCAGGACAGAAAAACCACTGCAGGAAATCCTCCTCCAGAAACGTCAAGCATTCTTTGTCCACATTGTCAAAGAACATTTCGGGCCAAAATAGGCCTTATCAGCCATCTTAAAACTTACGGCTCCATACTTTCAGCCCCACTGAATGAAATGAATGGTCAGCATCATTCTTGATGGACAAACAACAACATAGGTTCTCTTGTCACATGATTTTCAAGCTTGTTTAGGTATATCCTTTCTTCGCAGTCTGGTACAGCTGATCTGCAGACTTTTGGCTTCTGCTAGATTGATGACTCTCCATCCATTATCATTTATCATTTGAAGTTGTATGTAGGCTTTCCATACCGGCAACTTTTTTATGAGTTTCCTCTCTACCTTTGTTTTTGCATTGAAGTCTCCCAGCACAATCAGGATGTCCTGTTTGGGAGTTTCTTCTATGACATCTTCCAGATCATTATAAAAGTCTTCTTTAATTTTAATATCATCTTCTTTCTCTTCAGTAGGTGCATGCACATTAATAATCGTTATATTTTTCCATTTACCTTTTATTCGTAATTTACTAATCCCGTCATTAACAGCTTTAAAGTTTAGAACGTTCCCCCATAACTCTTTTAGATGATAAATCATGTTCCTAATTCATGTTTATTTTGGGTGTTTCCTCCACATATTACAATCATTCAATTTTGCTCTAAAGTACCTTCTCCTGTCCACCTTATTTCTTGAATTGCTGTTATATCCATTTAATATTCAACCAGCTCCCGGTTTAGTTCCTCGGCCGCTCCAACTCGATATATTGTCCGTACATTCCATGTTCCAAATCTCAAAAGTCCTTTAACGTTCCAAGGTCGTTGTCCAAATAAGTCAGTCCGAATTCGAGGCTTATTTATCTTTTTCGTAACAAAATAGTTTTTACAAAGGTGGGGATGTTAACTCCACGCGTCAACCTCCAACCTGGAGGACTAGGGTGTTTCTCTTTGTCTGTTCTCTACCTTTTGACCTGTCCGGCTTGGAAGGCCCTGCTGGTAGCTACGCTACCGCCGGCATACTTCTCAGGGTCATTGAGAAACTAAAGCTGGTTATTATTAATTGACTGATTGCGTAAATGTTATCTTTATTTACGGCTGGTGGAAAGGTTATCCTTTATTTACTGATATTGGAAATATAATTATTTTATGTATGACCTTTGGTTTTGTTTCCGTACATACTACGAGGCGAAGTAAATAAATAAATCACAAATGACTGTAGAAAAATAACTAAATATGATAACCACTTGAAACCATTTTATTTTTATACATGCATTATCCCTTTATTTCTCTACATAATTTCCACCAACACTGAAGCACGTATTCCATCGTTTTATCAGTCCTCCCAAACCGGATGCATAGAACTGCGTGCCCTGTTTTATAAACCACGTTTTCACTTCACATTCAACTTCGGCGTCATTCGCGAAATGTCTCCCTCCAAGGTGGGTTTTCAGTGGACCAAAAAGTTGGAAATCGCTAGGGGCTATGTCGGGGCTGTAAGGTGGACGTTCCAGAACTTCCCACGTTAGTTGGTTAATTTTCTCCTGAGTTAATACAGCCGTATATGGTCTGGCATTGTCATGAAGAAACACCACTCCTCTAGTCAACACACTTTCTTAAATTTCAATCGATCATGCATTATGCTGTATGCTGAACCATGTGAGCACCCTATTGCAGATGCTACAGAGTCTATCGTTACTCGCCTGTCACCTCTAATCATCTCCTCCACCCGCTGCACGGATGCTTCTGTTGCAATCTCAACAGGACGACCAGATCGAATTTCATCAACAATTTTAGAGCGCCCTTGAGAAAATTGTTATACCCAGCTATGTACCGCTTTACGGGACAAACATTTGTCAGCATAAACAGGAAGCATTTCCTTATGAATGTCCTTTGCAGGCAGACCTTTTGCCCACAAAAAGAAAAAAAAAAGAAAAACAACCAGCTCAACAGCACGTTGCTCTTTGGTTGTACACTCTGTAAGTAAGTCACCATTTTGTTTATGCGCTGCACATGAGTGTGGGACATTTAGCGCCACCTGACGAACGGGAATATAAAGTTCCATGTTGCTGACACCTAATGACACCTGTAGAAAACTCCAACTACATTTTCCTGCCATCCCACAGAACTGTGTGACTTACTTATTGACTCGCCCTCGTAGTTTGTGTACTTGCTTTCTTTCGGTCGTTCGTTCGTCAGTGGTCCGGGTTCAATCCCTGGGAGTGGCCAAGGTATTTTTTTATTTAACCACCAGAACAATCTGGGCTTTACCCTAACCCACTCTCACAAGATCGGTACTAGGCAATTTCCAGAATGTCCTGGTGACTGTTTTGGAAGAAAAGGTGGCAAGGAAGCGAACCGACCAACTCGCTCACTATGGCGTGGCTAGAATATGTGACGGTCTAACATTTGGAACTCAGATAGCTTCTGCTATGCATGGGACTACTTTTATCATTGTTTGTATTTGTAAAACGT
Organism: Cepaea hortensis; assembly: GCA_963921405.1. NCBI lineage: Eukaryota > Metazoa > Mollusca > Gastropoda > Stylommatophora > Helicidae > Cepaea > Cepaea hortensis. The sequence goes on along the minus strand of OY992883.1, from coordinate 50,139,399 downwards.
TTTGTCTCAAGCAGTAGTTGCTTTAATTCCTTTTGTCCCAGGCATTTGTTACTTTAATTCCTGTTGCCTCAAACAATGGTTACTTTAATTCCTGTTGTCCCATTCACTTGTTACTTTACTTACTGTTGTCTCAAACAGTAGTTATTTTATTTCCTAATTGTGCCAGGCATATGTTACTTTAATTCCAGTTTGCTCAAGCAGTAGTTATTTTAATTCCTGTTGTCCCAGGCATTTGTTACTTCAATTCCTATTGTCCCAATCGGTTGTTACTTTAATTCCTGTTGTCTAAAGCTGTAATTAATTCGGTTCCTGTTGTCCTACGCAGTTGTTACTTTAAGTTCTGTTATCCCAAGCAATTGTAAGTTTAAATACTGTTGTCCCAAGCAATGGTTACTATAATTCATGTTGTCTCAAGCAATAGTTACTTTAAATCATGTTGTCCCAAGTAATTGTTACTTTAATCCCCGTTGTCACAAACAGTTGCTATCTTAATTCCTGTTGTCCCAATCAGTTGTTACTTTAATTCTGCTTGTTAAAAACAATTAATATATTAACACCTATTTTCCCAAGCAAATATTACTTTAACTCGTTATTCCGAGCAGTTGATTGTTTTAACTCCCATTGTTCCAAACACTCGATACTTTAACTCATGTTGTTTTAAGCAGTGTTACTTTTTTGTGTGCTCTCGCTCGCTTTGAACGCAGGCGTACACACTTTCTATTGTAGTCATGGACTGAATTTTGCGTGTGGATTAGTTTTCCCTATTAACAGTATCCCTCGCCATCAGGCGAACTAACTCCGACTTCAGAGGTACTTGTAATTTACGTCCCCAAGTCAAGGACAACAGGTCAGCATTTTAGTCCAGCTGTCCGGTGTAGGGGTTGAACCGCTTACCTCGGCATCAGCACATCGGATGTTTAAGAACACGCGTTCTTATCCTTCGGCCATGCGGACCTGCCATTTTTACTTTAATTCCCGTTGTCCCAAACAGTAGCTACTTTAATTTATATTATTCCAATCAGTTTTTAACTTCATATCCTGTTGCTGTAAATAGTCGTTACTTTAACTCATGTTGTCCTTATCAGTTGCTACTTCATCGCAGGTTGTCCCAAGCAGTTGCTACTTTATCTCTTTTCTAACTTCCGGAGATTACTTAAAGCAATAAACTGTTAGATTTGTAAGAGTTAAAATAACACAGAGCGACAGAGGGAGGTAAAGCAAACACGTTGGATAAAGCAGGTATGTAGAATAACGAATTAGCACCTAATGAGTTAATATTCTTATTTTGTATGTGTAAGTGACGGGAAACGTTTTGATTGAATGGCTGAACGATTGATTGATTGATTCAGCTACATGTCAGATATAAGTGGTCCCATTGTTGAATTATAAAAAATACTGCAAGCGGCTAAGAAGATCAAAAGTTACACACACACACACACACACACACACACACACACACATACACACACACACACACACACACACACACACACACACACACACACGCACACGCATACGCACACACCCAACATTGCGATCAACCCAATAACAGATAGATTTTCTATACAAGTTTACGTTTAAAAGTTTGCCATTCTGAATGAGAAGTCAACGCTAACGACCAACTGACTGGTGTAGAGAACGATCTCCCTGTCCCACCATCAGCGCACCGGAAGTTAGAGCACATTATATATATATATATATATATATATATATATATATATATATATATATATATATATATACTGCATGCGTGTGTGGGTGTGTGTGTGTGTGTGTGTGTGTGTGTGTGTCTGTGTGTCTGAATCACACAAGCCCTACAAGTTTTCTACGTTAGATTCCAAAGATACACATCTAGTAGCATTCACCCCTAGACGAGAGTATCATCATCGTGTGTCGAGTCGGTAAGAGTAGACGATCACGTTTCAACATCTCATGCGATCCCCAGGGCTGTTGAGCTAATGACAGCAACGGACTTGCTTATTGACCAAACTGTGAGGTTCCCAAGAAATATTCCAGCAGATATAGCCCACATTCATTTTCTGTCCTCACTTTAATTATTCTGTTATTATGCCTTAATATAAATAAATGCCACAGCGGCTTGGGAACAACAGGGACGTAAGACATGGCTGCTTCTAGAAGAGACAGGGTCAGCACCAAGAAGGACATAGGCCATCGCAGACACCTTGGGCATGCGGGTGTATGAGGCATGAGAAATGACAGGAGATCGAGAGGCGTTTTGGCCCGCTGTGATGACAGCGTCGTTCGGTAAGGGACCTGCTACATGATGATGATGATGATGATGAACGAGTCTATTATTATGTATTAATGACAGTCAATGTAGTCTCTCTCTCTCTCTCTCTGTCTCTCTCTCTCTCTCTCTCTCTCTCTCTCTCTCTCTCTCTCTCTCTCTCTCTCTCTCCCGAAGCCGGAGAGTATCTGCTTGCACGGCGAGAAACCACCAGGCTGCACATCAATAAGCCAGACATGGGACAACGGATACTCACGCAAACCTCAAGTCCTGTATGACATCACACTGATGTTGGACAACAGGATGCCTTCATCCGACATACAGGATTTCGTGCTGGAATTCACAGCCAGTGAACGCAAGCAAGCAAGCAAGCAAGCAATGTAGTTAGTGTCTTCTTCATCATTTACATGTTGTTGTGTATTTTTGCTGATGATGGCTTGTCGCCACAACGTCTGTTGTTTTCCATGATTGTGTTTGCAAAGCTGCCCCATACTTTGTATTGTTAATATTGTTCACATTCCAACATCTCAACCGCAGCGTAACTAATTGTATTAATTCCAGCAGAACTACGACAAAGCTACCTAAGAAATGAGGTAAACATTCAGGATTGTAAAAGGCATCATTAACTCTTTAAAAACAGTAAAGGTAATCTGATTTCAGACACGCAAGAATCTTTCTGGCATAACCCGAACGTAATTAAGTAACCAATGGTGGCCATACCCCATTATTATTAACTTTTAAAAGGTAGCTTTGCCATATTTGATAGTAATCTGCAAGGGATGTGCGTCCGTAGTGGTAATGCTTATTCTCAGAAGTAGGTGGGGGGGGGGGGGGGGGGGGGCTGGTGTCCGTGGCGAAATGGCTACGCCACTAGCCGCGAGATCAGAAGGTCGTGGGTTCGATACCGGGCTTCATGGCTCTGTTCACGAGTGCAATTTTCTCGAGGGCTCATGAGGGTCGTTGCTAGAGCTACGGAGCTGGTGATTTGTGCGACGCTTTCGACAGTCCGCCCTGCAGATAAAGACCGAGACATATGGGATGAAACTCGCTGCAATGAAGTCGATAATCTTAACTGTTAAACACTTTGTAGAAGTAGATGTCGAGAGTATGTGTATATTACGTCACACTGACTTACCCACTTCCTCGTACCACGTGATGTTGCAGTAGTTGGCCACGACGCATGTCGTGATTGGAACTTTCTCCACGCTCTGGGTGACCTTGACATGCTTCTGGCCATGTTCGTCGAACCACCAAGTTTTCACCTCTTTGTGTTCATCTCTGGATAGAGAGATAAAATATAATATACTCACATCTTTGTGTTTATCTCTGGATTCATTTAATCATTCATTCATTCAGTAGCATGTCCTTTGCAGAACCTCGCTCCCATAACAACATTAGGGAAAACTTCTCGGTCATAAGCAAGATGTCCCGCGTCCGAAACATCGAACTGGAGATCACTTGCCACATTCTGCACCCATCTTCTCTCTGGTCGTCCTTGTTCAATATTCAGGTCTTTTCGAATGGATGCATTTGTTCTTTTCTGTATCCAAACTATTCTTAGAACCCATCTTTAACATTCATATCCAAAGGCATTTATGCGCTGTTAAGCTTGTTTAGTAAGTGTCCAGGCCTCACAGGCGTATGTTGTAATGGGAAGTATGCATGCTCTTAAAAATCACATTTTTGTAGTTCTATCTATTCCACTCCGTAATTTATTCAGTTGGTTTAGTGTTTGAAGAGCAACAGCTCTTCGTCGCTTAGTTTCTTTCATTGGTGTCACCGTTGTTGGTAATTAATGACCCAATATATTCGACATTTTCCATCACCTCCAATTTTTACTCATTAACATATATTTTTTTCTCCATATTAATGTTATCTGTATGCATTATCTTTGTTTTCGCTATGTTAAGATATAAGTTGTGATTTTCACTATCCTTTTTGGGTTGAAATTATTAGTTTTTCTGTACCATTCTGTGATGTGCATAGTAATACTGTATCATCAGCATATCGAATCTCAAGTATTTCGTGACTACCGATATTTAAGGCATCATATTGCTCCTTTGGTATATCATCTCTGATATTTCTCATTATATTTTTGGCGTACAGGTTAAACAAGCAGGGGGACAGCAAACAGCCCTGACGGATTCCTTGCTTGATGTCAAATTAATCTGATGTCTCACCATCTGTTCTAACCGCTGCCTGTTGGTCTAGATAGAGCATTTGTGTTAGTTGTACTACATGAAATGGAAATCCCCCGGGAAGGTTAACCCGGTCAACAAATGCCCGCAGAAGTCGGATGTGTCGGCCTAACGGCGCAAGAACGCAGCTCTGCTGTAAACAGGCACAACGCAATCACATCCGAAAAAAAAAAAACTCCGGATGAACGAAGAAGAAGAAATGGAAATCCATTTTCCTCATGATTTCCCAAAGTTTCTGATGTTTTACACAATCAAATGCCTTTGAATAATCCACAAACCACGAGAATAGGTTTACATTAAATTCTCTACACTTGTCTATTATTAAACGCATGTTGAGTATGTGATCTCTTGTTCCTCTTCCTTGTCTAAACCCAGTATTAACCACATTATTTTCTTCTTCCATTTTCTTACGAAGTCTTCCCATTATGATCTTTAGTAGAATTTTACTTGTATGAATTATCAGGGGAACAGATCTATAGTCGGTGCATAGTTTCAGATTGCCTTTCTTTGGTAATGGAATGAAGATAGTAGTAGTAGACCTGTTTCAGTCCTGAAGGACTATAGAGTTGTGCCGCTGGGGAGGCACCTGGCAGCACCTCTGGTGACTGTATAGTCCAATGCGAGAGTGACAATCTCTATCACAGTTATTGCATCTGTAAGACGAGGCAGGTCCCGCAGTAAGTGACAGCATTTTATGCCTGTGCCGCATAACCTCAGTTTGTTGGATCAAATTGCGCTTAAAGAGCACCAGTCCGTAGTCTCTTCTCCAGGAACATCTGACTGTTGCACAATGAAGCCAGTTCTCTTCCAATCATTTGGCCTTATCCCATATTTCCATACTTTTTTTTTTTACATAATGCTTGATAGATTATTATGCTTTCTTCTCCACCTACTTTAATTAGTTCATCTGTTATCTTATCACATCCTGGTGATTTACTATTCTTCATTTGCCCATACAATTTCATCTAATGAGAGTTCAGGTTCTGTCTCTGCTATCATTGGTCCATGTATCTCATTCATATCCTCACAGTCATTCATATCACACATTCCACTGCAGTATTCTTTCCATCTTTCTATAATTTTTCTAGATTCTGTCAGGGTATTTCCCAACTTGTCATATGTAACATTTAATTGAGGATGAGCATTTTTTGTCAATAACTTCATTACTTTGAATATTTCGTAATCTCTTCCATTTTTATGATATTGCTCTATTCTAGTGGAAAAATATTGTACATATTGGTATTCTTTCTTATTTCTCGTGTTTACGATTTATACTTCATCCTGCTATTATCGATTTCTCCCCACTTCTGTTTCAGTTTCCTCCATTGTTTTATTAATCCTAACATGCCTGATGTAATCCATGGCTCATGTTGCTTATTCATGATCGGAACTAAATTTGTGGTTGCTGTCATCAAGATATCTCTAGCTTGTATAGCCAATTAATTAATCAGGTGTCAGTTCTTCCTGTATAGACATCAAGTCCCCGAAACAATTCTTCACTTCTACGTTGTATGCATCTGGTATTTTTGTGAGATCAAAAACCTGGTCCTCGGGTAAGCTTTTTGAGTTTCACTTGCACATCTGCTTCTACTAACTGACCATCTGTACTACAGTCTGCACTTCGTAGGGGTTGTATCGATGGTATGCTAGATCTCCACCTTCTTTGTATTAAAATCAAATCTATATGGTTTTTGGTAGTACTGTCCGGGGACTTCCATGTGAAGAATCTATTTGGGTATTGTTTAAAACGTGTGTTGACTATCGTTTACTCATTTTCTGTGCAACATTTAATTAATTTGTCACCTGCAACAGTTCTGTTTCCCAATCCAAATTTTCATAAAACGCGTCTCTCATTTTCAGCTCTTTCTGTAACTGGATTGTTGTATTAACATCTCCCAGTATTATTGTGATGTCGTTATGACCAATCTTATCTAATGTGTCTTGCAGTGTGCTGAAAAAATCTTCACTTTTTCATCCTTTGCTTTGATGTAGGTGAATATATCTGTATGAGAGTTGTCTTTCTTGTTTGACCTCTAAGTCTAATAGTGAGGATTCTATCATTAACCGGGTTATATCCAATTAAAGCTTTTGCTGTTGTTTTATCTAAACAAAATGCCACTCTGCTCTGGCCTCCGACGTCTCCACCAGAATATAGAAATAATTTCCATTTTCATTTTAAAAATGTCCCTTCCTCTCCAGCGATGTTCACTAATTCCTAAAATTGGAATATTTAGCCTTTTAATCTCATCACATACAACCTTAAGCTATCCCTCATACAGACTTCTCACATTCTACGTTCCTAGTCTTACTCTGCTTCTTAGTCTACCGCTTAGGATTGGGGGGGGGGGGGTTGAGTGGTCTCGAGGTATGATGTCCTCCTCGAGTGCTGGAGGTCCCGGCCTCAAGCCCCAGTGAAGGCCGGGATTTTGTTATACTTGGACTTCTAGTAACACAATTTTCCCTGGTCTCTGGGTAGTTAGATCGGTTGCCCGTGTGTATTGTTGCGCACGTAAAAAAAAAAAAAAAAATCCCTTGGTAGCTGGAAATGTAAAAAAGGGTAGCCTAACTGCGCTACCCGGGCAAAATTTCGAGTTAATCTACCCAAAGTATTTCAGGATCCTAGCCGGTGCTATGGAGTTCGTGCACTGAACTGAGATTCTCCGGACTCAGGCTTGAGTTAGTAGTAGAGCCTAGCATTTATAGGCTACACCACGTGTGCCGTGATGTTGATCCGTCGACTAAACTAAACTAAACTAAACACATAGGATTTCCTTTATAGCACCGTCGGGATTATCTCCGTCATCACGGTTACTAGTACTGGCGCCTGCGTCACACTCTTCCCCAGTATTATCTGATCTGCACGGCTGGGGGTTTCACCACCACATCTCTTTCTTATTATGTTTTCTTTCAAAAAGTAGTTTGCCGTTGCTTTCCTTCTGGGCAGTGACTGTACTAGTCGGTGGACATAGCCATTGTCACTAATGATGAGATCATATTCCTATCACCGCCGAGTGCAGACCACAGCCAACAACAATCTGTCGGCTGCTCTCACACTCCATCCACCACCTGCTTCCATAGATTCACGTAACCCTGATGGGGTGGTGAAGAGGGTGGGGGTGTGGCTAAACGGGTATCCCACCGTGCCCAAGGATGTCGCGCAGACTAACGGAGGAAAGGAGGCGTGTTACGTTTCCATTGTTAGAGGATAACCCTACCCCACTAACCGACATCTCTGGATAGAGAGGTGAAGTATAATATTCTCACATCTTGATGTTCACCTCTGGATAGAGAGATAATATATAATATCCTTACATCTTTGTGTTCAACTCTGGATATTAGAGATACTGTAAAATATTGTTTGCTGATACTAAGATGTCATCCACACATGGACATGTCATTGGCTCATTAAGTTAAGTGCCAAGAGGTATATTGCCACTATGTCGCGAATGGGGTTACGGACGCAATTCGTAATGTCACATACCACGCTCGAAACACTTCTGTGGGAGATATGGCAGCAGACCGCCTTACATTGGTTTTCATTCAATGGTATGCGTGCTTGTCGTTGAGAAAGCAATGGCAAGCTACTGAAAGTAAACTTGCCAAATAATCACAAACAGCCAAAATATGCTGGGGTTGACTGCGAAGTCCTGTAAAGGATATGCAAATTTTTAAATACTTGATAAACCCACGGCAAGATTTTATTAAGGACTTAAATCGCTTTCTGGGGTTAATAAGATAAACACGACACCAATAATGATAATAATAATAATAATAATAATAATAATAATAATAATAATAATAATAATAATAATAATAATAATAATAAACTCAAGTACAAGTATTGAAGCATACATCGGCGACTCTCCAGTACACTATGTCAACAGATATTTGAATGAAATGAATGATGCTTATACTATTATTTGTTGCCCTGCTGTTTGTGAACACCCCCAGAACAACTTACTTAATCCCCGTATGGGTATTGTTGGCTAGTATAGTCACACATGGAGCTAACTGTTCTACCATACCTCTACTGTTGACCGTCAAGTGAAAGTCAATAACCCAGCACATGTATTGCTTCATTACCACACCCCAGTGCTGTAATGAACATCATGAGACAGAGTAAAGTGAAAGAAAGAGAAAGCAACGCCAGTAATAATAGTTAGTTACATGTTCTTTACATGACGCTGTAATCATCCCCAGCATTTATTGATTGTTTGTAATTTACTATGCAATTTTGCGTTCAGTATTTTGTTACTGCTTATTGAACAGCCAACCTGTGAGACCAGGTGTAGACGGCAGAGGAACAGATAGAGAACCCGTATATGGAAAGAATGAGATTGCCAGAGATCGGCAGGGGTTCTGGAAGAATCTCGAAACTCGAGGGAAGAACAGGAGAACTTTTAATCAGATAGCGGTGGGAATTATTAGTAGTATGACTCCTTGTTTGCTGTTGAAAAAGGGGACAGAGCGCGTATAGGAATGTCCTGAGTGCAGTGATGTCGATTCGTAGCTCAACTCAACACAACTTTGAACATCTTACGCCTCTTATCATCGAAATCAACGCAATACGACCTTTCCAATGTGCTCGCGGCTGATTTGTAACACTGGACTTGGTTTGTCAGGGAACTGTGAAACTTCTTTTCACCAACCTTAAGCCACAGGCACCGGCTGGAGAGTCAGTAATCAGACATAAAGGTAGACAGCTTGGTCAACGTACATGAAAACATTCCGACAGACAAATACACCCATCTCCCAACCGCCCAACAAATAGAGAGACATGATTCAAACACACAAAATCACTGACCTATATTTTGTTGAACATATAACGCCGTAGCAATCCTCCCTGCCCCACAAACTGTAGGTGGTGTTGGCATCCGTACGACTTGAATTCAATGGCCGTGCCCAGCGCGGAATAAACGAGCCGGCAATTACCAAGGTCCAAGCGGTCAACGCAACCAGAGTTGACACAACGGACAGTGCTAACTTATCCAGGTTTTGTGGTTTAGCCATAGCAGTCCAAAGCTAGAAATACTAGAGTAATGCCTTTGTTCAGAAATAAGCACAGTTCTGTTTGGATAATTCTTCATGGGCAGTGTTACATATAATGGTTCATCCATTGTTGGACCGCATTTGACATTCCAGTAGTTTAGTTGATCGTTACTTGTCAGCTCTCGATTTTCTGAAATATAAATTATATATATATATATATATATATATATATATATATATATATATATATATATATACGAGAGAGGAGAGAGAGAGAGAGAGAGAGAGAGAGAGAGAGAGAGAGAGAGAGAGAGAGAGAGAGAGAGAGAGAGACAGACAGAGAGTTTACTGAGTTGTAAACTGCGATCGCAATATATACCAGTCGGCAAAAACTTATTTTCCTTGATAATCTAATTAAAATGCTGACAGGGAATGCACACCTCTGTTGCAGATTACCTATGAACAATGGAGAAATGGCCTGGTGCCTGTGTGACAATGTGAAGAAAGCGATGGAACAGACTAAGCACCCGCGTGTGGAAATAATGGTATGGCGGGTGATCAGCAAGGGTTCTGGACTAATCTAAAATCTGAGGATGAAGATCAGGAGAACTTTCAATCAAATGGCAGGTGGAACCCATTAACAATATGACTCTTCGCTTTCTGTTGAACTAGGGGATGGAGCACGTGTGGGAATGACCTCAGTGCAGTAATATCCTTTCTTAGATCAACGCAACTGTAATATATAGTAAAAAAAATGCATTTGATTTGTTCCGTCCGTAACTAGCCAGCCCAAGGCGGTAGTAACAGGCCAATAGACAAGTATCTCTTCGCTTCATTCAGTGATGCGCCATTTGATAGTCCAAAGGGACTTGTGTGTAAGTGGGTAGTTACGGTGTGTTGTAAAAATACACAGAGAACGTCCATTAAGATGGATAGTTTATCAGAAAAGGACAACTTTATGATCAAACCAACGCCCTAAGAGTGGTCATTTAATCCGAAACATCTGTTACTCCTGTAACCAAAGTCCTTGCATACAGTTATTAGAAGATCGTGGGAAAGCATTGGAATCAGGGATTAACTTGACAGGACACAATTTATAGCTTGCAACGTTCTGAAATGTTAGCTGATAATAGAACACCTGTGTAGGGAGTGATCAATACTGTTTACCTGAGAGAGAGAGAGAGAGAGAGAGAGAGAGAGAGAGAGAGAGAGAGAGAGAGAGAAGAGACGCGAAATAATTGGTCTCCCTAGCCTTAAATACCCGAGACATTTGGACTTAGGCCGTTCATTTGGAAAACTCCGAATTCAGTGCACTCGTGACTTTATTTCAAAAATCCTTCAAGGGTATTGTAGTTGACTTTCTGGAAACAGTTTGGATAAGTGACAACTTATAGTTACCGTCAGTGTGTGTTACGACTATCTTGGACGGTTTTGAACCATTCATTACTTCTCTATTTTTACACAATCGATTTCGTGACTTCGTCATAACAATTTTCTTTGCTATGAAAATATATATATGTATTATATCTTGTTTACAGTCAGTTCTATTTTCTGTCTGGTATATTATTCGTTATTTTATTATCTCCTTTGTTTATTACACGTACTCCATGAGACAATATTTTACTAAATATGTAAGATGTGAATTTATTACAAATATGTGCAACCATCCCCATTGTAAATTGGTATTGCCTGAACTTTGTATGATAACTATCATTATCTGGATTCCGCACAGTGATCTAGGCGATTGGATATGCGCATATTATAAACATTTGAGAAACTTAGTGCATAAAAACGATAGTGCTTGTCTAGTTAGACACGAAATGTTAACTATATCTGTCAATATCTATATGTATGAATATTCATCGCATCATCCGATTGGACCAGAACATATGATGTAAAGACCAGATCTTATGGATAGGAAAGGGTTAAAGGGCAGATGGTATATGGACTTACTGTGCGATTACGGTGATCTTAACCGACCACAAGCAGCATATAGGGAAATCCATAATGACAACATGGAATCCTGAGATATTTAGATATGACTTAGCTAGCAATGTGATATATTACTGTACCCAACTTTCTGTTGATGGCGGGTAAATATTTTTTTTCTTTTTCTTTCAACAGTGGTGGCTTCTGTCAACATTAAAGTTTACCAGTGAGTGATGAAGTATATCACATTTCCACCGCAGTAAAGAGTGAAGAACTTGTACCAGCCACTGTCTAGTAAGAGCCAAATTGTTCCAACACGAACTGTCTTACAAACAAAAGCTGAGCACCCACAAACAACAATTACCCCGTCGCCAAATCCAAGTCCAATACCATTACAAAAGACAAAGAAGCTATGACAGACAACTATGTCACCCATCTTGTTAGGCCAGATACCATAGGTCATAGTAACGGGTAATCATTATCATTCGTTGTCCTATTATCAATTGTGTTGTTTTCACGACAAAACCATCTTTCATATCATCCCAATCATACATTATAATTCTTTGATCTCGTTAAATAAGAGTTAATTCATTCTGTTATAATATTTACGTGTGTGTAACTGTGTTACCTATTAGTTTCATATCTGGAGGTTGCATGAATTAGTTATCAAAGGAGCTGTGTGGCAGGAAGAATACTAGTCTTCAGTTCATATAAGAGTGAGCATCCTCCTCTCTGACGGCAGTGCCTTTCGTAAGCCTGTCATAGTCTTGCTCGTATCTAGATAACTAAACTTGGGTTCATACAGGCAACAATAAATCTGTTCGTTATGAGATCGAATATTTATTGTATTTACATATACAGTATGCGTTGGCGCAATGGGTAAACAGACCCGCGCTATCTTACATCTCCCGAATAGTAAAGATCAAACACATAAGTATCATTTAACAGTCTAGCAAACTATCTAGCCTATGTCTATATATCTATTGATATCTATAGAGTCCCTCAAAGGCAGGCCCTGTTGCCTCTCTCAAGTCCATTCGTCCTCTGCCGGTCTCCGCGTGTCCTAACCCGACACGGGCGGTAACTCTGTCCGAGTTCCTCGTGGACCCCGCATTAGGCGGGCCACATCAGTGTCCACGGAATCATGGACTTGGTGACCCTCTCTATCTAGAAGGTTCTAGATTACTTGGGTCCTGCTCGACTCAATGGTTTCCCTTGGGCTGGAGTTGCAGCCCTTTACTAGATATATACGTGAGGCGGTGACAGGATCCCCCCTCCCCCGTGACCTGATTTGTTGTTGGGAATTAGACCCGTTCTAATTCTGTCACCGACTCACCTACAGTTGGTGTTGTAGTTTGGTGGATAGTAACCTGGCAACCTACCTATTAGCACTAAAAACTCATGTATTCTACCATACAACACTTGTCTGATTTGGTGCAGAGATCCCTGTCTCTCGTGTGCTTAAATATGCTTATCAGACCGAAGTTACGTGGCATTTTAGTAGTTGTATTTACAACTTGCCCTTCTCATAGTACCCAAAATGGTACCCAGACAAATAACCCCTATATAATAGAGGGTTAACAAGACCGAAGTCTTGGCTAAATAAGTACACCTTCAAATCTTGATCTGTGTGTGTATTTCTATACACTTTTACTCCCGTATGTTATATAATGCTAAATATGTAGTTACCTTGTTCTTTTTATCCCCCTCATACTACAAGTGTCCCTGTTGGCTTGTTAGTGTGTTCAACTAATAAGATGATGTTTCTAATAAAGTGACTGTATTTTAACTTGATAGTGTTGAGTTTTAAGGTTTGTGTACTGTGTATGCTGCATGTGTGGCGTATTTCCAAGCGTCACGAGTTGGGATAACCTCAATCATGAACTACTGCACTGTGTGCAATACATGAAAAGGCATTCCAAGTAGTGGTGATTAGATGTATCCTAACTGCTAAGCTAAGTATATTAACTGACTATTAAACTAAGTACTACACATGTATTCACAAATTAGACAAGTCATACAATTTACATGAAAGACGCAGACAAATTAAAATAAATACGGTTTGCGTACAATTTGTCCGCCAAGTGTATCGTTCTCTCATTTAATCCATTCACACAGTCATTCACTCACTTTTGATTAAAAATAGTATTTGGTTAAAATATATAATTAAAGTTGAGGTAAGTGTTATTGCCCTTAGAAAAAATGGGCTAGGCGATATTTGCCCTTTAAGTAAATACGTACTTCTTGTACGATGAATGACAAATGGGTTACAATTTAAATAGAGACAATTGTATAGGACGGTTCTTTAGCTTAGGAATGGTACCGCCTGTAATATTAATGTCGAATATGTACAAATTACAGGTGAATACAATTTATATACAACAATAATGGAAATATAATACATATTTAATCCTAAACTAATTAATTAATTAAATCCAACGATGATGTGCGCGTCGTCCTCCTGTCGCTAGCGTGGTATGCCATGAATGGTAAAGCTAGTATGGATCTCTATTGAGTGTTGTCGTCGATGTCGTTCTGTTTCGGCTGTTAGTAAGGTTACGTAGTAACAGCAAGTATGGCATGTTCTTAATGTCCTATATAACGAGTTCGTACAGAATTCGGAGTTAGTTCGTTGGTTGATCTTATTGGTTGAGACAAACACAGTTACTGTTTCTTGCTGGAATCGTTCTAGCGCTTAGGCACTTGATGGTATAGTTCTTAAAGTAACGTATCATGTTCTTGGGTGTCGTAATTCAACTAATCACTGAGAGTACTCTAGCAGGTGTAGAGTTCCACTGTAATATGCAACCGACTAAAAGTATCACAGTTTATAGTATGGCTAATGGTTGATGTGATCAGAGTCATTCTACTGGCGCATTCACTTGCCGTGACAAAAGGTCAGCCACAATGTTGTCGGTGCCTCTGATGTGGCGGATTTCGAAGTCGAAATCTTGAAGTAGAAGACACCATCTTTGTAGCCGATGGTTTTTCGGCGACCCCTGGTTAAGGACTAATAATGGCGAACTGTCAGTGAGGACCAATGTTGAGACATTGCCGAGGGACTCAGATTACTTCTATTTTATCGCTAGATAGCTACTAGTCCTATGTAAATTTACAACGTTAACAATTTCTTTGATTTAACAAATCAATGTGTTATCAAAAATCAATGTTTTATCAACCATCAATGTAATATGATTAAATAATTACTTTTACATGGCATTTAACAGGTTTTTAAGAAAACATTCTATGCCAAAACCGGAAAACTAGCCCCCAAAAAGCCTGTCATAGTCTTGCTCGTATCTAGATAACTAAACTTGGGTTCATACAGGCAACAATAAATCTGTTCGTTATGAGATCGAATATTTATTGTATTTACATATACAGTATGCGTTGGCGCAATGGGTAAACAGACCCGCGCTATCTTACATCTCCCGAATAGTAAACATCAAACACATAAGTATCATTTAACAGTCTAGCAAACTATCTAGCCTATGTCTATATATCTATTGATATCTATAGAGTCCCTCAAAGGCAGGCCCTGTTGCCTCTCTCAAGTCCATTCGTCCTCTGCCGGTCTCCGCGTGTCCTAACCCGACACGGGCGGTAACTCTGTCCGAGTTCCTCGTGGACCCCGCATTAGGCGGGCCACATCAGTGTCCACGGAATCATGGACTTGGTGACCCTCTCTATCTAGAAGGTTCTAGATTACTTGGGTCCTGCTCGACTCAATGGTTTCCCTTGGGCTGGAGTTGCAGCCCTTTACTAGATATATACGTGAGGCGGTGACAGTGCTCTCTTATCTTTCTACCTGAAAAACCTCACTTGATCCCGTAGTGTAATCCTTCAAGACCCTTCTGATCCACTTCACTAAGGAATCTCACGAGGAACTTCTGGTTTTATTTTAGTAGTCGGCAACCACTATTTTTTCCCCATTTTTAAGCTGCTGTTGATGTACTAGGCAATATTACGCTCAGTAGTTTGCCGTTGCTTTCTGTGCGACCGGCTCACATGCCCCGTAAGTTGACAACGCGGCGAGAACCGCTACCGATTCTCGCGCAGGTTACGTTACTCACGAGAATTTACGGGATTACGAAGAAAGACGTTAACCCCTAGGTCAGATATATCTCTACAAAACTTAACGCAACATCAACACAAGTAAAAGGGACCAAAAAAAAAAAGTAAGGGACAAAACCAACATAACAAGTCAATTTGTGAATGTGTGGTTTTTATGTGAAATATAACAGACAGCAGTCTAATTCCCGATATATCTTGTGATTAAAAAAAAAATAACAGATAAAATCTGCTTGACTGACATTTAACAAGGATAAGAGCTATTCCATACGTCAACCGGGATCTCTCGAATTTGTCAAACCACTTTTAAAGTACGACAACTATTTTTAATATCTCTGTGGATACAATTGAAACAAGAACAAAACACGGCAGGCAATTCTCCAGTCTTGTACATTCATATGCCGGTTGTTTGTAATTAAGTTTAAGAGAAGACAAACCACCGACGACAATATAACAACGAGGTTTCATCTTTAAGACAGTGCAGTTCAGTCAATTGCTTTTTAGCTTCATTGCACTCCAGATATGACTTACGTGTTGGATTAAATCGTTGCCGAGGTCTGCTGTTCGTAGAATCACCTTCATCATAGTCCCGGGACAGGCGGGTGTTGAGGGAAATGAAGGAGCTCTTAACTTGCTAGCTCTGCATCCCCAGCAGATGACCAGTCTATGGATAGTGCCAATAATATTATTGCCCATGTAGATACGTGGAGAACAGAGGACTTTGACGCTAGTGAATCCACATATAATGTCTAGGATGAGAGACTTGAGACTAAGGCAACGGCAGACACAAGAGGCATATTGGGAGAGTGAGGAGTCATGTCAACCAACAAGCACTGGCACTATTCACCGCCGGACGCTGATTCATTTGTTGGAGAAGGATGTCAGCACACACGGACAGCCTGTCTACACTTCCATGTTCTACGACTCCACACGCTCAGACAAAAGAGGTGAATGTAACAATCCTTTCCTTACCTTTCTTGATAAACCTGCCTTGGTATTCCAGAGCATTATTAATGAACGACTAGGCATACACGCATGGGTTAGTCTTGAGGCCTTAATGTCGCTTAAAAGTCGACAGGGTCGACTTCATTGCACTGGGGTTTTCCCATACGGCTCAGTTTCTTTTTGCAGCGTGGAAAGCGTCGCACAAAGCACGAATTCTGTAGCTCCAGTGAAGACTCCCAGGAGTCTCCGAAAAAACTCACGTGAACCGAAGGACGCGGCCCGGAATCGAACCCACAACCTTCGGAGCCCGAGTCAGGCGTAGTCTTTAGGCCTGAGTTGTTGTAGTTCCTGTACTACCGCCTACACTTCCATTGTTCTGGAGTTTGTCGCCTTAACGGACGAGTCTCTGGTTTCCTGAATAATTATAGGAAGGATCAATATGTTTCACCTCTCTGTTATAAAACATTGCCTTTACTCATCTAGCGCATACAGCTAACGTTTTTCTCAAAGAAAGTGTATAAATACATATACAGAGAGGTGTTATATTAACTGAAGGCACAGACAGCTGGTATACTAACTAATTATATCGCATTATTCCTTCTATCTTTAATAGTTGTTATATTAAGTAATCCTGTCTCAGATAGTTGGTATTTTAACTAATTCTTCCTCGGACTGTTGTTATATTAACTACTCCTGTCTCAGATAGTTGGTATACTAATTAATTATGTCTCAGACATGTATTATATTAACTCCGTCTGCCTTCAACGGTTACTCTATGACCTACTGCCGTCTCATACAGTTGTTATATTAACTAATTCTGTCTCAGACAGTTGTTATATGAACTAGCTCCTCAGACAGTTGTTATATTAACTAACACTGTCTCAAACATTTGTCATATTAATTACTTCTACCTCAGACGTATGTTATATTAAATAAGCATGCCACAAACAATTGCTGTATTAACTATTTCTGGCTTTAACAGTTGTTATATTATTAATGTTATATATATATATATATATATATATATATATATATATATATATATATATATATATATATATATATATATATATAAAATTACTTCTATCTCAGGCTGTTGTTACATTAGCTAATAATGCTTCAAAATGTTACTATATTAACTAATTCTGCCTCAGACGTATGTTATATTAACTAATCATGCCAGAAACAATTGCTATAATAACTTATTCTGGCTTGAACAGTTGTTACATTAACTACTTTTGGCTCAGACATATGTTATATTAGCTAATTATGCTTCAAACAGTTGCTATATTAACTAATTCTGCCTTATACTTTCAGATATTGACTACATCTGTCTCAGACCTTGTTATATTAACTCATCATGCCTCAAAAATATTTTATATTATCTAATTCAGCCTACAACAGCTGTTATATTAACTAATTCTGTCTACGACAGCTGTTTATTAACTATTTCAGCACCAGACTGTTGTTACATTAACTCCTTTGGTGATGCATAGAGCCAAATAAAACATAGAGTAAGGTGCTTGATACAGAACATGGTGGATAAATTAGCCATATTGTGGTGCCATAGTGCAGTGGCTATCGCATTGACTTGTTGGCCCAGTTGCCTTGAGATTAAAACCTTCTGGAGACGGGAGACAGAAGGTCACGTGACCACATGGCTTCAGGGTCTGACTACGGCCTCACAAGATGGTTCGAAGAAAATGTGCGGGCAAGTCTAAGATTGCCGCTTTATACTGACTACAGTTCATAAATTAACATGCATGTATTGTTAGACGCTCATAGAAGTAGAAGCAAGAGGTCGAGTCTAGAGGACACACTAGACAACATACAATTCGAATGCTGTAGTTACCGACCGGGATTCGAACCTGTCACCTCCAAATGACGGCAGCGCCTCGCTGCAGGAACACGTGTACTTCGACGCATGAACAACTTCAATTGTTATGTTGTCTAGTGCATCTTCAAGTCTCTACTTCTTTCTTCTACGTCGATGATCGCCCAACAATACATATGTTTATTTATAAACTGTCTTAGTTGCCTTAAAGGTTCCTCAACTGCTATTTATCTGACTACATCACATGACGTGGGCCGATTGTTCTATAATATAAATAAGTGGGTCTAGCACATCTCTCTAATATACACACGACATGGGGTTGAGGACTTGGCAACTTTAAAAAAAGAAATCAAGAAAAAACAAAACAAACAAACATGTCCTGTGGCAGAAACACCCTGTGGGTATGTGGAGTGTTAGGACCATCACATTTCGTAAGCCTGACTGCACGGAGGAATGGATGACCAGCAGTCTTTCCCTCCTTTAGCTAACGACGAGGACAGGCATTAAGTGCTTGTGCGACAGAACTAGGGTAATTGTCGTAACCATAACATCAACACATCCAATCGAAAATGTTAATTGACCCTAATTTACGGTACGTCGAAAGACACCTGTTCCACTACTAAGCCGACGCCAATGACAGATTCAAATCCAGTGTGGCTTTAGCTGTCACTATTTCTGTTGTCTCGTGTGTTCTCTGCTGCCCGTTTCCTCTCGTAGATTTAAGTCCTGCCTTACTAGCACTAATCAATACTGTTAAAATGATTAATCTTGTTTTCCTGAGCGAAAAAAAAAACACCAGCAGACAAATGATGATTAATGTTGTTTTGGGATGTTCTCCACATTTCTTGCTTATCTGGACGCTTCATTTTCCGCGTTCGTTAGCATTTCCTTCGTCGTGCCTGTAAAAACATCGTCATTACGTGATGATCGTTGGTCCCGTCTTTGATTAAGAGGAGGAGCTGCACTTAAAAAAAGCAGATGTCCCTAACTACGTTGGTAACTAGAATGCCAAAAGTAAAACCTATATCTACCGTAATCAGTAGAGAAGAGCATCTGATGACACCCAGCTAGTGATTGCCGTTAAAATGCCAGACATGTTCAGACTAAATGACAACCCTCTGTGCAGCTATGCAAAGTTGCAAAGTACTTTGTAAGTACAGTAGTTAAGTAAAAGCCGTTTTTTGTTTTTCCGCATTGAGCATATAGTGCCAGAAATATATTTTTGTAGGACAATCGTCACTCGGCTGGCGATGTGGCCAATATAACACCGGCCGCCGTTAACTTCCCCAAGACATTTCTTTGGACCAGTTTTAGGCCGAGTGTGATGTGGGAGCCAAATTTAAAAAAACACCCGACCAGATGCGGATTCGAACTAATGACTATCGCGCCTGCAGACGACCGTGGCTTGATGGATCCTGCGGGGGACATTCAACTCCCTCGCGAGTAGTTGTGATTGCTGTGGTATATTTTAGCCGAAGTGATGATATTCTGTTGATAGAAAATGTAGGCTCATAACTTGACACTATAAATAAGGAGCTGTGTTTGCGTATTGGCCAGTCGCTTGCCTTCCGGCCCTGTGGCCATTGCTTCGATCTCGCACCCAGGCGAATTTTACCATTGACCTGAGTGTCCGGGTTGAACAAGCCTAAATGAGTACCAGGAGTTGACTTGGGAAGTGAAGGCGCCCGACGAGATACTGACATCATCGCCCATGGCGTGCCGACTGGGCTATAGAAATATGGATCTACCATCAAATACCCAATACACCTTTGATGTGAACAAGTGTCATTTACATTTTCCCTAAAAAATATGATGCCCACGAACAGATATAATGTCATAGAGATATTAGAGACTCCACCGTGTGGACATTAAATGCTTACCTTATAATTATTATTAAGTATTTTTTTTTTACACAACAGGAAAGGAATATCACAATGTAACATCAAAGTGAATGGAACTATATTAAACAGGCGAATTGGTAGAACTATCTCGAAACAGTCATAAGATCTGGTGGAAGATATCTTGCAGAGATTATATCAAGAATTGCTATGGCAAAGGTGGACTTTTGCAAAATGAAATAAAGAAATACTTATCAACAAAAAGTTGTCAATTGCTATGAGGAAAAGAGTAATGAGTTGAATTGAGTTAAGAACCGAGATCAATACATTCAGGACATTCCTATAGGCATTCCTATAGGCCGTCCTCGTTCAACAGCCAGCGAAGAGTCACACTACTAACCGTCCCCACCGCTATCTGATTGAAAGTTCTCTTAGCTTTTCCTCTCAGTTTTGAGATTCTTCCAGCACCCTTGCCGATCCCCCGCAATCTCATTCTTTCCACATACGGGTTCTAGAGTGTGAAAGTTCTATATAGAACCCATATTGTATGTGAAATATGGACAATTAACAGACAAGCTGAGAAATGTTGTGAAATGTGGTTTTTGAGAAAAATGCAAAGATTACAATGGACAGACAGAAAATCGAATGAGACAGTGCTTATGTCAAGAGACAATTGAAAAACGGAGATTGATTTTAGAAATTAGATGTAGACAGTCAAGATGGTTTGGACATGTTATAAGGAGAAACAGACTTGAAACTTTAGCGACAACTGGAAAGCTTGATGGGAAGAGAGGGTGAATAAGACAAAGGGATAAATACCTTGATGATTTGGCAGCATGGCATGGTCGGGACAATAACACAGACCTGATTCGAAACTCTGGTGACCGTGTGAGATGGCGAACCATGACCGCCCTGCCTGTCGGCATAGCATTTAATGATGATGGTACCTTTGCCATATTGATAATGTTCCATTTACAGGAGAAAAAACGGGATTATAACTTTACACAATAAATACGACTCCATTTTACATCAAATTTCTTCTTATCATTTCAAGAAATGAAAGGAACGTACCATTTTGCTGCAGATAGCACTACAATTATTATCTCAGCTAATAATAAAGATAGAAGCATTAAATTTGCACCAAGTTAAGTTTACAATTTTTTTAAAAGGTATATACGAAATAGCACATCTTTAATCTAATTCTAACAGCGAAAAAAATAACAAACAAATAAAAGACAATGTTGAATTGGCAGATATTAATGACGTACGTTACAAGCAGAGGGTTGTTATGGAATTTTAGATTCCAGAGGAAGAAACTGTTGTTAACATTCACAAACGTTTATGTGCTGCTTATGGCACCTTTGCAGTCGTTAGAAGCACAGTTAGTCGCTGGGAGTAGAGAGTTTTGGCCTCTGCAAGTGGCACGTACAGTTGGCTGATAAGACGCACTCTGGACTTCCTGCCACAGCCACGTGTTGGATCATGTTTAACGTGCTGGCATCATTATTTGTAGAGATAGGCGAATCACAAGTCAACAATGGTCCAATGAAGCTTTCAATAAGCAAACGTAGTGCGAATTAATTTTTCAAAATCCTAGGATATTCAAAGGTTTGTGCGTGATGGGTTCCTCGAGCTTTTACAGAGGACCAAAAGGTCCAAATTAAAACAATTTGTTCAAAATTCTTGCTACGGTTCGAGACAGATGGGGGCGTTTTTAGTCAAACATTGTGATAGGAGATAAAATTTGGATTCATAATTTTGAGTGAGGGAATCATTCTCAATCACCAGCGAGGAAAAAATTCAAAACAACTCTAACAGCCGGTAAAGTCATGCTCACTGTTGTTTGGTACATTGGTGGAGTTATTCTCGTAGATGTGCTGCCAAAAGGTGGAACCTTTAATTCGGACATGAACATCAAAATACTAACAAAACTCAATTTTAGTTACTGCAGGGTTAGGCCTCACAAGAATCGAGAGCACTTGCTTCTCCTTCACGACAACGTGCGTCCTCACGCCAAGTTTGCAAACAGTGGAGGCAATCGACAAAATGTGGTGGAATTTACTGCCCCATCCAGACCTGGCAGTCTGATTTTCATTTGTTAATGTTGTTATACCAGTGTATGTTTCTTGTTTGTCTGCTGATGAATATTTTAGTCGCAGTGTCCATTTTCTCACTCGGGACTGTTTTCTAGTAAAGCTTATAGATTCTACTTCTCATTTTTGGTGACTCAGTACAGAAAAGTTGCGTCTTATTAAATGCCCGAAGTACTCTCAATTTTTGTGTGCTCGCAAAAGCAATCGCCACTTTTACTTTAACAAGAAGAGATGTATCTCATTATATGTCCGAAATACTTTTAGTTTTCATGTACTGTCTTAATATATACCCCAAGTATGTTAAGTTTTCGTGTACTGTCTTAATATATGCCCCAGGTCCTTTAAGTTTTCATGTACTGTCTCTTTATATGCCAGAAGTATATTTAAGTTTTCGTGTACTCTCAGAAACAATCGTCACTTTTTTTTTTTTCAATCTCACAATTGGGGGTTTCGTTTGTAGAACATTCTATACCATGTTTGAAACTCGCTATTTCACATCTACGTATTTATAACAGAACATTCTATGGCACATCAACACATAGGTGTGAAAGTCACTGGTTCAGTCCTATGTATAATAGAACATTCTATACCACGACAACACATGGGTGTGATTGTCACTGGTTTAGACTTATGTATAACAGAACATTCTATGCCACGACAACACATAGGTGTGAAAGTCACTGGTTCAGTCCTATGTATAATAGAACATTCTATGCCACGACAACACATGGGTGTGATTGTCACTGGTTTAGACTTATGTATAACAGAACATTCTATGACACGACAACACATAGGATTCCAGAAGAGACTTGTAGACATATTGGCATGGAACACGGGTAATTAACAGTGCTTAATCTTCTTCCCCGCTCGCACTCACATCTCCACGTGAATGTCTTTCATAAAACCACAGTTAGTTTTAGGGGGACGACATTTCCGTACATGTTTTAGTGGAATGCAATTGTCTGGTGCCTGTTTTGTTTACCTTCATTGTTGCAATTTAAGTAGGGGGGGGGGGGTAGGGCTACGACCTCCAGCATGTGAATCGCGGTGGAAGCAGTCACAGTGGCATTTCGTTAGATATAGTCTGTTTATTTTTTTCTGCCCCAATATAAAATTCCATATCTCAGTAACCGACTGAGGGAAAATTATGAGATTTAGCATATAACCTTATCATTATGTCCATCCAATAAAAAAAAAAATTTTCTGGAGATTGTACAGCAGATTTCAATGTTTGTTTATATACGGTATATAATTTACGCCTCAGAGATTAAGTCCATAATTTAAAAAGTATTACAGCTTCACCAAGACACATCCGCGCTTTTTTAAAAATTGTCTCGTGGTTTCCGTTTTGGCATTTAACTGCACGCTGTTAAATGGATTGTTCAGAGGGGTCTTCAGTGTGGGTTCTTTCATGAAACGTGATTATATAAATAAATATATAAATAAATCTTACCATTAATATATTATTAATAGCTAATATTTGAATGTGTAAATATTGTTCAATGGTATTGAATGTGAAATTGTGTACACTTCAAAGCATCGCTATAAAGTTGTACACATATTTTTGTCAAAAAGCTGATCGCAGGAAACTGTTTCATACTGTTACAAATCCCGAAAAAAGAACAGTGCATGCATTGGGTTTGAGTAAACGGTCATTTCGTCGATGGGTGCAAGAATCTGGAATAAAACCAACACGCGATAAGCAAACGGTAGGTAGAAAGGCAATTGTAGACAGCTTTGACAAGTATGTCATCAGGCGAGTTATTATAAAAATGATGGTTGCCAAAGAAACAGTGACTGTAAGAAAGCTGAGGGTTTGGTTGAGAAAGAACAATAACATAAAGCTATCCAAAACAACTTTGTGGAAAATTATAAGGACATTAGGATTAACTTTTAGAAAGTACAAGGGAGGTAGAAATATCCTTTGCGAGCAACCGCATTTAGGAGCCATGAGAAGCAGATACCTACGTGAAATAAGGAAATGCGCAAAGAAAATTATGACATAGTGTATTTGGATGAGACGTGGATCAATGCGCACCACACAAGTGAAAAGGAATGGCAATCAGTGGATGGAAAGATAAAGCGTTATGTGCCCAGTAGTAAAGGACAGCGTTTGGTCATAGCCTATGCTGGTAGTACTCATAATGGCTTACTACAGAATGCTGGGCTCTTGTTCGTATCAAAACATACAGACAATAGGAATTATCATAATAAGATGAATGGTAATGTATTTAAAGATTGGCTCGAGAATACAGTACTTCCATCCCTTGATAGACAATCTTGTCTAATCATGGACAATACATCATATCACAATGTTGTTGCCCAAGAAGACAAAATACCTATGGCATCTAGCACAAAGGAAGCAATAAAGATATGGCTCCGAAGGGAAAATATACCATTTCCAGAAACATATTTCAAGCTACAGTTGTTGTCCCTCGCAAAACAGGCGCAAAAAAGCAAGAAATAACACATCGACAAGTTGATAGAAGAGCATGGCCATAGGTGCTTGAGACTTCCGCCGTATCATTCTCATTTAAACCCTATAGAACTTGTGTGGGCTAAAATTAAAGGACAGGTGGCAGCTGCGAATACTACATTCAAATTGTCTGACGTCAAGATACTAACCCAGTCCGCGCTATTAAATATTGATAAAGGTTACTGAAAAAAATGTGAGGAAAATGTGTTGAAAGAGGAAGAGGACTATTGGAGAAAGGATGGATTGAATTTTATGCAACTGAGAGCAATCATCAACCTACTGGAATCGTCCGACACAGATTAAGGTCTGAGCAGATCGCAGACCTTAATCTACGTGCACACTTACTGTGATATTTTGCCCCAACGTTTCAGACGAATTGCAGGCCCTAAACATTATAGCATCAGCATAATGTCAATGGCAACAGTTTGTATTCCACACTGATGAATTTTCAATTCCGCAAGCCCTCAGCGGTGACAAACAACTGAATTGAAAATAAAAATACAAACTAAACGCGTTGAATACCAACAGAAGAGTAATATTGCGGTGGAAACTGACATATTGTGGCATAACACTAAACATGAGAGCAACGACGTTGTCAAATTAGGGGACAACACACTTGCATACGAATCAATCTATAAACTTCAATGAAAAGAGGACCAACATCTTGGTCGTTAAGAAGAAAGCCCAATACAGAGACACTGACAACTATTTTCATAGTGCAAAACAAGTAATCATATTCCGTCTCTGAAGGGTAAACAGCAGAGTAGACAATCTATCACGAAGACTCAAAGCGGGTCTGTCACCCATGTGTACGTGTGAACAAACTACACAGACAGCTGAACAGATCCTTAAAAATGGAAACATGATGACTAAATTGCGGTATCATTTCTGGTCACTCCATACGCACATTAACGCACAGCTATTTGGAAGCTTTTACGAACTCAATATAAAAAGCTAACATGAATACTTGTGTACACATTATTAACCAGCAGCTGAAGAAACAAGAAGGAAAT
Organism: Cepaea hortensis; assembly: GCA_963921405.1. Lineage (NCBI taxonomy): Eukaryota > Metazoa > Mollusca > Gastropoda > Stylommatophora > Helicidae > Cepaea > Cepaea hortensis. The sequence goes on along the minus strand of OY992883.1, from coordinate 50,113,765 downwards.
GAAAAATAAGGTAAGAAACATATTCCTTCTACTTCCCTGTCAATTTACACATTATTTACCCCATGCCTCTGTAAATTCTCTGTCTTTACTAATATTACACATTGCACCCCTCTCGGGATTCTCCGTAGTGAAATGGTCAAGCCGTCTGACTTGGGCTCCGAAGGTTGTATGTTCGATTCCGGGCCGCGTCCTTCATTTCACGAGTGGATTTTTTCGGATACTCCCGAGGGTCGTCGCTGGAGCTACGGAGTTCGTGCTTTGTGCGACGCTTTCCACGCTGCGGAAAGAGACTGAGCCATATGGGATAAAAATCCGGTGCAATGCAGTCAACCCTGTCGACCTTTAAGCTACTTCTTTTACTGCACCCACTCCCATACGAATCCGGATACGCCTTGTGTCGGCATCTGAATTGGCGGGGCATCCATATCTGTAAAAACAAGTTTGTTCGCGAGAAATCACTAGTTTTTCACCAAAACGTCAAAGAAATGTCGCCGCTTTCGATGATTTAAATTGCCTTTGGACCTATCAAAGACATATTCCTTGGGTGGGGGTAAATATAAGACGGCAGGAGAAATTTCATAACGATGCAACAGACAGTTTTCAAAAGAATTGATCGTGAGTGACGGCATTCATTTCTGGACATACTATAGAGGAGACGACTGCAACTAGTGTGCTTCCAGCAAAAAGAGGACATGCCCTCCTTTTTAGCCTAATATTCTCCGCCCAGCAAGCAAAGCTAAACACCTTTAAAATGTCCGGCTCTTATTATATTTTATGTTATAATTTTTTTTTTATGTATTGTTGTTACAACTTACAATATATCTACACTCCACCGTTTAGATTGTTAAAATGTACAGTCTATGCATTTCTGCGAACTAGTCGATTATAGTAATTCTAACACTGTTATCTGTATCTGGCTCATTACTATTTTTGATATTTACTTCTTCTTTTTTATTAAAACCCATTGCTTAATCATAGATATTTAATTCTCCTATTTATACCAAATGTGAAACATCAATTATTTGTATAATTTGAATCTAACTGTTGCTCTATTCGGCAACACTAACAATCTCGCTCTATGCTGTAGTCTCTATGGTCAAAATGTTATTACTCGTATTCTTTCCTGTAGCAAAAATGCAAATTAAAATTGTTTTTTTTTTTTTAAATTTGTAACTTTTGCCGTCTATGTTTATGAAAATGGATCTACAAAGAGAAAATGCAAATTCTCGAAAACTATGAAAAATAAATTGTCATGCTTCGTTGAAGGACGCAACGAGAATGAGGCAAAGTGTACGATTTGCGATAGTTACTTGTCCGTTGCCAACAAAGGAACTACTGACTTGGAGCGCTATGTTGACTGTGAGAGACATAGAAACCTAATTAAAGTGTTCGAGTGATCTAACAAATTGACGTCTTTTTTTTCAGCCTAAGTTCTCAAAGATGTTGCTGAAAGCGCATGCGGCTGAAGCAACTTTGGCATTTTATACAGTTTGTCATCATCAGACTTACAACTCGATGACCTGCAAAATTTTGATGAATTTCAGTGCTTTGGTTGGATGCACTTAAATAACATTAAAGTCTGTGCATTTGATGACCTATTGACATGCATATTGCACTTGAAAGAGAAGGGTATTATTGTAGATGATGTGCAATTGTTAGACCAATTTTTATTCATTTGTGCAAGACAAGAAAAAAAGTTTTTTGAAAGACTCTTGCGTGAACAGTGGAGTTTATTTTTCTAAAGTTGCCAAAATGCATGTTGCTTTTCAGAGTTACTTAAAATTTGTGAAATATTCTTCTCTATAACTGGACACAATGGCAATGTGGAAAGAGTGTTCTCCTTAATTAATGTTTAATGGACAAAGGAAAGGAACAGACCCTTACTCGACTCCGTAAAGGGCATCATTCTCACAAAGTAAAATTTGAAGAATCTTACATGTGAACAGTTTTATGCATATGTTATTGCAAATTAGGATCTTCCACGAAAAGATGGCTCCTCCGAGAAATATGTTGTGTAATTAATAAAGATTATAAGGTAATAATTGTAAAATCGGCTGTTTAAATAATGTTTTTAGCATTTTGAAAAAGGCTTCCATTGAATTTATATTTATTTTTTAACATGATTGTTTAGATAGAAACAATAGATTGATTTAGATAGAAACAAGCTGTGGGAAATCCTTAAACAATATGGGGTGAGTACACATCTAACAAACCTATGTAGAAGTTTATACAACATCAGTGAATGCATAGTGAAAGCAACTGGAGGACACTCAGAACCCTTCACCATAAGATCTGGAGTACGGCAAGGTTGTGTCCTGTCCCCTCTCTTGTTCATAACATACATAGATAACATATGTAAAGAAATCAGCCAAACAGAGATAGCAAGAATACCGCATGACGAGAACACAGAAGAAGAACCATCTGCAAATCTAACCATTAGAGAACTCCTGTTTGCGGACGACCAAGCACTAATAGCAAAATCAGAAGCTGAATTACAAGACCACATGAATAGTCTAAACGAAATGTGTAGGGAACATAACATGAAAATTAGCACAAGCAAAACAGAGGTAATGACTATAACTAAAGAAGAACAAGCAACTACAATTCACCTAAACGAACATCCCTTGAAACAAGTAAAGAGTTTCAAGTACCTAGGAAGTATAATATCATCAAATGGCAGATCAGAAGACGAGATCGAAAATAGGTGCAATAAGGCAAATCAACTTATTGGACAAATGGCACCAATACTAAAGAACAAACATGTATCAATGACTACTAAGAAGGCACTTTACAACACAATCTTCCTGCCAACTCTATGCTACCAATGCCAAACCTGGACAATGACAGAAAAAGAGAAAAGAAAAATCACCACAACAGAAATGAGGTTCCTGAGAAGAATACTCAACGTATCAAAAAGAGATAAGATCAGAAATGAAGAAATCAGGACTAAAGTGGCTATTGAACGAGAAGATGGAGCGCGTATTTTCCCTCCGGCCCACCCCGTAAAGGCCCGTGAGCTTCTCACATGTCGGACGACCGTCCCATCTGTGTAAATGACAGCATCACCGTCTAACGAATTCTCGAAAATAAATGCTTGTACTTCCGCCTCCACAGCAGCCGGAATTTCTTGTCTGCATTTTCTGTCTAGTTGGATGCAAACTGAAAAGGACGCACAGAAATCTATTGGCACTTGTACCCACTCCTCACCAGGTTCTAAGTCCTCCAGTGAACACACCTGTTGAAGAATGTCTTCGGCTTAACCCATCCACGACCTTCCTCTTTTTAACCTGCTGCCTTTACCCTCCCTAATTTCACTATGCAGTGGATGTTGTGTATTTGCGTTAACTCTGGTGTAGGCACGTGCTCTGCAAATTTGTAGTCTATTTTCAATGGTTGGAAAATCAAGAAGGTATCGCATCGCCCTGCATGCTGTATCTCTTGTACATCCAAGAATAATGCGCATAGCTTCATTCTGTATCCTTTCCATCCTTTCTATCTGCTTACGGCTGAGAGTCAGGATCGCCATCGCACACTCAAAAACAGACATGACCAGCCCCTCGTATAGAAGACATAGATGGCGCTGCTCACAGTTTGCTGCCGCCATCGTCCGCATCGCAGCCAAACCTCGCTTGGCCTGTTTTATCACCTGGTCTATGTGGTCATTATAAGCAAGGCTTCGATCAAAACGTATCCCCAGGTAATTCATTGCCTGCGTTCTTTCCACAGACTGACCACAGATTAACAGTTGGTGTTGTAGGTTGACAATATGGTTATTCAAAGAGAACCATGTCAAGTTGCCTTTGTTGGGTTGACCATTGCCCCAGCTTCAACACACCAAGTGCTTATGCAATTGAGTTCGGTTTGCAGTTCTACAGCAACCTGATCTCTGTCCTTACCCTGATGATACACTAATACATCGTCGGCATATGACAGTGTCCTCCCCAGTCCAGTGATTTTCTCGCTGGTGATTCTCACAGTGTATGCGTTGCACAGCACCGGAGATAATGGTGATCCCTGTGGTAAGCCAGGATATATTGTTGTTTGTTCTGAAGTCCAATTGCCAGATCTAAAAACTACTTTCCGTTGGAAGAGGGCTGCAGCGATCCAACTAAGGAGGAACGGACTTATCTTGAGTTCAAGAAGCTGAAGCATTAGAAAATCCAATGGTACTCTGCTGTACGCGTAGGTGGGAAAACACCTTGCTTCTCTAGCTGGCTTGATATTTTTCTGACAATTACCTTCTCCGGCAGCCTGTCTATTGTATTCTGCATGGTTATTACTCGATATCCCTGAATTTTTGTGTGGCCTTTGCCAGGCTTCGGCAAGGGATTCAGATAGCTTTGTAACCACTCCGTCTTGATGCTAGCACTCCCTATACTGTTGTTGTACATGTCTGCTAGTTCTTATCTAAGTCTGCTAGTTGTGAGTTCTTAGCTCAACTCAACGCAGCTCAAATTGGGGAGGACAATCATACGAACGAACGAACTTTTCCCCCCAAAGGTTCACATATTGGGCAAGCAGGCCTGTCTTAAATTCGGCCCTTTCATTCACTCATCTTTCGCACACCAGTTATCTATCATGAACGTTACAATTACATGTAAAAAGGACATTGTAAAATTAATGCTGTAAACATACATTAAATATAAACAATTCATATTTGAACGTTATGAGACAGGCAGTCAGACACAGACATATACGCACAGACACACAGATATACACATATGCACACATACAAACATATATATGTACATGCATACACTTCCCTACCTACATACAAACATACATGCCAATATCCCTACATACATATATAATGCATGCATATATAATCAGGGGATGCCTGGCTATCATTCATCTGTTGCCACACACGCACACATGCATGCGGCTGCGTGCGCACAAAGAGAGAGAGAGAGAGAGAGAGAGAGAGAGAGAGAGAGAGAGAATGTGTGTGTGTGTGTGTGTGGGTGGGTGGGTGCGTGCGTGCGTGGGCGCGCGTGCGCGCGCGTGTGTGTGTGTGTGTGTGTGTGTGTGTGTGTGTGTGTGTGTGTGTGTGTGTGTGTGTGTGTGTGTGTGTGTGTGTGTGTGTGTGTGTGTGTGTGTGTGTGTGTGTGTGTGTGCGTGCGTGCGTGCGTGCGTGCGTGCGTGCGTGCGTGCGTGCGTGCGTGCGTGCGTGCGTGCGTGCGTGCGTGCGTGCGTGCGTGCGTGCGTGCGTGCGTGCGTGCGTGCGTGCGTGCGTGCGTGCGTGCGTGCGTGCGTGCGTGCGTGCGTGCGTGCGTGCGTGCGTGCGTGCGTGCGTGCGTGCGTGCGTGCGTGCGTGCGTGCGTGCGTGCGTGCGTGCGTGCGTGCGTGCGTGCGTGCGTGCGTGCGTGCGTGTGTGTGTGTGTGTGTGTGTGTGTGTGTGTGTGTGTGTGTGTGTGTGTGTGTGTGTGTGTGTGTGTGTGTGTGTGTGTGTGTGTGTGTGTGTGTGTGTGTGTGTGTGTGTGTGTGTGTGTGTGTGTGTGTGTGTGTGTGTGTGTGTGTGTGTGTGTGTGTGTGTGTGTGTGTGTGTGTGACGGGGAGAGATGTCCAACGAACCTATCGTAAACCAGTGATGTATATTATATTTTAATCTGCTGTTTCATGACCGCAATCTAAAAATTCAGACATGATCTCGCCTGAAAACTTATTGATAGGCATCACTTTTAAATATTGCCGTGGGTGATCGTTTCTCCATTTCGTCCTGCAAACTGATTTTACAGAGGTGAGTGCTATTTTATAAAATCATTTAGTTGTAGAGACCCAACTAGCTTTGCAGGTTATCTGCTGCCTCATTGGTCAATATTATGTAGTGGACTGGTATTAATTGAATCGTGCATTTGTCGACGTGTGGTCAAGTTTTCAAGTGAGAAAATCAAATCATCTAGCTATCCGGTTCTAGTTTGTGTTTACAGGGCAGTAAATTTGAGGAGTTTAAAAATGAACAACAGGCTGGCAGTCAACCGCAGGCAATTTGTACACTGATCGTTTTGCGTTAAATTTCACATTGGTATGAACGTCGGCAGTTCAAAACGAAGTGGCGAAATAGTGAAAGTAAAATTGCATAGACAATAGCAAACAGTCAATAAATGCTGAGATTTACTGCGACCTTCCGTAAAAGGGGACACAACTAATTTTAAAATAAGCAAAGGAGGTCAGAGTGGCGGAAAGGATAAGAGCGGCTGCTCTTAAACTTCAGTTGCACTGATGCCCAGGTAGCGGGTTCAACCCTACACCGGTAAGTTGCATTAAAATATTTACTTCTCGTACCTGACTTGGGGACGTAAATGACAAGTATCGTAAAAGTCGGAGTCTGTTCACATGATGGCGAGGAAAACTGATAAACTAATAGTTGTAAAAGCACGTGTTGAGACTACGCTCGAGTTTACATCGAGCAAAAAAGAAAGATAAATAAAAATAGCTTTTTGTCTCTTAAAATTTGCTTTTTATATGAATGCATGTTTTTGCGGCTCGGTTCGATAATTTATACTTCAACGTTGAAGTTAATGCAAACGTTGTCTATGCAGATTAATAAATACATCCAAAGCAAGTCGAACACATACTTCATTGAAACTTGGTTAAAAAGTACTCTGTTTCGTTCTGATTATATTGATGCCATTCACATAAACGATTCTTCACGCCCGTTTCCTTATATAGAAAATAAAATATTAAAACAAAACAAAACTCACCAAATGACGTAGAAATGATTTCAGCTTCTTTCCATTGCATCTATGAGTGCCAATCGACACCTATGACACCATTATCTTGCTAGAAACTGTAAACTTTAGCATGCCAGGTGGACTGTTGTCGATCCACAGACATAGAGATCATGTGATACCGTGTACGGACACTTATATAACGCGCGGCGTCTAACCTCGGCCTTTCCTCGCTCAGTGCCATAAAGCCGGTTCCCAGAGTCGCGAGGTTCCATTAGTCAAGCGGACCTCTGACTTGGCAGCGGCGCTAGCGATATAACTAAAACGCTTGCCTGCCAGCCCGGTGGTCGCGGATTCGAAACCTCCTCGAGACCAGGGTGTTTTCAAAACTGACCTGAGCTGCTATGTTAGTTAGTTAGTCGAGGTTCCAACTTCACGGCAACGGGTCATCCCTATTATGCTTCGTTCCTGTGCCAGTGAATATCACACAAAATGCTCTCCACTGTCCAATGTGAAAAGTAGAATAGGCAGGAGTCTCCGCAATCCAACAGCCCGCACAGGTACACTGTGCATAATGCCGCCGCCAGAACGCCAACCCAAAATTAATCCACGCAAACCACAGTTCATCGTCGATGGACTCGGCAGTCACCAGAAAGACCTCACTGACCCGAGTTTTCTCACATGGCTCAGTCTTTTACCGCAGAGCTACCCGCGAAAGTGTCGCATAAAGCACAAACTCCGCAGCTTCAGCGCCGACTCCTGGGAGTCACCTGAAAAATGCACTCGTGAACCGAAAAGGCAAATCAGTCAATTCAGCAGCAGCCTGTAGCCATTGTTCCGAACATGCAGGTCACTGTACAGTCTGTACAGGACAGATGTAAAAGCATTCCCCGCGAATTTCACAGCTTACAGTGTCGCCCACGCACTCACTTAGTAGCAGGGCGACGGAACCATGCACTACCAGTCCAACATGAGGAAAATGCGATTGCATTTGAGCTGCTATATCGACCTACATTAAACATGGTAACAGGAAATGTTCTGGGACGTAAAGACGGACACAGTAGTGACTATGTCATCGAGTGAGTGCCGACTGGTCTATACGAATATGGGGCCGACAACATATACCCAATACCCCTCATGGCGCAGGCAAAGGTACATTAATGTTTAATGGGAGTAGGAAACCTTCCTTTGGATTCGTCTCTTTAATTTTAGCGCTTATCCCGTTGCTGCATTTAGCAATTGGATAAGTGTTGCCATTCTTTCTTTTCAGAGACTCATTTATTCATTCAATAGCGTGTCCTTTACAGAACTTCGCTTCCATGACAGACAACTTTCCGGAAAACTTATCGATCATAAACAAGTAGTTCTGCGTCCGATACACACATCTGAAGATCATCCGCCACATCCTGCACCCACCTTCTTTTTGGCCTTTCTCTTCCTCTCCTTCCGGGCATATACCCCTCCATTATTGTTATCTTCAAACGTTACGCCATTTCATTTGACCAAAATATTTCACTTTTCTTTGTTTTATCGTCTTTAGTTTCCAACCTTCTTCAATACAGAGATCATGTCGTATGGATGCATTTGTTATTTTCTGTATGCCAGATATTCTTAGAACCCGTCTATAACATTTAATTTCACAGACATTTATGTGCTGTACTGCTTGTTTAGTATGTGTCCAGGTTTCACAGGCGTATGTTGCAATGGGAAAGATGCATGTTTTAAAAATCAAACTTTTGTAGTTCTGTCTGTCCTACTCCACAATTTATTTAGTTGTATTTAGTTGTTGAAAAGCATTAGATATTCGTCTTCTAATTTCTTTCATTGTGTCGCCATTGCTGGTAATCGATGACCCAAGATATTCGACATTCTGCACCACCTCCAATTTTTCCTCATTAACATTTATTTCTTTCTGCATATTAGTTTTATCTTTGTCTCAGAGACGGTATGAGTAATATTATATGTAATATAAGCAACCAAATCTGTGCTTTATTTCTACAGTATTTCTAAACCCGATACATCAAGTTAATGAGTGTGAAGAATGTTACGGAATTACCGAACGTGCAGCTTCTGGCTTTCTGATTTGTGATATGTCTGACACTACAGTATTAGAAAGATTATGTGATTCCCCTTTGACTTCCCTTTCCACATAGGTGGTTTCTGATCATCGCCGTTGGCAGCAGTTTACGGCTGTCACAAAAAGTGAGTTCCTTTTCTGATCAGGGGCAGAGATGTACGTCTTTTCGGGTTCGATTGCCACAGCATTGTGTGTTGTTTATTCTGGAGAAGAAACTGCCTACGAATTTGGTTGACTTATGTGTATTATTAAAGATAGAGAGCAGAGGATGAAGAAGGTTGAATCGATGTATGAAGTTGTTGAATAAATAGGAGACGATACTGTTGAAGACGTAGTTGGAAAAGAAGTAAAAGAAAAAGTAAAAAAAAAGCACACACACACACACACACACACACACACACACACACACACACACACACACACACACACAAACACACACACACACACAAGAAATAGTAAAAGCCAAAGAAGAGGTTCAGTAAGAGGAAGGAGACGACAAAGAGGAGAAAGAGGAGTAGAAGAAGAAGAATGAGGAAGAGAGGAAAGAAGACCGAGAAGAAATATGGGAGTAGAATGCGACAAAAATAAACAGTAGCATCAGCTGTAGCAGAAGACAATTAAAATAGTAAGACATCAGCAGAAGAAGACATCGAAGGTTGTCTGAATGAGTAGAAGGATGCAAGAATGACGAGGCAAAGAAAGAATAGTATCAGCATCAATAACAGCAGCAGTAGATTCCGGTAAGAAGAAGGAGGAGGAAGCACACGAAGAAAAAGAGGAGGAGGAGGGATACTGAGCTGCAAAGACACTCACTTAGTTGACTTTAGTTCTGCCGCCTACGTAAAGCTGATTTATCACCCACGTTTTGTGTGTGTGCGTGCGTGCGTGCGTGCGTGTGTGTGTGTTGGGGGGGGGGGGGACTGCTGTATAAATTATCGAAAGGCTACTTACAAAGGACAGTATTCAATTGATTCAGTAGTTGCTTTTCTATTGTCTAGGAGGGAATTGTTTGTTCATCTATTAGAGCTGTTACCAGTATAGTTTACTTGACAGTACAAGTGTATGTTGAAGAAATCATTCCTGATTCAACGGGCAAGACGGCGTTTACCTGCAAAGCGTTGTGGAACGTAATGAGCACGGCAAGGCACGCAGAGCGCCCTGGTCAACCACTGCACCTGTATTCGTCTCCAGTCATCCCGACTTGTCTTGCCACTGGACTCAGATGGACTCAGGCGAGAGACTGAGGTCGAAGAATTGCGCAACTCTTCCTCACTTTAATCCAAGTCATCGCGCAAGTCATTCTTCATCCAACGTCATATATAACCCACGGCTCCATACCTTCAACCCCACTGGATGAAATGAATGGTCATCATCATTCTTGATGGACAAACAACAACAACAACAACAACAACAATGTTGTATACGAATTCTTGTAGATCCTGTTCTGTTTCACCCAACAAAACTGTTCATCTATGGTTTGTGTCTTTGTTATTCAAATTAACTACGGGAAAACATTGCTTTGATTATCATATACTGTTTATTTAGTTTCCTCCAATGTTGTATCTTAGCATTATCTCTGTTTGAATATACTGTTTGTTTAAATATTGAACTGCCATTGTATAAATATTGAACAGGAAAGTAATGCTCCAAATGATACCCTCCCATTGCAGTACACAAAGAAATGAACTAGCAGATAGCTAATCAATTAAGGGAATACACAATCCCAAACACAAATTATGAAGGAGTCGAAGTATCATCGCTAGTATTAAACATAGAAATTGATTCAAAGCATGCTCTATGTTAAGGAAGGACAACAATTGGAAATACCTGGGTAAAAAAAAGGGGGGGGGGGGGGGAGAAGTCATCAATTAAGAACAGAGCACTGCACCGTTCTTAACAGCCGGTGAGCCAGTTTTAAATAGTACACCAGCGAGACCTATTGAATCAGTCAGTTAGTAAAGGGCCTTCTTAAAACCACTTAAAGAGCATTGAGCATATGGTTCCATACCCATATTTTCTATAGACCATCCCGCACTCGGTGGATGCTGTGATCAGTATCTCGCCGGCCGACTTTCCTTCCCAAGACTTTTCCTGATAACTATTTGAAGGTGGGATTGACTGGTAGCCCAGGTCAATAAAAACATTCGAATCCGCCTCGATGCATGTCGACCCCATGATCATCGGGACGACAGGTAAGAGAGCAGCCATCATGCCAAATCCGATATATTGTGCTAGCGGCATATTTGTATGGAGCAATCGGCTAAAGGTTGGGTGATGTGGTCAATATCACAGGCCAGTATTACTTCTCCGGACATTACCTGGTACCCGTTTTAGGCTGGGTTGACCTCGGGAATCGGTTTATTATTAACTGGTTGAGTGCCAAACAAAAAGTAGATTTGGATCAAACAAAAATGAATGGCGGAAAATGGGAAGTAAGAGTGTGGCACAGTTATGACTTAGAAGTTGTTGATATGGTAGCAGACATGTATTCTATATCAAATTAAAGAGATTGTATAGGGAAAACAACTGTATATAAGCCCGTGGCAGATACAGGAAGTCCCTTTAGTCAATTAATCATCCCAAGGCATTTAATCAGATCAAAAAATCCGCCAGAAAGGAAATTCAAATACATGAGTGCCGCGTCATCAGGCAAGCGAACTAGCCAGTAAGCTACAGAAATCAGTCTGAAAAACATTCCGTTAGAGCGGGATTTTGGAACAGTGTCTGTCAATTAATTACTTAACAATGCGATGGCGTTTTAAAGTCGTGACAATGTCAAGTACAAAACATGAAAATTTAACACATCTGTTCATACATTATCTTCATGTGCCACACCAATAGGCGTGGACTGTGAGGATTCACCATCGCCTGCGATCACCAGACTCTTAGATCAGGTCTCCAATGTCTTTGTATGTAAATGTCCAGTTGTCTTGACTTGTCTTGCCACTGGATTCAGTTGGACTCGGGCGAGAGAATGCGAAACTCTTCCTTACTTTAATCCAATTCATCGCGCAAGTCAGTTTTAATCCAACTTCATATCAATGTTGCATGTCCTTTGCAGTTCGTTGCTATCAACCCTAGGTAGAATTTCTAGATAATGTTGCGTTAAGTAGCTTGCCATTACTTTCTGAGCGAGAAGACAACGTCTAAGTCCAACTTAATGCCGGTGTAGGGAATGCAACTCTTACCCCACCATCAACGCACGGAAAGTTTAAGAAGGAACGCTCTTATCCTTTCTGGCACGTCGACATTTATATATGTATATATGGCAACTGAAGCCTCCCTTTCAGGATGTTATTCTCTACAATTTGAACGACTTTGGCCAGCATATGCCAAGCAGAAACATAGTTACAAAATTCAAGGTTTGCTCATAAGGAAAACTAACATTTAGTAAACAAAATTTAATTAATTAAATAGCCTGGTATATATTGAAACCGACCTGCTCAAGGACGCTATTTATACGAGAGTTGGTTAAAGAAGCAATGGTTGTAATTAAATTAAAACAAATACAAAAATAAATATAATAACTTTTAGAATAAAATGCAAACACACAAGCAAATAAACAAGCATTGTTTCCCGGATGAAGGAAAATCCAAAAGAAAAAAAAAAACACGCACGCAAGCACGCACGCGCCCACGCGCCCACACACACACACACACACACACACACACACATACATACACACACACACACACACACACACACACACACACACCAGCAAAACCGATAGCTGGTGTATGCTAAACCGTATGTATGGTTAAATCATGAATGAGGAAAGAATGTCAAGACAGAACAATGGACACAAAATAGATGTCTATCTAAATTAAAAATGCCGCTGAAATAATAACGTTAGTAGCAATTTGTATTTATATCAAACGCAGGATTAGAAGTCACATCATATTTAAAACTTAAGCAGGATTGGATGTAATCATCTTATCTTGTTCCCTTATACCTGGCGGTGTCGAGGTAAAGCTTTAGCAGTGGGAGAGTGCCCGTTTATAGGCTTCATATACCGAGATTTCCATGGACTTTGTTATTCTCTCTGTCCATTTTACATGGTCAGCCTGTTCTAATGGTTCCGTTTGGTCTATACATTATTACAAGAACAAGAACCGCCATGGCGAAGGTATTCTTTTGCAAGAAGAAAAACATACTGACCAATAAAAAGATGTCATTTGCGACGAGAAAAAGAGTGTTAAGGTGCTACATAGAACCTGTGCGTTTGTATGGATGTCAAGCGTGGAGAATGAGCAGACAAGCTGAAAAACATCTGTTGGCTGTGTAAATGTGGTTTCTGAGGAAAATGCAAAGAATACTATGGACAGACACAAAAACCAATTACCAAGTCCTACAAGAAACAAATGAAAACCGTACACTGATTAGAGAAATTACACGTAGACAGTCAAAATTTTTTGGTCACTTTATGACAAGAAATAAATTGGAGAACTTGGTGACAACTGGCAAGGGCGAAGGGAAGAGAACAAGGAGAGGGCAGAGAAGTAAATACCTTGATGGCTTGGCCACGTGGTATGGTTGAGACAAGAGCACTGAGCTGACTCATGACTCTGGTGATCGAGTGAGGTGGCAAAACATAACCTACTACGCTTTTCGGCATGTCACATGATGATGATGACCCCTCCATTATTGTTATCTCCAAACTTTCATGACGTTTAAAGTGACCAAAAGAGTTCAATTTTCTTAGTTGTATCGTCTTTAATAGCCAACCTTCTTCAATATTCAGTTCTTGAAGTATTGATGCATTTGTTCTTTTCTTTATCCAAGACATTCTTTAGAATTCTTTATATTCAAAAGGCATTTATGCGCTGTCCAGCTTGTTTAGTAAGTATCCATGTATCACAGGCGTATGTTGCAATGGGAAAGATGCATGCTGTTAAAAATCTAATTTTTTTAGTTCTATTTGTCCCACGCCACAATGTATTCAGTTGTTTTAGTCTTTGAAGAGCAATAAATATTTGTCTTTTAATTTCTTTCATAGTGTCACTATTGTTGGTAATCAATGACTCAAGTTATTAGAAATTTTCCACCACCTCCAATGTTTCCTCATTAACATATATATATGTCTTTCTCCATAGTAGTTTATCTGTATCCATTATCTTTCTTTTTGCTATATTCACATATACGTTTTGATGTTCACAATTCATTTGGGTTGAGGTTATTAGGTTTCCTAGACCATTCTGTATTGTGGATAGCAACACTGTATCATCAGCATACCGAATCTCTGGTATGTCATGACCACCGATATCTAGGGCATCATATTGCTCCCTTTTATATCATCTATGAGATTTCTCGTTATAATTTCGGCGTACAGGTTAAACAAATAGGGGGAGAGCACACAGCCCTGGTTGACTCTTTGCTTGATGTCAAACCAATTTGTTGTCTCGCCATCTATTCTAACCGCTGCTTGTTGGTCTAGACCAGTGGTTCCCAAGCTTTGCAAGCATAGGGCCATATCTACTATTTTCGGTAGTTAAACGGGCCACAACGTTATAAAATTATAAAAGTCGTGCAATATCATTCTTACCTTTCTTAACTTTCGTCAACAAAGTTCTAAAACTTTAAAGGCAGCCAATGTCAGTATTACACTGCGGTCATGTTATTTTTTTTGTTTTTTTTTTGTTTGTTTTTTTTTTTTTTTTTTTTTTTAAATCAAAAGTTCATTTCACAATAAATTTTAAATCAGTTTCGAAAATCGCTATAAGTGTAATTAATTTACAATTGTTACTGTTCTTCATAACCAGTTACTTAAGTTCAGATGCCAGTTATTCAATGTCTGGGTAAAAATCTGTCCTGCCCAAAGTCATACAAAGATTCTGAGAATCGAAATGTCGGCCGTCCTGTGTGTCGTATTGTACGCGTTTGTGTGTATTTTATTTTATTATTCATTTTATATATTTATTGAGTGCTTCTGATTTCGGATTTTCACCTGTATTTCGGGATACGATGGATCTCCTTGTAAGGTATGTGCAACTTGTTGATGTTTAGTACGTTTCTTCTCGCAGGAGCTTAATATACCTATTTGTTTCCAATTCATTTAGATTACTGTCGATAAGTCTGGAACGTTGCTTGTTTTTTTGTTTTGTTTTTTAATAACGATCATTGCGGAAAATGACCTCTTGCATTTGTAAGACGAACCGAAACGACACACGTATCTCTGGGCGAATGAAGGCAAGTGTTCAAATTGTTCGCCAGGCAAACATCGCTAGAATGACATCATATGACCAGATGAAGATTAAGCAGGCAGCTCCAGAAATTTATATCTCAATGCAGAACTGCATTTTAAATCAATTACTTCGTGCTGAAGGTTTTGCTTTAATTGACAGAGCTTGGCGTCAGGAAATACGAACGAATTTATGAAGAGGGCAACATTATCCTCTTCTGTTGTGAACTGTTGAAATTTCGACTGAAAGAAATCCAGAAGACTATCAACGTTTACTTTGTACTGTAACAAGTCACATTTCTTGTCCACCACAAGCGTCTTCAGAGTTGGAAACGCCTCTAAAGTCCTTTCAGTCAGCTGTCCCTTAAACAGTCGTAGTCTCATTTTAAATGAAGAAATGTCATCACACAAATTTATGAATAGTTTGTTTTTCCCTGGATGCTCGCATTTAAAGGGCTTAAATGAGACGTGATATCCACCAAAAATGCCAAGTCATTAAGCTAGTCATCGTTCAGCAGACATTCCCGTTCTGTAGGCACTTCATTTATTTCAGTCAGAAACAGATAGACACTATTTTTCAGTGCCCAGAAACGTGACAACTTTCCCTTTAGATAGCCATCTAACATCACAGTGTAACAGTAGCTCACCGTATTTCTCGTTCAGGTCTGATAGAAACTGTCTGAACTCACGCCAGATCAACTCTCATGTTTATAGGCTTTAACGGTAAATTTGTATTTGAAAAAAATTTAATTTCAACACAATACTACCGACTCTGCTAAACAGTTGTAACAGACGACAACAAGGGTCCTTGCGCACTCTGATTGGTCGACAAGGCTGGGATATGGGAACTTCATAACGTTTCGTTGCGAATTCAACAGGCGCATTCGATAATATCTGAGCATAACAACAACGAGCAGAGTAAATTACTGCACGCTGACTGGACGCTCCGAGTGGATTTTTGAAAATATTAAAATATATTATATTAAATAACGAGACCTCGCGTGCCACATTCTGACAGCTGGCGGGCCACAAGTGGCCCGCGGGCCGTGGTTTGGGAACCTCTGGTCTAGACAGAGCATTTTTCATTGGCACATTGCCGGCTTGAGAGACGGTAAAAAGGCTTAATAACTACTACCCATGACGGTAGCGAATGTGACTGATAAGGCCAGTTCGCGCTGCAAACGTTCGTCCACAGTGGATGAATGTGAACATATGGTCATTTCGACCATCATGCACCATCTTCCGTCTCATACGCTCGGTGTGTGACTTATCTGCAATCATTTTCTTCTTTGTCTTTATTCCATTTCTGATAACATCCCTCCATGCAACGCATTCAGCGGCGACTTGCTCCCAGTGTGCATTATCAATGCATTATCAATGCCTGTATCAATCATGTCCGGCTTACACACATCTTTGTATCGTAGTAGAGGCCGACACTGAGATCTCTTACCCATCTGTAATTCACCAAAAAAGATGTCCTTTGGTATTCTACCATCATCCATCCTCCTAAGATGTCCTATCCATCTAAGTCTACGAAGACTGAGCATGGAGTAAACCTCAACCTGATCTTTCCAATACTTCAGTATTTGTGATTTTGTCTTGTCACTTAATACCAAGAATTCTTAGCAGACACCGCATATGAAATCTGTTTAAACGTTTCTATTGGTGTGAGTAAGTTGTCCAGGCTTCACTGCCATAAAGAAGAGTACTAAGGACACAGGCTTGATAGACAAAGACTTTTGTTTTGGCAGTAAGCTTCCTGTTCTTCCAGACTCTTTTTCTTAAACTGTTCATTGTTGTTGCTGCCTTACCAATCCTGATGTTGATTTCCTGATCTAGGGATAATTTGCTATTTACCACTGATACTAGATATGTAAAATGGTCTACTATCTCTGGTTCGGCGTCGTCAATAAAGATCGATGGTACCCCATGTTCACCTTGTGACATAATATGTGTCTTCTTTTTGCTAAATGTTAAACCGAATTCAGAACAAGCATTGGAGAATGCAGATAGTAGACGTAGCTATTCTTCCTCAGAGTGGGTCATAACTGCAGCATCATCTGCAAAAAGCGACTCTCTGATCAGTACCCTCCTAGTTTTGGTCTTGGCCTTCAATCTCTGAGCATTGTAGAGGTCGCCATCTGAGCGTGAGTGGATGTATATACCACCATCCTGATCACGGAAAGCATATTTCAGTAGAAGAGAAAAGTATATTCCAAAGAGGGTGGGAGCTAGTACACAGCCTTGCTTAACTCAACTCTTGATTGCAAACACTTCTAAATTTGAACCATCAAACTTGATTATCTCTTCATGCCTGTGTGGAACGATTCCACAATGGACAGAAGTGCTCGTGGGCAGCCAATCTTCTTTAGTGCCTTGAACAGACCCTCACGGCTGACCAAATCAAATGCCTTTGTGAGGTCGATGAAGGCAATAAACAGTGGTTGATTCTGTTCACGACATTTTTCTTGCATTTGTCGCAACGAGAATATCATATCTATGGTAGACCGGGTCTGTCGAAAGCCACAATGTGATTCGGGGTAGACTTTATCTCCTAGGACTTGAAGACCTCGCAGAACAATTCTGGCAAATACTTTTCCAACAATATACAGAAGTGAGATACCCCTATAGTTGTTGCAATCTCTCCGATCGCCCTTGTTCTTGTACAGTGTTATGATGCTTGAATCTTTGAAATCCGGTGGGACTTGTCCTTCTCGCCAGCATAGCTCTATTAACTGGTGGATCTGTAGAGTAAGTGTGTCTTGCCCACTCCTGATAACCTCTATTGGAATCCCATCCTTACCTGGAGCCTTGCCAGATGCAAGTTCATTTATAGCGCACTTAACTTCTGTTATGACGGGAAGTGTGTCCAGGTGGTCAAGAGTTGGTAGGACCTTTATGACGCTGAGGGCATCATCCGCTAGTTTGGTCTCACTTGAGTAAAGCTCCAAATAGTGCTCTACCCATCTATCCATCTGCTGTTACTTATCAGTGATGATTTCTCCAGTCAAGATTTTCAATGGTGCACTTCTTTTGATCAGTGGACCACAGGCTTTCTTTATCCCTTCATACATGCTTCTGATGTTTCCCTTATCACTTGCATTTGAATGGACTCACATAACTTGATCCAATAGTAATTTGCACACTGCCTGGCAGCCTTTTGTACATCCTTCCTAGCTTGCTTCAGCTCACTCAGAGTATTTCTCGTTGGTCTTTCCTTGTTTCTTAAGAGAGTTATCTTCTTATTATCAATCAAGGGCTGCAGTGTCTGGCTGCCTCTTATGACCCACAGTGCCGTAAACCCCTACGGCAGTTTTATAAAGAGTTTCTTTAAGTTCACCCCACTTTTCACTTACTGTACAATTTTCTGGTGTATCAGTGAAAGCGTCTTCAAGTTGCTGTTAAAACTCAAAGCAACCAAAGAATGATCCATATCACAGTCAGCACTGTGGTAACTTCGAGTCAATGATATATGGTTCAGATGTTGTCTCCGTGTGATGATGAAGTCCAGCTGATGCCATTGGCCGGATCTTGGATGTTTCTATGTGACTTTATGTAGCTCTTTTGTTTTAATGAAGGAGTTTGTAATACATAGTTCATTTCTGGTGCAATGCTTCAGCAGCCTTTGCCCATTTTCATTCATGCGACCGATGTTGTATTTTTCAAGGCACACTGGCCATGAACTCGAGCCCTTGCCAACACGAGCATTGAAATCACCGAGCATATAAATGTAGTCGGATTTTAGAACTGCCTTGATCACAAAGTCTAACTCCTCATAGAACGAATCCTTCACATCATCATAGGAGGCGAGTGTCGTTGCATATGCAGTAATAATGGTGGCAAAACCACAAGAGGTTGCCAGGCGCAGAGATAATAGTCATTCCTTACCTCCTGCTGGAATTTCAATCATTCCCAGTAGCAAATTCTTCACTGCAAAGCCCACACCATGTTGCCTTTTTTCTGCCTGCCCTCTACCCTTTCCAAAAAAAATAAGGTGTAATTGTTTTCCCTGAGTGACCCTTCCTCAGCGAGGCGAGTCTCCTGCAGGCCAGCAATATCAATGTTAAGACGATTGAGTTCAGCATCAATCACAGCCGTATTTCTCACATCGTCAATATTGGTCAAGTCAGTGGGAAATCCTGGACACATGGTTCTCACGTTCCAAGTTGCAAGCTGTAGTTTGAGGTTTCTTTTCTTCTGTTTAATAGTACCTGGTGCATTGGTGTTACAGCCTGCAATTCAGATTTTGTCCTAGCCCCAAGCACCCATTGAAGCAGGCAGGCTGTGGCGGATCAGCACCCAATTGACCGGAGGCTGCCCAGCTGTAGGTGTCTACCACCGTCAGAGGCAACCCGTGGCGCCCCATATCTATGACAACTGACAAGGACTTATAACCCGTAAATGTTACCTCTCGCTTTGATTCCGCAACCGGTTAAGACCAGGGATGGAGTTATTGCCTCTCCATAGCACAAAGCCTGGGCTGAAATATAGAGACCATGTGTTGCCCATGCAGCATGATCCCTCTCTCGACCTGTCTAGTTCACTCCAGAGGAAAGGTAACACCTCTACATCTGGAACAAGACAAGCTGCAGAAGCTGCAGGATCAGCAAAGCAATGCTCTAACTGTCCTCCTGTCAGAGCTTCGATCCTAGACCAGTTGCCAACCAAGGCTTAGGGCCTGGTCTGCCCTGCCATGACATTTTGTCTTTAGGTTGCAATTCCTCGCACCAGGATAAGGTTTGTACCCTCCCAATTGCGCTCTTCCTCCCGAAGCCGTTGGCACAATGTGGGATGTCGGGTTTGGTAATCGCTGCCCAACATTCGGCGCTAACAGAAAGCAGGTAGTACCATCTACTGTCATACGGTAGCTCAGTCATATCTGACTAAGACCTGACACTAAGAGAGAATTTTTATGAGTTGTTCAAACTAGTGAACATAAACTGGCCCAGAAATCATGAACAGCCAAAACATGCTGGGATTGACTGCTACGTCCTGTAAAGCATATGCAACTAACTAACAGTCCAGAAAATATAATTACTTAAAGAGTTACCTGGAGAGATATGAAGCTGAAAACACTAGGGCTTCTTCCGATTCATGTAATAATTTCAGCCACTTTGACAGCCCACTGCAGGAGACTGCACGCTAAAACGTCCTCGGTCTCGTGCTAACATCTCGGATTTCCTTACGGCAGACTTAGCTCAAAAACAAGTCCGTCTCGTTAACATTTAGGTTTATTTTCTAAACAATTCCGTCTCGTTAACTTTTAAGTTTATTTTCTAACCGTAGTTACAAAAGTGTTTTATTAACCTATTTTGTCTTACCAGTTCAAGCACTTTTACCTCACTCAGTTGAGACCACCTTGTACCATAGTATTACAGATTCTCTTACAGGAATTTAAGTGCGTCTGTGCAAAACAAAAATAAATAAATGTCATGGTTAAAAATTGTTTGTGTGTCCATAGCAGGACGTTGCAGTCAACCAGTGTCCTCTGCAGGACGTTGCAATCAACTCCAGCAATAGCAAATTGGCTGTTTGTGGCTTACTTGGCAGTGTTAGTTCAGCCGTTGGCCATTGTTTTCTGATCGGCCGACGTCACATATCCCAGAAATCAAAGCAACGCAATCTGTTTCCATTCGCATCCACTGATTTCGAACTTAGGAAGTCAGGAAATTGTGAAATGCAGTTACTATCCCCCAAACCACAGCGCCGTCAAATATCACTGTACGTGGCTGGTCGGGTAGTTAGAATGCGGGATTCACCTTCGGAAGACCCGGGTTCGAATCTTCGGTAAGATGTGGAGTTTTGTTTCTGTCGGGGGCAAAAAGACACCTCTAACCTGCACAGTTCGCGGGGACTGCACTAGCCAGACGGCCTTAATTCCTCAGGCTCAAGACAACCCCCCCCCCCCCCCGCTTTTTCGATCCTCCCCCCTCTCCCCCCTTTCCCCCGCGCCATACACCGCAAGGTACTATCCATCCATCCATCATGTGCCATGCCGGTAAGCGTGGGCGGTCATGTTCTGCCATCTTACTCGATCACCAGAGTCGTGGATCAGCTCAGTGTTTCTGTCTCGACCACGCCACGAGGCCAAGCCATCCAGGTATTTGCTTCTCGGTCTTCCTCTTGGTCTGTTCCCTTCGATCTTACCAGTTGTCACCAAGTTCTCCAATCCATTTCTTCTCATAACATACATAAAAAATTTTGACTGTCTGTGTCTAATGTCTCTAATCAGTTTACGATCTTCGTTTGTTTCTTGAAGGACCTGTTCATTGGTCTTTCTGGCTGTCCATGGTATTCTTTGCATTTTCCTCAGAAACCACATTTCTACAGCCATCAGATGTTTTTCATCTTGACTGCTCATTGTCCAAGCTTCACATCCATATAAAAGTACAGATTCTATGTAGCACCTCAACACTCTTTTTCTCGTTTCAATTGACATCTTTGTATTGGTCAGTATGTTTTTCATCTTGCTAAAGGCTACCTTTGCCATGGCGATTCTTGTTCTAATCTCTTCAAGGCATCTCCCATCAGATGTTATTACTGTTCCGAGATAATTGTACCTATTCACTTGTTGAAGAATATTCCCATATACTTGTATATTACATTGTGGTATTTCGTTCTTCCTAGTGACGACCATAATCTGTGTCTTTTTACAATTTAATTCTAACCCTCGTTGTTCACTGTGTGTAACATCTGCATCTACTAAATGTTGCAGGTCCTGTTCATTGTCTGCAATCAAGACTGTATCGTCTGCATATCTAATGTTATTGATGCATCTGTAACAGAGGAAGGGGTTTTGGTAGTATTTAGGTGGGAAACGACTACAGCACGATTGAGCATCGGGGTCGAACGAGAGGAGAGATGCTCAAGTCGTGACGTGGTTTGTTGTCAAAGGGGCAGTTACCATCAAGCTAGAGAACCAGAAGGTCGCCAACTTAGATCCGGCTGTCATCTATAGTATTAAACACTTTTAACAAGAAGCAAATGAGTTCCGTCAATTATATAATTTCACCTTGTTACAGAAGGTGAAATTGGTGCCCACGACACAGGATTCGAGCCTGGTGTAACGCGAAGTCATGCCGTATACTATATAACATCGCGGAGGCCAAAAACTAAGAAGATGATCCTTGCTCCGTTTGTCTCAGTCGCCAGAAATAATTTCGGCACGCTTTTGAACAACCATTGAACGTAACAAGGCACAGTGGGAAAAATGGCCAATAACGTATCAGCGAAAAATACAGCGACCAAAAGCCCGCCCAGGGGTGGTTGTCTGTAAGTCTTTTTCAAGACTGGCTGTCAAAATTTTGCTGGCGTCAGGAGAAAAGTGAAACTGGCCATAACGAATTGCGACACCTGAGATCGTTATCAAACCGGCGAGCGTCAACTGTGGACACCATCCTGGCGACTCCTCTTATCCGTTCATCTAACGGACGTGTCAGGAGCAGAAGTTTTCCTGAAGGTCAAGCCGTCTAACCGATATCTCGAGCGAGCAGGAGTGTGCTGAAAGTCGGCCCAGTTTAATCGTGTCTTGACCGAGCAAAAGTTTGGCTAAAGGGCAAATCCAGTCGGATCGTTGTTGCAAGTGAGCAAGAAATTTTCAATAAGACAATCAAGTCAGCCTCAATGTTAATAGGTTTTGTTCTGAGCGCCAACAACTGAAGAAAAAAAAAGAAGAACGTTGGTAAAAGACAATCGAGACAGCAAATAAATACCTCATTACTTCATGGATTGCCCAATGTTTCGTTTGACGCAGTCAGACTATCTATAGGCCGCTAGCTTAACCTTTTGGGCTCTGCTACCTCTGAGTCCTTCTCAAAACATCGATGAAGTACCCCACCCGGGGCGAAATCAGAAGCCAGAAGACTGGTCGGGACCCAACCAGGGGTTGAAGTTTATCCAGGCATCCCAAGAGAAGTAACTAACTGAAGAGACGAAGTTACCTGGGAGAAGAGACAGACTACCTGAACTCCGCTACCTGAACTCCGCGACTGATTTTCAGCTGACGCAGAATCCTAGTGTTTGAGTGTAACCTGAAGACGAGTCTAGAGGAATACACGAAACTTGCTTGGATCAGGAACCGAGAGTAGGGTAATCTGTGAGCCTATTATCTAGTCGAACTGTTCTTGTGTATATGTAAACTGAATTTCTTTAATTAGCTGATTACAAATGAGGTTGTGATTGTTTGTTCTATATAATAATATTTCAGCATGGCGGAACAAGACTCTTTGGTACAAGTATTGACGGGGGTAGGAACAGCGGTAGGTAGACTTGATACGATTATTAAACAACAGGGAATGGCAACCGAAATTGTTAAGTTTAGTGGACAGGCCAGAGAGTTTAAGAAATGGATCACTTCCATAGAAAAATATGCGTATTTGGTATCTGCATCAGATGAAGAGAAAATGAGACTTGCATATCAGGCAGCCACAGAACCAGTTTCACAGCATATTAGAAGAAAGTTAGAGGCTAGAGTAGATGAAACATGGGAGCAGTTCAAAACCGACCTGGCACACAAGTACGCAGAAATAACGGATCCACAACATGCCTTTTCGGTATTGAGACAGTCTAAACAAAATAGTGGGGAGACGGTACAGTTGTTCAGCGATAGGTTGATTAACCTGGCTGAAGAGGCATTCTTGGGACAGAATGTACAAGGAGAAGAGGTAGAGAGGATGTTAGTCGGCATTTTTGTAGATGGCATAAAATCCGATGGTTTGAAATTTAAGTTGATGAGGGAAAACCCTGAGAGGTTGTCACAGGCTGTAGATATTGCAGTACAAGAAGAAAATTTGAGACGTAGGTTTAGATTGAGAACAGGACGAGAAATAGGAACTAGTCGAGAAGATAGAGTTGAGGAGCCCATGGAAATAGGACAAACAAGGTTCGGATGGAATAGGAGGGGAGGTGTACAGATGGTACAAGGCAGAAATAGAAATGAGTATGAGGAAAGAAGACAAATGAGGTATCTTACAGGTGAGACGGTAGGTAACACAAATAACACAAATATAGTCTGTTATTCTTGCGGTCAGCGGGGACACATAGCTCGTTTTTGTGGAAATAGGCGTGTCCAGTCGAATACACAGAGTAGAAATGGCAATAGGTTAAATAGGAATGTAGAAGATAGACACAGAAATTTTACAGGTACAAGAACAACGCAGGAAAACCGGCGCCCTACCTATTAAATGGGACCTGGAGTAGGAAGGGAAATAATAAGGTTCCATGGTTTAAAGAATACGTTAATAACAGGTATACTAGGACGAACAGAGAATATTTTCAACTAGATGAAGTCAAGCAGTTTATAGAAAATAAAACAGATTATAGTTCTTGTATAATAGAAGTAGGAAAGTATAGAATTCGTACATTAATTGATTCGGGAGCTCAGGTTAGTGTAGTAAAAGAAAGTTTTCTATACAGAATAGTGAGAAATTGTAGGATATTTAGGAGTCATAATAATCTTCACTCCGTTACGGGACAGAATTTACAAGTAATTGGGCAAACGATGATAAATTTCAAGCTAGGAGGGGTCAACGTAAGACATCTTTTTCATGTAGTGAAAGATTTAAATAGAAACATGCTGTTAGGAAGAGATTTTTTGATAAAAAATGGAGTAAGACTTTTCTTTGATTTACACAAATTAAAGTTTAAGGACGTCTATGTAGATATGGAGGAAGACATGCATATATCAGCACTAGTGAGAGTTAAAATGTCCACGACGTTAAAGCCACAGTCGATTAATTTGATACAAGCAAAGCTAAAGAGAAACCCATATTATGTAGCAGGAGACACAGTCAGAGTCACTGAGTTACAAGAAGAAGTAATTGATGAACCTGGTTTGGAAGTTCCGGATGGAATAATAGCGTTAGATAAACACTTAACCTTTCCAGTTATGGTGATTAACAACACAGGTAGAGAAATTAAATTATACAGAGGGTGTGTAGTAGCAAAACTAGAACGTAACGTTAGTGAAATATTGGCAACAGATAGAGTAGAAATGCCGGGAACAAATTGTTCACAATCTTCTAGTGAAAGAGTTAACAGACGCGGACGCGGAAGTAGAGGAAACACACAAATGGATGAATTGATCCATCCATTCAAAAGAAATACAGCACAAATACATTCACTAGATAAAAAGACAAGAGAACAGGAATTGTTGGCACAGTTAAAGACTTCACCAGAAAATAAAGAAGTGTTGGAACAGTTTATAAAGGAGAATCAGGATGTGTTTGCAATTAGTGATTTAGAGTTGGGTAAGACAAAAACGGTAACAATGGAGATAGATACGGGAGACCATCTGCCGATTAGCTTAAAACCATATAGAACTCCCTTAAGAAATAGAGAAATTGTAGAAAAGGCAATAGAAGAAATGTTGAAAGCAGGAATAATCACAAGATCAAAATCAGAGTGGTCATCTCCGGTGGTAATTGTGGCCAAACCTGATGGTTCGAGTCGATTCTGTTGCGACTATCGGGCGTTGAACAAAATTACTAAAAATGTAGCATATCCACTGCCACTGATCGATGATATTTTGGGGCTGCTTAATGGCGCTACATTTTTCACGACGTTGGACGCAAGATCAGGATTTTGGTGTATCCCGATGTCAGCAGACGCGCAAAAGAAAAGTGCTTTCTGTACTCATATGGGTTCTTATGAATGTTTACGTATGCCTTTTGGGGTCAAAACTGCGCCATCTCACTACATGCTCTTAATAAATGAAGTATTAGAAGGTATGCAAAGGTTTGCACTAGCCTATATAGACGATATTCTGATTTTTACGACAGGAGATGTAGGTGATCATTTAAAACATATTAGATTGGTATTCGATAGATTAAGGGTACATGACGTTAAATTGAAACTTAGTAAGTGCCAGTTTTTAAAGACAGAAACAAAATATTTGGGTTATATTATAAATAGAGACGGAATAAAACCAGACCAAGAAAAGATAAAGGTTATTAGAGAGTTACCTCCTCCAACTAATGTTAAGGAAGTGCGTGCGTTTATAGGAACCTGTGCGTATTATAGGCGGTTTGTCCCGGCGTTTTCAAAGATAGCAGAACCTATTACAAATTTAACAGGCAAATACGCTAGATTTAAGTGGGATGATGAGTGTCAAAAAGCGTTCGAGTATTTAAAAAAACAGCTTAACACTGGTACCATTATTGACGCATCCAGATTTAAACAAACAGTTAATACTGTACACAGATGCTTCGGACAATGCAATAGGAGCATGTTTGGTTCAACCATATGAAGGAAAGGAGTCTGGAATACCATGGGTTAAAAATGAAAGGCCAATTTACTTCTTATCTCATAAACTTAGCAAATCTCAACGCAAATGGACGACTATTGAAAAAGAAGCGTATGCCATTCATTATGCCCTTCAGAAACTAAATTACTACTTACGTAACGCAAATTTTGTTATTAGAACTGATCATATGCCTTTAAAGTCTTTTTTAGAAGCTCCAGTGCAGAACAGGAAAATACAGACGTGGGCATTGAATCTACAGGGATACAATACGAAAATTGAATACATTCCAGGTAGGATTAACACATGCGCTGATTTATTATCTAGGATTCCCTACCCACAGTCGTCAGGTGACACAGAAGATGAAGGAGAACCAGAGATTGACGATCGAAACTGGCAAGTAAATATTTTAGATTCTGCCATAATAAATGGAGAAGACTTTGAGAGTTTACCATCGGATCAGGAGGCTGAACATAGAGTGGAAGAAGACCCACATTTAGCACAGTTTAGTATGAAAGAAGAACAGGAATTAGATCCAAAAGTCTTACAAATAAAACAGAAATTAAGTGAAACGGAGGAGAACAAATATAAGAAGAATTTTTTGGTTTTACAAGAGGATGGACAGTTATACTATATGTGTGAAAGGAACGAACAGCTAAGGAAATATATTCCAAAACATTTAGAAAATGAAGTTTTAAAAGCATATCACAATGAAAATGGACATCTCGGTCGGGATAAATTGGTGAAAGCACTTACGAGTAAATATTATTGGCCAAACTTATTTAGATCTGCTTGCAAATATGTGGATACGTGTGAAAGATGCAGGTTAAGGAATATGAAAACAATTAAGTGTCCTTTGCAAGATACAGATATTCCTCAGTTCCCTATGCAGAAAATTAGTTTAGATATATCGGGTCCTCACCCTAGAACATTGTCAGGGAATGTATATTTAATTCATATAGTAGACGTTTACAGTCTTTGGCCAGAAGTTTATGCAATTCCAGATAAGAGCGCTGATACTGTCATTAATATTTTTTTACAGGAGTTTGTACCAAGATTTAGTTGTCCACAGATTATACTTACAGATAATGGTAGAGAATTTGTGAATAAGAAATTTGAAAAATTATTGAAGGATTTAAATATAAAACATGTAAAGACCTCATACTATAGACCTTCTTCAAATGCTAGAAACGAACGACAACACCGGACGTTATATGATATTATAGCAAAGATTGTGGATGAACATGAAAAAGACTGGGATTTATTTTTGGGACCAGCGCTTAGCGCCATACGTACAAATCAAAATGTGAGCACAGGCTTTTCACCATTTTATTTAATACACGGGAGAGAACCAATATTACCAATAGATAATCTCTTAAAACCAAGACGGAAGTATATGGGAGAAGACTTTCAGGAGACCATTATACAAGAAATGCATAAAGCACACATGAGGTTGAAGAATAATATAGTTAAAGCTAGAGAAAGACAGAAAAAGTACAAAAACCTGAATACAAAGTTACAGGAGTTTAAAGTAGGAGATAGAGTGTATTACAAAAAGCATAGAAGGAACTCTAAGTTTGATGATCGTTGGGTCCCAGGTTATTATGTCATAGAAAGGCTAGGAAATGTGTCGTATAATATTAAGAACCAGGTGACGGGACATGTGGCAAGGGCACACGTGGAACACTTAAGAAGAGATGATGATGAGAAGGAAAATGATAATTATAATAATAATTATTGTTCAGACACCGGATACTTAGATGAACGAGTCGTTAGGGGAACTACAATAACCCCAGCTTTTAGAAAAGATCCGACACACAGTCAGTTAAAAACAGCTTCAGGTTACGATGATACTCAAGAACAAACAATACCGAAAACGATAGTAGGAGAAAAGTTGAATGAGACCCATTGTGATAGTATAGAGTCTATGGAAGAAGAAGTAAGTGCTCCATTTAAAAATACTAGACAAGCAACAAAAAGAAGAATGGATAAACAAAGAGAAAGAGAAGTGAAAAGACAGAGGAGAATTAGAGAGTATTCAACAAGTGGTGAAGAAATGCCTTTACTAGAAAGATCCTTAAGAAATAGTGATAGACAAATTAGATGGGATATTGAACGGAAGAGATTAGCGGCTGCTAACGAGAGAAATACAGATGAAGAAGAAGAAATGGATGAGAAATCAGAGTCAATTAGTAGTATGGAGGAGGATGATAGATTATACGGGGAGGATGATATTGATGTAGAGATAGCATTGATACAGAGAAACTTGGAGTTGTTGAAGAAGTGGAAACGTAAGAGATAAATTGATAGAAAATATTGCAGATTGCAAGATGTAAGTTTCAGGCTTTATGGAAAGAGATACCTGATGAAGTGTGTGAGACGGTGGAAATGGAAAAGGCTTCTGTTGATACTTTTTATAAATGATCTGGAGGAGTAGTCAAACAATGGATGTAGGTTCGACTGAGGTATATATATATATATATATTGTTCTCTCAGTGACGGAATTGCTAGTTGATATTATGTTTTGGTTTCTTATTGGATGGATAAGTTAATCAATGGTACAGCAGGTAGTTGTACTATATAGTAAATAGACAAGTTTTTACTGCTGCTAGGAATATCGTGGTGTATGGTAATGATTAAGTAGTTATAGGAATTTGTCCACGAGAAGCAATTGGGGTGTAGATAATACGGCCATTGTTAGTTAAAGGCTTGGACGAAAAGAACAGATATTGTTTTAAATTAGAATTTGGTCTGTAAATAACAGATATAGATATATATAGACCTGGCGGTGAATGGTTTCAATTTCTTGCTTATAAAAACAATAGAGTGACTTGAGTGAATAGATATGACTTACGTTGATTCGTATAGGAGGAAAATTTTGCTTGGTTACTTTAAGTAGATAATTCTATGTGAATTATAATTTTTTTTGAAGAACTTCTCTTTAGCGAGAAGACACTTGTTTTATTGAGTCTGAGTTTGTAATGCCTCATATATAATATGTTTTTTCTTTGCTTAATTTGCTTCTGTAATATGATTGTTGTTACTTGATTTTAGAATAGGGTTATTGTGTTCTTAGACTTTTACGTACAAACTGTTGGTCCGTAAAAGAGACCAATAGTGTTAGGTAGTATTAGAAAATTTTATTTTGGTTTGATAAGATGCATGTTGTATTATTTTAAAATCTGTTTTCTTTGAATGAGTTGGGGGATATCTTGTTTTGACTTTATTTCGTTTAAGTTAATTAAGTTGTTTGGTGTATTAGGTTACATAGTTATAAATTTAATTAAGTAAGTTAATTTTCAAGTAGTTATGGTGTTGGCTGGAATAAAGAAAATAATATGAGGGCTAACAGAGAGACACGTACTGAGGGCTAATAGAGAGACATATAGATAGTCGTCATGAAGAGGTTCTTATGGATATGAAATGTTAGAAAATAGGAGCTACATTAAAGTCAGCATTATAGGAGGGGGGGGGGGACTGTGAATGGCAGCATATAAATGGGAGTGTTTATATAAATATTATGGGAAGTGAGGGGGAAAGAAATAGGTGCTGTGAAAAACCAGCGTTAATTAAATTGATAATGTTCATAGAATATGAACATTGGCTCATGGTGAAAGGTGAGGTGACGGAAATATAGACAAGATTGTGGGTGGCAATATAAATGTTATATATATATAAATGTTGAGAAAACGTATGTCAACTTGGTTTATAGAGAACAAAGATCTATTTTCATAAGACGTATTTTTTAAAAATATTTGTTGTACAAATTTTTTTTATTGGCATGGGAGGTAAATGTGGTTGTGTGGACTATGCATTGCTTTATGTAAATGTGATCACGTTGTCTTTTCATCCTTTATGCTTATCACTGGGTACGCACCCCTTCTTTGCTTTTCTAAGTATGTTGTTGTTCTGGTTGGCTTGTGTTGTGAGAAAGCGAGGGATTTTATAATGCCATGTGTACAATAACGATTATACGAACTATTCTTCTTATGATATGTATATTTGATACAGAAACGAGCCAAGAAGGGACCAGAAATATATATATAGTGGATGGCTATATAGTTTGAAGAAATAGATTTGGTTACTTAACATAAAGTGCTTTGGGGAGGTTTGGGAACTGTAAGAAAGACTGTTTGGTTTAAAAGAGTTACCATACGTGGTATGATATATTGTACAAAGCAAAATCGAAGAAATAGTTTATAGTAGGTTACTAGGGTGATAATATGACATGGAAGAAGGGTTAAATGATATAATATATACTCAAATTTGAGTTGGGTTGGGGAAGATTAGAGGAAATGTGGGAGTTAAAGGAAAAGAAGGAATAGAGTAAGAGAGTTGGGAATAAAGAATTTTTCCTTTAGAGGAAAAATTCTTTAGAAAACATAGGGAGGTGTAACAGAGGAAGGGGTTTTGGTAGTATTTAGGTGGGAAACGACTACAGCACGATTGAGCATCGGGGTCGAACGAGAGGAGAGATGCTCAAGTCGTGACGTGGTTTGTTGTCAAAGAGGCAGTTACCATCAAGCTAGAGAACCAGAAGGTCGCCAACTTAGATCCGGCTGTCATCTATAGTATTAAACACTTTTAACAAGAAGCAAATGAGTTCCGTCAATTATATAATTTCACCTTGTTACAGAAGGTGAAATTGGTGCCCACGACACAGGATTCGAGCCTGGTGTAACGCGAAGTCATGCCGTATACTATATAACATCGCGGAGGCCAAAAACTAATAAGATGATCCTTGCTCCGTTTGTCTCAGTCGCCAGAAATAATTTCGGCACGCTTTTGAACAACCATTGAACGTAACAAGGCACAGTGGGAAAAATGGCCAATAACGTATCAGCGAAAAATACAGCGACCAAAAGCCCGCCCAGGGGTGGTTGTCTGTAAGTCTTTTTCAAGACTGGCTGTCAAAATTTTGCTGGCGTCAGGAGAAAAGTGAAACTGGCCATAACGAATTGCGACACCTGAGATCGTTATCAAACCGGCGAGCGTCAACTGTGGACACCATCCTGGCGACTCCTCTTATCCGTTCATCTAACGGACGTGTCAGGAGCAGAAGTTTTCCTGAAGGTCAAGCCGTCTAACCGATATCTCGAGCGAGCAGGAGTGTGCTGAAAGTCGGCCCAGTTTAATCGTGTCTTGACCGAGCAAAAGTTTGGCTAAAGGGCAAATCCAGTCGGATCGTTGTTGCAAGTGAGCAAGAAATTTTCAATAAGACAATCAAGTCAGCCTCAATGTTAATAGGTTTTGTTCTGAGCGCCAACAACTGAAGAAAAAAAAAGAAGAACGTTGGTAAAAGACAATCGAGACAGCAAATAAATACCTCATTACTTCATGGATTGCCCAATGTTTCGTTTGACGCAGTCAGACTATCTATAGGCCGCTAGCTTAACCTTTTGGGCTCTGCTACCTCTGAGTCCTTCTCAAAACATCGATGAAGTACCCCACCCGGGGCGAAATCAGAAGCCAGAAGACTGGTCGGGACCCAACCAGGGGTTGAAGTTTGTCCAGGCATCCCAAGAGAAGTAACTAACTGAAGAGACGAAGTTACCTGGGAGAAGAGACAGACTACCTGAACTCCGCTACCTGAACTCCGCGACTGATTTTCAGCTGACGCAGAATCCTAGTGTTTGAGTGTAGCCTGAAGACGAGTCTAGAGGAATACACGAAACTTGCTTGGATCAGGAACCGAGAGTAGGGTAATCTGTGAGCCTATTATCTAGTTGAAATGTTCTTGTGTATATGTAAACTGAATTTCTTTAATTAGCTGATTACAAATGAGGTTGTGATTGTTTGTTCTATATAATAATATTTCAGCATGGCGGAACAAGACTCTTTGGTACAAGTATTGACGGGGGTAGGAACAGCGGTAGGTAGACTTGATACGATTATTAAACAACAGGGAATGGCAACCGAAATTGTTAAGTTTAGTGGACAGGCCAGAGAGTTTAAGAAATGGATCACTTCCATAGAAAAATATGCGTATTTGGTATCTGCATCAGATGAAGAGAAAATGAGACTTGCATATCAGGCAGCCACAGAACCAGTTTCACAGCATATTAGAAGAAAGTTAGAGGCTAGAGTAGATGAAACATGGGAGCAGTTCAAAACCGACCTGGCACACAAGTACGCAGAAATAACGGATCCACAACATGCCTTTTCGGTATTGAGACAGTCTAAACAAAATAGTGGGGAGACGGTACAGTTGTTCAGCGATAGGTTGATTAACCTGGCTGAAGAGGCATTCTTGGGACAGAATGTACAAGGAGAAGAGGTAGAGAGGATGTTAGTCGGCATTTTTGTAGATGGCATAAAATCCGATGGTTTGAAATTTAAGTTGATGAGGGAAAACCCTGAGAGGTTGTCACAGGCTGTAGATATTGCAGTACAAGAAGAAAATTTGAGACGTAGGTTTAGATTGAGAACAGGACGAGAAATAGGAACTAGTCGAGAAGATAGAGTTGAGGAGCCCATGGAAATAGGACAAACAAGGTTCGGATGGAATAGGAGGGGAGGTGTACAGATGGTACAAGGCAGAAATAGAAATGAGTATGAGGAAAGAAGACAAATGAGGTATCTTACAGGTGAGACGGTAGGTAACACAAATAACACAAATATAGTCTGTTATTCTTGCGGTCAGCGGGGACACATAGCTCGTTTTTGTGGAAATAGGCGTGTCCAGTCGAATACACAGAGTAGAAATGGCAATAGGTTAAATAGGAATGTAGAAGATAGACACAGAAATTTTACAGGTACAAGAACAACGCAGGAAAACCGGCGCCCTACCTATTAAATGGGACCTGGAGTAGGAAGGGAAATAATAAGGTTCCATGGTTTAAAGAATACGTTAATAACAGGTATACTAGGACGAACAGAGAATATTTTCAACTAGATGAAGTCAAGCAGTTTATAGAAAATAAAACAGATTATAGTTCTTGTATAATAGAAGTAGGAAAGTATAGAATTCGTACATTAATTGATTCGGGAGCTCAGGTTAGTGTAGTAAAAGAAAGTTTTCTATACAGAATAGTGAGAAATTGTAGGATATTTAGGAGTCATAATAATCTTCACTCCGTTACGGGACAGAATTTACAAGTAATTGGGCAAACGATGATAAATTTCAAGCTAGGAGGGGTCAACGTAAGACATCTTTTTCATGTAGTGAAAGATTTAAATAGAAACATGCTGTTAGGAAGAGATTTTTTGATAAAAAATGGAGTAAGACTTTTCTTTGATTTACACAAATTAAAGTTTAAGGACGTCTATGTAGATATGGAGGAAGACATGCATATATCAGCACTAGTGAGAGTTAAAATGTCCACGACGTTAAAGCCACAGTCGATTAATTTGATACAAGCAAAGCTAAAGAGAAACCCATATTATGTAGCAGGAGACACAGTCAGAGTCACTGAGTTACAAGAAGAAGTAATTGATGAACCTGGTTTGGAAGTTCCGGATGGAATAATAGCGTTAGATAAACACTTAACCTTTCCAGTTATGGTGATTAACAACACAGGTAGAGAAATTAAATTATACAGAGGGTGTGTAGTAGCAAAACTAGAACGTAACGTTAGTGAAATATTGGCAACAGATAGAGTAGAAATGCCGGGAACAAATTGTTCACAATCTTCTAGTGAAAGAGTTAACAGACGCGGACGCGGAAGTAGAGGAAACACACAAATGGATGAATTGATCCATCCATTCAAAAGAAATACAGCACAAATACATTCACTAGATAAAAAGACAAGAGAACAGGAATTGTTGGCACAGTTAAAGACTTCACCAGAAAATAAAGAAGTGTTGGAACAGTTTATAAAGGAGAATCAGGATGTGTTTGCAATTAGTGATTTAGAGTTGGGTAAGACAAAAACGGTAACAATGGAGATAGATACGGGAGACCATCTGCCGATTAGCTTAAAACCATATAGAACTCCCTTAAGAAATAGAGAAATTGTAGAAAAGGCAATAGAAGAAATGTTGAAAGCAGGAATAATCACAAGATCAAAATCAGAGTGGTCATCTCCGGTGGTAATTGTGGCCAAACCTGATGGTTCGAGTCGATTCTGTTGCGACTATCGGGCGTTGAACAAAATTACTAAAAATGTAGCATATCCACTGCCACTGATCGATGATATTTTGGGGCTGCTTAATGGCGCTACATTTTTCACGACGTTGGACGCAAGATCAGGATTTTGGTGTATCCCGATGTCAGCAGACGCGCAAAAGAAAAGTGCTTTCTGTACTCATATGGGTTCTTATGAATGTTTACGTATGCCTTTTGGGGTCAAAACTGCGCCATCTCACTACATGCTCTTAATAAATGAAGTATTAGAAGGTATGCAAAGGTTTGCACTAGCCTATATAGACGATATTCTGATTTTTACGACAGGAGATGTAGGTGATCATTTAAAACATATTAGATTGGTATTCGATAGA
Source organism: Cepaea hortensis (assembly GCA_963921405.1). Lineage (NCBI taxonomy): Eukaryota > Metazoa > Mollusca > Gastropoda > Stylommatophora > Helicidae > Cepaea > Cepaea hortensis. The sequence goes on along the minus strand of OY992883.1, from coordinate 50,079,164 downwards.
TTAAGGGTACATGACGTTAAATTGAAACTTAGTAAGTGCCAGTTTTTAAAGACAGAAACAAAATATTTGGGTTATATTATAAATAGAGACGGAATAAAACCAGACCAAGAAAAGATAAAGGTTATTAAAGAGTTACCTCCTCCAACTAATGTTAAGGAAGTGCGTGCGTTTATAGGAACCTGTGCGTATTATAGGCGGTTTGTCCCGGCGTTTTCAAAGATAGCAGAACCTATTACAAATTTAACAGGCAAATACGCTAGATTTAAGTGGGATGATGAGTGTCAAAAAGCGTTCGAGTATTTAAAAAAACAGCTTAACACTGGTACCATTATTGACGCATCCAGATTTAAACAAACAGTTAATACTGTACACAGATGCTTCGGACAATGCAATAGGAGCATGTTTGGTTCAACCATATGAAGGAAAGGAGTCTGGAATACCATGGGTTAAAAATGAAAGGCCAATTTACTTCTTATCTCATAAACTTAGCAAATCTCAACGCAAATGGACGACTATTGAAAAAGAAGCGTATGCCATTCATTATGCCCTTCAGAAACTAAATTACTACTTACGTAACGCAAATTTTGTTATTAGAACTGATCATATGCCTTTAAAGTCTTTTTTAGAAGCTCCAGTGCAGAACAGGAAAATACAGACGTGGGCATTGAATCTACAGGGATACAATACGAAAATTGAATACATTCCAGGTAGGATTAACACATGCGCTGATTTATTATCTAGGATTCCCTACCCACAGTCGTCAGGTGACACAGAAGATGAAGGAGAACCAGAGATTGACGATCGAAACTGGCAAGTAAATATTTTAGATTCTGCCATAATAAATGGAGAAGACTTTGAGAGTTTACCATCGGATCAGGAGGCTGAACATAGAGTGGAAGAAGACCCACATTTAGCACAGTTTAGTATGAAAGAAGAACAGGAATTAGATCCAAAAGTCTTACAAATAAAACAGAAATTAAGTGAAACGGAGGAGAACAAATATAAGAAGAATTTTTTGGTTTTACAAGAGGATGGACAGTTATACTATATGTGTGAAAGGAACGAACAGCTAAGGAAATATATTCCAAAACATTTAGAAAATGAAGTTTTAAAAGCATATCACAATGAAAATGGACATCTCGGTCGGGATAAATTGGTGAAAGCACTTACGAGTAAATATTATTGGCCAAACTTATTTAGATCTGCTTGCAAATATGTGGATACGTGTGAAAGATGCAGGTTAAGGAATATGAAAACAATTAAGTGTCCTTTGCAAGATACAGATATTCCTCAGTTCCCTATGCAGAAAATTAGTTTAGATATATCGGGTCCTCACCCTAGAACATTGTCAGGGAATGTATATTTAATTCATATAGTAGACGTTTACAGTCTTTGGCCAGAAGTTTATGCAATTCCAGATAAGAGCGCTGATACTGTCATTAATATTTTTTTACAGGAGTTTGTACCAAGATTTAGTTGTCCACAGATTATACTTACAGATAATGGTAGAGAATTTGTGAATAAGAAATTTGAAAAATTATTGAAGGATTTAAATATAAAACATGTAAAGACCTCATACTATAGACCTTCTTCAAATGCTAGAAACGAACGACAACACCGGACGTTATATGATATTATAGCAAAGATTGTGGATGAACATGAAAAAGACTGGGATTTATTTTTGGGACCAGCGCTTAGCGCCATACGTACAAATCAAAATGTGAGCACAGGCTTTTCACCATTTTATTTAATACACGGGAGAGAACCAATATTACCAATAGATAATCTCTTAAAACCAAGACGGAAGTATATGGGAGAAGACTTTCAGGAGACCATTATACAAGAAATGCATAAAGCACACATGAGGTTGAAGAATAATATAGTTAAAGCTAGAGAAAGACAGAAAAAGTACAAAAACCTGAATACAAAGTTACAGGAGTTTAAAGTAGGAGATAGAGTGTATTACAAAAAGCATAGAAGGAACTCTAAGTTTGATGATCGTTGGGTCCCAGGTTATTATGTCATAGAAAGGCTAGGAAATGTGTCGTATAATATTAAGAACCAGGTGACGGGACATGTGGCAAGGGCACACGTGGAACACTTAAGAAGAGATGATGATGAGAAGGAAAATGATAATTATAATAATAATTATTGTTCAGACACCGGATACTTAGATGAACGAGTCGTTAGGGGAACTACAATAACCCCAGCTTTTAGAAAAGATCCGACACACAGTCAGTTAAAAACAGCTTCAGGTTACGATGATACTCAAGAACAAACAATACCGAAAACGATAGTAGGAGAAAAGTTGAATGAGACCCATTGTGATAGTATAGAGTCTATGGAAGAAGAAGTAAGTGCTCCATTTAAAAATACTAGACAAGCAACAAAAAGAAGAATGGATAAACAAAGAGAAAGAGAAGTGAAAAGACAGAGGAGAATTAGAGAGTATTCAACAAGTGGTGAAGAAATGCCTTTACTAGAAAGATCCTTAAGAAATAGTGATAGACAAATTAGATGGGATATTGAACGGAAGAGATTAGCGGCTGCTAACGAGAGAAATACAGATGAAGAAGAAGAAATGGATGAGAAATCAGAGTCAATTAGTAGTATGGAGGAGGATGATAGATTATACGGGGAGGATGATATTGATGTAGAGATAGCATTGATACAGAGAAACTTGGAGTTGTTGAAGAAGTGGAAACGTAAGAGATAAATTGATAGAAAATATTGCAGATTGCAAGATGTAAGTTTCAGGCTTTATGGAAAGAGATACCTGATGAAGTGTGTGAGACGGTGGAAATGGAAAAGGCTTCTGTTGATACTTTTTATAAATGATCTGGAGGAGTAGTCAAACAATGGATGTAGGTTCGACTGAGGTATATATATATATATATATTGTTCTCTCAGTGACGGAATTGCTAGTTGATATTATGTTTTGGTTTCTTATTGGATGGATAAGTTAATCAATGGTACAGCAGGTAGTTGTACTATATAGTAAATAGACAAGTTTTTACTGCTGCTAGGAATATCGTGGTGTATGGTAATGATTAAGTAGTTATAGGAATTTGTCCACGAGAAGCAATTGGGGTGTAGATAATACGGCCATTGTTAGTTAAAGGCTTGGACGAAAAGAACAGATATTGTTTTAAATTAGAATTTGGTCTGTAAATAACAGATATAGATATATATAGACCTGGCGGTGAATGGTTTCAATTTCTTGCTTATAAAAACAATAGAGTGACTTGAGTGAATAGATATGACTTACGTTGATTCGTATAGGAGGAAAATTTTGCTTGGTTACTTTAAGTAGATAATTCTATGTGAATTATAATTTTTTTTGAAGAACTTCTCTTTAGCGAGAAGACACTTGTTTTATTGAGTCTGAGTTTGTAATGCCTCATATATAATATGTTTTTTCTTTGCTTAATTTGCTTCTGTAATATGATTGTTGTTACTTGATTTTAGAATAGGGTTATTGTGTTCTTAGACTTTTACGTACAAACTGTTGGTCCGTAAAAGAGACCAATAGTGTTAGGTAGTATTAGAAAATTTTATTTTGGTTTGATAAGATGCATGTTGTATTATTTTAAAATCTGTTTTCTTTGAATGAGTTGGGGGATATCTTGTTTTGACTTTATTTCGTTTAAGTTAATTAAGTTGTTTGGTGTATTAGGTTACATAGTTATAAATTTAATTAAGTAAGTTAATTTTCAAGTAGTTATGGTGTTGGCTGGAATAAAGAAAATAATATGAGGGCTAACAGAGAGACACGTACTGAGGGCTAATAGAGAGACATATAGATAGTCGTCATGAAGAGGTTCTTATGGATATGAAATGTTAGAAAATAGGAGCTACATTAAAGTCAGCATTATAGGAGGGGGGGGGGACTGTGAATGGCAGCATATAAATGGGAGTGTTTATATAAATATTATGGGAAGTGAGGGGGAAAGAAATAGGTGCTGTGAAAAACCAGCGTTAATTAAATTGATAATGTTCATAGAATATGAACATTGGCTCATGGTGAAAGGTGAGGTGACGGAAATATAGACAAGATTGTGGGTGGCAATATAAATGTTATATATATATAAATGTTGAGAAAACGTATGTCAACTTGGTTTATAGAGAACAAAGATCTATTTTCATAAGACGTATTTTTTAAAAATATTTGTTGTACAAATTTTTTTTATTGGCATGGGAGGTAAATGTGGTTGTGTGGACTATGCATTGCTTTATGTAAATGTGATCACGTTGTCTTTTCATCCTTTATGCTTATCACTGGGTACGCACCCCTTCTTTGCTTTTCTAAGTATGTTGTTGTTCTGGTTGGCTTGTGTTGTGAGAAAGCGAGGGATTTTATAATGCCATGTGTACAATAACGATTATACGAACTATTCTTCTTATGATATGTATATTTGATACAGAAACGAGCCAAGAAGGGACCAGAAATATATATATAGTGGATGGCTATATAGTTTGAAGAAATAGATTTGGTTACTTAACATAAAGTGCTTTGGGGAGGTTTGGGAACTGTAAGAAAGACTGTTTGGTTTAAAAGAGTTACCATACGTGGTATGATATATTGTACAAAGCAAAATCGAAGAAATAGTTTATAGTAGGTTACTAGGGTGATAATATGACATGGAAGAAGGGTTAAATGATATAATATATACTCAAATTTGAGTTGGGTTGGGGAAGATTAGAGGAAATGTGGGAGTTAAAGGAAAAGAAGGAATAGAGTAAGAGAGTTGGGAATAAAGAATTTTTCCTTTAGAGGAAAAATTCTTTAGAAAACATAGGGAGGTGTAACAGAGGAAGGGGTTTTGGTAGTATTTAGGTGGGAAACGACTACAGCACGATTGAGCATCGGGGTCGAACGAGAGGAGAGATGCTCAAGTCGTGACGTGGTTTGTTGTCAAAGAGGCAGTTACCATCAAGCTAGAGAACCAGAAGGTCGCCAACTTAGATCCGGCTGTCATCTATAGTATTAAACACTTTTAACAAGAAGTAAATGAGTTCCGTCAATTATATAATTTCACCTTGTTACACATACCCCCCCCCCCCCTTTTCAATGTTGATTCCTTCCATATCTTCAATATTTCTGAAAATATTTTCACTGTACAGGGAAAACAGATCTGGAGACATTACACATCCCAGGGTACTATATTGGCAGAAAATGACAGTTTTGACATGATGGCAGTACCCAGATCTGCTTACTGGAAAGTTTGTGTGGCGTGTTATTCTGCATGGATGTGAATGCTGCACCATTAGTATGAAATGGTGAGGAAACTGAGGAAAGTGGGGATGTGGTTTTCAAGAGGAATGTTGAGAATAGTGTCGATAGAGAAGTAAACACATGCAGCAATGTCACTAGCCTATGCTGTTACAACATCACTCATTAAAATAGTACGGGAGAGATATACGGAATGAGGCACAATAAAAGTGGTGGAGTATAGACATTAGCATTACATAGGGGAAATGCTAATTATGAGAAGTGGGGGAATAAAGAGAAAGATATGTGTGGATGGCTTACATATCTTAGTAACAAATAATTAGACTGGTCTAGACACATTTTGGTGTCTTAAATGTTATAGCTGTTCTTATGTAATTTTGTGTTGGTGATTCCACAAAAGTACTCAGATGTTTATTTCCTATCAGCTCTAGTTTTTGAGATAACTAAGAATGACCTTCTTGGTAGGGCAGTTGTTATGTACAGACCTAGAGTTAAGTGCCATCAGTGGCATTTTGATTGTAACCTGCATTCATAGTATATGTAATTACTGTGTATTTATCGCCTTCATATAAAACAACTAAAATGTATAAAAACTTTATCACTAGCATTTTTAATATCTGTAGTCAACACACACAAAGCTTCTTTTCGAAGACTGAAATGTGATATCCTTGGACAGTCATGCTTAATGGCTCAACAGTAATCTGCCATCACGTGGGCATCCCAAAGTCCCTGGTATTTCTCTTCCATTGTTTTTATATTTGTGTGAAATCTTTCACCTGGCTACTCACTAATGTCGCCAAGATTCTCGGGAAAGAAATGTACATGGTTATGGAGGTAGATACGTTTTACAAAAACTCGACTGCATGTTTTCAGCTAATTCAGAATAATTGTCTGCTTTAAAGGTATCCGGATAAATTTGCGCAACTAAAACAAATGATGACCATGCTGTGAACTCTGTTATGTTTATCGAATCAATAAAATATGGATCGTTTATTAACTTTCTAATTTGAGGTCCATCTAAAATTTTAAGTTTTTCTATGCTCAATTGCGAAAACTTTCTGCATAAATAATTAAAACAGGTACCATGTTTGTTCTGTGCCTTAACAGGCTGCTTAATCAAGCCAAGTTTTATTGTAATGGTGGCAGTAGAGCTCTTTTTCGATCAATGGGAGGCTTGTTGACAATATTTTCTTCTCCAACATTAAATTCATCTCTCAGCAGCCACTATTTCTTTGTCCAGTGCGTATCTTTTGCCCTGTTATCCCACAAACATATAAAGCACGGATATTTTGTGAATCCCTATTGCTGTCCTAGTTAGAAGTCCGTCATTTTAAGATCTACACAAATGATCCAGTTATGTTCTAAATAATTCAATGTTTAGAGAACTGTGCTTATCGTAGCATACTCCTCCTTCATTGTAGTAGAATGGGCAATTGAAATTGAGCTATATTTGTTACCTTTGTGTAAGAGAACACGTTTCAAACTTATTTTAGAGGTGTCAATGAAAAGTCGCCATTCATCTGGTATATAACTTACACCCATTTCATTTACAAGACCTCCTACATTAGTACAAATCACCAAGGTTGTTTTCTTTTCGAAAGAAAGAAAACCTTGTTTTCTTGCAGCGATAAAATGTAACTTTTGTTTCAGCAGTTTTCTTTCAATCTTGAAGCTAAAAGTTCTGAAGATTCCTTAAAGAGATATAGATCTTGGATTAGATCATTCAATTCACGCTGGTCGAAGCTTTGAGCAGCTGGAAAATGATCTTGTAAATCACTATCACTGTTACTTGTCGTTCAACATGCCACTGCTGTTTCATCTTCTAGCAGTGAATCCGAAATCTGACTGAAAGTTGGAAATGCTATGTTATCTCCGTGTGAAACAGGTTATCTAACAGAATCTAAATCTGGATATTTCCATTTCTTTGTGATTTTCCCCCCATTAATTATTCCCGTAATATTGACAACACATAAAAAACAGTCATCAGTGTGGTTCTTGGGCTCTCTTCAAACCATAAGAATTCCAAATTTTGTAAGGGACTAGAAAGCAATAGTGTTTTATTTTTCCGGAACCATATATAGAGAATACTGTAATAATATTAACTAAATACATAAATGCCTGAATCTCAAAAACTAGAGCGGCTACAGATAAACAAATGTGATATTTGAATTTAGCAGGCCTCGTTTATGCAAAATCAGGTGTAAAATGTTTGGCACCAAAAACAAAATATTTGTGTAGGGTTTTGTTATAAAATGAACACCAACGTCATCAAACTATCATACCTAGGGAGGTCAATATGGCCAAATGAGTAAGATCGCTCGCTCTTAAACTTCCAGTGTCCTGATGTCGAAGTAGCGGGTTCAAGCAACTAAACCGATCAGTTAGACTAAAATGTTGACTTCTCGTCTTTGCCCTTGCGACGTAAATTACAAGGATTTCTGAAGTCCGTGTGGATTCGCCTGATGGCGGGGATTATTGCTGACAGGGAAAGTTAATCTACACGCACACATTCGCTGACGAAGGCTTTGACCGCAAAGTTCATTTTCTTACTTGTAATCATCTTCTTGTGAAGCTTACCGTCTACTTCTCGTTTTTTGTTTTGTTTTGTTTTGTTTGTTTGTTTGTTTTTTTTTTTTTTTTTTTTTGGGGGGGGGGGGGGAGGGTGTGTGATTTATTTATTGTAACGTTGCATTCAACCCCATAATTCTTTAGCTTTATGTGCATTCTTGACAAGTTTACTTTCAGTAAGTTTCCATTGCTTGAAAGAAGAAAGGGTAACCAAAATTAAAGTTTGTTATTTAGACTATTTCACATGCTGTGACCAATTCGATTCTCTTCTTCATTTCTATTTCACATCTGTCACAACAGTGTCACCAAGACAAGAGAGGCTGACATATTGGCGAAGATAAAAGTTAGTTGCATATCCTTTACAGGACGCAGCAGTCAACTCCAGCATTTTTTTGGGCTGTTCGTGATTCCTGGGCAAGTAAGAGTTCAGTAGTTTCTCATTGTTTTCTGAACGACCGGCACGCGTACCATTGTATGTAAAGCAACGCTAGACTGTCTGCTTTCAAATCACACGCAGCTGTGTTTGGAACGCTGTATGCTGGATTACGAATTGCATTCGTAACTCCTTCGCTACAGAACCGGTGAGAACAAGAGAAGCTGACAAATTGACCAAGACAAGATAGGCTGACAAATTGACCAAGACAAGATAGGCTGACAGATTGACCAAGACAAGATAAGCTGACAGATTGACCAAGACAAGATAGGCTGACAAATTGACCAAGACAAGATAGGCTGACAGATTGACCAAGACAAGATAGGCTGACAAATTGACCAAGACAAGATAGGCTGACAGATTGACCAAGACAAGATAGGCTGACAGATTGACCAAGACAAGGTAGGCTGACAGATTGACCAAGACAAGATAGGCTGACAAATTGACCAAGACAAGATAGGCTGACAGATTGACCAAGACAAGATAGGCTGACATATTGACCAAGACAAGATAGGCTGACAGATTGACCAAGACAAGATAGGCTGGCAGACTGACCAAGACAAGATAGGCTGACAAATTGACCAAGACAAGATAGGCTGACAGATTGACCAAGACAAGATAGGCTGACAGATTGACCAAGACAAGATAGGCTGGCAGACTGACCAAGACAAGATAGGCTGACATATTGACCAAGACAAGATAGGCTGACAGATTGACCAAGACAAGATAGGCTGACAGATTGACCAAGACAAGATAGGCTGACAGATTGACCAAGACAAGATAGGCTGACAAATTAACAACAGGGGGTACTGGAGCAGAAAGACCTTATTTTCCAGTAACGTATAACCGAAATAACAATCTCTAGGCAGAAGAAAATCTTCATTGCTTGACATGTTCGTTGTTTCGTTTCTTTATGTATATTTTAAATATTGGTTTCTCGATTGAGTTACGAATTATTATTTCCGTCTTCATTATAGTAATACTCAATCTATAATCATGGTTTATACTTGAAAACAATTTCAACAAGTTCTTTGAGATCTGTTTAGTTTCAGCTTGCAAGGCTATATTATCTGCATATTTAGAGATAAGATACTCTAATGCAGAGGTTCCCAAACCACGGCTCGTGGGCCACTTGTGGCCCGTCAGCTGTAAGAAAGTGGCACTCGAGGCCTCGTTGTTTAATATATTTTAATAATTAAAAAACAAAATGCACTCGGAGCGCCCCTTCAGCGTGCGATAATTTACTCTGCTCGAGGTTGTTATGCTTAAATATTATCTAAAGTGCCTATTAAGTTCACAACGAAAAGTTATGAAGTTCCCATATCCCAGCCTTGTCGACCAATCAGAGTGCGCAAGGCGCCATGTTGTCGTCTGTTACAACTGTGTAGCAGAGTCGGTAGTAATGTGTTGGACTCAGATATTTTCAAATAAAAATTTACCGTTAAAGCCGATAAACATAAGTGTGGAAAATCTAAAATCAAATAATGGTAAAAAGCGAAAATGTGAAGATGTTGCTTGTGAATTCAACGAAGATTAGACGGAGAAATTTATGTTTATGCCTAGCCGTAGTGGTAAACCAGTTTGCTTAATCTGCGGATTTTGTGTTTCTGTTACAAAAAAACATTTATTCTGGAACGACACTTCACGACCACACATTCAGACATGAATGCTCAATATCCGATCAATTCGGAGTCAAGAATAGATTTCATAGAGAAAGTTTTCTGACCTGGCAGCAGTCATTTTTCACTAAGCCCAACGAACAGATTAAGAGTGCTGTTGTTGCGTCGTACGAAGTCGCTCTTCTGTTAGCTCGCAAAAAGAAGCCGTTCACCGATGCAGAAGAAATAATCAAGCCTTCCCTTACAATTGCTGCTAGAATGCTTGGCGATAAATAGTGTGAAACAAAATTTGATCAGATTCCTTTCTCTAATAATACTATGGCCAGACGAGTTGAAGAATTAGCCAACGATGTTCATCGTCAATAGCAGCACATATCAAAAATTGTACATTTTTTTTTTCCATTGGCAGTGGATGAATCCACTGACATTTCTGACACAGATCAGGTTGCAGTTTTTGTTCCAGCAAAAAACGATAATTTTGAAGTCATTGAAGAATTACTAGGACTTGAATCAATGCATGCAACTACAAAAGGGACTTATCTGTTTGAAACTCTGAAGTTGTGTGTAGAGAAAAATAACATAGAATGGACCAAATTGGACAGTGTTATGCACCGACGGTGCTCTGGATGTGATGGGTAAAACGTCTGGATGTCTAGCATTACTGGAACAGTTTCTTGGCAGCACTATGTTAAAATATCATTGTACCATTTACCAAGAAGCTCTGCGTGGAAAGACTTTAAATCTGAAACATGTCATGGATGTTGTTCTGAGATGTGTGAACAAAATTTGAAGTAAGGCGCTCAACCGGCGTTAGTTCAGATGGTTTCTATCAGACCTAAATGAGAAATACGGCGAGCTACTGTTACACTGTGATGTCAGATGGCTATCTAAAGGGAAAGTTCTGTCACGTTTCTGGGCACTGAAAAATAGTGTCTATCTGTTTCTGTCTGGAAAAAAAAATGCATTGCCTACAGAACGGGAATGTCTGCTGAACAATGACTGGCTTAATGACCTGGCTTTTTTGGTGGACATCAAGTCTCATTTAACCTCTTTAAATGAAAGGATCCAGGGAAAAAACAAACTATTCACAAATTGTTACGATAATATTTCTTCATTTAAAATGAGACAACGACTGTTTATCGGACGCATAGAGATGTTTCCAACTTGTGGTGTCAAAGAAATTTGACTTCTTAATGTACAATGTAAAAGTTGAAAGTCTTCTGGATATCTTTCATTCGAGATTTCAAGAGTTCCCAAAAGAGGAGGATAATGTTGCCCTCTTCATAAATCCGTTCGTATTTCATGATGACAAGCTCTGTCAATTACAGCAAAACCTTCAGCACGAAGTAATTGATTTGAAAAGCAATTCTGCACTGAGATGTAAATTTCTGGAGCTGCCTGCTTCACCTTCAGCTGATCATATGATTTCATTCTGGCGACTATTGCCTGTCAAATAATTTGAACACTTGCGTTCATTCGCCCAGAGATACATTTGTCGTTTTGGTTCGACTTACAGATGCGAGCAGTCATTTTTCGCAATGACCGTTATAAAAAAAAACCAAAAAAACAAGTAACGTTCCAGACTCACCGACAGTAACTTAGCTGCTCTTATGACTTTGGGCACAGCAGATTTGTGCCCAGACATTGATAAACTGGATCTGAACTTAAGTAACTGGTTATGAAGAACAGTTATAATCGTAAATTAATTATATTAATAGCGATTTTCGAAACTGATTTAAAATGTATTGTTAAATGAACTTTTGATTTTAAACCAAAACATACCACAGTATAGTACCGACACTGACTGCCTTTACAGTTTTAGAATTTTGTTAACGAAAGTTAAGAAAGTTAAGAATGATATTGCACGACTTTTATAATTTTATAACACTGTGGTCCGCTTAACTGCCGAAAATAGTAGATAGTGCCCTCTGCGTGAAAAGCGTGGGAACCACTGCTCTAATGTCTTTAAAGTTTGATCATGAGAATCAGACTTTCGTTACATAGTCATTTTAGGTACTCGATAACGATAAGCTAGTTACATGAGCACTGCACATAAATGACATCGGGAGTTCTGGAGAACCCTAGACTCTATAGCAAGTGGGAACAATAACTACCAGCCAGACAGTTAACGAAGTGGAACGGTAGAAACATCATAAAGGCGTAGTACTTCAGAAGTCCCAGTAAAATTAGTTGCCATCGAAGAGCGAGTAAAATAAACCGAGAATATGAATTCAGCAGTATTTTCTACTCATGGGGTAATGAACGATAATATAGAGTTATTCACTAATTTCTGCCCAGTTAATCGATATATCCTTGGAGGAAGTGTATTTTCACATAAAGGTTAGTTTATATCCTTTATAGGACGTGGCAGTCAACCTCATCATTTTTTGGCTGCTCATCATTCCTGGGCAAGTTTACGTTCAGTAGTTTGTCATCGCTTTCTGAACGACCGACCCCATACCATTTCGTAAAATACCAACTCATGGCTGACTGCTGCCAAATCATCTGCAGCTGTGTTTGGAACGCGGTATGCGGGATTACGAACTGCGTCCGTAGCGCGTTAGCCACGGAGCCGGCATTTTTAAAGAATATAAAATAATATAATTAAATATTAATTTTAAGAAATTAAAAAAATTAATAAAATATAAAAAATACATAAATAACATAAAGTAATGCATCTTTACAGAATGGTATTATTACCACTCAAACAGGACGTACGGCGACTAGACTTCATCAACAAACAAATACATGCACACAACACAGCATATAGTACAGGAGAAGACCCTGCGGTGGTGGAACTACGGTAGTGTTGTGGAAATGTAAACAATATAAAATACAACAAAGTAATGCAGGATCTTCTCCTGTACTATATGTTGTGTTTCGTGCATATATTTGCAGATGAAGGATAGTCGCCACAACGTCGTGTATGTGTCGTAATTCTCTTCTGTAAAGCTGCATTACTTTGTGTTATTTTATACTGTTTACATTTCCACAGCTTTATCGCAGTTCCACCAAATGTTATACATAAATAACATGAACGTTAAAACAAAAGTTAGCTGCATATCCTTTACGGAAGTAGGAGTCAACCCCAATATTTTTTATCTGTTCGTGATTCCTGGGTAAGTTTACGTTCAGTAGTTTGCCATTGCTTTATGAACGATCGGCACCCAAAACATTAAATCAAATTAGAGACAAATCAATAACATGGAGGGGGGGGGGGACAAGAGCAGGACTGCAGGAGATAGGAAAAGACAGGAGGCTGGGGTTTAGTTGGTCGGGTACGTAAATTCCAATGAGAGATACGGAAGAAGAAGTAATTTCTTACACGCCAAGTGTGTTACTGGGTTCCATAATTTGGACAAAGAATCATCATCATCATCAAGTGCCATGCCGATAAATCTGTGCGGTCATGTTTCGCCATCTCACACGATCCCTAGAGTCATGAATCAGCTCTGTGTTCTTTTCTCGACCATGCCATGTTGCCAAGTCATGCAAATATTTACTTCTTTGCCTTCCACTTATTCTTTTGCCCTCAATCCTGCCAGTTGTCATCAAGTTTTTCAGCTTATTTCTCCTTATAAAGTGCCCACAAACTGTTGACTGTCTAGTCTAATTTGTATATTCAGTTTACGGTTTTCATTTGCTTCTTGTAGGACTGGATGCCTAGATACGTGGTATTTTGGGCAGCCTTGGAGTATACTGTCCTAAATTTGTCAACAAGGTAGAACTATTCTGCTGTGGGTTCATTCCTATTGCGACATACCATGTGACACAAGACGGCGGTGAAACAGAATGACTGTACTTCCCAGTTAGGGCCTACGTGTTACGTGTCATCTAACAAAATGAACCGAAAGGCCCTTGTTCAACCTCAGAATAACTATTACCTATTGGTCAAAACTGGACACGCTGCTGTCTCTAACTAATTACTTGCCATGGGCTGATGTTTAATCGTTGTAAGCGACCTTCGGTATTTTTCATGGGCTTATAAATTGCGCTACAAAACAACATGTCTGTTACCATATTGCCAACTTTTAAGTCATAACCGTGATACACCCCTACTTCCAATTGTCCGCCACCCATTTTAGTTTGGTCCAGACCTACTTTTTGTTTTGTCCAGACCTATTTTTGTTTTGTCCAGACCTATTTTTGTTTGGTCCAGACGTAGATTTTGTTGGGAACTGAACCTGTTAATCTCACAGTCGGGCTCACCAGACTTAGTATGAACACCTATACTTAGCTGAAATATTCAACAGCAATGAGTGCATGCAGACAACTACGTCTAAGTGCAGAACAGAGAGTAAACTTTTGTATTAAATACATATCACTAAGTTCTATTTTATAGAGGGATGAGAATTCTTGGAAGTTCAACGATACGGGAGCCTGCAGAATCTGCAGAAACAGCGAAGTTCACCAAGTCACATTGAACGTATTTGTGTAGGTGAATTCTGATACATCAAGTCACAGTGAACGTATTTGTGCAGGAGATTTCTTATATACTAAAATGGGTTTAAAGACGTAGCATGGACTTCATTGTGCCTGGTTTGAAACCCATTTGGCTCGGTCTATGCCTGGTTTTAACCCACTTTGCTCCGTCTATTCCTGGTTTTAACCAATTTGGCTCAGTCTGTGCTTGGTTTTAACCCATTTGGCTCGATCTATACCTGGTTTTAATCCATTTGGATCGGGCCGTGCCTGGTTTTAACCATTTGGCTTGCTCATGGTGTTAACCCATTGGACTCGGTCTATGCCTGGTTTTAACCCATTTGGCTCGGTATATGCCTGGTTTAAACCCATTTGGCTCTGCCTATTCTGCAGATTGGCCGGTCACAAGCGTCGTATAAAGCGCTTACTGCGTAGCTTCAGCGACGACCCCCAAGTGTCTCCGAAAATAATGCACTCATGAGCACAATGACAGAGTCAGGAATCGAACCCTCAACCACTTCGCCACAGAGACACCCGCTCTTTCTTATATACTTAGAAACAGGTACGATATATGTATAGAAGGATTTTCGTATACTAAGTCACACTGAAGATATATGTATAGGAGAATTATAAAATACAAAGCAACAGTGAAGATATATGTATAGGAGAATTATAAAATACAAAGCAACAGTGAAAATATATGTATAGGAGAATTATAAAATACAAAGCAACAGTGAAGATATATGTATAGGATTGCTTAAAAAGTCGCTTAAAAGTCGATAGGGTCGACTTCATTGCACCGGGTTTTATCCCATATGGCTCGGTCTCTTTCCGCAGCGCGGACAGCGTCGCACAAAGCACGGACTCCGCAGCTCTAGCTGACGATCCACAGGAGTCTCCGAAAAATTTAACTCGTGAACCGAAAGTTCGCAGCCCAGAATCGAACTCACAACCTTCGGAGCCCGAGTTAAACGGCTTAACCACTTCGCCATGAAGAGTCCCTATAGGGGTGTGAACTGTAGGATGAGCATTCTGTAGGATGAGAATTCTTGGAAGATCAACGATACGGGAGCCTGCATAATCTGCAGAAACAGCGAAGTTCACCTACAAAATGAATAGAATCATTCTCATATACTAAGTTACATTGAAGATATGTATATTACAGTATTGTGATATACAAAGTCACAGTGAAGACATATGTGTAGGAGAATTCTGATATACAAAGAGAGATTGGGAGAGAGAGGGCTGAGAGAACGAAGGAAGAGAGGGAGAGACGCAGAGGGGAGCGAGTGGGGCATAGAGTGGTGAGGAAAAGAAAGGGGAAGAGAGCGAGAGAGGAAGGAAGAAGGAGACAGAGCGAAGAAACAAGAGGGAGATATAGAGAGATAGCGAGAGGAAGAGAGAGAGCCAGAGAGATAGCGAGAGAGAGAGAGAGAGAGAGAGTGAGTGAGAGAGAGAGAGAGAGAGAGAGAGAGAGAGAGAGAGAGAGAGAGAGAGAGAGAGAGAGAAAGAGGCTGAATCGGTTAAAAATTCCCATACTCAGTAACAACTGAACAATTTCTGAGCTCTCCTATTTCTCTGAAATAAAATACACCCTTTTACAGAAAACTTTAGAAGCGCTGATTAAATATTCTTTGATCGTCAAAATAGATCTAGCTTATTGTAAATAAACGAATCTACATGTGTGTTTACGTGTTCTGACTCCATTCACTCCTTTAGCATGTACAGGAATAGCAGCATCAAAAGTTATATTTGGCCCGTAAGGCGAAAACAGTTTTCATGCTATTGTTGCTAACATTGCCAGACAGCTCGATACAATTCAAACGTCTATAGTTCGTATTTTTTGAAACCCTCAGTGCCCGAAAATTGTTCCTTCTAGGCTCTAAAAATGAGATTCCATCTTTAAGAAACGTGCTACATAATGTTCTCATTATGCTTTCTTGAATAAAAGAGACCGCACTTGTAAACAGAACTCACGTCCGTGATAGAGAGTCCCGGGCATTCTCGGCGCGAAATTTTGTTAGCCTATGGCGTGAGCGAGATTTTCATTTCTGGGAAAGCGACCGTGAGCAAAATCTGAAGTGATAAAAGCCCGGGTGCTTTTAAGGGCCAGAAATATAAATTAAATTTACAGCGCGTGTTTGTTGAAGGATGACTAAGGTTGGGCAAGTAATAAAACATCAAAATAAATAATAGAGAAAACAACGAAAACTGTGACAAAGAAAGGAGGTAGGTAAAGAAAACTAGAGAGTGAAAAACAGGGAATATCAGGGATTGGGTAATTATTAGGGATATTGAACATGAGAAATAAAGTATCAGGTACTGATTGGCATCATAAAGACACAAGGGAAGAAGCAAGTTTCAGAAGGCAGACTAGACAATAGAAGCATCGAAAGTTATATACCAGTGGTTCTCAACCTTTTTTGGCCCATGCCCCCCTTTACCATATGTTCAGAACGTCATTGCCGCCCCCCTTCAAATTTCCTCCCTATAAATCACCCCCCCCCCCCCACCTTTACACAGTATACATAAAAATGGAAGCTAAATTTAATAACACATACTATATTCTGATATCTCTAGACATCTACATAAAACGTGATTTACGGGTCTACTTACGTTATAAAACGAATTTCATTAGAGCCAGAAATACAGAACCGTAAAATTTAGAGGGAAAACGAATATCAAGTAACTGGTTCTTGTATTAATGCGATCTTGAAATAATCACCAAATAATCTTAATTCCCCCCCCCCCCCCCACCCCCGGAAACCCTAAAATTCCCCCTGGGGGGGGGGATTCCCCACCGGTTGAGAACCACTGTTATAGACACTCCAGACATCTAACACATTATATCCTAATGAAGACAGCCGTTGAAGGAAATGGTGTAAATCGACGGCCCCATTCGAAATCAGCCACAACGGATTTTAAAGCAGGGTGATTTGCGTTGGTTTTAAAAATGACATGAGTGTCGGTGGTTCAGAAAGTAATGGCTAACTTCTTTGATTTGCTCTTGATCCCAAATTGGGAGATAGGCCGTCAACCAACTCACTCCAAGTCGTCCTGTCATTAGCTATCAAATGCGGCTCCGACCATGTCCACCCCATATTATTCTTTTAGGTTTCTACTCTTCTTCTCTGTGTGTTTGTAGGTCTTCGTCCGTTTCGTTTGCCATGTGGATTCCTGACAAAGGCCTCTCCGGTTATACTGTTCTCAGGTATTCTCAATGTATTTCATATCCAGCACCAGCATCTTTTCTTCATCTCTTGGTTCACTGTTTTGTCTCTAGTCCTCTCCATTATCTCCACAATGGTGATTGTGTCTTACCATTGTATTCCTTCTATGTATGCAAGCTTCGTGCCGAGTGGCTTGCTTCGTTTCGGAAGTCACGGGTGGCAAGCATCGTCTGGATATTTTCTCCGGGGCATGCTGGTGTGTTGGGGAATGAACAGGCGGACAGATTGGCTGGCTCTGCAAAACTTGGTGGAGTATTGATGCATGATAAGGCAGACGTGGTTGCGGCCTTGTGGGAGCACGTGTACACCTCGGAGGAGCAAATGGATCACCATGGTCTGGCAAGAATGCGACAGCGAGGAGTGACGAGGGGATCTGGCCGATGCTCGACGCTCAGAGGAAAGGCGAGACGCACATATAATCAGATTGCTACTGGTACTAATGGGGTTGGAATTCTTCGCTGGCTGCTGATGATGGGGACGGAGCGCTTATGGGAATGCCCCGAATGCTGTGACGTCGGTTCCTAAATCAATCAATCAATCAATCAATCAATCAAAATCCTTCTATGTGTATGTGCAGGCACCAATTAGTGAATGTTTGTAGTTTATGTGTAATCATGTTAGTCGCTCTTCGTGCATCTGATGCATACAATAGCACTGATTTAACTTTAGAATTGATTATTCTAAGTTTGGTGCTAAGTTTAATTTTTTTTTGTTGATGTTACTTTCACAAATTCCACTGTGCTGTATAACATTGGTGATATCAAAGAAAAAGGTGACACCAACATGTGCAATACAAATATAAGGGAACGTTATTAACCAAGTTGATAATTTTAAAAACTAGGGGTATTTATAACATCAGATGCACAACATAAATTAAGAACATAATAGGACAAGCAAAAGCTGTATTTCAGAACATGACAAGAATCTTATGCAATAAGGTACTATCATCGAATGTAAGAAAGAGAGTGCTGAAGTGCTATATAGAACCTCTTTTGCTGTATGGTAGTGAATCTTGGAATATAAATAAATAAATTAGGAAGAACCTAGAAGCAACAGAGATGTAGTTCCTGAGACGAATGCTGCGAATTCCTTGGACTGACAAAAGTAACTAAAAACGATTGCCTGAAAGAGGCTAATGAAACTAGAACAGTATTACAGCAGTAAGATAGATACCAACAGCTTTCTTTGGTCATGTGATGAGTAAAGAGGCATTGAAGGTTTCACCATTGAAGATCATGTTATCATTTGCTTGATGTATTCTCTTTTACCTTTGTTTTTCCCATATGAATATTTAAAGCTAGCTGTAGAGACCTCCCTTCAAGTGTTATTAGTTTGTCATGCATCTGCTTTCGTGCATGAGACAAGAGGTAAAGTCGCCAGCCAAGTCCAGATCAAATGCCAAACTACTGAACGAAAACTTGCCTAGAAAATAACAAACAATCAATAAATGCTGGGATAGAGTGAGGCGTCCTGTAAAGGACATTCAAGAAACCTTAACTTAACATATCGCTATCATCTGCGTGATCTCTGATTGATACTTCTTTCATAATACCAAGAGTATACGACTTAGCAGCATTTGCTAACCATAAATTGCAAGGATTTTTCCCTGTTACTTCCATTTATGTCAGTCAATACTTCTGAATGTATTTCTTTCACAATATTATGTTCTGAAACACGACAACATTTATTTGTGGATACTGCATCAAATTTTCATAATAGCAATTCGCTGGTCTTGTCTCCATATAGTGAAATGACGAATGATGAATTCCAGAAGCCACTAAGGTGACAAAATATGTTAGGTCTGGAACCATACTCAAACACACTAATGGGACATAATTACATAGCAAACAACAAACTAACCAGCATAATATGGGTGCTCATCGAAACGCATTAATTTATTTATCTTTGGCTTGTGTGGCTGACATTTGACAAGAGTTGAACATCGAAGAAATCTGTCTCATACAAGGAACCGAGTCTCGGAAACTGAAATCATCATCATCATGTGCCATGCCGATAAGCGTGGGCGGTCATGTTTGCCATCTCACACGATCACCAGAGTCGTGGATCAGCTCAGTGTTCTTGTCTTGACAATACCACATGGCCAAGCCATCCAGATGTTTACTTCTCAGCCTTCCCCTTGTTATTTCTTACCGCCACCCCCCAAATCTTGCTAATTGTCACCAAGTTCTCCAGTTTATTTATTCTCATAAAGTGTCCAAAATTTGTGACTGTCTATGTCTAATTTCTCTGAAATACTTTGATGATATTAAACATCGCGGTGGTTTTAAAAGAACAATGATGGAAGGTAGCCGGTCTCCGTGGCAAATACGTTACGGACGTAGTTCGTAATGTCGCTAATCTGCGTTCTAAACACTGCTGTGACTGAATTGGCAGCAGATCGTGTCGCCCTGGGTTTTAAAGTGATACTATGGGAGCCGGTCGTTCAGAAAGCAATGGCAAACTACTGAACGTAAACTTGCCAAGATATCAACAACAGCAGTGGTGGTGCTGACAGCGATGTCCTGTAAATAGGATATGCAAATAATAATAATAATAATAATAATAATAATAATAATAATAATATTAATAATAACAGTAATAATAAATAAAGATGGAAGGTATGGATCAAGGAAGACCAGTCGGGATCGATCAAAAGAAGGTGGACACAGGACACTAATGACAACATGGGCATGAACATGAATGCGACGAAAATTGGAAAGGGGCTTGAATCTTATCGGGGAAGTGAAAGCGCCACTTGAAGATCTTTGACAGACCAGTGATAAAGCCACGTGAAGATCTTTGACAGACCAGTGATACAGCCACGTAAAGATCTTTGACAGATAAGTGATACAGCCACGTGAAGATCTTTGACAGATCAGTGATACAGCCACGTGAAGATCTTTGACAGATCCGTGATACAACCATGTGATGATCGTTGACAGATCAGTGATACAGCCACGTGAAGATCTTTGACAGATCAGTGATACAGCCACGCGAAGATCTTTGACAGATCAGTGATAAAGCCACGTGAAGATCTTTGACAGACCAGTGATACAGCCACGTGAAGATCTTTGACAGATCAGTGATACAACCATTGATGATCGTTGACAGATCAGTTATACATCCACGTGAAGATCTTTGACAGATCAGTGATACAGCCACGTGAAGATCTTTGACAGATCAGTGATACAGCCACGTGAAGATCTTTGACAGATCAGTGATACAGCCACGTGAACATCTTTGACAGATCAGTGATACAGCCACATGAAGATCTTTGACAGATCAGTGATACAGCCACGTGAAGATCTTTGACAGATCAGTGATACAGCCACGTGAACATCTTTGACAGATCAGTGATATAGCCACATGAAGGTCTTTGACAGATCAGTGATACAGCAACTGAAGATCTTTGACAGATCAGTGATACAGCCAAGTGAAGATCTTTGACAGATCCGCGGCAGAACCACGTGAAGTTCTTTGACAGATCAGTGACAAAACCACGTGAAGATGGGATGTCTTTGTCATAACACCCATATGGAGGATGTAAAACAGGAGAAGAAATGATTCGCCGAGGCGTGTACCTCACTTGGAAAAGTGGGGGGGGGGGGAGGGGGGAGAGAGAGAGAGAGAGAGAGAGAGAGAGAGAGAGAGAGAGAGAGAGAGAGAGAGAGAGAGAGAGAGAGGGGGGTAGTGTTAGCGCAGTGGCTAGTATGTTTGTTTGCCGTTAGTCATGTGTTCGAATTTATGTCAATGCTGAGATGTTTTTATTTTTATAACTGGCCTAGGCAGCCAGCTCTAAGATAGGTACCAGAAAATATTTTTGAGAAGTAATGGCGTCCGGTGTGATTCTGACCATATCATTAACAGGGAACCGATCGCTCTATAACATTATGAGCTAGCACCATATATCCGATAATCTGACGGTGTGTGAGTGGGTTCTTTACTTCTTTATATTACGCGTCTGGGATCAGTTTCATTTGTTTAGTGATCTAAGCAATTGCTGGGGCATAAATGGGTGTCCTCGTTAGTTCCCAATGAACTTCTTTGTATTTCACGCCCTACTAAGAAGTGCTGACATGCTGGTTCTGGATAGTTCGGTTTGTTGGTCGGTCTGTAGGCCCGTCGCTTGGTTTATGGCCGGCTGGTTGTGACATCTTTGTAAGATTGTGAATTCTAATTCTTAGTCCGAGTTTCGATAAATGTGCAAACGAACGGCCCTAAATAGAACGTGGCAGATCCATCATCACAACAAACCCGCCAAGTCTTCGCATCCGATACAGACTTTCTTGGCCAAAGACGATATTCTTTTGATTGTTCAGGCTCCCTACTCTACCGACATGGCTCCTTGTGATTCCCAGATATGAGAATATCTCTGAAAGGACCCGATTCGAGTCTTCAGAAGACATTATGCGAAACTCGATGGCCACGCGCTATTCCATTCTCACAGAGGCCTTCGTGAAATACTCCTAAAAATCGCGGGTAACAGAAGTGTGTACAGTCCATAGGAGAGTAATTTAGGGGTATTAAGGTTTCAGACGTGCAGGTCAGTAACAATTGTATTGTTATCCGCCAAAAGTCCAAGGCTGTTGTAACAGACCGCATATACATAATGATGCATGCTATTAATGCTCTATCTGTGGCAGGCTAGCCCATTTTGAAAGTTGGTCTAGGCGTAGCCTATTCTTCCTACTCTTTTCTATTGGTTGATTGGTAAACCCTTTGGAAGAGAGGCATATTTAAATAAGCAGTGATGTCCGTGAATGTGGGCAGATACAATGTCTATTGTATTTAGTTACTGTCGGTTTCATTGGCGGTTGTGGCTTAAGGGTTAGTGAATCGCAGATTCACAATTCCCCGAGTTATCGAGCCGAAAGTTCGAAATTAGCCACGAACTACTTAGAAGCAGATTGCTCTGCGTTGATTTCGTTGGTATCAGGAGTCGGCAGTTCAGAGAGCATTGACAAACTACTGAACTGTCTAGTAAATCACAAACCGCCAATAAATGCTGGGGTTGATAATGTTACGTCCTATGAAGGATGTGAAGCTAGCTTTTCTCCATAATATATTAACAAATCAAATTATTGCGTTGAGTTATGTGTGAGTGTTATTCACAGCTTTAAATAAATAACATAACAATAACCAGCTGCGTTTTGGGTATAAATGAGTGGATTAATAAAGCAAATAAATGAGTAAGTAAAGGGTCGTTTTACACGCTTTAAGGTACATTGGGCATATGGTGCTAGACTTAAAGTTGTAAAGACCAACCGGCACGCGGTGGCTGATGTGGTCAGTATAACACCGGCCGCCTTTACTTTATAAGATATTTCCAGGTGCCCGTTTTAAGCTGGGTCAATGTGGGAATCCAGGTAAATTTTTTATAATGCGGGTCATTCCACATTCGGATTGAGCCCATGACCCACTGGTCGACAGGCTGGAGTCTAGCCCGTACGCCACCTCAATGATTATGCATAAGTCCATTAATAAAACAGATAGAAAAAATTGAAACGTCCAAACAAATATTCCGGTAACTGTGAAAAACAAAAAGAAAACTGCCTATAGTATCTTGCGGTGTAGGACAGAGAGGTCTTGAGACTGGGGAATTAAGGTCGCCTGGCTAGTGCCGCGAACTGTGCAGGTTAGGGGCTTTGTTTTTGCCCCCGACAGAAAAAAAAATTCACTCCTCACCAAAGATTCGAACCCTGGTCTCCCAAAGGCGAACCCATTATTCTAGCTACTCGGCTAGCCGCTTTATTCATCCAGTAACTAGTCACATTTAAACAACACCAGAAAAACCAGTCACACGTAAATACATTTTCATTACTCTACTTGTTCATTGTCATTTCCGTTTCCGGTCTAAATTAAACTGAAAACTCAAGAATGACGCAATTTAGAGGACATAGTCTGATATCCATTCGACAGTTGAACAATGCGTGACCTACGCGTACTTCCTCTTACATCTTTCATCACTTTTGTTCAGTGTGTTTCACGAAATTCCTGGTTGTAGTCTTCACTCCAAAATGGCATGGAACACGGGGTAAATTAAAGTTATATTAAACAGAAGAAGAAAACGAAAGTTAAGGGAATGGAAAGGGAATGGTTAAGGGAAAGGTACTAAGGGAAAAAAAAAACTAAGGGAATGGTTCAGGGAAAGGTACTAAGTACAATCATGACATGGTAGATGTTGCCAGACTGTGTAAAGCAACATACAATTTTCATAACATAAATAAATGTTTTTATTGTTGTAGTTTATAACGTAACGAAACAGCAAACACATATGTCCAGAGTGTGCTTTACTGATTTAATTAACATATGGGGTGAAAAAGTAGTTCTTCCTTATCCTGCATTGATATCTTTATATTACACTTGGAAGTGTCCAAAACAATAATACTTTGATCGGTCGGTCGGTCGGTCGGTCTGTTGGTCATCGATCCATCGACCGGTTGGTTAATGGGTCTGTCTATCTGCCTGTCTGTCTTTCTACATGTCTGTCTATTTATCTATAAATCTCTTGACTGTCTGCCCGTCGGTCCGTCTGTCTCTGAATATGTCTGTCTATTATCGTATATCTTACAAACCACTATATTAAATATCAAAGTACCTCAAGGTTCTACACTTGGCCGGCCATTGTTTCCAGGTTCTACACTTGGTCGGCTAATGTTTCCAGGTTCTACACGTGGCCGGCTATTGTTTCCAGGTTCTACACTTGGTCGGCTAATGTTTCCAGGTTCTACACTTGGTCGGCTATTGTTTCCAGGTTCTACACTTGGTCGGCTATTGTTTGCAGGTTCTACACTTGGCCGGCTATTATTTGCAGGTTCTACACTTGGTCGGCTATTGTTTGCAGGTTCTACACTTGGCCGGCTATGGTTTCCAGGTTCTACACTTGGTCGGCTAATGTTTCCAGGTTCTACACCTGGCCGGCTATGGTTTGCAGATTCTACACTTGGCCGGCTATTGTTTCCAGGTTCTACACTTGGTCGGCTATTGTTTGCAGGTTCTACACTTGGTCGGCTATTCTTGCAGGTTCGACACTTGGTCGGCTATGGTTTCCAGGTTCTACACTTGGCCGGCCATTGTTTCCAGGTTCTACACTTGGTCGGCAATTGTTTCCAGGTTGGACACTTGGCCGGCTTTTGTTTTCAGGTTCTACACTTGGCCGGCTATTGTTTCCAGGTTCTACACTTGGCCGGCCATTGTTTCCAGGTTCTACACTTGGTCGGCTATTGTTTCCAGGTTCTACACTTGGCCGGCCATTGTTTCCAGGTTCTACACTTGGTCGGCTATTTTTGCAGGTTCGACACCTGGCCGGCCATTGTTTCCAGGTTCTACACTTGGCCGGCCATTGTTTCCAGGTTCTACACTTGGCCGGCTATTGTTTCCAGGTTCTACACTTGGTCGGCTGTTTTTGCAGGTTCGACACCTGGCCCGCTATTATATTCAACGTATATAAACGAGCTTCACCTGTCGTTGTCGGCGTCTTGTGATTTATTTGAAGACCACTGTTTAGTCTATGCAAGCGCTCATGCTTGTAGTGTGCTTGAATTGTCATGGCATCAATAAACCTCACAAATGTAATTTGGTGGAGCTGTGTCAACTACATGCAAACAATTGTTGATAAAATAACACACCCCATCCCAATAAACTGGGTAAACTAAAATGTACCTGACGAGATGCAGCGAAATATGCCAGGCAATAAATCGCGCAGTCTTTTCATTCGCATTCTTTCGCGCAGTCTTTTCGCGTTTCATTGTGTTTGTGTTTTCGTTATTTAAAAACCAAGAATTGTTGCCCCATAGTCTTTAATGTGTGAAGTGTTAGGCCGTCACCTATGTACGACCACAACATGTGAGGTCAGGTGACCAGTCCCTTGCTCATGGCCCAGACAACAAATACACACCTCAAAATGACAAAGAACCCGTCAGCTCTACAGTGCATTTCCATCTTGTTATTCCTTTTCGGCGTTTCATTTCCCTATAATGCATAGACCCTGAACTTAATCACGCCGAATACTCCTATCCTTTACTGTCTCCTTCTATGTCCTATCCATATTATTCATGTCTCTAATTCTAATTTTGCCCATGTGTTTTTAGATTTCTTTTTAATTTCTTTTGCCCTGCGAATTCCAGAAGAAGGACTTTCTGGCTATACTATTTACAAGTTTTCTCAATGCATGCCCTAGCATGCGTCTCTTTTCTGTGCTCTTAATTCGCTGTGATTTGTTTAGTTAGCCCTTTGGTGATTCAATCAAATCATTTGGATCCTTTTGTCCGAGCAGGCACCAGGTAATGAATGTTTCTAGTGTATCAGTAATTGTTTTAATCGTTCTCCATTTTGCTTATCTGTACAGCAATAATGACTCGGCGCTAGAGTTTGTTTCCATTTTTAATTTATTCTAATTTTATACCTCGCCAAACTTGTTACACAAACAACAAGAAAGGGTTGTCAGCTAGCATAAAATATTTTACCACTCTAATAGATCCATAATAATTGCTACTCTATATTATATTATCATTGCTCAAATTTAATCATTACAAAATTAATCACACTCCAGAAACGGACTGCAAGTTAACAAACATGACATCTATCTGTATACACTTCTGAGATTATACCGACAGACATGGCAAACTCCAAAATGTATTAACACATGCCCAGACCTCGGAAATAAATTACTATTTAATACTTAATTTAAGACTCTACATCACTGCACTAGCGACATTCCCACACATGATGCACCGCCTCTTCAAAAGCAACCGAAGCGTTCCCATCATATTTATTTCATTATCAATTCCGCCTGCCTTTTCAACTACAGTGTAAGTATCGGTCATACTCAATACTCACCTACTACCTTCTGGTCCAGTCTTTCCAGATATGGATACACCGTCTGTCCAGCTACACATTCCACCCAATCACACACAGCCTGCACCATGTTGGCATCATCATAAAGTAGCCCTCCTCCCAGAGTGGCATCATCAGCTAACGTGTCAGGTTGTTCATTGTCATGCACATCTTTTGGCACTCTCTATTACCACAATATTCAACAGTTGTAGATCTTTTGTGATTTCATAATTCTATACTCACTCGCCTGCATAACGTGGATTTTTTATATTATAACTTTCTAACCATATTCATGGCCTCTTTTTGATCTCACTATAGACAGAGAAGAGAGCTGGTGACAAAACACTTTGATGTCATGCTATTTTTTTTTTTTTTTTTCGGTTTCCTTCTGTCTGTTCATAATTGACCTCTTAATTTGTTACCAGTATTTTCGTTCTTTATTATTATAAGATCGTTTCCAACAGTTTGATCGCGTCATCATTTTTTTAATTTTTTCAAAAGCCTAGTATAACATGTACAGCATAAATATAAGCCTGTCTGTGTCTCTTTGGAACTCTATTAGTGTTCATAATGTGTTTGTTGCGTTGTTTGCACCTTTCATTCCAATTAATTCAAACAGTTTTTCACTAATTTCCATAATTATCTTCCTTCTTGCTCTTCTCACAATAATACTGAGTAGAAGTTTGGTGACATAGCTTTTGACGTTGACTATACGAGATTCCACGCATTCATTTGCTCCTGGTCTTTTGGGTAGCGCTATAAATATGCATTTTGAGGTTGGGTCGGAAGAGCTAGTTTAGTTTAGTCTAATTTAGTCGATGGATCAACATCACGGCACACGGGTGCAACCCATAAGTGCTCCGTTCTCCTCCTAACTCAAACCTGAGTCTGGAGAAACTCAGCTCAGTGCACGAACTCCGTAGCACCGGCGAGGATCCTGAAATACTTTGAGTAGATTTTTAACTCTAAATTTTGCCCGGACAGCGCCGTTAGACTACTCTTTTTCGATTTGCAACTGCAAAGGGATTTTTTACGTGCGCAACAATACACACGGGCGTCCGATCTCACTACCCAGAGACCAGGGGAAATTTTATTACTAGAAGTCCACAAGAAAAAATCCCGGTCGTCACTGGGGCTTGAACCCGAGACTTCCAGTACTCGAGGCGGACACCATACCTCGAGACCACGCATCCCCCACAAAAGAAAACTGTCTATCGTTTATATGGTCGGCCTTTTCCTCTGCTTCTATTTGGTCCATACATCATTGATTGTTGCGGTATATTGTTAGTTGGTAACCTAGTTACTTGGCCAAACCATTTAACTTGCAGTGTTCAGATGAAATCTAGCGCTGCTATATCTCCACTTTAGTCCTGATTTCTTCATGTCTGATTTTCTCTGAGAGAATGTTGGAGTAGCATCCACTTTAGTCCTGATTTCTTCATGTCTGATTTTCTCTGAGAGAATGTTGGAGTAGCATCCACTTTAGTCCTGATTTCTTCATGTCTGATTTTCTCTGAGAGAATGTTGGAGTAGCATCCACTTTAGTCCTGATTTCTTCATGTCTGATTTTCTCTGAGAGAATGTTGGAGTAGCATCCATTTTAGTCCTGATTTCTTCATTTCTGATGTTCTCTGAGAAAATATTGGAGTATCATGCACGCCCAAGTTGTCATATTTAAAAAGAACTATGTCTGTTTGTCACTCTACTTTCTGCTAATTTGTTGATCGATCGATTATTCGATCTGTCTGTTTGTAAGCCATGTCTTATTTTAACTGTGCTGATGTCATTGGCTGAGATTTCTTAATATATACTTTCCTTACTAGGGGATCAGGATCTCTTGATTATTACGAGGGGTTTGAAATGAAAACCCTAATTGTGTGTGTGTGTGTGTGTGTGTGTGTGTGTGTGCGTGCGTGTGTGTGTGTGTGTGTGTGTGTGTGTGTGTAAGTGTGTGTGTGTGTGTGTGTGTGTGTGTGTGCGTGCGTGTGTGTGTGTGTGTGTGTGTGTGTGTGTGTGTGTGTGTGTAAGTGTGTGTGTGTGTGTGTGTGTGTGTGTGTGTGTGTGTGTGTGTGTGAATATATTCTGAAAATCACAAAACAAGTGTATCATGAGTTATGAGTTATGAGCTAAGAGCAGACATCAATGTACGCAGGACGTGCCCAGTGTTCAACAGCCAGTGAAGAGTCATACTACTAATCGTTTCAATAGAAATCTGATTGAAACTTCTCCTAGTATTCCCTCTCAGTGTTGAGATTCATCCAGAACCCCTGCCGATTCACCCGTCGTATCATCCGTTCTACATACGGATACTCAGTTTGTTCCACACCTTTCTTCACCTGGTCCGACAGACACGAGAACACATATATCATTGTTCGATGTAGTCACCACTGGGTTCAATGCAAGTCCTCCAGCGCCGATAAAATGCTTAGATTCCTGTAGAAAAACAATTCTCTTGGTAGCGTGTGTAATCATTCATACACCACCTACTGTACCTCTTCATCGAACCGAAAGTTTTGGAAACTTCCTACTCCACTCATACACTTGCTAGACTGGCAGGCATGTATCGCCATGCTGGACCTCCAATCGTCGATGAACTTCTATAGGTTTCACCCTTTCACTAATTAAAAATAAAAAACAGTTAACAGAACGCCGCTCCTCTTTGATGCATGTCAAACGTGGGGCGGCCATCTTTAAACTTTTCTTATGACGTCACCGTGTTAGTGTGCACCGAGATGTCACGTGATTAACAAACTTGACATCCTTAACAACAATACTGACAGGATACAAAACAATGGAATGGTTATTGTAATTTCAATAACACTGTTAAGGTTTTCATTTGAAGCCGCCTCGTATAGCAGAGGTAACAGAAACCAGACGGTGGACAACTAAACAGTAATCAATCAATCATGTGCCATGCCGGAAAGCGTAGGCGGTCATGACTCGCCATTTCACTCGATCACCAGCGTCGTGGATCAGCTCAGTGTTTCTGTCTTGACCATGCCATGTGGCCAGACCATCCAGGTATTTACTTCTCGGTCTTCCCCTTGGTCTGTTCCCTTCGATCTTGCCAGTTGTCACTTTGTTCTCCAATCCATTTCTTCTCATAACATGTCCAAACCGTTTTGACTGTCTACGTCTAATTTCTCTAATCAATTTACGATTTTATTTGTCTCCTGTAGTACTTGGTCATTGGTTTTTCTGTCTGTCCATGGTATTCTTTGCATTTTCCTCAGAAACCACATTTCTGCAGTCATCAGATGTTTTTCAGCTTGACTGCACATTGTCCAATTTTCACATCCATACAAAAGACAGGCTCTATATAGCACCGCCACTCTTTTTCTCGTTTCAATTGACATTTTTTTAATGGTCAGTATGTTTTTCATCTTGCTAAAGGCTACTTTCGCCATGGCGATTCTTGTTCTAATCTCTTCAAGGCATCTCCCATAAGATGTTACACTGTTCCGAGATAATTGTACCGATTCACTTGTTGAAGAATATTCCCATTTACTTGTATATTACTTTGTGATGTTTCGTTCTTCCTAGTGACGACCATAATCTGTGTCTTTTTACAATTTAATTCTAACCTCCAGGTGTCCACTGTGTGCAACAATCTCATCTACTAATTGTTGCAGATCCTGCTCATTGTCTGCAATCAATACTGTACCATCTGCATATAAATAGCAAACAGTAATAGGAAATTACGAATATATTCACCAGCAGGCATAACCCATATATACTTAGCTAGAGTGTGATGTGCTATTTCTAAACCCATGTCCAGTGGCGTTGGTGATCAAATCTGTCCACATCCTTTTGCCTCTTGCCTGAGAATCATTTCTGAGACTAACGTTCCACTTTACAATGATTTCAAACTGTCTATCATCTTCTCTATTGGTCTCCCCATACCTTTCTTTCCCTCTAAATTTTCCGCTGTGACGACATACTCCAGTTTTCCTCTTCCCATGATATAGCTACAGAATGTGAACTGGTTTCTTCTGATGCGAGTAACCACTTCTCTTTCTTACTTAACGTCTATCAAGATATCTTCATTGCTCTTTCTACCGACCCTGTTTTCCCCCCTTCATTCTTCTATAAAACCATACCTCCGCAGAAGCCACATAATTCTTCACGTGGCTGCTTATTGTCAATATATCGGGATTGGCTCAATATAGCTCATAAAACCTTTTTTCCTCACCTGCATTAATACAGATAAATAGCAAAGAATAATCTTCATCTTGTGAAATGCTGCCTTTAATTGGGCTACTCTACATTTAACTTCCTTAATACGTGTTCAATCTGCTGTTGATAAAGTACCCACATACTTTAATGCATTAACTTATTTCAGATCCGTTCCATTCTCTTTGATGTTGCATTAGCGTATATTGTGTTTCAGTGTATACCCGGACCTTTTATATTCCTCCATGTACCTCAATGAAGTGTTCAGGAGAAATTAAAGACCCATAATGAGCTCTTTCTAATGTTTTTTTATATATTGGTATTTATTTTTGTAATGTTGTTCTTGATACCATCACTCCGTCTTGAACGTGTTCTTCCCCTAGCACTGTATGCATTATATTTCTTTCAACGCTGCTGTTTATGACAGGTGGTACCAAGACATTCCTGTGAGATGGCCAATCCATGTAATCTGTTCTTCTTTAACGAACTGCACAATTGGTTCAGACCTAGTCATCCTCTAATTTCCTCATTCCCAATTCTATATTGGCAGGCCGATAGAAGATATAATTGTCTACACAAAGAATGCCAAGACGAAACTAGGAGATATAAATCACTGCTTGAAGAATTGAAATGTGATCGCAAGGCAGCACGCATTTACTGATAGGAATGATATTTACTTATCTGTCATCTATTCCAACTTGAACCTTAGCTTTAGGTTCAAATTTATCTTTTAAAGTAGATTAATATTTTTCTCTTGAGTTTAGATTGTTTAGTATGAAAAAACGGGAGAGATGAAGAGTGGTTAGTGCGCTCGCCTACCAATACATCGGTAAGGGTTCAATACCTAACAGAGTCAGGATTATTGTGTCCGATCTGTGCAGGCCTGGAGTCAACCCAGAATCGTAAGAATGTATACCAGACAATGTTCCCATTTTTTTCTGGTAATTGTCGGGAGAGGAGGCAACGAACTGGGCATCTCTTCTCATAACTTCTGCTATGGGACCTCAATGACGTTTATGTTATAATCTATTCATCTGATTGTTTGAGATTCCTCCAGTGTTATAACCCGAGCTTCTGTGTTGTTTGGCACAAAGTCGTCGCTAGTTGATCAGCATTCTGACAATGTTTTCAAAGCACTCAGTTTGTTGTCTCTTTATAAATTCTGTCCATTTTGTAGTACCTATGTTGTTTCTCTTGTCATCAGTGATAATTCCATCTCCCTTACCAAAGTAGGTGTAAAAAGGATTTAAAACGCAAGAGGCTCGAGTTCATTGCATCCTTTTTTATCCCCTTCGGCGCGGTCTCATTTTAGAGGGCGGCCAGCCGAAAGCGTCGAACAGAGCATGAACTCTGTTGCTCCAGCGACGACCATCAGGATTCTCCGGGAAAACAGCACTCGTAAACAGAACAATGTATCCCGGAATCGAACCCACGACATCCGGAGCGCGAATCAGGCGGCGTCACCACTAGGCCACGGAGACTCCCAACTCGACGAAATAAAAAGCTCAACTGCATCCCAATATGGTGTAGAACGGCAAACACATCGCGTATGACACTGATAACGGTGAGTACCTCTGGGGTGCACTTTGAGTTTAGCTAAAGTACCACAGAGTACGCTGACCTGCTGACCCGAAGGTCATGTGTTCGAGCTCCATCGACGCTGATTGTCTTAACTGATATTTGCTTTCAGGTAGATAGAGCTTTACATGGGTACCTGGACACGTCACGGGATGTACTGTCGGCTGACGTGATTTTGAAGACATCCCCCACCGAGTGCTGAGTGTTCTAGAAAGCTGGAGACTACACCATATATCCCATATCCCTCTAGGCCTCACAAATAGTTCATTGACCTTTACTTACCGGCTCCGTGGCGAAGGCGTTACGAACGCAGTTCGTAATTCCGTATACCACGTTCGAAACACAACTACGGGCTATTTGCAAGTAGACCGCCTTGTGTTGGTTTTCATACAATGCTATGCGTGCTGGTTGTTCAGAAAGCAATGGCGAACTACTGAAGTAAACTTGCCAAGGGATTACAAACAGCCAAAATTGTTGAGGTTGACTGCGACGTCTTGGACGCAGTCCAAATTCATGGTGTGGTGGAGAGCAATGGAAAACTACCATATTGTTTACCCGGACACTCATGGTGGCATTAAAGACACCCTGATCATGACCTCGTCAGAGATCGAGTCTTTCCGATGAGCCTTGATTAGAGTGATGTTCCCCCCCCCCCCCCAAAAAAAAAAAGCAAAAAAAAAAAAATACCTGCTACATGACGATGCTGGAGATGATGAATGATTTTGACAACGATGCTGATTTTGACGATGATGAAGATGATGATGATGATGATGATGATGATGATGATGATGATGATGATGATGATGATGATGATGATGATGATGATGATGATGATGATGAGGACGATGGTGATGATGATCAGGAAGAAGAAACTCATTCAATGAGTTGCGTCAAATACTTTCCAAACTAATCTCTTACAAAACCCATCTTGGCGCAGTGGTATATTTATGGTAGCAGATTATAACATAGAGGCCAAAGTGGCCGAGAGTTTTCATGCGCTCACACTTAAACTTCCTGTGGACTGAAGGCGAGGTAGCTGGTTCATTTGGTTAGATGGACTTTAACGTTGACTTCTCGTTCAGAAAGCAATGGCAAACTAGTAAACTAAAAATTGCCTAGAACATCAACCTGGGACTGAAAGCAATGTCCTGCAAATGACATGAACCATGTCAGGGTGATGGTCAGATTGCCACGTGGAGACTGGGGCGGGATTCTGGGATGTCTTCTGAGTCTACTACAGTGGTTCTCAACCGGTGGGGAATTCCCCCCTAGGGGGGAATTTTAGGGTTTCCAGAGGGGGTGGGGGTGGGGAATGAAGATTATTTCAATATCGCGTTAATGGAAGAAGCGATTACTTGATATTGTTTTTCTCTTCACACTGAACGGTTCTGTACGTCTCACCTTTCTAAAATTCATTTTGTAAAGTAAGTAGACCCACAAATAACGTTTTATGTGGACGTCTAGACTTGTTTAAGTATGTGCTATTAAATTTAGCTTCCATTATTACATATACTGTGTAGGGGCGGGGCGAGATATTTAGGCAGGAAATACGAAAGGGGGGAATGACGTTCTGAAAATATGGTGAAGGGGGGCACGGGCCAAATTTTTAGGTAGGAAATACAAAAGGGGGAGGGGGAATGACATTCTGAAAATATGGTGAAGGGGGGCACGGGCCAAAAAAGGTTGAGAACCACTGGTCTACTAGATACAGTGCCGGGATTTGAAAGTGGCCGAGTTAAACACGAATCTTACCGGGTAAATCCAAAGGAAACGATATTCTTTCACCCACAACGTTAGAGGAGAAAACTGGAACCTACCATGAAAACTGGGTGGATCATAATAGGTAAACTGGAACAAACCGTGAAAGCTGGTTAGATTATATTAGAAAGTCTGGAATAAACTGTGATTGCTGGTTATATTATAATTGCATGATTGGAACATATCGTGAGAGCTGGTTAGTTTATATAAGAGAGACTTGGACATACCGTGAAAGATGATTAGATTATATTAGAGAGATTGGGACATATCGTGAAAGCTGGTTGGATTATTTTAGTGAGATTGAAGCATATCGTGAGAGCTGTTTAGCTGTACGTTAGAAGGACTGGAACAAACCGAGAAAGCTGTTTAGAGTACGTTAGAAGGACTGGAACAAACCGTGAAAGCTGGTTAGATTATATTAAAGAGATTGGGATATATCATGAAAGCTGGTTATATTGTGTTAGAAAGGCTGGAACAAACCGTGAAAGCTGGTTAGATTATGTTAGAAAGACTGGAACAAACAGTGAAAGCTGGTTAGATTATATTAAAGAGATTGGGACATATTATGAAAGCTGATTAGATTATATTTGAATGATTGGAACATAGTGAATAGTGAATAAACAATAGAAAGACCGAAGAAAATATCATGCAGCTTGGTTTTTAGAAAAAATGGGTTGGGGGAGGTTGGGGGGGGGGGGGGGAAGAGGAAACCCGAGGCAAATATCTGGGCAATCTTTCGTCATGACATGGTATCATGTAGCATGGACAATTAAGTTGGAAAGCGAGACTTATAAAGAGACACGATTGCAGAAGAGAGTCGGCACGACACTAGATGATGTTGATGCTAATGATGACAATGCATCGAGGACTACTGAGTGACAGGCCAGTCTACTCACCACAGTGGTTCCAGGTGTGTGTTTGTGTAGGTGACCTACATGTCTGTGGCTGACTTTATAAGAAATATTTTTAGAGACTGATGTAAGATGATGGGATCTACAGAAGCATTTCTTTTTCAACAGATCATATTGTGATAAATCAGACAGATCGAACGGACAGACAGACAGATAGCCAGACATATGGACGGACGGACGGGCGGACGGACAGACAGACAGACAGACATACGGACGAACGGGCGCGCGGGCGGACAGCCAGACGGACGGACGGACGGAAAAATAGACAAATAAACAGATAGAATACCTACATATAGACAAGAATGCAAATTAGCAATTACGCACACGGACCGATACACAGACAGGCTAATCAATAAGCAGTAAAGTGGAAACACATTCAGATAAACAGTCAAACATTCAGACAAGCAGACAAACATTCAGACAAACAATCAAGCATTCAAAGAAGCAGACACACATTCAGACAAACAATCAAGCGCTCAGATAAGCAGGCAAACATCCAGACCAGCAGATGAATGAACAGATACAAAACGTGGGATCTATTAAAAGTTCAGCCAAAATGAGTCGGACATTTCCCACTGTGACAGAAATGAGTTGCCGTCTCAATTGGTACTTTTTATAGAGGGTCCATGTTCTTGCCATCGATCAGAAGTATTTAGACATCGACCAGACATGGTCAGCTCTCCCTCCCCCTAGTGGGAGTTCGCCAGGATGCAAAGATTGCACGGATCTATACAGTGCAGTTTAACAACAAGAAAAGGAAACATATTTTTTAATGGCAACTGAGCTCTAGTCAGATTCTGGGTGATGGATAGAGCATCATATGCTGCGGGTAGAAAGATCTAGTGCTTTGACTAACAACGTTATCAGTAAGGAACGTGGAAGTGAAACTTCGAATTTGAAATCTCTTTAGCTTCTCGTTGGCCCACCAATATCTTATGCCAAACGGTCATGTCACTGTCTGTTGAAGTACCTTTCATGCCTACCCCCCCCCCCCCACCACATTGTTAGTATATCTCTTTAATTCTCATTGTTGTATGTTTGCTTGTGTGTGTGTATGTGTGTGTGTGTGTGCGCGCGCGCGCGCACGCTTGTGGGTGTCTTATATCTCTTTAGTTTTATTGCATTCGTTCTAATTGGTCTAGACGGTCTCCGTGGCCAAAGGCTTGCGAACTCTGGGAGCCAGTCGTTCAGAAAGCAATGGCAAACTACTGACCGTAAAAACTTGCCTAGTACATCAACAACAGCTGGAAAATGTGACTGCAACATCCTGCAAGGGATTTGCAACATTACAAAATGGGTCTATAAATACATAGCCAGCACCACATGCCCTGAAAGCCTTAGTAGTATGTTAGCTTGATGCTTGCCTGCCGACCCTGTGGTGTTAGGTTTGAATCGGGACGGAACTCCAAAATATGTGACCTGGGTTGACAGTTCGACTCATCCTAAAACGGGAACCAGAAAATGTCACATGACGTAAACCTGACCGGTGTATTATTGACCCCATCAGTCACCGAGTGTCGATTGGTAAAACTGACCGGTGTATTATTGACCCCATCAGTCACCGAGTGTCGATTGGTCTATACCAGTGGTTCTCAACCGGTGGGGAATTCCCCCGTAGGGGGGAATTTTGGGGTTTCCAGGGGGGAAATGAAGATTATTTCAAGATCGCGTTAATACAAGAAGCGATTACTTGATATTGTTTTTCCCTTCATACTTTACGGTTCTGTACGTATCACCTTTCTGAAATTCATTTTATAACGTAAGTAGATCCGCAAATCACGTTTTATGTAGACGTCTAGACTTGTTTTAGTATGTGCTATTAAATTTAGCTTCAATTATTACGTATACTGTGTATGGGCAGGGGGGAATTTTTAGAGAGGAAATACGAAAGGGGGGGAATGACGTTCTAAAAATATGGTGAGGGGGGAATGACGTCCTAAAAATATGGTGAAGGGGGGAACGGGCCAAAAAAGGTTGAGAACCACTGGTCTATACCAATGTGACTCTGGCACCATGTGCTCAAAGCGGCTAACTCGTGTACAAGGACATTTTGCTTACTTCATCAAAACGACAGAAGGTAGCCGTGGCCAAGTGTTCAAGTCATAGGCGTCGTGCTCTAGGGATCTTGGGTTCATTTTCGCGACCTACGACTTCCAGACCACGAGGGCAATTGTTCTGAACCCTAGGGTTCACCTCTGGAGATAAAGAGTTAATGCTTTGTGCTAGGCTCTCTACAAGCGACTTGCCTTTCTCCAGAGAAATACCAGTCCATATTAAAGTTAAACCCTGTGCAAGTCGATCCTTATTCGTGTAACCATTTAACTTGTAATAGTTGAATCCAAAAATGAGGAGACATTAACGTCACTCCTCCCAGTTTAAAATTGTTTTAAAGTACTCTTTTAAGCTACGGCTTAACTTGGCATTGTCATAAATTGCCATGATTTTCCATTCATTACCCTTCCCCCGGTATCCACCAACGCTGTTTTGTTTCAGAGTCCAGACATTTCAGTGATTAATTTTCAGATCAAGGGTAGTTACCCTTATCTCATGGTTTCAGTTAGAGGTTCTCAGCATGTATCGCTTCTGTCCCTTTTATGATCCCTGTGCATCAAAATTCTCTGGTGGATAGAATATACTTTACAGTCTATTTTAACATATAGTATTTTAACATAGAGTATTTCAACATATAGTTTTTTTCTATATTGAAATAACTAAAAAAGGGGTGTAAAGGACAAGAGAATAAACTTCACTGCACCGGGTATTATCCCATATGGCTCAGTCTCTTTCCGTAGCGTGGCACGAACTCCATGGCTCCCGCGACGGTCCCCAAGAGTCTCCAAGAAAATTGCATTCGTGAACCGAACGGCGTACCCAGGAATCGAACCCACAGCCTTCGAAACGCTAGGCAGGCGGTATAATCACTTCGCCGCGGAGAGTGGCTACAGAAACAACCAAACATATTCTACTATGTGTGGTCGAAGATAATCACAGATGGAAACAGTAACTCGGTGGCTACATGTAAGAATAGCCCGCGTGTTGATTTTACGGTTTGGAAGTTACGTTGACAATAACCATATGCATGGCGGACAATGGTTCGATATCAGCTCTCGTCGCTTGCTACAGAAGGGATAGTCTGGCACCTATTCCTGCGTGCACCCAGGTTTACATGCAAGGGGTCGTTCTAACACTTCATATCCCCACAACACGATCCTGCTCGAGAGATGCTTAACAAATAAGAGGGGACTTCAAATAGAAACCTGAAAAGTGTGATAGAAATTACAATACCTACGCCATTGTCTTGTAACATGTCAATATTGTTGTTAATGATGTCAAGAGTGTTAAACAAGCGAAATAACGATGCAGACGAACACGGTGACGTTATAAGAAAAGTTTAAAGATGGCTGCCGCACTTTTGACATGTACCAAAGAAAAGCAGCGTTCTGTTATCCGTTTTTTGTAATCAGTGAAACCTATAGAAATTCATCGGCGTATGAATGTCCAGTATGGTGATGTATGCCTGTCAGTACAGCAAGTGTATGAGTGGAGTGGGAAGTTTCAAAACGGCGTGACTACCGTAAAGTGGTACAGCATTTGATGCATGAGTGGTTACACACACGACCAAGATAATTTGTTTCTTCAGGTATCCAAGCACTTTATCGGCGCTGACGGACTTGCATTGAACGCATTGAAGGACTACATCGAAAAATCGCACATTTGTTCTTTATTTTTTCAGATATATATTCACAAAAATTTAAAACTAAAACAGTTAACGATTGCATATGAAGATCCCTCATAACATACTCCAAAAATTGGCATAATAATATATTCATGAAAAAACATTTGCGCAAAACATTATGTCCATTAAAGTCAGTAATACTAACTTTTCTATTTTTATTATTATGTTGTTTTTTTTTCTATTCCTTTTTTTTATTTTTGCGTTCGCTCGCTTTGAGGTCAAGCATAGGCCATACACATGCTACTACTCCCGGTGCAATGGACTGATTTTAGCGTGTGAATTAGCTTTCCCAGTTACCAGTGTCGCTCGCCATCAAGCGAACCCACTCCGAAATCAAAGGCACTTTTAATGTACGTCCCCAAGTCAAGGACGAGGAGTCTACATTTTAGTCCAACTGACCGGTGTAGGGGTTGAACCAGATAACGTACCTATGAACCGCGGACCCTAAATACGAATATCCAAGAGATTTACAAGAAAGGGTTAAATAACCAAGTGGGAACCAGAGCATCCAGTCCACCAGAAAGCTGATGCATATTATCAACTGCGCCAGAGAGTTCAAGTAACAATAAAAGACTCAGTAATTTATAAAACGTTCTGAGAAATCACATTTGTAACAGAGTAAAGATAGGAGATAGCTGATGAATATAACTGTGAAAGTAGTAACATGACAGCTAAATCATGTTGCACTAGTGTTCAACAAATGAAGAGTACAGAAACTATTTTGGCCCACACTTGCACCATATGAACACAAACTCCATGAAGATGTCAACAATCTCAAGTTGACTGCCGCTTAAGAAGAAGATCCTATTAGAAACAAACTAATGATTACATATAGATGTTGTTCCTTCAGAAAATGTGTAAAATCATATAGACTGCTAAGAAGTCCTGCAATCAAATAATGCATGTATACCACGGATGACTACCAACATCAGGACGAAGACGCCAATCGCTATGGGGAATTCTGTAGGAAGAGAGCCTTGTCATAACCCGGTAGATCATATTATTAGAGTCTGTGGCTAAGAGAGAAAGACTATCACAGATGGGTTGTAATGGAGAAATATAATGACTTGTGCCCTGCGGCATGGCAGCTAATAATGGGCTCTCTAATGATTACTAATGTCAGATTTAGTACATAAAGACACGCCGACATACAGGGCGATGAACGCGTGGACCAGCTGGTAAACAATATACCAATAGATTTATTTGTTTTTTGTTTTATTTTTCGGCATTTGAGATTTAAACCTTAAACACTTCTGGCAACGCTGACAGTATTCGGGTCCGAACCTAAGGCCTTGTACACGTCAGTTTGGAAGCACTAGACTCGAGTTTCGCTCTCGTTTGAGCTCGTAAGCAGTGCATATCCTTGACTGGGCCCGGGATCAAACCCGGATCATTGGCGCGTGACATGGGTGTGTAACCACTAAACCACGCGGCACACGCTAGACGTGACCAAAATATCACACTAGACTATATAGCACTATGGCTCAAAATTTGCCCGATCGCCGCTACTGACATCCGTCAATCGTGGCCCCGAATGATCATGTCTTATCGACTGGCAAGGCACACCCGACCGCCTAAAGTCGAGCGAGCAATAATGAAATGGATTTTTTTTTTTTTTTCGGGACTTGAAATTTAAACCTTGAGCACAACCCACTACTGGCAACGCTGATCATATTCCGGTACGACAATGCACGCAGAAAGCAGCATGGGCAGGGCCGACATCATCAATGCAGTATGGACCCAACTGGCAGATAACGATGCGCCTTTAACGCTAGTCCGATTACACGAACTGGAGAGTAAAACCTGGCCAAGCACGTTAACGATGTCTTCGAGGGCGAGAGAGGCGGCATTACAACCAAATCTTCACGGGAACAGTGAGTAAAGACACTTTGAGGTGGCTGCTACTTCGGTTAACTGAGATCACTCAATGCGGGGATGTCGATCCTAACAACATAAGAAAACATGTATTATATAAACTCACCCCCCGGTAACAAATACACTCACCCCCTGGTGATCCTTCTCCAGGCCTCGCTTTGTTTTCTGTGACCAGATGTTTGTGACCAGGGTCGACCCGGTCCCACAAAATTGATACTAGACTAAGTTCTGAGACAGGGAGAGACAACAACCAGTCGTTCCGATTGACACGTATTCAAATCCCTGTCGATGCTGAGTGGTTTTTTTTTTTTTTCTTCCTTTTTTTAAATGAACTGATTGATGCCATGGGATGATTGATTGTCTTAAGCGACTTCGGGTATCTTCCATGGGCTTATATACAGTGGTTTTTCATATGCAACCCCCTTTAAGTTTATATACAATGCAACTTATCCTCTACTATAGTAGCCATTTTTAAGTCATATCTGTGACACACCCTTATTCCGCACTTTCCGTCATCCGTTTTTGTTTAGTTCAATCCTACGTTTTTTTCGCCCTGTTTCTGTTAATTGTCTGGGTTCCCTGGTCGACAGTGGGTACTGGGGTCTGTTCTGGGAAGTTATGGTGGCCGGTTTTATATTGACCACATCACCCAGCGAGTACCGATTGACCGTTAAAAGTATGAGGATAGCAATCATCAAAGCGTGTCAAAGGGTTCTGTACAGTTACTTTACTTTTTATGACATGATACCTCACATTTGGTAATTAAGGCCGTGCAATTCCATCACTCACTGATGCATTCTTGTAATATGACATTTGGTGGTAGTTAGCCTGCTTTGAGAACCACTGGTCTAAGCTACCGGAAACGGCAATATCTTTGCGCGAGGGACTATATTTAACGACGTAGAAAATGAGGTTAAATTAACGGTTTCCTCGGGATGGAGACGCAATCTATTTTCGCGCTCCGCGGATCTCCAAGTCTCCGAACTTGATATCGGCTTGAAAGTTTATGAAGCGAATCAGTTTACTGATCAGTAGTAAGCCAATAGATGAGTTGTTTATAAACGCTGAAAATTTATGGTTGTCTGCGGCCAGGAGATCCGGAGCGAATAATGGTTCTAATGGCACATTAAACTTAAATGTTAAACACTTAGGGTGTATTATCCACTCATAATGAAGCGGATTGATATAATTAGATGCAGAAGTGTCGTCTCAACAATAATGACTATGCTACACGTAGAGTCAGAAGACGTCTCAACAATGATTTCGACGCTACACGCGCAGTCAGGTGTAGGGTCAACACTGATGGTGTTAAACGCGGAGTAAGAAGGCAGCTTGGACGCCGTTACTTTTTCCCCCAAGCTCAGATCTAAGATCGTTGCAACTCTTTTACAAGACATCCCAATTAACCTCATTATTAGTCCGGCTGTTTGAGATTTTTTTCTTTAATTTTACTGTCAGTAATTTGCCATTGTTTTATGAAGAGAGCTCATACATTGTGAACATTAACACCACACAATCTGCTTTCAAATCTTCTGAGGCTAACTTCACACAGGGTAAGTCAGGGCTGTAAAGCTGCGTTCGCTACACCCAAGGCAATTAGTTGCACATCCTTTACATGGTGTCTCAGTCAACCCCAGCATTTTTGTTTACTGTTTGTGATTTCTTGTTAAGTTTACGTTCAGTAATTCGCCATTGCTTTCTGAACGACCTAGTCGATCATAGACCAATTGCCGACTAAAGCCTAGGGCTCAGTGTGCCATGCCATGACATGTTGCCTTTAGGTAGCATTTCCGCAGCCCAACATTCGCCGCTAACAGAAAGCAGACAGTACTCCGTAGTACCGTGTACTGTCATACGGTAGCCCAGTCACATCTGACTAAGACAGGACTTCTTCCACGACATCCCATTTTATTAGCTCTAACATTCCAGGTGCCATTTCTTGAGATTTTCCTGGATGAAAGAAAGTCGGAGGTTTAGAATCATTACGGCTTTCTCCACCTGATGCCATACCTTTTCTCGGAGAAGAGACTTCCTTCATCTTTGTCAGATGAGCTCTGTTTCATTCCTTTTCTATACACGTATTCATAATTGGATGTATTTTACAGCTAACGGTTTTTACTGGATTAGGTAGACAATCTCACCCCAACCCTCCTTAATCACCTATTACGACACATGCGATCGATTACAGAGTGACTATTCTTCGCCTTCCTTACTGGCAATGGTAAAACACGCCTTACGTCTCATTAAGTGTATGGTACTCATTTCATTCAATTAGTTCGACCTTCTGACTTAAATCAATGTTTGTTGCAATCCTAAAGAAATCATAAATCTTAGAATGCCATCAACATCGAATAATTAGCTTAACGAGCCGCTTCTGGCCGTTTTGTGTGTGTGCGTGGTTAAAACTGATCAACAAAAGGTTGGAAAAGTAGTAAAATAAGAAATAGAAGAAAACAGTATGGATTTGTAAAAGGCAAGGGTTCAACAAATGCTGGGAATATTAATATAACGTTCGATAGAAGTAAACAAAGAAATGACCACGAAAAAGTAAACAGAAACTAGGTTAATCGGATTACTTGTCTTATCCCAAGGTAAGTTTTCTGATATTTTGTCTGGTTTTGTTTGGCTGTCTTTTTTATTTGCTGGGTGATATAGATTTCTTTCGAAAATTTCGCCTTTATTTGTGCGGGTGGTTCCGTTAGTCGAGATTTCTAGTCATATAGTGTTTTTATTCGGGCTCTAGTATCAGCTTCGCAGCACACAACCACCTTTTCTTTTCAATGTCATTTTTTTTTTTTAAATTTAATGTAAGGATACAAAGATTATGATCATCTCCTATAAGAAAGAAATACCACAAAGTAAAATCTAAGTGAATAAGGGAATTCTTAAACTGGAGAATCTATACAAGTATCTTGAAGCAGTCTTAACTTATGATGGAAGATGCTTTGTAGGGAAAAGAACTAAAGAATCAACAGTAGCCTTTTGCGAGATGAAAAGATACATACATACAGGAGGGGATAGATGAGCCATTTAGGGTGTATACGGAGCGCTGTTTTCGTTTGTTAGGGAAATAGGGATGAGACACGTGAGAAATTCGGGGTTTGTGCGGAAGGTGGAGTAGGTTTGTTAGGAGGTCACAGGCAAGGGGTTTCGTGTAATGGTGCATACATGGGGATGGTGCTTAAATGGGGGATTGTGCATAGATGAAGGTGGGGCATAGAGGGGGTGGTACATATATAGGGGTTACGGCATAGATAGGAATGGTGCATAGATGGAGAAGATGAATGTACTGGAAAGGTGCATATATAGGGAACATGGCATAGATGGAAATGATGCATAGCTGGAAATGGTGCATAGATGGAAATTATGGCATGGATGAGAATGGTGCACAGATGGAGATGGTGCATATATTGAGATGGTGTATAGATGGAGATGATGCATAGATGGAGATGGTGCATAGATGGGAATGGTGCATAGATGGAGATACAGCATAGATGGGAGTCCAGCAAAGATTGAGATTATGGCATAGATAAAGATGGTGCGTAGATGGAGATGGTGTATAGATGGAAATGGTGCATAGATGGAGATGGTGCATAGATGGAGATGGTTCACAGATGGAGATGATGCATAGATTGAGATGGTGCATGGATTGAGATGGTGCTTAGATGGAGATGGTGCACAGATTGAGATGTGCATACATGGGAATCGTGCATCGATGGAGATTATGACATAGATGGGAGTGGCGCACAGACAGAGATGATCCATAGATGGAGATGGTGCATATATGGAGATGGTGCATCAATGGAGATGGTGCATAGATGGGAATGATACATGTGTATGAATTGTGGCATAGATGAGAATGGTGTGTGTGTGTGTGTATATATATATATATATATATATATATATATATATATATATATATATATATATATATATATATATATATATATATGTGTGTGTGTGTGTGTGTGCATAGATGGGAATCTATCGCCTCCTAACAAACCTACAACGCCTTCCGTACATACCCCAAATGTCTCATCTAGACCCTCCTATACCAAACCAACACAACCTTTCGTTCATACCCTAAATTTATCATCTATCCCCTCCTTATAAACCTATAGCACCTTCCGTAATACCCCAAATGTCTCACCTATCTTTCGTACATACCCCAACTGTTTCATCTCTTCCCTTGTCATTACATCCCTCTTTCCCAACACGGTGCTGTGTCAAATGACTTCCTGGTGACTTTATTACCGGAATATAACTGCCATCCAATGCCTAGAATACCTTGCAGTGTAGTACAGGGGAGTCTTGAGCATGAGCAATTAAGGC
The DNA here is from genome assembly GCA_963921405.1 of Cepaea hortensis. Taxonomy (NCBI): domain Eukaryota; kingdom Metazoa; phylum Mollusca; class Gastropoda; order Stylommatophora; family Helicidae; genus Cepaea; species Cepaea hortensis. The sequence continues at coordinate 50,034,461 of OY992883.1, read as the reverse complement.
CGCCTGGCTAGTGCAGTGGTCGCGAACTGTGCAGGTGTGGGTTTTCTTTGTTCTCCCGACAGAACAATATACACACCTTACTGAGGATTCAAACACTGATCTCCCCTACCGAAGGAGAACCCGACATTCAACTGTCGCTAAGTTGTGACGTTTATTTCTCCTTATAACGTGCCCAAAAATCGCTACTGTATATGTCTAGCTTCTCTGATAAATTTGCGGTTTGCATCTTTTTCTTGCTGGACTCAATTGGTTTGAGAGACTCATTGGTTTTTCTGTACGCCTATAATGTTCTTTGCATTTCTCTCAGAAACCACATTTCCGCTGACAGTTGACGTTTCTTCAACTTGTCTGCTCACAGTCCAAATTTCACACTTATTCAGTAACATAGTTTCTATATAATACTTTAACACTCTTTTACTAACTGCAATAGACAACATCTTATCTATCCCCTCCTAACAAACCGACACCACCTTCCGTACATACCCCAAATGTCTTATCTATCCCCTCAATAACAAACCTACACCGCCTTTCGTACATAACCCAAATGTCTCATCTATCCCCTCCTGTATGTATGTATCTTTTCATCTCGCAAAAGGCTACTGTTGATTCTTTATGTGCGTAGATGGGAATGATACATGTGTATGAATTGTGGCATAGATGAGAATGGTGTGTGTGTGTGTGTGTGTGTGTGTGTGTGTGTGTGTATATATATATATATATATATATAAGGATTGTGGCAAAGATGGGCATGGTGCCTAGATAGAGATGGTGTATAGATGGAGATGGTGCATAGATGGGAACGATGCATAGATGGGGATGGTGCATAGATGGGAACGATGCATAGATGGGGATGGTGCATAGATGGGAACGATGCATAGATGGGGATGGTGCATAGATGGGAACGATGCATAGATGGGGATGGTGTATAGATGGGAACGATGCATAGATGGGGATGGTGCATAGATGGGAATGTTGCACATATAGCGATTATGGCATAGATGTGAATGGTGCATATATAGGGATTGTGGCATAGATGGTAATGGTGTATAGATGAAGATGGTGCATAGATGGAGATGGTGCATAGATGGAGATGGTGCATAGATGGAGATGGTGCATAGATGGAGATGGTGCATCGGTAGAAATGGAGCATAGATAGGAATGATGCACTCATAAATGGGAATAGTGCATAGATGGGGATGGTGCATAGATTGGGATGGTGCATAGATGGGGATGGTGCATAGATTGGGATGGTGCATAGATGGAGATGGTGCATAGCTGGAGATGGTGCATTGATAGGAATGGTGCATACATGGAGATGGTGCATATATAGGAATGGTGCATAGATGGAGATGGTGCATATATAGGAGTGGCACATAGATAGAGATGGTGCATTGATAGGAATGGTGCATAGATAAAAATGGTGCATAGATAGAAATGGTGCATATATAAGGATTGTGGCATAGATGGAGATGGTGCATAGATAGGGATGTTGCATATATACGGTGGGTGGCTTAGATGGGGATGGTGCATAAATAGGGTTGGTGCATAGATGGAGATGATGCATAAATAGGGATGATGCATAGATAAGAATAGTGCTTAGATGTTGATGGCGCATGTTGATGATACATGATGGGGATGATACACAGATGGAATAATGCATAGTTGGGGCAGGTGGCATACATAGGGGAATAAATGTGGAAAGTGCATAGATGCCGACGGTCTTTACATACCTGCCACTCAGAAAATCCCATGCATTTTGCAATGAGGCATGAAATCCTGCCTAATGAACCCTTGAGCAAAGTTAACCCCGCAGACCCCAACATTTTCGTCACACTTGTCAACCTGATTCCTATCACGCACCGGCCGAATAAAAACAACCCCTGCCTCTTAAAATCACAAATTTCAGCAATAATTTATTGCATTTGCCTCCAAAAATGACATTTTCTCCGACAAGCCATTGCCACTTCGGGAAGCGCTTTCTGAAAATACAATTATTAAGGGCACACAACCGGAGAACTGTGTGTTTTTCACCCAAGCAAATTTTTCCTTGTGTCATTAATGGCTACAGACCATGCAGTGATAGTCATTAAAGTTGTTGGAAAGGGGAAGATGTATACGGGGCGATAAGGAGGAGGAGGAGGAGGGTGTTTTAGGTTAGGTTCCATTAACTCCTCGCCAGTCCCCCAGTGGAGCCTTTGTCCTCTAAGCCAGGGGTGGGCAAACTACGGCCCGCGGGCCGCATGCGGCCCGCCAAGTGATTTTATGCGGCCCGCGAGGGCATTTAGAAATAAAAAATTTTAATTTGTTTTTAAGTTATTTTGTTGAATTTTACAGAATTTCATGTACCATTATGATGAGTGTCAATATCAAACGTAAGATTGAAGATGAATGCCGTGTTTTTAATGATGAATGGACAACTAAGAATTGTTTTATAAAAGTTGGTAGCAAATCAGTTTGCTTGCTGTGTCGTGAGTCAGTGGCTGTCTTCAAGGAGTACAATTTAAAAAGACATTATCAAACAAAACATTCCAATTTCGAATACAATTTAACGACCGAAGAGAAGGAAAGGAAATGCCTTGAGTTGGTGGAAAAAATTGGAGAAACAGCAAACTGTTTTCACTAAACAGTCTTCAATTCAAGATGCTGCAACTGAAGCTAGCCTTGTGCTGTCACACAGAATTGTAAAACAGAACAAGCCATTTTCTGATGGTGAGTTCATCAAGGAATGTTTGCTAGATGCAGCAAACATTATGTGTCCGAAACAAAACAACAGATTTGACAACATTACTGTATCAAGGAGAACTGTGGTCAGACGTGTTGACAAGATCAGTGACAATTTGATGCATAAACTTCAAGATGCAAGTAAACAATTTTTGTGGTACTCTCTTGCATTGGATGAGAGTACCGATGTACATTATACTGCCCAATTATTGATATTTATACGTGGAATAAACACTTCTTTCAAACTCACTGAAGAGTTACTGAGTGTTGAGTCACTCAAAGACACAATTACAGGTCATGATATATTCAATGCTGTTACTAACTGTATTGAAAGAACTGGGTTGGTTTAGAACAAGATGGCAAGTGTTACAACTGACGGAGCTCGTGCTTTGACTGGAAAAAAATGTAGGTCTGGTAAAGTTGATAAGTGATAAGATTAAAGCAGAATATCCAGACCACACATTATTACCACTTCACTGTTTGATTCATCAAGAAAGTCTGTGTAAAACTGTTTTGAATATCAAGCATGTTATTGACCCAGTTGTCAGTGTCATCAACCTCATCAGATCAAGAGGACTTAATCACAGACAGTTCAAGGCATTACTTGACGATTTGGAAACTGAACATTCTGATGTCCTGAACCACACCAATGTTCGATGGCTGAGTCTCGGCAAGGTGTTGAGGCAAGTGTGGGAACTCAGAGAAGAAATAGTGATGTTCCTAGAGATGAAGGGCATTGCATGTGACTTTAATACTAACAGTGTCAATAAAGACTGGCAGTTAGACTGTTTGCCATTGAAATTATGGAAAAGTTAAATGAACTGAATGTCAAACTTCAGGGCAATGGTGTGTTTGCACATGAATTGTATGTATATGTAAAATTATTTCAGGCAAAACTCTCACTGTTCTCCAGACAAGCAAGTGAAAAAAGATTTTGTCACGTCCCTTTGCTGAAACAAGAAACCATTTCTGGTGAAATGACTGAAAAATACAATGCCCAATTAGATGCACTGATTGAAGAATTTGGATGGAGATTCCAAGATTTCAAGAAATTAGAGCCATAGTTCAATATTCTCAGTTCACCTTTTAGTGCAGAAGCTGATACAGCCACAGAGGACATAAAGTTGGGGCTGCTTGACTTACAAGCAGATCATGACCTGAAAGAGAAATTCAAGACAGATGGTTTGCTGGATTTCTATGGATGTTTATCACAAGAATCATTTCCCAACTTGAAAAACTTTGCAGCTAAACTTTTATCATTATTTGGGTCAACATACATTTGCGAACAAGCATTCTCTTGCTTGAAGATCAACAAATCTAAGAATAGATCTTTATTGTCGGACTGCAACTTGCATGCTGTCATGCGAATTGAACAAGTAAATTTGCTCCAGATTTCAAGAATATTGTCAAAAATTGCAAGCAGTTACATACATCTCATTAGAAATCAACAACTATAGTGGCAATGCAGTTGCTGTGTGTCTAAATTAAAGCCATCGATAGATAATAAAGAATATTTGTTATAATAACAAGTTGTAAAATCGTGTTAACAAATTAGTAAAAGTTTTTGTCTATACTGTCAAATATAATGTTTAAGTGTATAAGTAAAATAAAATTGCAATAATTAGTTATTTATACTGCTTAATAACCTATAAATAATTAATAATTACTTATTGTGATAGGTTGCTGTAAACAAAATGGATATATATATATATATATATATATATATATATATATATATATATATATGTGTGTGTGTGTGTGTGTGTGTGTGTGTGTGTGTGTGTGTGTGTGTATGCGGCCCGCCAATAGCTATACATTTGTCAATGCGGCCCTCCGCACGAAAAGTTTGCCCACCCCTGCTCTAAGCGATTCCAAACTGTACTATCATTTGCCATCTCCTGCATCTTTTTTTTTTTCTATGTGCTATCCCAATTATTTATATTATGGAGGTGGAAAGGTGGAAAGACGTACATTGGATGGTGGGTGGTGATTACCAACGTGAAAAGAAGTAAATTGGATGGTTGATAGTGTTTTTCAAGATCGAAAGAAGTAAATTGGCGATCGAGACTTCTTCCAACTTTCTCCACACCGCACCATTATTCTCCTAGATGAACATCCTTTCATTGCGATTAGCTGAGTTATTATTATTAATTTTGTTTCTTTCTTTAGACTTTTTCATGACTTGTTGGCTTCTGTAGCGAGAATATGCTACGGTATGAAATCGGCAGTCACATGCAACACTCTTTAGGGGGCATCTTATGACATGCTATGATAGGCTCAAGTGCCAGTATATCTTAATATCAATTTAATACGGTTATAATAACTGATCTTAGTTTTTCTACGAGCAGTATGATGATTCCATGCCGGCTTGTTTGGCCATGCAAGTAGGTTACCAACCAACAGTATACCACAACAAGCAATGCTATACAGACCAGAGGGAAGCAGAGGAAGAGGCCGACCACGTGAACGATGGACTCAGGGAATAACAGAGTTCATGGGAATATCGATACATGAAGCCCATAAGCGGGCACTCTCCCCCTGTTTATACTTCACCTCGACACCGCAAGGTACAAGAGGAGCATGATGAGATGAGATGAGATGAGAATAACTGATTGGTTTTCTGGCCAGGAAAGGAGCTGATAAGAAGGAATTTATTAATTTAATAATACGTATATTAAAAGAAACGATGCCGCACTCATCAAGTTCATCTTTATCAAAAATAGACACGTTGAACCTAATGGTGAGTTTACATGGCGAGTCCTTATCTGATTCAGTCCCGAACGATAATGTATCGCCAAATGTGACCTCCCATTTAGACAGAAGGACGATATATCGCCAAAATTCGGCCATCGTGTTATTTGTTTTATTTTGTGGTATCTTACGCAATTTCAGTGCTAACAGAATATAAATTTATATTATAATATTTGTTTTTAATTGTGTACCATGTTTAGTTACCGTATGACAGTAGACGGTACTACCTGCGTTCTGTTAGCGCCGAATGTTGGGCGGTGCTCACCAAACCCAACACCCCACATTGTGCTAACGGCTCTGGGCGGAGGAGTGCAATTAGGATGGTACACGCCTTACCCTAGTGCGAGTAAATGCAACCTAAAGACTAAATGCCATGGCAGGGCAGACCAGGCCCTAAGCCTTGGACGGCAACTGGTCAAGGATGGAAGCTCCGATAGGCGGACAGTTAGAGTATTGCTTTGCTGATCCGGCAGCTTGTCTTGTTCCAGAAGTATTGGTGAGACCTTTTCTCTGAGTAAGCTAGGCAGGCCGAGAGAGGTGATCATGCAGCATGGGCAACACATAGTCTCTAAATTCAGCCCAGGCTTTGTGTTATATGGAGAGGTATAACTCTATTTTACAAACTATCGTCTGTCAAGACGGCCAGGTGCCAGTAAGCCATGTTTAGTCCAAACCTACTTTTTGTTTGGCACTGAATCAGTTAAGGACTTCAAATTCACAAGAATAAATTGACAAACAATAGTTGTTACTCATAGAGCGAAAAAAGACAAGAAAATAAAGGACAAATTTGCTCGACGGTTGATGTAGTTAATTTCACAACGGCCGCCTTCATTTCCCAGGACACTTCGTTAGTAAAGTGACGTAAATGACCTTTTTCATGGCTCCAGACATATTCGGCATGTGTTGTTAAATCCATAATGTATAGACCAGTCGATTCTCATTGAGCGATGTGGTCAGTAGCAAGTCCGCCGCCTTTACTTCCCAAGGCATTTCCTGGTGCTTAGTTTGGGCTGGGTCGACCACGGGAACCCAGGATAGTTTTGAAAAAAAAAAAACAGAATAAGAATTTGGAACAAAAAAGTGAGATTTGAACACATGACAACAGTCACATCCAGCTACTCCAATGCCACGGCTTCCCGGAAAAATAAGTACAGACGAAATAATCAGAGGAGATTTTTATCAAGATATACTAAATACTGGAGAGTGAGTTCGAGGCGTGTGACATGAGGTGCTTACCTCTTTCAATAACAGAATGCTTCAGAACATATGCCCCCTAGAGGATTTAACCGTTAAAAAAAATATCAAGAATTATTGATTATTGCCTTCCTCTTCTATTCATCATCATCATGAGTATCATTATCATCATCCTCGTTTTCTTCCTTGTCTAGTTCCTAAGGTGGCAGACCTGGAGCAGACACCAACAGCCATGACTGTCCAATCGTCTTTGTTATCTCATATTTAGGTGACGTGGTGTTGCTTATATTATGTTTTGTTGCCAAACTGTTTAAATTTTCCGCTTACATCTGTCTTTGCATCTCTTTACCTCCCTCACCAATAATATTCCAATATAGGCTCATTTCTGCATTCCACCTTTTCTGTTGATATGCCTATAAAATCCCACCATAAGGCTAATTTCTACAGTCTACCTTATCTATTAATATGTCTATAATATACCACCGTAAGGCAAATTTCTATATACCAGATTTGCTGTTGATGTGCCTATAATATCTCACCATAAAGTTAATTTCTATATTCTACCTTTTCTGTTAATATGCCTATAATATCCCACAATAAGGTTTAGTTTAGTTTAGTTTAATTTCTACATCTCACCTTTTCTGTTGATACACTTCCTGTATATTTGATTTGCAGTTTTGGTAAATGACCTAATAACATGGAGACAGACACGGAATAGAGACTCCTGTCGCCGGGGATGATGCAAGCGACCTCTATAACAGACATGATAACGTGATGAGAGCTATGTCTGTAACAGACATGATAACGTGATGAGAGCTATTTCTGTAACACATATGAAAACGTGATGAAAGCTAGGCCTGTAACAGACATGATAACGTGATGAGAGCTATTTCTGTAACAGATATGATAACGTGATGAGAGCGACGTCGGTAACAGCCCTGATAACGTAGTGAGAATAACGTCTGTAACAAACATGATAACGTGATGAGAGCGACGTCTGTAACAGACATAATAACGCGGTGAAAGCGACGTCTGTAACAGACATGATAACGTAGTGAAAGATCGCGTACCCCGTAGAGCACTCAAACCTCAGCGTTTGTTTTCCTTGTTCTGCCCAGCATGTTCTCAACATTCTCATTAAAATCCAAATCTCCGCTCTCTTTGGTTATTTGTCATCATGTCATTACCCATTGTTTATTGTTCGCACCCATACAGAAGAACAGGAGACACGCAGACACACACACACACACACACACACACACACACACACACACGCGCGCGCGCGCGCGCACACACACACACACACACACACATTTTCAGTAAACGAGTGTGTGTACTAGCCTTGTTTTTGTCTGGTTTTCAATACTGCTAATTCTCGAAAAATAATCTTTGCATGTGGCGATTCCTTTCTCCGACTCTTTGTCTCATCTTCCGTCAGATATCACTGCGTAGTCTAAATACTGAAAGTGATTTGTATACCTCTGCTACTAGCTGAAGTGTTGTATATAACCTATACTGTTATTTCATCTCATCGTCTCTTCTCATCATGGCATCTCATCACGTCATTTCATCATCTCATCTCATCATCTCATCTCATCATCTCGTTTTATTCCTCTTGTACCTTGGCGGTGTCGGCATGAAGCATAAACATCGGGAGAGTGCCCGTTTATGGGCATCATGTATCTAGATTTCCATGGACTTTGTCCATCATTTACATGGTCGGCCTCTTCTTCTGGTTCATTTGGTCTGTTCATTATTTCTTGTTGCAGATGGGTGTATCGGACGACGGACATCTTGCTTGTGATCGAGAAGTTTTCCGGAAGGTTGTTATGGGAGCGAGGTTATGTAAAGGACAGGCTACTGAATGAATGAAAGAATGAATGAATGGTATACTGTTAGTTGAAAGCTTAGTTATATGGCCGAACCATTTCACTTCTGGCGCTGCTATATCTTCCACTGTAGTCCTGCTTTGATGTTATATGCATCTGAAATATTAACAATAATCAGACAAGCTGAAAAATATCTAATGGTAGTGGAAATGTGGTTACTGGGGAAGATACAAAGAATTCCACGGAAGGTCGAAAGAGAAAATTAACATGGAAGAGACACTTCTTCAAGAAACAAATGAAAGTCGTAAATTGATTAGAGAAATTAAAGGTAGAAATTCAAGACGTTTTGGTCACGTGCTGAAGAGAAATAAACAAGAAAAATGAGTGAAAACTGGCAAAATGTGTGGGACAATAACTAGAGGAAGGCAGAAAGATACATATCTAGATGACTACGTCACATGGCATAATCAGAACAACAATATACATGATTCAACACATGAATAGTAGACAACAGCTTTTGTGGAAATTACCATTGATTCAGTTTATTTATTTATTTATGATAAATCTATTCTTCTCACACTCCCTATAATCATGTCTAAAATAATTTGAAGGCCACTTTCAGCATCCAATGTTCAAACTATCATTGACATATCACAGATTATTTATACTCTGTCCTCCAGCCTAAATCTCTTCAAGATATTCAGCGTTTCTGACAATGTATAATTGTTGAAACTGTCGTTGACATATCACAGAATATTTATACTTTGGCCTCCAACCTAAATTCCTTAAAGATGCCCAGTGTATTTGAGAATTGTATTCCTGTAAATGTTTAAAAGATCAAGTGAACAACACATCCGTGATAGGCTGGCGTGGCTGAGAGGTTTAAAGCGCGTACACTATAACTGACGATCGAGGAATATGAGGCTCATTTCACACGCAGGTCAGCTGGACTTGAGTGTTGACTTCTCGTCCCTTTCTTGACGATGTAAATAAAACAGAACATATATATATATATATATATATATATATATATATATATATATATATATATATATATATATATATATATATAGATTTATATAGATATATATATATCATCATCATCAAGTGCCATGGCTGGCATGACTATCCACATATTTTGGTCTTTTGTTTTCTGGATCAACTCCGCTGTTGATAATCCTCCATGCCACCGTCTCAATCCATCCAGCATCATTTCTCTTGGTCCCTATAAACAACCCCCCCCCCCCCCTAAAAAATAGGGTAAATTATCTCAAACGACATCTAGCCAATAAACATTCCCATATGTATGGCACGTTACATCTTCTTTAGGTATTTATAATGCCCATGTTAAACATTGCCTCAGAGAGTCAAGTATTATTGATTATTTTTCATGCGTATTAATGCTTATTGTTCTTTTGCTGTCAAAGATTAGCTTCATAAGTGATGTTGAATGAAAGAATGTATGAGAGGAAATAGAGAAGAAGGGCAGAATGTCAGACGGGCCTGCGTGCCCAATTCTTAACCCTTTGAAAATAAAGATTGTTCGTTCAATCTTTCGGTTGGTCTGCCTCTGCCTCTCTTCCCTTCGATCTTTTCAGTTGTCACGATATTCTCCAATGCTTCTCTTCTCATCACACGACCAACAAAAAAAAGCTGTTTGCCTATTTTTTATTTGTGTATATAATGTTCTTGTTTCATTAGCCTCTTTCAGACAGTCGTTGTTAGTTGTTCTGGCAGTCCAAGGAATTCGCAACATTCGTCTAAGGAACCACATCTCTGCTGCTTCCAATCTCTTCCTGTTTTGTTCATTTACATACCAAGACTCACAGCCATACAGCAAAACAGGTTCTATATAGCACGTCAGCACTCTATTTCTTACATTCAATGATAGTGACTTATTGCATAAGATATTATTTATTTTCTGAAATTCAGCCTTTGCTTGCCCTATTCCACTCTTAATCTCTGTTGTGAATCTCCCATCTGATGTTTTAAATGCCCATAGATGTTTTAAATGCCCATAGATAAGTTGTAAGGAGGGTAAAGGAGGAATGTGATATTGGAGGAACATCCAAGCTGCTTTGTTATGCAGACGATATAGATATTATAGGGGAAAATGAACAAAAGACATTGGAAAATATTGACTCACTTAAAGGAAAAAGCCCAACAGATGGGGCTGGTTATCAACCAAGATAAGATAGAATATATGGTAATTTCAAGAGAAGGAATGGCTAAACCTCTGGCCACATACAAATAGATAATATGACCATTAAAAGAACGGAAACATACAAATACCTGGGTACAATCTTCAACTGCTCCAACATCATAAGGGAAGAAATACAAACTAGAATCAATTCTGGAAATAAGATATATTATGCACTACAACATCTACTAAAATCAAAGGCGCTATCTCGTAACACCAAAATCACAATATACAAAACGCTGATCAGACCAGTTGTGCTGTATGGCTCTGAAACCGGGAGTACAACGAAAGGAGACGAAGCCTTGCTACAAACCTTTTAGAACAAAGTTTTAAAACGCATCTTTGGACCCACTAGGGATACACAAAGTGGAGAGTGGAAAAGAAGAAGTAACAAAGACATTTATGACCTGTTTAAGTCCCCGCTAATCACTGGTATCATGAAGGCTAATAGACTACAATACATTGTTTCTCGTATCCATACTCGTATATTATATATTTCTACAGGAATATAGTTCCCAGGGAAGATTACTGTATTTCATTTTCGTGATATCATTTTCAACCTTTCAGTATAGGCAGTCTTTCTATGTGTTTATTTATATTTTGTTTATTACTCTGTTATTTAATAAACCTATGTAAAAGTTTATACAACAACAGTGAATGCATAGTGAGATCAACTGGAGGACACTCAGAACCCTTCACCATAAGATATGGAGTACGACAAGGTTGTGTCCTGTCCCCTCTCTTGTTCATAACATATATAGACAACATATGTAAAGAAACCAGCCAAGCAGAGACAGCAAGAATACCACATGACGAGAACACAGAAGAAGAACCATCTGCAAATCTAACCATTAGAGAACTCATGTTTGCGGACGACCAAGCACTAATAGCAAAATCAGAAGCTGAATTACAAGACCACATGAATAGTCTAAACGAAATGTGTAGGGAACATAACATGAAAATTAGCACAAGCAAAACAGAGGTAATGACTATAACTAAAGAAGAACAAACAACAACAATTCACCTAAACGAACATCCCTTGAAACAAGTGAAGAGTTTCAAGTACCTAGGAAGTATAATATCATCAAATGGCAGATCAGAAGACGAGATCGAAAATAGGTGCAATAAGGCAAATCAACTCATTGGACAAATGGCAGCAATACTAAAGAACAAACATGTATCAATAACTACTAAGAAAGCACTTTACAACACAATCTTCCTGCCAACTCTATGCTACCAATGCCAAACCTGGACAATGACAGAAAAAGAGAAAAGAAAAATCACAACAACAGAAATGAGGTTCCTGAGAAGAATACTCAACGTATCAAGAAGAGATAAGATCAGAAATGAAGAAATCAGGACTAAAGTGGGGGTTAAAGCAGCACTAGATTTTATCAGAAAACAGCAAGTCAAATGGTTTGGCCATGCAAGTAAGTTACCAGTCAACAGCATACCACAGCAAGCAATGATGTACAGACCAGATGGAAACAGAGGAAGAGGCCGACCACGTAAACGTTGGACGGAGGGAATAGCAGAGTCCATGGGAATATCGATATATGAAGCCCATAATCGGGCACTCTCACGAAGTTTATACTTCACCTCGACACCGCAAGGTACAAGAGGAACATGATGAGATGAGATGAGACTCTGTTACGATAAAATACTCGTAATTCTTGGATGTGTTGTGACCATCTACTGAGAACATCCAGTTTGTTAAATAGAGTGTTCCAAACGTGATAAACGCAGTTTGACCTCAGGTACGTTTTCCTGTTGTTTCGCTACTTTTCAAGTGCAAGATGTTATTTTCGTTGTTCTCGATGTTTTCAGTGTTCTCCCCATTCGGAAGACCCGGGTTAGAATTCTCGGTAAGGTGTGGATTTTTTCTGTCGGTGGAAAAAAGAAACTTGCTTCCGCCAGGCGGCTTTTATTCCTCAGGCTCAATACCTACACCGCATGGTAACATAGGCAGAAGATGACATGTTGTTTACAGCTTATTGAGCCATGTTTTATTGCCAGGGAAACTAAATACACAGCAAATAGTTTTACTAAAGATTCCACATTTCTTTAGTATATAATGGTAACACGTAAAATACCAGAGAAAATATCCTGTAATTGCTGGGATTTACAGGAGAAAACCAACCAATACTATATGCTGATTAGGACTAACAGAGTTTAGAAAAATTAGTTACTGTTACAAGCAAAAAGAGACTAAATGAGAAACGGCGACATTTAAAAGAATCATGTACAGAGTATATAGAGAAGCAGAGAGCCAAAAGGTTCGGTCATCTTGTAAGAATGAAGTCAAACCAACTGTGCCTGTTTTCTTACAGCAATAATGTGACCATATTTTAAAACACGACAAAGACTTCGATAAAAAGAATTGATAACAGCAGAGATGTTCTACAAGACCATATTATTTCAATGGCTACAGCAATACGTTATCATGATCAAAATCATTGTCATCATGTGCCATGCCTATAAGAGGTAATGGGTGGTTACATGACACGATCACAAGCCTGAGATCAGATCATGTTCTTGTTTCCATGATAGTAGTGTTTGGCATCGCTTAGAGGGCAAATGCTCCACTGGGAGACTGGCGAGGAGGTAAGGGGTGGGAAATTAAATCACAGCAGCAGCAACAGAAGAGGAAACGTATACTCCCGATGCCTGGAACCTAAAACACCCTCCTCCTCCACCTTATCGCCCCGTATACATCTTCCCCTTTCCAACAACTTTAATGACTATCACTGCATGGTCTGTAGCCATTAATGACACAAGGAAAAATTTGCTTGGGTGAAAAACACACAGTTCTCCGGTTGTGTGCCCTTAATAATTGTGTCCACGCAGTCCATATATTTCCCGTATTGTCTTCTCATTGTTCTATCCATGTTAAGTTTTCCAGCAGTAACTACGTCTATGTCTAATCTCTACTCAGTCTGCGTTTTAACATGTCTGCGTAACAACTACCTCCTTCGTTTGTCTGTCCGTCCATGATATTCTTTGCATGTTCATCGGAAATCACATTTTCGCTTCCATTAGATGTTTGTCAACTTTACTACTTATTGTCTATATCACATTGTTTGTTACGTTCTCTCGCTTTTGAACTCGAGCGTAGTTTACAAACGTCCTCCTACAAATATTTAACTTTACTTTTGTTAGTTAGTGCATTGGGTTGATTGTGTGTGAGGTTTAGCTGTACTCAATTGATGGCGCAGTAATCATGATTTCGAATTCGCATCAAGACGATCTTTTAAAATTGAATTAGTCTCAGAGGTTCACCCAGTCTAAAATAGGCACCAGGAAATATCTTGGAAAGGAAAAGTGATCGGTGTGATATTGACAAAATCACACTTAGAGTACCGATTGAGTGTTAAAACGACACAGTTGTGATTGCCAACGTAAATTGACGAAATCGGCATTAGCGCAAGAAATTGATTAAATCAGCGCAGAAATTAGCACTTCACAGAGATATATTCATGTTCCTCCAAGGCCATGCACGTGTCGTTAGCAATGAAAGAACCGATATGCTATCTGGTTCTGCTTCTTTATAAGAAGGTCATTTAATTTATCGAACTGACATCATGAACGTCATTAGAGAGTTTCTCGTAACGAGAACTTTCAACTAACCAAATTAACATCGATAGTGCACATAAAAATGTTCGGATTGAAAACCAGGGTTGCAAAAGGAGGAAAACCCAGCACACGAAGCACAGGAATATGCTGGTTAATATATATCGATACTATTGAATGTAAGTGTGAAATTAGTAAAATGACAGCTGGACATCTGCTGCAACAGTGTCCAATAAACACAGAGCGAGGACAATTCTTTGGATTACACGTTTGGTCGTGATCTGATAGTTAGTCGCTGTATGGTGGTGATCTGGTAGTTAGTCGCTGTATGGTGGTGATCTGGTAGTTAGTCTATGTATGGCATTGATTGGTAGTTAGTTGCTGTATGGTGGTGATCTGGTAGTTAGTCTATGTATGGCATTGATTGGTAGTTAGTCGCTGTATGGTGGTGATCTGGTAGTTAGTCTATGTATGGCATTGATTGGTAGTTAGTCGCTGTATGGTGGTGATCTGGTTGCTGGTAGTTTGTGGCTGTTTGGTGGTTACCTAGTAGTTAGTAGCTGTTTGGTTGTGATGTGGTAGTTAGTCGCTGTATAGTGGTGATCTGGTAGTTATTCGCTGTATGGTGGGGATGTGGTAGTTAGTTAGTCGCTGTATGGTTGTGATGCAGTAGTTACTCGCTGTATGGTGGTGATCTGGTAGTTTGTCGCTGTATGCAGTTGAGCTGGTAGTTAGTCGCTGTATACGGGTGATCAGGCATTAATCGCTAAACGATCGTGATCCGGTAGTCAGTCTCAATGCGGTGCTGATACTGTGGCCGTATTGCGTATATCAAAGCAAACGTGGTCATGTCCGGAGTAAAAGTAAAAGACCTTTTCATACTCCATGATGCGTATTGGGTATATGATGTTAGGTCCATATTTTATAGGCCACTGACAAGCGATGACTGAAGCCATCACTATCACACTGATCGCCTTTACTTTCCACGATATTCCCTGGTACCAGATTAGGCTAAGTCGATCATAAGCCAGTGATGGCGGCTCACATGTCCCGAGTGTCATGACGATAATGCGAACCAAACTGAAATAAATTTAGTACGCTTACGTCGATGCTGGGCGTCGTCATGGCACAATGGCTAGCACGCTTGCCAGGTAATACATTCCAATCCTCATTAAGTAGAGTACCCATAGAGTACTGATTGGTCTGTACAAGTGTAGGGTTGGTAACATATACTCAAAACAGCTCAAGGCGTTTCAATGAATCATGTGACGTTCTCGCAATTTAGGTTGGCTGTAATGCAGTGGTTCTTAACCGGTGGGAATTCCCCCCCCCCCTGGAGGGGGGGGGGATTTTAATGTTTCAGGGGGGAGGGGGGAATTAAGATTATTTCAAGATCGCGTTAATACAAGAACCGATTACTTGATATTGTTTTTACCTTCATACTTTACTGTTATGTACATCTCAGCCTTCTGAAATTCATCTTATAACGTAAGTAAACCCGCAAATCACGTTTTATGTAGACGTCTAGACTTGTTTTAGTATGTGCTATTAAATGTAGCTTAAATTATTACGTATACTGTGTAAAGGGGGGGGGGGGGGTAGGGAGGAAATACGAAAGGGGGGAATGACGTTCTGAAAATATAGTAAAGGGGGGGGCAAGGGCCAAAAAAGATTGGAGAACCACTGCTATAATGGATCTCCAATAATCTCTGCTGTTCATCTGCATCTTGATGTTATCTTCCCACTTGTATCATTGCCTACCTCTTGCTCGCTTGCCTTCGACCTTACCTTACCCACTAGTATTGTTTTTATAAAAGTAGTATGTCCTTTAAGGGAGTCTCTGTGGCGAAGTAGTCAAACCGTCTGACTCGGGCTCCGAAGGTTGTGGGTTCGATTCCGGGCTAAGTCCTTCGGTTCATGGGTGCATTTTTTCGGAGACTCTTGAGGGTCGTCGCTGGAGCTACGGAGATTGTGCTTCGTGCGACGTTTCTCCCGCTGCGGAAAGAGACTGAGCCATATGTGATAAAAATCCGGTGCAATGAATTCGACACTGTCGACCGTTAAGCGACGCTTTTATATGGCCGAAATATTTCAGCTGCCTTTTTTTTCTCTTTTTACTTCCATCAACTCTCATTTCATTTCAGTTCTTCTAGAACCTCTACTACATTGATTGTTTTTTGTTTCCTTGAAATACAACACATTCTTTTGTATTAAGGTGTGTAATATGGGCCTATAATTTTGATTTTCGTTGAGTGGCTAAAGTAGTTAAAACTCATTCATGTTAAGCAATGTTAACGGCTCGTATTTCACTGCAGTAAGCCTAAAGATCACTACTGGTATAGTGTGTGTGTGTGTTTTTTTTTTTTGGGCCTCAATATAAAATTCAATATCTCATTAACCAACTGAGGGGAAATGATGAGATTTAGTATGTAATCTTATCATTATGTCCACCCAACAAAAAAAATTTTGTTCTGGAGATTTTACAGCAGATTTCAAAGTTAGTTTATATGCGGTATATTAATTACGACATAGAGATTACCTCGATGATTTTAACAGTATTACAGCTTCACCAAGAGACGTCCGGGCATTTTATGAAATTTTCACGTGATTTCTGTTTTGAAACAAACAGCGCGAAGATTCAGAGGTGTCTCCAAATGGGGGTTCTTTCATGAAACGTGATTATATAAATAAACTAGCTGACAAGGCCCGGCTTCTGGCGGGGATCTATCTATCTATCTATCTATCTATCTATCTATCTATCTATCTATCTATCTATCTATCTGTCTGTCTGTCTGTCTGTCTGTCTGTCTGCCCGCCCGCCCGCCCGCTCGCCCGCTCATCCGTCCGCCCGCCTGCTTATCTATCTATCTATCTATCTATCTATCTATCTATCTATCTATCTATCTATCTATCTATCTATCTATCTATCTATCTATCTATCAGCCTACCTGCCTGCCTGCCTGCCTGCCCACCCGCCTGCCTGCCTGCTTATCTATCTATCTATCTATCTATCTATCTATATATCTATCTATCTATCTATCTGCCTACCTACCTGCCTGCCTGCCTGCCTGCCTGCCGGCCGGCCGGCCGGCCAACCGACCGATATCTATCTGTCTATCTATCTATCTATCTATCTATCTATCTATCTATCTATCTATCTATCTATCTATCTATCTATCTATCTGCCTACCTGCCTACCTGCCGGCCGGCCGACCGACCGACCGACCGACTCACCCACCCACCCAGTCAGCCAGCCAGCCATCCACCCACCCACCTACCTTTCTGCCTACCTACCTACCTACCTACCTACCTACCTACCTTTCTGTCTGTCTGTCTGTCTGTCTGTCTGTCTGTCTGTCTGTCCGCGCTATTAAATATTGATAAAAGTTACTGGAAAAAACGTCAGGACCATGTGTTGAAAGAGGAAGAGGACTATTGGAGAAAGGATGGATTGAAGGTTGTATGTTCGATTCCGGGCCGCGTCCTTCATTTCAAGAGTGCATTTTTTTCGGACACTCCCGAGGGTCGTCGCTGGATCTACGGAGTTCGTGCTTTGTGCGACGCTTTCCGCGCTGCGGAAAGAAACTGAGCCATATGGGATAAAAACCCTGTGCAATGCAGCCGACCCTGTCCATTGCAAGCTACTCCTTTCATTGCACCCACTCCCATACGAATCCGGATACGCCTTTGTTTGTCATCTGAATTTGCAGGTCCCCATTACCGTAAACATAACTTTTTTAGCGAGAAATCACTAGTTGTTAAGCAAAACATCAAAGGAATGTCGCAGCTTTCAATGATTTAAGTTGTTTTTGGACCTATCAAAGATATATTCCTTGGGTGGGGGTAATTATAAGACGGCTGGAGAAATTTCATAACGATGCAACAGACAGTTTTCAAAATAATTGATCGTGAATGAAGGCAAACAAATGTGGACATACTATAATCAATGTTTGATGGCATGTGGCGGGTTTAGCAGTTTTAAGTAGATCCTCACGCTGAACTTCGAATTTCTATTACCAATTATGCTGAAAATTTACTCCCTGATACGAGCTTGTGAAAGGAAACGGATTTTTAGCAAGTTCACAATGAATTAATATCCGTTGAGATGAAAATTAAAGAAACCATAACAATAAAGACAATATATATATATATATATATATATATATATATATATATATATATATATATATATATATATATATATATATATATATATATATATATATATATATAGTTTTCCATGTAAGGCAAGAAGAATTTCTTCGTTGTATAGTCCGTGCCGTGTGGCATTGATGATCATGTCTGTCCACAGCTCTCATTATCGTTTATTGTCAATCATTTCTATTTTTTTATGGCATGATGTCAAACTTTCTATTATAGCATTTATATTTCTCAGATCTTTCCCTGTCTCTATTCCCTCCAACTTTCCCGTTGTCACGACGTATTCCAGCTTTCTCCTTTGCATAATGTGCCCACAGAATGTGGACTGCCCTCTGTTGGTGCGGGTAATAAGTTCTCTTCGAGAGTTAACGTCTTTCAAGATATCTTCATTAACGCCTTATTAAGATCTGTCCATATTTTTCACATCAGTTTTCTGTACAGCCACATCTCTGCAGCTTTCGCACAGTTCCTCACTAGTCTGCCAATTGTCCTTGATTAACGTCAGTACATCAGGATTGGCAGAATATACCTCTTTTTGTTACCGCAACTAACGGAGGTATATTGCCCAAAATATTCTTCAATTTGTAAAATGCGGATTATGCATGCTCAAATGGGAATTTAGGTTCTAAAATTTACGGCAGTGAGAATTGGGGGATTTAAATTTGAAGCAATGTAAATGTCTTAGATTCAAGACATTAAGAATTTAGAATGTAAAGCTTAATGCTTTAATAATGCATGTTCTCAACAAATAAAGGCGAAAAAGAAAACATGTCCCATGTCTATTGGTTTAATACGGGGGTTGTTTTCTCAATGAACGGTGTTGAGATTTTAGCGGAAGTAAATTTTCCTAGATAAAGACCGCAATATCAATAGAAAAATATCACCCCAATCCCAGCGCGTTGTAAGAGGGAGATAATAGGAGCTCTCAGATACGTAGATAGACAAGTAATACGGATCTAATAGCCGAATAATGGGCAATTTTGTCTGCTATCGATAGCCATTGTGTCATGACAGAAATTATACCTGGTTATATGTGTCTTGTTTCTTTTTTTCCCAACCCAAAACATAAAAATAAAATGCAAGGTTTCCAGAAAGTCTTGACATGCTTGGGCTTTCAGTTCGCTTTCGTATATTGGTGACGTGAGTTCGAATCCTCTGTTAAGGAACGGATTGGCTTTATGATAGCGGGCCGCTTCTGGATCAGGAAGACCGGGTATGATTTAGGGTACGCATTTTTACAAAATCTTTAACTCCGTTTGGTGTACTTGCTCTAATCGTGTAGTAGTCTAGGGAAATTTAGCTTCTAGAATAAGTAGACCAGTGTCTACAATCCAAGGTGATAGCTGCCTGTTATTGTTTCTCAGCAGGCCGTGACATCACTTCCTCGTGCTAGTCAAATGGCTCATGGGGTATTCAAGGCGCCATGATGTTTAATGTGCGATGTCCTGTCCAGACTGCCTGGTGTGTTTGCATATCCTTTACAGGACATCGCTGTCAACATCAGCATCTTTCAGCTGATTGTTGATTTCTTGGCAAGATTACTCTCAGCAGTTTGCCTTTGCTTTCTGAACGGCCAGCTCACATACCCCGTAAGTTACCGACGCGATTCGAACCACTGCTGATTCTCACCGTCGTCACGTTACTTACGAGAGTATACGAGATTACGGAGAAAAGTTGCTAACCTCTAGGCCAGGAAGCCGGCAGACTGTCTGGTACGACCAGCATAATCACTTCCAAGAAAGAAAGCTGTGACAAACTACTTTCTTTACAGTTGCATACAAAAGATAATAGCAGTAAAATAAATAATCTCGGGAAAAAAAATTCTCGAAAGTCTGCTACCGGGATGAAATTATACATGCGACAGGCCACTGGGTGTATGGGGTTATGGTACATAAGTATTTAAATCTTCGCTTTTCCTACAACGTTAGTGCTCTTTGTTGAGTGTCTCCTAGTGGGATCTACTGGAGAAGGCAGAGACTCTTTTGGGGGTATATGTGTGCAATAAAGCTTGTCCTTTATAAACCAAACCAATTACCGGCAAGAAAGTTATTGTTATGTGATTATAGTAAGTATATCAGTGCTGTGGTTTTCAAAAGAGGACTGTCAATTGACCCTGTCCGTAAGTTTCATTATATTTACCCGATAGCAACTTAAAGACCCGATTTGATGCTAAATGGACAAGAATGAAAACATATACGCCTCGCTGTGTGTTAAATGAACTCAATTCATGGACGTTCTAAATATTGAGCACAGAGTCAGGACACTTAGTTCTTGGTTCTCAAAGGAAGTGGGCATGTTTGTTATTCGTCAAGAAGAATGTTATTTAGCGCATATATATATATATATATATATATATATATATATATATATATATATATATATATATATATATATATATATATATATATATAAAATCCAGTGTCATGACGATTGGCGTGGGTGATCATGCCCGTCCACAAATAGGGATCTCCAACGGCATGGATAATTTTGTATGCTGACTCCCTTACCTAACATGACAAAAGAAGACTCTCAAGAATTTTCTCACGCTGTCATCCTCTATCTCTCCTTCCAAAAATCTTTCCGGTTGTCACAACATATTCCACTTTTTGTCTTCTTATAATGTAGCCAAAATATTATGACTTTCCCTTCCTGATATTTGTGATAAGGGGTTCGGCTGCTATGCGGGTGATGGCGGCGGCAAGCTGTGAGCAGCGCCATCTATGTCTTCTTTACGAAGGTCTAGTCCTTTCTGTTTTGGGGTATGCGATAGCGATCCTGACTTTCGGCCATAAGCAGATAGAAAGGATGGAAAGGATACAGAACGAAGTTATGCGCATTATTCTTGGATGTACAAGATATACAGCATGCAGAGCGATGCGCTACCCTCTTGATTTTCCAACCATGAGGAACAGAATATAAATTTGCCAAGCAGGTGCCTATTTCAGAGTCAACGCAAACGCATATCATCCACTGCATAGCGAAATTAAGAAGGTAAAGAGCAGCAGGTTAGAAAGAGGAAAGTCGTGCATGGTTCAAGCCGAAGACATTCTTCAGCAGGTGTGTTCACTTGGACCAGGCGATTAGTGTGTACAAGTGCCAGCATTGTTATGTACATCCTTTTCAGTGTGCATCCAACTAGACAGGAACTGCAGACAAGATACTCCAGCTGCGGTGGAGCAGAAGTACAGGCTCTGATCTTCGAGAATTCTTTAGAGGATGATGCTATCATGATTGGTCGGTCATCCCAGGAGTGAGAAGTTCATGGGCCTTTACGACTCAGGCCGGAAGGAAAATTGTGAAGGAAGAGTCTGGCGCTCTTACTTTGAACACACGCAGTCTGACTTTGGAAGTAATGGCAGTAAGTAAAGCAATAACACGGCTCGAGACACAGACATTTAATCGGGCATGCGTCCTTAGTAACTCAGTGAGTATGCTCAGGAGGATAGAGATGGGGTGGGCCCGAAGAGAGTGGCTGCTGTCTCTGGAGTGGTCTCGGCTGGCAAAGATTAGTTTCATCTTTGTGCAAGGGCATGCGGATGTACAAGGGAATGAGCTGGCTGACAGGCTTGCAGGTAGGGCTACTGTGGAAGGCTGACGAGCTATGGACCAGGCAGACATTCTGAATGCTCTACGAGAAGTAAGTGATTTACGAAAACCAAGTGATGACTGGGAATCTACAACTATGGTCAGGCTGCGAGAACAGCAAGTTAAAAGGGGCGTGGCCTAAAAAGAACACTTCGCAAGAAGCCTAAGAAGACTAATAAACCAACACAGAACAGGTGTCGTGAGCCGCTACACGCTGCGGGATATGCTGAGGAGGGGATCCGAGCATTTATGGACTGAATGGTTCGATTTGCAAAGAGGATGATCTGTCGACTAACTAACTGTGATAAGCTATCTTTGCTCAAAATGTCCAGAATGCTCAATTTGGTTGTCCAATTAATTTTCAGCATTCTTCAATAAAACCATATCTACAAGCCTTCCCGGGATTTTTTCGCCTCAGTGTGTGTGTGTGTGTGTGTGTGTGTGTTTATGTGTATATATGTTTATACGAGGGCGATCAATAAGTAATGCCTCGTAATTTTTAATTTCATTCAATGGGCAAACAACAAAAAACAAAAAAACAAAACACCAGAAAAAATTCACATTGAAATGATGCCCGAAGTCATTACTTCAAAATGCTATTTCTCAATGTAGTCCCCGTTATTCGTTACAAGGGCATGTATCCCCGCATGGTAGAAATTCGTGTCCTTTTTCCTAAACCACTCTCGTACGGCGCGTTTAAGGGTCTCGGTGTCCTCAAAGTGATATCTGCGAATATCTTCTTTCAATGGTCCAAACAGATGGAAGTCTGAAGATGCTATGTTAGCGGGGTAGGTGTATCCCCTATCAAAAGAGATGCAAGACGCCTCCTTTCCTCCGTTAGTCTACGGGACACCCTTGAGCAAGGTGGATTACACCGTGAACGTTAGAAATAATAAAACAACGAAGGGAACTGAAAAAGAAAGGATTGATTGATTGATTGATTTAGGAATCGACATCACAGCATTCGGGGCATTCCCATAAGCGCTCCGTCCCCATCCTCAGCGGCCAGCGAAGAGTTACAACACTAATAGTACCAGTAGCAATCTGATTATATGTCCGTCTCGCCTTTCCTCTGAGCGTTGAGCGTCGGCCAGATACCCTCGTCACTCCTCGCTGTCTCATTCTGGCCAGACCATGGTAATCCATTTACTCCTCCGAGGTGTGCACGTGCTCCCACAAGGCCGCAACCACATCTGCCTTGTCATGTATCAATACTCCAACAAGTTCTGCAGAGCCAGCCAATCTGTCAGCCTGTTCATTTCCCAGCACACCGGCATGCCCCGGAGAAAAGATCCAGGTGATGCTTGTCACCCGTGACCTCCGAAGCGAAGCAAGCCACTCCGCACGAAGCCTGCCCGTCCTCATCCTCGTCAGCATGCTTTCTGAGTCAGTTACAATCACGATGTGTGTGTATGTCGGATTCTCCATCCAGAAAGGAGAAACCAATAACAATAACAATAAGTATACATCTTTAACACGAGAAATAAGAAAAAACACAAGAAAGGGTAAAAACCAATATATACAAGATTGTTGTATTAAAATAGAGCAATATCATAAGAATGGACGAGATTACGAAATGTTCAGAGAAATGAAGTTATTGATAAGAAATGTTTAACCTCAATTAAATGTTATCTGTGACAAGTTGGGAAATACCTTAACAGAATCTAGACAAATTCTAGAAAGATGGCAGGAATACTGCAGTGGAACGTATGATATGAATGACTGTGAGAATATGAAATATATGCACGAACCAATGACAGCAGAGACAGATCCCTTATTTGGTGAAATTGCATGGGCAATAAAGAACTGGAAGAATGGTAAATCACTGGAATGTGATGAGATACTAGCTGAACTAATTAAAGCGGGAGGAGAAGAAAGCATACAAATCGATCACGCATTATGTAAAAAGATTTGAAAATATGGTACATGGCCAAAAGATTGGAAGAGAACTATTTTCATTTCAATACCAAAAACAGGACAACCTGAAATTATGCACCAACTATAGAACTGTTGCCCTGATCAGTCATGCAAGTAAAATTCTACTAAACATCATAATGGGAAGACTTCGTAAGAAAATGGAAGAAGAAATTAACGGGGTTAAAGCTGGATTTAGACAAGGAAGAGGAACAAGAGAGCACATTCTCAACATGCGTTTAATAATAGAGAAGTGCAGAGGATTTAATGTAAACCTTTTCTCGTGTTTTGTGGATAATTCAAAGGCATTTGACTGTATACAACATAAGAAACTTTGGGAAATCATCAGGAATATGGGCTTTCCATCACATGTAGTGCAACTCATAAAAATGCTCTAACTAGACGAACAAGAAGCGCAGCGGTTAGAATAGATGGCGAGACATCAAACTGGTTTGACATCAAGCAAGGAGTCCGTCAGGGCTGTGTGATGTCACCCTATTTGTTATGATGTATGTAACTAACTATAGATACATTTGTCAGGGTATTTTTCTGATGTGTGTATCAACCTTTACATTTCCTGAGCTATTTTCAGTAATTTATAGACCAACCAATACATTTCTTGTGCTATATTCTCTTATATTTATATCTGCGTATACATTTGTTGAGCTAAATTTTCTTATGCGTGTATCTATCTACACATATGTAGAGTTGCATTCTCTGATCCGTATACCTACTACACATGTGTTGAGCTAAGTTATCTGATATGTATATCTATCTATACAGTTGTAAAATCAAATTCTCTGATGAGTATGTCTGCCTAACCATTTGTTGAGTTAAATTATCTTATGCGTATGTCTGCCTACACATTTGTTGAATCAAATTCGTTGATGTGTATGTCTGCCTACTCATTTGTTGAATCAAATTTTCTGATGTGTATGTGTGCCTACATATTTGTTGAGCTAAATTCCCTGATGCATGTATCTGCTTATACAAACCTTAAGAGGTCTTCGTGGCCATTATACTTTAACCATTCATTCATTCATTCATTCATTCATTCATTCATTCATTCATTCATTCATTCATTCATTCAGTAGCATGTCCTTTGCAGAACCTCACTCCCATAACAACCTTCGGGAAAACCTCTCGATCATAAGCAAGATGTCCCGCGTCCGATACACCCATCTGGAGATCATCCGCCACATCCTGCACCAATCTTCTCTTTGGCCTTCCTCTTCCTCTCTTCCCAGGCATATACCCCTCCATTATTGTTCTCTCCAAACTTTCGTGACGTTTCAAGTGACCACAATATTTCAATTTTCTTTGTTTTATCGTTTTTAACCGCTTGTGCTTAAACGTCCTGTGAGCCAATGGCAGGGTAAGGATTTCAACCTCTACACTGATCATTTTTACATCAACGTTGTCGTCTCGTTCAGAAAGCAATGGCAAACTACTAAACGTAAAATTGCCTAGAAGACAACCTTCGTTGGAGTTGATCACAAAGTGCTACAAAGGACAGACAGTATTTGTTGGTACACAATGTAGCGTATTTCTCACCAACAAGCTTAATGTTCACGTGCTATATGTCGTGTAACATTCAACTCATGTCTGATGCCATTCTAAGCAACGCCTCTACATGAACGCATGTAGTAAACTGCTCTTTGCTGTAACCCCTCCTTTTTGGAAAATAATAGTGCCATCCTCGTCCTGACATATCGCGCCGCCTGGGGTCAATTATCATTAGCTATCCGTGGCCAGGTATCTAGGAAGGTAATCAAAGGCCAGAGGTGAAGTGTGTGGAGGTGTAGAGTCTCAGTTAGTTCCGTTTATTGATAACGAGTTACCTGTGATTGCTCGGTCGTGTGCCTCTTTCAGATCATCGATAACAACATAAATCAATAAGTTGCAAATGGGGCAAGTAATTCAATGTGATTTTGTTTGGTTTGTTCTAAACAGGGTCTGCATCGTGACCGAGGGCCACAGACATATGCAACACAGAGCAGTAAACAGATAACAAAACAACAAACTATGGCCCGTGGCTATTTATTTAACGTAAAAATGACATGGTATCTAAACAACAGTAAATAAAACACCATGTAGTGAGCAAGCATATGTGTAGCATTGTCACCGCAAATTTGACGTGTAAGACCACGACTCTAATAGCAAGAAAAGAATAGTAACGATGCAGTCTACAATGTATTCCATAAGAGGCGATTAAGGAGGGTCCGCCCGTGTGAATCCGCGGCCTTAGAGGAGTCAATGAATATTAATACTGTAAACTACCATACATTTCGAATGAAATGACTAAGGTGGTTCCGCCAGTGTTATCTGAGCTCTGAGATGAGCAAAGAGTGGCAACCCTGTAACCTGCTGTGCATATCCTAAGAAGCGATGCCGGAGTGTTGGGCGTAGGGTATGCTTCCCATCCAACCAACCATGAACACGACTTTGGAGCAAGATGGCGGGACATTTCTTCGTCTCGTAAAACGGAACGTGTTATTTTTTCCAAAAGGTTTGTGGATTAAGCATGTTTTGGAGGTGAAATGGAGCTCGGACCGTGCAACGGAGTTCGTGCACCCGCGTCCGGACTCCCTTCGGCGTATCATCGGCGCCCGGTGGCGATAGATAAGCCTAACATGACGACCAGACGACACCTGGCAAGGAATAGCGTGGTAAACGAGGCGGCGCCCGCAGAACGCG
Source organism: Cepaea hortensis (assembly GCA_963921405.1). Classification (NCBI taxonomy): domain Eukaryota; kingdom Metazoa; phylum Mollusca; class Gastropoda; order Stylommatophora; family Helicidae; genus Cepaea; species Cepaea hortensis. Next base: position 50,007,839 of record OY992883.1, on the reverse strand, counting down.
GTTAAAGTGTAACAGGTTGGGTCTCAGACACGTTCGAGTACTGTACTGGAACTGTGCATGACTTAATCAACTCCGACCCATTCTTGAAAAACTAATCTACGGAAACGACATTGTGGTTTTACAGGAAACACAGCTTTTCGACGGAGCAGCCAATTTCGAGGGGGTTTCAGGGCTTCTATAACAGGCGGCACCTCGGCCAGGCCATTCTGGTCCGCGACAACATATTGGCGTCTGAGGTCGATATGTCCGCCTGGAACAGTGATGCCCTGCAAGTGCAGGCAATAAGAATAATGACGCCAGTGCAGCTTGTCATTGTGAAAGTGAATGCGTGTAACAGGAAGGTCGACGTTCGACAGTGGCAGAGATTGTTCACTATGGAAGAAAAGCATATCATCTACTGCGGGGACTTCAATGCCAGAGGCAGTCAATGGGGGAATAACATCACCAATAGACAGGGAGACGATCTGGAGGACGCCCTGGTATTTGCTGCCCTAGTCTGTCTGAATGATGGGAAGGTCAATAGAATGACCACCCGACCAGGTGATTCTGACAGTGTCATTGACTTGGCCCTGGTGTCGCTCACCATCGCACCAAGGTGCCGGTGGGGCACACTGGGATACCAAGAGAGTGATCACTACCCTTGTGTCATCTTGATCGATAAAGACAGGACCAGAAGTCAAGGAAACAAGACAAATGCCTTCCCGTATGACAACACTGTTCAAGGCGCCTTAAACAAGATCGGAAGAAGAAAACTAACTTCCTCCCGCAGGAGAAAAGAAAGATGGTTGCAACCACCATGGTGGACTGGCGAGGTCGAGAGCGCATGGCTGGGAAAGAGGCAAGTTGTCAAAGACTGGCAAAAAGCCAGAAAGGCTAACATGCCACAGTGTGAGCTGGGGAACCTGAAGACTGAGGTCCATAGGACGACGACCTTATTCAAATCCTGCGACAAACAGGTCAAGGCCGAGAAATGGGATGAGTTCTGCATGAAGGTGTGCTCCGAGCGGTCTCTCACGACATTCTGGCGCCTTCATAAGAGCATGATCGGTGCTGCACAACGGAGGGGTATTCCAGACTTTCAAGGCACAGACCTCACATGGAAAAAGTCGGACTCAAATAAAGGGAAGGCCCTCCTTGCACGCTACATAGAGCAGACTGATCAGAAAGACGAGAACGCCAGACAGAGAACCACAACGGCACTCTCTCAGTTGTGCGAGGAGGTCAGGACGGGCGAAGAATATGCAATCCATGCTGAGGCATTACGCGCAATGCTCAAGAAATCATCCAACACTGCACCAGACCCAGACGGCGTCCGATATGGGGACCTACAGACGATGTCAGATGATGACATGGAAGAATTGGCCAGAGAATTTAACACCAGTATCCAAAGGGGCCTGGTCAAAGATGAATGGCTACACTGCTACCTGTTACCACTGCCAAAACCTAACAAAGACCATTCCAAGATATGCAGCTACAGAATCATAACGATGCAGAACACTTCTGGCAAGCTACTGGAGAAAATAGTAGCACACTGACTTGCTCGTGATTTGGAACAACTCGGCTGCTTCCCGCCCACATTTGAAGGATACAGATGCAACAAATAGTCATGGCTGAATGCGGCGGTCTTTGCTCAGGACGTTTATGAAGGGTTTCAGAGCAAAAAAGAAATATGTGCGGCTGCCATAGACTTAGAGGACGCATACAATAAAGTATCCTTCGAGCACTTGATGCAAACCCTTCTCAGACTGAAAGTGTACCCTCACCCTATACGATGGATAGCTGCAGTCCTGTTCCAGAGGAAGGTTGTGCTAAGATATGGGAGTCTTCTGAGCCGACAACGATACGTCCAGGATTGCCGCAGGGTTCACCACTGTCACCTGTACTATTCAACGTGTATACGGTGCCGATCACTGAACAACATTTGGACGGGAGGGGTAGGACTGTAATTTGCTGACGACATTGTGTATCGACAGGGTCGAGATAGACAGGCGGTTGTCAATGGTATGCAGGGCGAACTATGTCGAATTTCTTCATGGTGTGCTGTTGCCTGTGCCCTTGTCAACCCTGCAAAGGCATCGGTTACATGGTTCTCCCTAAACAACCATATTGTGAAAACAGACCTGCCGGCAGTGAGGATGGATGGGAGTATTTTGAGTACCACCTCGGCCAGGCCATTCTGGTCAGCGATAACATACTGGCGTCTGAGGTCGATATGTCAGCCTGGAACAGTGATGCCCTGCAAGTGCAGGCATCGACTAGAACCCAGTCGATGACATATCTTGGCGCGAGGTTTGATCGTAGCCTGTCATTCAGAGATCATGTTGATTATGTCATAACGAAAGCTTGAAAAGGTTTGTCAGCAATGAGAGTCATGGCAAAGGCCAATATCGAGCAAAGACTGCTAATACTTCTATTCCAAGGACTGGTAGTTTTACCAATCGAGTATGCCCTGGTCATCCTCACTGTCAGCCCTACACATATTGGAAGACTTGAAAAGGTACAAAACGAAGCCATGCGCATCATTTTGGACTGCACGAGAGACATCAGCTGTATGGCAATGTGATACCTCCTTGACTTCCCGACAATGGAACACAGGATCAAGATCTGGACAGCTCGTGCAGACTTAAAAGTAAGTGCGGATGAACAGCATCCTCTGCATGAAGATATATTCAGAGAAAAGGACGACAGGCTAAAGAGGGGCAAATCATGGATGGGTCGGGCCGAAGATGTCATAATACAGGTCTGTAGTCCTACCAGTATCAACCCCGGCAAGGAATGGGTGCCTATGCCTCCAGCTTATAAGGGCACCTTCTCCTGCGTTATCATACTTGACAGACGGTGCAGAGAACAGACCCCTGCCGCTGTCAGTGCAGAAGTCAATGCGCGCATCAATGAACACTCAGACAACCCCGAAGTCCTCATCTATACAAATAGATCGGTTGTAAAGCAGCAGAGAAAGTGCGTTGGCATTTACAGTCCAGTCAGCGGGCCGAACCGTTCAAGAATCCATGACCACGAGCAGCATGACGATGGAGGTGATGGCAGTAACACAGGATTTCATATGGCTAGAGTCACAGCATTATACCAACATGTGTGTACTAAGTGATTCAATGAGCATGATTCGGGAGGTCGATGCAGGATCTGTACGTAGACAGTGGACTGAGTCGCTGCGGAAGTCTGTTGTCCGTAAGGTCACCTTCATCTTCGTCCCAGGATATGCGGGAGCGTAGGGAAATGAACGAGCTGATAAACTGGCTGACTCTGCACCCCCTGTAGATGGCCAGCCCATGGATCGTGCCGATATTATTAACATCCTCAAAGAGATGTCGAGAACAGAGGACTTTGACGTCAGTGAATCCACATCGTTGTCCAGGATGGGAGACTTGGGAGTAAGAATTAGTACGGCCAGATACGAGTGGTACATCGGGAAACGAGGGGCCTCGTCAACCAACACAGAACTGGCACTATTAGCCACGGAACGCTGATGCATATGCTGGGGGGGGGGTGGTGGGGGGAAGATCTGAGCACCTATGGACCTGTCAGGAGTGCAATGACACTACCCCAACTTATAACTGATAACTGATAACGTCTAAAGAAGAACAAGAGAAGTAGACAGAAATTCATAATATGGGGCGCTGGAGAACGGCGCTGTATGGAATAGCTAAGAATAGGACTGTTTGTAGTGAGTTGTTTGAAGGCCTATTCTCAATGGGGCTTAAAAGGTGAAAGAAGAAGATTGCACAAATATAAGCAGCATTTACACCGCACATTCGACACAGATGTACAAGCAATACATTGAAAGGGTAAAAACAGCAACATGCCAAAAGGGCAAAAACAGCAACACACTAACAGGATAAAAACAACAACATGTCAAAAGGACAAAAACAGCAAAACGCCAAAAGGACAAAAATAGCATCACGCCGAAGGGACAAAAACAGCAATACGCCAAAAGGACGAAAAAAACAACACGCCAAAAGGACAAAAACAACAAGCCAAGAGAGCAAAAACAGCAAAATGCCAAAATGAGAAAAACAACGACATGAAGAACGGACAAAAACAGCGACGGACAAAAACAGTGACATGTCAAGCGGACAAAAACTGAAACACATCAAAAGGAAAAAAAAATCAGTGTCTTATGAGTTGTCTTTGTTACTCAAACAATCGAAGTTTCCAGTGGAACAGTCAACCGATAAACAGTATGTTTCTTTCAACGAGATAAACAGTTCCGCTTCTTGTATGCTAACGTGTATCTACCCATAACTACTCTCCAGAGAAACTTAGTTACATATGAGATGAGGTGCTTGAAAAAGTCTGCAGGATGCTGCAGGTAACCCCATAATTTAAATTTTTTTTTTTTTTTTTTTTTTTTGGGGGGGGGGGGGGGGAGGGGGTAATATTTGTGATTTATTGGCAAGTTTTACGTTCAGTAGTTTGCCATTGCCGGTCTCCGTGGCCAAAGGCTTGCGAACGCGATTTGCGAGCCGCTTACCTCGCATTCGAAAAAACAGCGGCGAACGACTTGGCAGCAGACCTTATCGCGCTGGGGTTTTACCGTGTTGGTATGGGAGCCGGTCGTTCAGAAAGCAATGGCAAACTACTGAACGTAAAACTTGCCAAGACATCAACAACAGCAGTAAGGTGCTGGTGTTGACAGCGATGTCCTGTTAGGATATGCAACAACAAAAAAAGGTTTTCCATTGTGTCTGAACGACTGGTACCCATACCTTTGAATGATAATCAGCGCAATACAGCCTGTTTCCATATCGCATACAGCTGTGTTTCGAACGTAATATGCGCTATTACGAACTGTTTTCGTAAGACTTTCGCCATAGCATAGCGCTGACAGTCCAGGGGAGCCTGAATAGGAAATTACGACATTAGAAATATTAATTAGAAATATTAGATTTACAACAGCGAACATGAAATTCATCGAGAGACAATGATTAATGTGGCTAGTACGTTTTCTTTGTCTCTTCTTTTTCTTCGTTGACATGTAAACGTCAATACGAATAACCCAATATAAAGCAGTAGACAACTTGAACTTGTTGACACCTCCATAGAGTTTGTCCTCTAACGGTGTAGGCCTAAATAGTTTTCTCTGTTCTGTATACGTTAGATATTCTTACAACAAACGTTCAGCTGCCATTTTATCCGTTTCACGGGTAACTGTTTCAGCGCAAAACAAAAACTAGGTGTGGATCAGACATGGTACATGAACAACTGAACAAATATAATAATGGAAATTTCCGTTCACTGAGCATTGAAACTGGGAAAGATACCACGACATAATTTTAAATAGCTAGGAGTATTTGTAATAATTAGACGGAAGGTGCACAACAGAGATTAAGAGCAGAATAGGGCAAGTACAAACTGCATTTCAGAAGGTGACAAGTACCTTATGCAATAAGTCACTTTCACTGAATGTAAGAGAGTGCTGAAGTGCGACATAGAACCTGTTGTGTTGTATGGCAGTGAATCTTGGAATGTAAATGAACTTCTAGTGCACTGGACCTGATGTACGCGTGTGGATTAGCTTTCCCAATTACCAGTGTCCTTCGCCATCAGACTTCAGAACTACTTGTAATTTACGTCCCCAAGTCAAGGACAAGAAGTCAACAATTTAGTCGAAGTGACTGGTTTGAGGGTTGAACCGGCTACCTTGACATCAGCACACCGGATGTTTAAGAAAGAACACTGTTATCCATTCGGCCATACTGACCCCCGAATGGAGAATTTATAGTTTCTTCTCTTATGTCGACCCGGATCCTACATCCCTTTCTCTCGTTCCTCATTTTAACTGATTCAGAGCCAAACATAAGTAAGTTTGGACCAAACATGGCACACAATCAAATGAACAAGTATTATCATGTAAATGTCTATTCACTGAGCATTGAAATTGCCACGAAACAAAAAAACAAACACAAAAAAATAACACGATGATCCTAGTATGGCGATCGCCCTTCTGTTCAGATGAGAGGTCGCACTTGGCGACATATTTTCCTTCGCCACTGAATCAGTTAATTAAACGCTTTGTATAGAGATGACATGATAAATGTAATACTCAGTATTTCATCAGAAACTCTGAAACGTGGTAATAATACAAATTGCTTCATAGCAAAACCATGGCGTAATGCATATTACACCAAATATAAAGAAAACACACATTCGGGAACACTGCACTATAAAACGATCTATAATAGCATTCAATATGCTTCTTATTAATGTATGATTCAAATACAGATTCTCAGGAGTCGTAACACGCCGTAGTGCATACGTTCTGAGCACAGTACATAATTTAGATTTATTTAAAGTTACGCTAATTAGCTATCCCTCGGAATATAACTTTATATATATATATATATATATATATATATATATATATATATATATATATATATATATATATATATATATATATATATATATATATATATTTTTTTTTTTTTTTTTTTTTTAATTCGCATATCCTTTTACAGTACATCGCTGTCAACAGCAGCATCTTTCAGCTGTCTGTTGATTTCTTGGCAAGATTACGCTCAGTAGTTTGCCATTGCTTTCTGAGCGGCTGGCTCACATACCCCGTAAGTTACCGACGCGATTCGAACCACTGCTGATTCTCACCGTCGTCACGTTACTTACGAGAGTATACGAAATTACGGAGAAAAGTCTATATATGCCGGTCTCCCTGGTCGAGGAATTAGCAGCTTTCTCCGTAACTCCGAATACTCTCGTGGTTGACGTAAGTCACGAGAATTGGAAGCGGTTCGAACTGCGCCATTGACTTATCAGAGTTTGGAACCGGTCGCTCAGAAATCAACGGCAAACTGCTGAGCGTAATCTTTCCAAGAAATCAATAATCAGCTGAAAGATGCTGATGTTGACAACGATGTCATGTAAAGGATATGCAAAACACACACACATATATATATATATATATATATATATATATATATATATATATATATATATATATATATATATATATATATATATATATATACACACACATTGGCACCTTGCCGTCTTGACAGACGATAGTTTGTGCTTTAAAAAGGCATAATAACTTTTAACTATGGCGATAGCGAGTGTGACTGATAAGACCAATTTGCGCTGTAAATGTCCGTTCACAGTGGGTGCATGTGAACACGTGGTCATTTCCACCATCATGCACCATCTTACGTCTCAAACGCTTGGTGTGTGACTTTTCTGCAATAATTTTCTCCTTTGACTTTATTCCATTTCTGATATTTGCCCTCCATGCAACACGTTCAGCGGCGACTTGCTCCCAATGTGCATTATCAATGCCTGTATCAATCATGTCCCGCTTACACACATCTTTGTATCGTAGTAGAGGCCGACCCTGAGATCTCTTACCCATCTGTAATTCACTAAAAAAGATATCCTTTGGTATTCTACCATCATCCATCCGCCTAAGATGTCCTATCCATCTAAGTCTACGAAGACTGAGCATGGAATAAACTGTCACACAACCTGATCTTTCCAATACTTCAGTATTTGTGATTTTGTCTTGCCACTTAATACCAAGAATTCTTCGCAGACACCAAGTCAGTGGAAAATCCTGGACACATGGTTCTCACGTTCCAGGTTGCAAGCCGTAGCTTGAGGTTTCTATTTATATTTTTGTTTGTACCTGGTGCATTGGTTTTACAGCCTGCGATTCAGATTTTGTCCTAGCCCCAAGCACCCATTGAAGCAGGCAGGCTGTGGCGGATCAGCACCCAATTGGCTGGGGGATGCCCAGCTTGAGGCGGGCGGTAGCTGATCAGTGACACCTATAGGTGTCTCCCACCGTCAGAGGCAACGCGTGGCGCCCCATGTCTACGCCAACTGACAAGGACTTATAACCCGTAACAGTTGCCTCTCGCTTTGATTCCGAGACCAGTTAAGACCAAGGATGGAGTTATTGCCTCTCCATAGCACAAAGCCTGGGCTAAAATATAGAGATCATGTGTTGCCCATGCAGCATGATCCCTCTCTCGGCCTGCCTAGTTCACTCTAGAGGAAAGGTAACACCCCTACATCTGGAACAAGACAAGCTGCAGAAGCTGCCGGATCAGCAAAGCAATGCTCTAACTGTCCGCCTGTCGGAGCTTCGATCCTAGACCAGTCGCCAACCAAGGCTTAGGGCCTGGTCTGCCCTGCCATGACAATTTTGTCTTTAGCATATGCCGGTCTCTCTGGCCGAGGGGTTACACCACTTTCTCCGTAATCCCGTTTATCACGCAGAGTCTCGTAGAGGGCGAGAACTGGGAGCGGTTCGCCCCCCGCTGGTGACTTGCGGGATAACTGAGCCGGCCGCTCAGAAAGTAATGGCAAACTACTGAGCATAATCTTGCCAAGAAATCAACAGACAGCTGAAAGATGCTGATGTTGACAGCGATGAAATACTGTCTTATCTCAATGACATTCCTATTTTTCTTCGTTATACATCCATATGCACATATTGTTAAGACTGGATAATAAATGTTAATTTCTTGTGTATTCCTTATTATTCTTTCTCTTCTTCTTCCTCTTCTTCTTATTGGTCTCTTCTTCTCTGTCTTTTTCTTCTTCGTCTTCTACTTCTTCTTGGTCTTTTTCTTCTTCTTCTTCTTCTTCTTCTTCTTCTTCTTCTTCTTCTTCTTCTTCTTCTTCTTCTTCTTCTTCTTCTTCTTCTTCTTTGTTCGCCCGGCATGCTTTTTTATGTTGTTTTTTTTTGTTATCCTGAATGTATTTTCGTTGTATCTGTGATATTTGGTCCTCACACATGTGCGGCTTTTCTAGGTATTTTTGACCACGTTAGCTTTCCCGAGTAGCTTTCTTTGGACTCAACACTGTTTCGGTTTGGTAATGTCATCATCGAGAATGTTATATCTAAGCACGCCACATAATCAATATTGACTGGCACTCATAGAAGTAGAGCAAAGTAGTAAAGATTAGATGATACACTAGACTACATAAAAGTACTTTGTTTTTGCAGCGAAACGTTGTCGTCATTTGGAGGTAGTCGGTTCCACTCCCAGTTTGGTATCAATACCTTTCAATGTTTATGTTGTCTAGTGTGTCCTCTGATCTCTGCTTATTTCTTCCGCGTCTACAAGGACCAATCTATACACGTTACCTTGTTTATGTGGTTCCGTAATGACCGCAAGGGTTCCTCAACAACATGTATCTAAATGTTGTGCATCCCAAGTAGCTTACCGAGATCAGCTGTGTGCTTATCGCCAGGCGCTCAAACAAAGTATTCTTGGCTACTCATGGATTTGTCCATTTTGGAGAACTGATACATGGTGCTCTGGTTCTGGGCTGACCCAAGGAATCGTCACATCCTGGAAAGAGATGCCGAGTCTCGCTTCCGTATATTGGGCCTTCCATTCACTACGGGCTGCACTGTTAGGTACCGGTATGATACGTTTCAGTGTGTGGACTCGTTGGAACTTCCAGGACTTCTACACAGACCAGGTCCGTGTCTCAGTATGATGAGCTTTGATGACTTCCAGTCATTTTGCCAAACGGATAAGAGGGCTCGCTCTTAAACTGCCGGTTCTCTAATGCGGTGTAAGGTATTCAATCCTTACACCGGCATCCAGTTGGACATACGTTGGCTTCTTGCTTAGAAAGCAATAACAAACTACCAAATGTAAAATTGTCAAGACCGCAACATCTTGCAATGGACATGCAACATTTAATGTTAGATCTCCCAATATGGCAAGATCGAAGGGAACAGACCAAGAGGAAGACCGAGAGGAAAATACCTGGATGGCTTGGCCACATGGCATGGACGAGACAGGAACACTGAGCTGATCCACGACACTGGTGATCGAGTGAAATGGCGAGTCATGACTGCCCACGCTTTCCGGCATGGCACATGATTGATTGATTGATATGGTACTAACAGCTTATATAGAATAATGAACTATTTGCGTCCCAGATTATGATCGTGTTTAGTGACTTTTGTATTGGTGGTCACTGAAAGCAACTGTCCCAAGCAGAGCACGGAACCTAGAACAATATCCAAAGCAGAATATTTTCCTTTCTTTCCTGGAAGACAGGCTTGCTTTGGACACAGACCTACAGCGGCGTGATCACTTTAGCATTTTCATTTGATAAATCTGTTAGAGTGTCAACTTTATGTTCTGTCGGTAATGAGCTATGTTTTGAGACACACATGCATCTTCGTATTCAATACCACAACATTTTAGATACTCTTGGTAGATCCTCCAGTTTTCTGGGAAATGCTGATGAACAGTAAGGGTTTATCTCACAGCGCCTAACTGTCATTTAGTAGGACAAACATGTGATGGACATTTGAAATTATTTATCATGTCTTCTTTCTCTACCTCTTCTTCTATTCCCCCATTTACCCCAGGGAATTGTTGGGGGAGATGTACAGAGCTTCTATGCGCTCTTTCTAATGCTCTTTGTAAGTTGGTATTCATTTCTCTAATTCTGTTCCTGATTCCATCACTCCATCTTTTACGTCGACTTTCCGTTTCTCTGTATCCATTATATTTCTTAAATGCGGTTCTTTTTGGCAGATGTTACCAGGGCATTCTTGTGAGGTGGATAAACCATGTGATCTGTTGTTCTATAATGAAGTGCATGACTGTCTTCACATCTATTCGTTTTCTAATTTCCTCATTTCTAATTCTATCTGGCATAGTTACAGCTGAGGCACTTCTAAGGCAACTCACTTGTGTGGTGATGCTTTTGCCCTCATTAGTTCAGTAGGCTTTCATGTTTGACATTGCTAGATTAATGTCTGGCAAATAATCGTTTTAATGATATGTGCTTCAGTAATAATATGTAACTTTCTATGCGACGACAGAACTGGCGCTAATTGTACGAGCAACTGGTTTACCTTTGCACAACGTTTGTTGATTTCTCTATCCATTTCTCCATCTGAAGTGAAAATTTACCCTAGATGTTTAAATTCACTAGTTTGTTTTACTTCTGAGTTTTTTATTTTTGTTGACAGGGGTTTTGACTGTCTTCCTATCACATTTGACAGACAGTCCGGACCGCTGTCAAACATATGTACCATGTACCCCTAGCAATGACACGAGCGCTGTCGAACGAGGATGTCAATCAGCTCTCGGCGTTCGCTACGAGAGAGAAAGACTGTTCACCTATTCGTCTGTGCACTCAGGCCTATCAAATATGATGGTCCCAACACTTCACATAATCACAACAGGTTCCCGTTACGGGAATTTTTTTTTTTTTTTTTAATCTCTCTGTCTGTCTGTCTGTGTGTGTGTGTGTGTGTGTGTGTGTGTGTGTGTGTGTGTGTGTGTGTGTGTGTGTGTGTGTGTGTGTGTGTGTGTGTGTGTGTGTGTGTGTGTGTGTGTGTGTGTGTGTGTGTGTGTGTGTGTGTGTGTGTGTGTGTGTGTGTGTGTGTGTGTGTGTGTGTGTGTGTGTGTGTGTGTGTGTGTGTGTGTGTGTGTGTGTGTGTGTGTGTGTGTGTGTGTGTGTGTGTGTGTGTGTGTGTGTGTGTGTGTGTGTGTGTGTGTGTGTGTGTGTGTGTGTGTGTGTGTGTGTGTGTGTGTGTGTGTGTGTGTGTGTGTGTGTGTGTGTGTGTGTGTGTGTGTGTGTGTGTGTGTGTGTGTGTGTGTGTGTGTGTGTGTGTGTGTGTGTGTGTGTGTGTGTGTGTGTGTGTGTGTGTGTGTGTGTGTGTGTGTGTGTGTGTGTGTGTGTGTGTGTGTGTGTGTGTGTGTGTGTGTGTGTGTGTGTGTGTGTGTGTGTGTGTGTGTGTGTGTGTGTGTGTGTGTGTGTGTGTGTGTGTGTGTGTGTGTGTGTGTGTGTGTGTGTGTGTGTGTGTGTGTGTGTGTGTGTGTGTGTGTGTGTGTGTGTGTGTGTGTGTGTGTGTGTGTGTGTGTGTGTGTGTGTGTGTGTGTGTGTGTGTGTGTGTGTGTGTGTGTGTGTGTGTGTGTGTGTGTGTGTGTGTGTGTGTGTGTGTGTGTGTGTGTGTGTGTGTGTGTGTGTGTGTGTGTGTGTGTGTGTGTGTGTGTGTGTGTGTGTGTGTGTGTGTGTGTGTGTGTGTGTGTGTGTGTGTGTGTGTGTGTGTGTGTGTGTGTGTGTGTGTGTGTGTGTGTGTGTGTGTGTGTGTGTGTGTGTGTGTGTGTGTGTGTGTGTGTGTGTGTGTGTGTGTGTGTGTGTGTGTGTGTGTGTGTGTGTGTGTGTGTGTGTGTGTGTGTGTGTGTGTGTGTGTGTGTGTGTGTGTGTGTGTGTGTGTGTGTGTGTGTGTGTGTGTGTGTGTGTGTGTGTGTGTGTGTGTGTGTGTGTGTGTGTGTGTGTGTGTGTGTGTGTGTGTGTGTGTGTGTGTGTGTGTGTGTGTGTGTGTGTGTGTGTGTGTGTGTGTGTGTGTGTGTGTGTGTGTGTGTGTGTGTGTGTGTGTGTGTGTGTGTGTGTGTGTGTTAGTGTGTTTTAGGATAGGATGTAGACTAGATGAGCGAGGCGTGGTAGCACCTTTGCCTGTGGACCCGATGGTTATGTACTAATTCTATTTTTTTTACCATCCAATAATAGGGATTTATTGCATAAGACATTCCTAATTTGATAAAATGTTTGTTCTTGCCCTATTTGGTTCTCTATCTCTCTAATGCATCATCAACCTTATGTTACTCATAAGGCTTAGATATGTGAATTACGTAACTTACTTTAAATTAATACAAATGTTGTTAATTGTATAGTCATGATCCGTTTCTTTGATATTACCATTTGAATGCTATATATGGTTTGTGTCTTCGTTATTCAAATTCACTACGGGAAAACATTGTTTTGATATTACCATTACTTTTGGCTTCCTATTATTCAAGCCGAAGCCCATTTTTGTACTTTCTGCAACCAATATAACTATAGTTTGTTGTACTTAATTCTCACTTGTTGCTATTACGACATTGTCATCAGTATAACATACTTTATTTATATAGTTAGTTAGTTAGTCGACAGATCACCCTCATTGCACATCGAAGCATCCAGTCCATAAGTGCTCGGATCCCCTCCTCAGCAAATCCCGCAGCGTGTAGCGGCTAACGACACCAGTTCTGTGTTGGTTTATCAGTCTTCTTTGGTTACCTGCGTAGTGTTCTTGTTTGGCCACCCCTCTTTTAATTTGCTGTTCTCGCAGTCTGGCCATGGTTGTAGATTCACAGTCATCACTTGGTTCTCGCACAAGTCTTGCTTCTCGAAGAGCATTCAGAATGTCAGCCTGGTCCATGGAGCGCCCGCCCTCCACAGTAGCGTTACCTGCTAGCTTGTCAGCCCGCTCATTCCCTTGTACTCCCGCATGCCCTGGCACGAAGATGAAACTAATCTTTGCCAGCCGAGACCGCTCCAGAGACAGCAACCATTCTCTTCGGATCCCTCCCCCCCCCCCCCCCCCATCTCTATCCTCTTGAGCATGTTCATTGAGTCGCTAAGGAAATATGCCCTAGTGAATGTCTGTGTCTCGAGCCATGTTATTGCTTTACTTACTGCCATGAATTCCATAGTCAGGCTGCTTGTGGTCTCATCAAAAGCACCAGAGTCCTCCTTCACAATTCTCCTCCGGCCTGAGCCGTAAAGGCCCATGAGCTTCTCACATGTCGGACGACCGAACCATCTGTGTAAATGACAGCATCGAATTCTCGAAAATCAACGCTTGTACTTCCACCTCCATAGCTGCCGGGTTTTCTTGTCTGCATTTTCTGTCTAGTTGGATGCAAACTAAAAAGGATGTGCAGAAATCTGTTGGCACTTCTACCCATTCCTCGCCAGGTTCTAAGTCCTCAAGTGAACACACCTGTTGAAGAATGTCTTCGGCTTGACCCATCCACGACCGTCCTCTTTTTAACCTGCTGCCTTCACCTTCATAATTTTACTATGCAGTGGATGTTGTGTGTTTGCGTTAACTCTGAGATAGGCGCGAGCTCTGCAGACTTGTATTCTGTCTTCAATGGTTGGAAAATCAAGAAGGTATCGCATCGCCCTGCATGCTGTATCTCTTGTACATCCAAGAATATTGCGATAATAAATAATAAGAATATTTATATAATGACCACCAGCCATGATCCCTTGCATATTTTTACAAACATACGTTTATGCTCACTGTAGAATGAAAACAATCATGAGAAAAGTACATATCATTCTCATTCTCTGAAACTCTTTTTGATGCACTGAAATGTTCCTACATTCTTCTTGGCAGCAAGATTAGAAACCAGATTGATAACATCCTGATTAGCAAAAGGTTTCGAAATGCGTTAACAATTGCAAAAACAGTTCCCAATGCAGACTGTTACAGTGATCACATATTGTTTACAGGCACAATGAGGGTAAAGTTAAAGAAAGGCAAGTATACACCAGGAAACACTAAATATGATATGCGTAGATTTAAAATGACAAGGGAATACAAGACAATTTTAATATAGAAGTAAAGAACAGATTTGATATATTGTCTGATCTAGAGATCCTATTTCAAGATGTGGATGATCAATGGGTAATTTTGAAGACTTCAGTCAGTTTGGCTGCAGAAACAATTATTGCAAAATTAAAGAAAATGTGTCCTAAGAAATGGATGACTGAAGACATTTTACAACTAATGGAAACAAGAAGACACAACAAAAGTAATTCTGACAAATATCAAGAGATTCACAGAAAAGCCAGAACATTATGTAAGGATGCAAAAGAATTACGGCTCGAGAAAAATTGCATAGAAGTTGAAAAACAACACAAAAGTAAAAATACCACATTAATGCACAAAAGAATTCAAGACTTTACTAATAAAAGAATACATACATCAACAGGCTGCCTAAAAACAAAAGATGGAAAAATCAAACTAGAAAAAGATCAGATTTTACAAGGATGGTCAGATTATGTGAAAATCCTTTATTATGATACCAGAGAACAATATGATATTCGGAATAATAATGAAGGACCATAAATTTTGAAGATGGATTTTCAGTATCCTCTTAACAATATGAAAACTGGCAAGATCCCTGGTTCAGACAACATCATAACATAAATTATCAATGCCTTAGAATAATATCGAATAGACCAAGTCACCTGAGTGCTGAAGGCAATATATGATACAGGAGATAGAATTCCCGAATTATGTAATTCTATATTTATTGCAATCCCAAAGAAATAATGAGTCATGGAATGTGATCAACATCGAACAATTAGTATAATGAGCCACATCACGAGGAGTTTGCTAGGAATTATCATGCAAAACGTTAGGAAGGAAATACAACCCGAAATTGGAGAAGATCAGTGAGGGTTTTTATAAGGCAAACGTACAATTAATGCTGTTATATACTGAGAACATTAATTGAACGTTCTATACAAGTAAACAAAGACGACTGATGAATGAATGAACATGTTGTTTGCTGCCAGTGTACGCATTTATTATTCGCAGACTTTGCCATCGATGTTACTTACTAGACGATGAAATAATTTTCAATTCGCTAATCTCTGTCAAAAGTGAATCAAATCACCGTTTGTTAATCAGGTAGGACAATCAGTTACACTACACGATCAAAACACCCGCATCCGTCAAACACTTTTCTGAGGACAACTGGAATAGCCAGCGAACATGCAATTAACACACACAGATTCTACACACGTAACCTTCTTTGTCCCTTCACTTTGACATATTGCGCGTGCGTATTCACACTTCTTTTATTTGTCTTAAGAAAGCTAGTGAGGTGCTCAACTGTGGCTGTTGGGAACATAACTCTAGCCACCCACGACAGTACTTGAATACGTTACCGCTCAACCACAGATTTTCCTTAATGTAAGAAAAACACTATTGTAGATCCAATATGTCTGCATTCAAAAACACGCAGCGCTGTCAAATTGATGGTTCTGATTACTACCTTTGCACACTGCACCATTGACAGCTAGCGGAAGTCTACAATCCAAGATGATAGCTGCCTGTTATTGTTTCTTAGCAGGCCGTGACATCACTTCCTGGTGTCAGTCAAATGGCTCATGGGATACTCAAGAGGCCATGATGTTTCCGGTTGTTCAAGAAAATAACAAGGCTTAGGAAATCCTGATGTTGAAGAACAGTTGTTTCTTCAGTGTCGCGTTGTCGCCGTTTGTAGGGAAGTGTCGAATCTCCGTGTGCGCATAGCATTTACTGTTGCCTAATGTGTCTTCAAATGTCTTCTTCTTTTCTATGTCTTCCGTCAGGGCTGATCAATGCATGCCAATTTCAACTTTTAGATTGTAGCTCCTTCCACAAAAAACACTTGCATAAAATAACCCCTTTCTCCCTGCAGCGAACATATAATTGTATCACCTATCAGGAACAGACAGCTATACCACCTACAGCGAGCAGACAATTGTATCCCCTGCAGCAAGCAGACAATTTTTCTCCCCTGCAAACGAGCAGACAAGATTATCCCATACAGGTGAGCAGACAATTTTATCCCCTGCAGCAAGCAGACAATTTTCTCCCCTACAGCGAGTAAACAATGTTCTCACCTACAGCAAGCAGACAATTGTTTCCCCAACAGCTAGCAGACAATTTTCATACAATATACGGGCGGAACTGGTGATGTCACGGTGCAAATGGCGGCACCCATGAATTGAATATTTTTCAAGTAACATTGATACAGTTTTCGTGATGAAGAGATGATTTGCTAACGTTCAAGTTTTCCATTTCTGATACATCAATATGTGGGTGTTTCCGTTTGGGATCTGGAATGTGTATAATCGGCTTTACTGGCCTATTCTCTTGATCAGATGTATGTATCGATATTGCGTTGCCATCGGGAAAGCCTGTTTACGTCATTGTTACAAATGGTGGCGCCCATCAATTTCCAAGTAAAGTTTATAGTTTTGAAATTCTAGTAAAAGGAAGATTATGTGTTCGTGTATGGAGTAAGACCATAGTCTACTCTTGCAAAAGATAGGTGCTGAAGACGGAGGCAGCCAGCCAGGAGGCGCACCACAGAAATCAGGCTGTCACGCAATAACGCCGTGAATTATGTCGACAACTGCTACATGTTATGGTGCTCGCCCTGCTCTGGTCCCACAGACAGGTGCAGTGCCGGGCCTTATGCCTCGTAAGGGTCTAACCACAAAAAATGGAGGTCCATCTCAGATGTCCAGCGGAGCCAGAGGGCCTGACAATAGACCGTCTGGCCGTACCAAACAAAGACTTAAAATAATGCACTGGAATGCAGAGGGTATCACCAAAAAACGAATAGAACTAGAAAACATCTTGGCCAATGAAAATGTAAGTGTATGTTGCTTGCAAGAAACTCACCTGAACGAAAATATAGCCTTCAAAATCAGAGGCTACCAGTGTTACCGATCTGACCGAAAGGACAGGCGAAAGGGTGGGATACTGACTCTCGTCAAAAACAACATTCCTGCTTCCCAAATTGAAGTTCACATGGAAGGGGCTGAGTATCAGGCACTTAAACTTAAAACAGACAATACAGACTTTCACCTGATCAATTACTACTGTCCAAATGACCGCCCACAGGCACTGGACACACTACCATTAAAAAGAAAAATGATTGTGTGTGGCGACTTCAACAGCCATTCGCAGAGCTGGGGCTATGTTCACATGGACCAGAGAGGAGAGAGATTGGAAGATTGGCAGGATGAGAATAGATTCATCTTGATTAACAAGCCGTCTGACCCACATACCTTCTACTCGAGATCATGGCACTCTACAACTACACCTGACCTGGCGTTTTATTCACCAGACCTGGAGTGGAACATTACACGAATTGTTGGGAAACAACTTGGTGGCAGTGACCATCGGCCAGTCTTTCTAACTGTAGAAAATGAGTTTGTAAGTGAAAGCAGCACCCTCTCGAGGTGGAACTACAAGAAAGCAGACTGGGCAATGTACAAGCATCGCACCAGCATAATGGTTAAAAACCTGAACACTGAGAAGGACATAAATAAAGTAGTTGAAGAGAAACAATACCAAGAGGAGCCCGTAAACATTATAAACCCTACTGGAATAGTGAACTGGAACAGTTGCGTAATGATGTGGATGTATGTAGAAAACAAGCAGAGGCCAATCCCAGCCAAGAGCACCACAATAAATACCAGCACGCAAAAGCCAAATTTCAAAGGGCCCAACTGCAGGCTAGACGGAAAAGCTGGCAGGAGAAAACAGAGTCACTGAACTTTGAAAGAGACACAAGGAAGTTATGGAGGCTAATAAAACAGCTTAACGATGAGGGCACAGGGAGAAACTCAAAAATTGCGCTACATAAAGACGGAAAATTTTAACAGGAAAGCAAGCAGCTGACCATTTTGCGGACTCATTCGCACAAGATAACAATATTGAAATTAGTCCAGAGAAACAACAGGAGATTCGAGAGAAATGGCAAAATACAGGACAGAATGAAATTGTACATGAGGTTATGGAGACACCTATCACATTCAGTGAACTGGAGCTAGCCATATCAAAACTGAAAATGAGAAAATCACCAGGAGCTGATGGTATCTCCAATGAAATGATCAGGAACCTAGGAACAGAGGCCAAAGCAAAGTTGCTACAGATCATTAATAATACATGGACCTTAGGCAGTGTTCCACAAGTCTGGAGAAAAGCAATCACGATACCCCTCCTAAAATCTGGGAAAGACAGTTACATTGCCTCCAGCTACAGACCCATTAGCCTCACCAGTTGTCTCTGCAAAACAATGGAATGCGTCATCAATCACAGACTACAGTGGTACATTGAAAGTGAAAACATCCTTGTGCCACAACAGGCTGCCTTTAGGCAGTGATACTCTACGGAAGATCAGACAACCTACCTCTCTCAAGAAGTTGAGGATGCATTCCAAGAGAAGAAGCTGGTACTTGCGGCTTGGATAGATCTGAAGAAAGCCTTTGACAAAGTCTGGAAAGAGGGTCT
This sequence comes from Cepaea hortensis, assembly GCA_963921405.1. Lineage (NCBI taxonomy): Eukaryota > Metazoa > Mollusca > Gastropoda > Stylommatophora > Helicidae > Cepaea > Cepaea hortensis. Next base: position 49,988,971 of record OY992883.1, on the reverse strand, counting down.
GATGAAGAAACTGAGAAACTGTAAAGTTAATGGAAGAATGTACAAATGGGTAAAAGCATACTTGCACAACAGAAGAGCCCGAGTACAGATAGACGGTCTCAAGAGCAAGAAAGTACTATTACGTCACGGTGTTCCCCAGGGCGGAGTCCTGTCCCCAACACTTTTTCTAATCTTCATCAATGATCTTGTTGCTAATCTACCCAATGGAATTAAAGTGGCAATGTACGCTGATGACCTGGTTTTGTGGAGCGCAAATGAACATGCATCAGTGGCCACCATATTGCTACAGAGAGCTGTAGATACATTTGTTGCATGGGCGGATAGATGGTGTATCAGCATAAACACTGACAAGTGCAGCACCACTCTATTTACCCTTTCTCCGAAACAAAAGGCAGGGAGCATTCAGTTAAATGGAACACCCCTAAGAGAAGATAAGGAACCAACATACCTTGGTGTAACATTTGACGACAGGCTGACATGGAGAAAACACATCAAAAAAGCAGTAGCAAAAGCCAGAAGGAAAATTGCCATCCTGAGAAAGCGAACTGGAACCACGTGGGGAGCCAGTGGGAAAATACTTAGCAAAGTTTACCAACAGAGCATACGACCACACTTGGAATACGGGTCAACTGCGTGGTGTTCAGCATCAAAAACTACATTGCAGGAGCTGGACAAGGTGCAAAATCAAGCTCTTAGAGTCATCACAGGAGGGATGAGATCAACCCCTATAGTAGCACTGGAGAAAATGGGGAGGACACAAGCTTTAAGAGAACGCAGAGATACAAAAACACTAATACAAGCATAAAAGTTTCTCAGCTTGCCAGGCCACCCTATAAAGAACTGATTTGAAAACTTAGCTATGGGGCAGTTGAAAAGAAGTAGTTTCATCCACCAGGCCAAACAACTCTGCAGTGAATCCATCGATCTTCCCACAGTTTGTATCCCCCTGACAACTATTCCAGAGCGAACCCCGTGGAAAGATGAGTATAGAATATCGCTACAAATCCAGTCAAAAGTGAGAGGAATATTGGACAAGGAAGAACAGAACAGTATACAGCGCAGAACAGCCACTCTCAGCTTCCTTGATGATGAATACCCACAGGACCTCTGGATCCGAGTCTACACAGATGGGTCAGCACAAAATGCTGTTCGAAATGGAGGAGCGGGAGTGTACATAGAATACCCAAATAATACTAGAGACACGGCCAGAATTCCAACAGGAAAGTACTGCCATAACTATGATGCTGAAATTGAGGCAATCAAGATAGCCACAGAGAAATTACAAAATACCAGCCATGGTACACAACCTGCAGTGATATTGACAGATGCAAAATCCGTAATAGAGGCGCTCCTGTCTGGGAAATTGCCAGTTCTGAGGACACTACTTTCTGAACTTAGCAGTCAACGTAAGATCACCATACAGTGGATACCATCCCACTGTGGAGTCCCCGGAAACGACAGAGCTGATCGATTGGCTAAGGAAGGAGCAGAAGAAGAACAACCTGATGTGCCCATTACATACCACCAAAAGAAAAGAATGATCAAATCAATCAGAAAGCCACCAAACCTTACTCAAGACGACTACCACGTTATGGACAGATCAGAACAGGTCATTCTTCTGCGCCTCAGAACATGACACAATAGATTACGCAACCACTTGTATACAAAATTCAAGATTGGTGACTCAGCCATGTGCACATGTGGTTTGGCGTCGCAGACAGCAGAGCACATGCTCCAGGATTGCCCAAACTACAACATATCCGGGTGAACCTTCTGGCCTAGAGAGACAACAGTGGAAGATAAACTTTATGGACCGCTGAATGAACTAAAAAAGACTGTTAGATTCATACAAGAGACGACATTGCAGTTGTAGACATGTTTCAAGCGAACGAAAGAAGAAGAAGATACAATATACGTCTCGAATACAACATGCGCTGCAGCGGACTTTGAGTCAGATCTTAGTCAGATATCAGCTACCGAATGACGGCAGACGGTACTACCTGCTTTCTGTTAGCGTCGAATGTTGAGTGGCGCTCACCAAACCCGACACCCCACATTGTGCCAACGGCTGGGGCGGAGAGGCGCAATTGGAAGGGTACAAACTTTATCCTAGTGCGAGGAAATGCAACCTAAAGACTAAATGGCATGCAGAGCAGACCAGGCCCTAAGTCTTGGTCGGTAAATGGTCTAGAGTCGAAGCTCCGACAGTTGGATAGTTAGAGATTGCATTGCTGATCTGACAGCTTCTGCAGCTTGTCATTTTCCCGCTAGATGTATTGATGTTACTTTTTATCTGGAGCAACCTAAGCAGGCCGAGAGAGGGATCATGTTGCATGGGTAACACAAGGTCTCCACAATTCAACCCAGGATTGCTATGGAGTCCCCCACCATGGGTTGTAGTTGTGCCTTTTTTTTGAAGAACAATGTAACAAGCTATCGCCTGTCAAGACCGCAAATTGCCAGCATAAGCAGTAGTAGTAGTAGTAGTAGTAGTAGTAGTAGTAGTAGTAGTAGTAGTAGTAGTAGTAGTAGTAGTAGTAGTAGTAGTAGTAGTAGTAGTAGTGGTGGTGGTAGTAGTAGTAGTGGTGGTAGTAGTAGTGGTAGTAGTTGTAGTAGTGGTAGTAGTGGTAGTGGTAGTAGTAGTAGTAGTAGTAGTAGTAGTAGTAGTAGTAGTAGTAGTAGTAGTAGTAGTAGTAGTAGTAGTAGTAGTAGTAGTAGTAGTAGTAGTAGTAGTAGTAGTAGTAGTAGTAGTATTAGTAGTAGTAATCGCGTGTCAATTACTCCTCACTAGCACTCTGTACCTACTTATCCTGCGCCTACTAAAACTCTTCTCACACTCTGTATCTACTTACCCTGCTTCTGCTCACACTCACACGCTTCTCTCACTCACACTCTGTTTCTTCTTACACTGCGCCTACTCACACTCACAATCTGTGCCTACTTACCCTGCGCCTACTCACACTCACAATCTGTGCCTACTTACCCTGCGCCTACTCACACTCACAATCTGTGCCTACTTACCCTGTTTCTACTCACACTCACAGGCTTCTCTCACTCACACTCTGTTACCCTGGTCCTAATCACGCTCTAACGTTCTAATGTCTTAATTGCCACTTAAATTGGTTTAGTGCTTGTTGTTACTTTAACTGTTTATGTCCTAGTTCTAGTGTATTATGTCCTATTTGTTACTTTAATTGTTTTTGTTCTTGTCGCTGCTTTAATTATTTATGTCTTAGATGTTACATTAATTTTTTTTTTATGTTCTATTTGTTACTTTGACTGTTTATACCCTCGTACAATGGCTCTCAACCGGTGGGGAATTCCTCCCCCCCCCCCCCAGGGGGGAATTGTAGGGTTTCTAGGGGGGGGGGGGGGGGAGAATTAAGATTATTTCAAGATCCCATTAATACAATTATATAAAAGAACCAGTTATTTGATATTGTTTTTCCCTCTAAATTTAACGGTTCTGTACTTCTCGCCCTAATGAAATTCGTTTTATAACGTAAGCAGATCCGCAAATCACGTTTTATGTAGATGTCTAGACTTGTTCTAGTATGTGTTATTAAATTTAGCTTCCATTTTTATGTATACTGTGTAAGGGTGGGTGGGGGATTTATAGGGAGGAAATTCGAAAGGGGGGGGGGGGGGGGGGGGAATGCCGTTCTGGACATGGGCCAAAAAAGGTTGAGAACTACTGCCCTAGTTGTTATTTTAATTACTTATATCCTAGTTGTTACTTTAATTATTTATGTCCTTTAATTGTCTCAATCCTAGTTGCTATTTGGAGGTTTCTATCCTAGTTGCCACTGCATATGTTTTTATGAAAATTTCAAATGTAACTGTTTATGTCCTGTTTGCTACTTTAATTGTCTACCTAGACATTATCTTGACTCAAACTATATCAGACTATCCTCTACCCTGCTTACCCTGCGCCTACTCACACTCACACAATCTTCGTCTACTTACCCTGTTACTATTCACACTCATACCGTGTCTACTTACCCTGTTACTATTCACACTCATACCGTGTCTACTTACCCTGTTACTATTCACACTCATACCGTGTCTACTTATCCCTACTCTCACACACACTCTGTTTCTACTTATCCTTTTCCTATTCACACTCACACTTTGTGCCTACATTATTTTTAAAGTTGCATATCCTTTACAGGGCGTTGCAGTCAACACCAGCATTTTTACTGCCGTTGTTGATATCTTGGTAAGTTTTTACGTTCAGTAGTTAGTACGTTCAGTTAGTTGTGCCTACTTACCCTGTTCCTATTCACACTTACACACTGTGGCTACTTACCCTCCTCGTTACTTACAATCTTCTCAAACTTTTCTCAAGTATGTAATTCTGAATAGAATTATGCCACACATTTATTTCTATTATTCTAGTTGGCCGAGGATCTAAGCTGTTAAATCATTAAAAGCTAAACGCATTTATCCTTTAGCAATATGAATGTTATAATAGAGACATGTCTGGGGATTTTCTCACTTCGTGTTTAATTTCCCTTTTATCTCCAGCCAATATTAATCGCCATCTCCTCAATCTGCAATATGTTTCTCTAGCAAAGTGAATTTACATTCAGCTTTAATAATAAAAGTAAGACATCTTGTCAGCACAATCAATAGGAAAATACAGTAAAGTACCCCGGGGAATATTTATAGTATACTAGCTGACCCTGCCCGGCTTCGCCCAGTCCCTGGTGGGAAGCATCTCATTTAATTCATATAAGTAGTCATATAAGTTCCCGTTCCCGTTACCGACTATCTGTCTGTCTGTCTGTCTGTCTGTCTGACCCGGCCCGACATCGCCCAGCTCCTGGTGTGAAGCATCTCATTTAATTTATATAAGTAGTCATATAAGTTCCTGTTCCCGACTGTCTATCTGTCTGTCTGTCTGTCTATCTGTCTGCCTGACCCTGTCCGGCTTCATTAAATTCATACAACAAAAAAAAATGTAACTTAAAAGAACGTTCTACCACACACCATCCATTATTTTTAATGAAAACTCTTTCTAATCACCTGCATGACTACAGTGACTTCTTAAGCAAAAAAAGATGAGTTACAATGTTATGCATTGTGCATCATTTTTATGAAAACTTTGAAAATGCCTTACAGATTGTATCATTATTTATTATAACTCATATGCCGGTACATAACTATGGACAAAGAGTTTATAAATCTTTGAAAACGATGCCACAATATGACTATAAGTTATACAGAAAAGTTATGCCCCTTGAAATAACTTTTACAGAGTTAGGTCCCCTGAGATATATGAAATTATGATGAAAAATGAAAAATGAAATAATACTGAGTAAGCAGGCGATTTCACACTAACAAAATATCACAGTTGACAGCTCTGGAATGAAAGGAAGGCGTGTAGAAAATTTCATCTCAATCGGATGGGCCGTTCGCGAACAAATAAAGGACATACATACATACATACAGAGATACATAAATACGGACGCACATCCTAATTTATATATAAGATGTGATTATGGAGTAAAGGCAAGGGACATCCTCGATGGATATCATTGTATGGTCATGCTTGCATGGATATCCTTGTATGGGTATCCTTATTTGGATAACTTTATTAAGGTATTGCCATGGGTTGAATTATACCTCATGGCACAGTGACGAAAAAGTCACCCAGAAGAACGGGACGATCGTGGATCGTGACCCATGTGGCGAGCGAAATTGTCACCGGAGCGAATACACGTGATCGCGAAGGTGACAATGGCATTTTAGCCGTGGACGTCGTTTCGTGCGAAACACGTTCAGATAGAGTAATGGCCAACATTCCCCCACTCGTTTAGATAGTGTTTGTTTAGATACTTGTAATGTGAAATTATTGTCGCACATCTGATTTGTATATTGTTGATGTCTACTTGAGTTTGTGTAGAATATTATACACCTGAAACTACAACTGGCGTTTGAGTAGACTGCTGTTCGAGTTCATTGTCCACTACTGTTATGTTGGGTTATGGTGGAGAGTCGTAGTAACTCTCAACCAAGTTTTATGCTGAGAAATGACCAGGGTGCTGACTGGAAAAGGAGAGAAGAATACATCATACCCCAGTTGGACACGAGAAGTAATTCTACAAAAGTATATCGCACTCTGGCAGGTATCCTTGGTTTGGGTATCCTTGTATGAATATTCTTGCATGAGTATCCTTGTATGAATATTCTTGCATGGATATCCTTGTATGGTCATCATTGTTTGGGTATCCATGTATCCATATCCTTCTATGTGTATCCGTGTATGAGTATCCGTGATATGTACCTTTGTATGCATATCCTTGTGTGAATATTCGTCTATGTGTATCCGTGTATGAGTATCCTTAATGTGTATCTTTGTATGTGTATCCTTGTCTGGGTATCTGTGTATGGGTGTTCTCACTGTGTATCCTCGTATGTGTATCCTTGTGTGTGTACCCTCGTATGTGTATCCTTGTGTGTGTGCCCTTGTCTGCGTATCCGTGAATATGTTTATCCCTATATATGTATCCGTGTGTGTATCCGTATATGGATATCGTCGATGGGTATCCTTGTATGTGTATCCTTCTAAGGTATGCTTGTGTGATCACCATTGCACGGGCGTTCTTGCATGAGTATCTTTGCAAAAATATCCTGTATTAAAACTCCTGGAGGCGCATTGTGTTTCTGGTGCTAATCCCATACTTGTATAGTCCAGTCAGGATACGAAGAGCGATGTGTTTATGGTGATAGTCCCATAATTGTATAGTCCAGTCAGGATACGAAGGGCGGTGTGTTTATGGTTCTAATCCCATAATTGTATAGGCCAGTCAGGAAACGAAGGGCGGTGTGTTTATGGTGCTAATCCCATACTTGTATAGTCCAGTCAGGAAAAGAAGGGTGATGTGTTTATGGTGCTAATCCCATACTTGTATAGTCCATGTTAGGATACGAAGGGCGATATGTTTATGGTGTTAATCCCATACTTGTATAGTCCAGTCAGGATAAGAAGGGTGATGTGACCAATACCAGGCCCAATCCTTTACTTCCCGCGCCTTGTATTGGTACCCATTTTATACTAGGTCGACTTGGGACATCACATCAATTTGAACAATTCCGTTTCTTTGGGGATTTAACATTCAAGGCGGCAGTGCTTGTCACTGTGCTTCCGCTGCCATCATGTATCATCAAAATACAATGTATGAATGTATAATGTGGCAATTTCTTTGGTAAATTTCATTTTGCATATCTCATTTGGCTGTTGAAGCAAAGAAGAGAGAGTGAGACATTTGTGCATGGCCAATTCTTAACCTTTATCAAAAAATAGTTCGCTCCTTTGTGCACCGTAGGCCTATTGATATTTTCCTGTTGTGGTCTATTATTACATGAGACTGAGTGACCCAAGGAGAAACATCGGTGCTATCACAGCAAGGTGGTGGTTGGCAAACAAAACGCCACCAAATAAAGATACTTTCCAAGACCAATGTCTTATCTGTAACATAGGATGATATCATAACCTTGCATGTACCTGCTAAACTCGGTGTTTCCTCCCTTCTTTCTGTCTATCTCTATATTTCTCTTCTAAACCTCTATCTCTCTCTCTCTCTCTCTCTCTCTCTCTCTCTCTCTCTCTCTCTCTGTCTATCTATCTATCTATCTATCTATCATTCTTTCTCTGCACATATATATCTTTTTCTCCCAAACCTCTCTCTGTCTCTGGTCACCTCTGTCTCTCGCTCGTCTCTCTCTCTCTCTCTCTCTCTCTCTCTCTCTCTCTCTCTCTCTCTCTCTCTCTCTCTTCTTTCTGACTTTCAGTTTTCTCTTCCTCTTTTTCTCTCTCATTCTTTCTTTCTCTTTCTCACTTTCTTTTTCTGTCTCTTTTTACCTTTCGTGCTCATATATCTTTCTTTCTATCTCTTTTATCTCTTTCTTTCTCCTTCCTTCTTCTTCTTCTTGTATGTTTCTCTTTCTCCTTCTCTCTTTCTCCCAATCTCTTTCTCTTCTATTCTTTCTCTTTTCTATATTTCCCTTTCTCTTTCTCACCTTCTCTTTTCCTCTTTCTCTTGCTCTCCCTCTCTCTCTCTCTCTCTCTCTCTCTCTTTCTCTCTCTCTCTCTCTCTCTCTCTCTCTCTGTCTATACCGCTATCTCCTCCAACACCCGGCCCTTCTCTCTTGTACTTTCTCTCTCTAACCAACATCTTCTCTCTGTCTGTCTCCTCTCCCCTTCCCCTTTCTCTCATCACGACCCCAGTCTCTCCTTCTCCCGGCAACCTCGTTCTCCCAGAAACCCCATGCAACGAGCCAATTTTACATCATCGACATTTACCAGCGATTATTTCCCTTGACATTGAAAGTAATTTGCCTACACCCTAACACCCCAACCCTACAAGTTTGCCTCTTAAAGGAAATACAGGTCACGTGGGTTGCAGCAGGGGTGGAAATTTACTTTTTTTCGGATACCTTGAGAGGCAGGCCTACTTATAGAACACTTCCGTACGTGACGTATTTTGTTAATCGTATCGGAGTCGGTTACGCGTGTACCTTGTCCTTGAGACAATACGTTTCTTAATAAATACACTGCAGGTTGATAGGCGCGTCAACTAACTTGATAGACGTGAGCTGGTAATGTCATGATCAGGTCAGGCGCGGGTTCGGTTTCTGGGCTTTTAGCTTGTCAAAGTGAAGGATGGATTGGCCACAATTCCTCCTTGCACTCACTCCTACAAAATGTGACGGAGCAACCACAGCACAGGAAATTACTTCGGAACACAACATACTACACTATGTCCGAATGGATAAGAGTGGTGGCTCTTAAACATTCGGTGTATTGATGACGAGGTATAGGGTTTAGTTTTTAATGAATGTGCAGTGTTTGAAAATATTGTCATTCCAAGTTTTGTATTCACCATCTGTAAAGTTCATGCAACATAATAGGTAAATACAAAATTTGGACCGGAAATACTTTCAACAACAAAAAATACTATAGTGATTCATAGAGCGGAATTCTGTAGTATACTATGGTGTGGTTTATAGAGCTCTCTAGTGTACCAAGATAAGAGGGTAAGTTAATAAGTATGTCACAAATGGCTGTAGAAAAATAACTAAATATGGTAACAACTTGAAACAAGTTTATTTTATACACACATTGTCCCTTTATTTCTCAACATAATTTCCACCAACATTGATGTACTTATCCCATCGTTTTATCAGTCCTCCCAAACCGGCTGCATAGAACTGCGTGCTCTATTTTCATTTACCTGCCATCCCACAGAACTGTGTGACTTACTTATTGGCTCGCCCTCGTAACGTTTTCTTCCCAGCTATGCACCGCTTTACGGGACAAACATTTGTCAGCATAAACACTGAAAGCCCACCTTGGCGGGAGACATTTTGTGGATGACGCCGAAGTTGAATGTACAGTGAAAATGTAGTTTAGAAAACAGAGCACGCAGTTCTATACAGCCGGTTTGGAGGACTGATAAAACGATGGGATAATGCATCAATGTTGGTGGAAATTATGTTCAGAAATAAAGGGACAATGTTTGTAAAATAATAAACTTGTTTCAAGTTGTTATCATATTTAGTTATTTTTCTACAGCCATTTGTGACTTACTTATTAACTTACCCTCGTATAATCTATATTTGTTGGTTAGTTAGTTAGTAGAGGTTCCAACTTCACGAAAACCGTCGTCCCCATTATGCTCCGTTCCTGTACCAGTGAATATCACACAAAATTCCCCCAATGTCTAATGTGAAAAGTGGAATAGACAGGAGTCTCGGCAATCCAACAGCCCGCATAGGTACACTGTGCATAATGCCGCCGCCAGAATGCCAACAGAAAAGTCATCCACGAAAACCACAGTTCATTGTCGATGGAATCGGCAGTCACCAGAAAGACATCATTGACCCAGGTTTTCTCACATGGCTCTGTATCTATCCGCACGATCCGCCGAAAGTGTCGCATAAAGCACGAACTCCGTAGCTCCAGCGCCGACTCCAAGGAGTCTCCTGAAAAATACACTCGTGAACCGAAAAGGCAAATCAGTCAATTCAGCAACAGTCGGTAGCCATTGCTAAGAGCATGCAGGTCACTGTACGAACAAACGTGGACATGTAAAAGCATTCCGCGTGAATATCACAGCTCACAGAGTCGCGCCATGCACTCACTCAGTAGCAGGGCGACTGAACCATATACTATCAGTCCAACATGAGGAAAATGCGAAATGCAAACCGCAGTCACAAAGATAAATACTCAAGAGACCATAGCGGTTCAATGCCTAACCGCCATGCTGGGGACCGGAAGTGGTCTATATATGAGACGCTGTCAGGTATAGCAAGATATGATCAATGTAGGAGACGTTGTCATGTATTGTAAGGTATGATCTATACAGGAAACATTGTCAAGTATACTAAGATGCGATCATATTGGAGACGTTATCTAGTATACTAAGGTATGATCTATATAGGTGACGCTGTCAAGTATATTACTTGATGATCTATACAGCAGACGGTGTCAAATATACTAAGGTATAACCTATACAGGAGACAGTGTTGAGTATACTAAGGTCTGATCTATACAGCAGGAAGTGTCAAGTATGCTAAGATGTGATCTATACAGGAGACACTGTTGAGTATACTAAGGTATGATCTATGCTGGAGACACTGTTAATTATGCTAAGGTATGATCTATACAGGAGACGGTGTTGAGTATACTAAGGTATGATCTATGTTGGAGACACTGTTAATTATGCTAAGGTATGATCTATACAGGAGACAGTGTTGAGTATACTAAGGTTTGATCTATACAGCAGGTAGTGTCAAGTATGCTAAGATGTGATCTATACAGGAGACACTGTTGAGTATACTAAGGTATGATCTATGCTGGAGACACTGTTAATTATGCTAAGGTATGATCTATACAGGAGACGGTGTTGAGTATACTAAGGTATGATCTATGTTGGAGACACTGTTAATTATGCTAAGGTATGATCTATACAGGAGACACTGTTAAGTATACTAAGGTATGATCTATGCTGGAGACACTGTTGAGTATACTAAGGTATGATCTATGCAGCTTACGTTGTCAAGTATGCTAAGATGTGATCTATACAGGAAATACTGTTACGTATACTAAGGTATGATCTATACAGGAGACACTGTTGAGTATACTAAGGTATGATCTATGCTGGAGACACTGTTAATTATGCTAAGGTGTGATCTATACAGGAGATACTATTAAGAATACTAAAGTATAATCTATATAGCAGACGGTGTCAAGAATGCCAAAATGTGATCTTTCAAGCAGAGCTTATCAATCATCCTAATGTGAAACATTGAAATACTCAGTAAACATCCTTAGAACACAATTTCAATTTTCTGAACTCAATGTCTACGAAACAGTTTATTAAAATAAGTTAAAATAGTAACTGTCTAACAAATAAGTGGTAAAAGTAAAAGTACCACAGAGACATGCCAAAAAAACAATTATGTTACATAGAGTGAAAGTAAAACCTGTCTGGTGCTCAAAGAGTTTTAAAAAAAACACCATCGTACTAGTGTTAATATGGGGAGCAATTGTTTCAGGAAAAGTATGGAGCCTCTTATAGAATATGTTGAGGAAGGAGACGCGTGCTCTTCTTCTTTCTCTTCTTCTCTTCCTCCTCATTGTTCTTCTTCTTCTTCGTCTCCTTCTTCTTCTTCTTCTTCTTCTTCTTCTTCTTCTTCTTCTTCTTTTGTTTCTACTTCTTTTGCATGTAATTTTTCTCCTCCTCCTCCTGTCCTCTTCCTCCTTCTTCCTTTGCTTCTTCCTCGTGCTCCTCTTTCTACCGCTACTCCGCTTCTTGTTCTTGTTCTTTTTCTTCTTCTCTTCTCCTCCTCTGTTTTCTTCTCCTTCTTCAGATGCTTCGCTCGACAAGCGGCAGACAGCGATCAGGCTATATCTTAGTTATATTGATAACCCATTTATCTGTGTCACATTTAAGCTTTCCGTGAACATCTGTCTCTATCGACTTAGCTTCTCTTGAGGAGTGCCATGTCCGCAAAAATCAATTCCTCTGTTCAGTCTCTTCTTTGACAGGCCTCGTATATTTATTTGTCTTCCCATCCTGGTTTTTATGACTGATGTATAAACACCTGCAGCTGCAAACACTCAGAAATATGTTTTCTCCTGCAACCTACACTCACAACTTGCTTCTCAATATCACACCTCCCATGCTTAAGGCTGCCAACTGTCTTTAATTTTCCGGACATATCCTCATCTTCCGGGACTATCAGTATTTTTCACACTCCACGAACTGCCCAGGTCGAAGGTACCAAGATTTGGCAAAACATTGTTAAAACGCATATAAATGTATATGGAGCACAGAATGACCGAATGAATAAGAGTGCTCTCTCTTAAACTTCCGATGTGATGATGCCGAGGTAGCGGGTTCAACCCTAACTTCAGTCAGTATAACTAAAATGTTGACTTCTCGTCCTTGGCTTAAGGACGTAAATTACTAGTACCTCAGAAGTCGGAGTGGGTTCGCCTGATGGCGAGAGACACTGATAATAGGGAAAGCTTATCCACACGCAAAAAAGAGTCAATTGCACTAAAAGTAGTAGTAGCGCTTGTATGGACTACGCTGAGTTCAGAAAGCTACCGAACACACAAAAACTAAACATAAAGTAGACCGAGAACATCTTGAACGGACAAGCAATTAGAAAGTTGAATAGAGGCCCTGGAGATGTGGATATATAGGCGAATGTGCGGTATTTCATGGGAACAAAAACAATCAAATACAGAGGTTATATAAATACTGGGAGAAGAATATTTAATGTATCTAGAAACAAAGTAAATCAGAAATGAAGAAATCATGATTAATGTAGGGGTTATAGCAACGCTAGAGTTCATTTGAAAACAGCAAGTTAAATGATGTGGCCATATAACAAGCTTAACTAAAAGTATACCACAACCAACAATGATGTACAGACAAAACGGAACCAGAATAAGAGGCCGACCACGTAAAGGATGGACAGCGGGAATAGCCGAATCCACTAGGATCGTGATATATGAAGCCCATTAACGGGCATATTCCCGCTGTTTATGCTTCACCTCTTCACCGCATGGTACAAGAGAAACGAGATGAGATCAGATGATCAAATGATTCGGCCATCACGCTAGAATGCAACACCATCAGCTACCAGTACTGGAATAAGATGCGATGAGATGAGAAAGAAAAACTGGGAATGAAATGGGAGTTGATAAAAGAAATAAACAGAGGCAAGTGAAATATTTAGATCACATTAAAGACAAAACACTCTTATAAAAACCATACTGTAGGTAATGTTGAAAGTCAGCGAGCAAGAGGTAGACAGCGATACAAGTGGAAAGATAACATCAAGAGATGGACGAACAGCAGTCTGACAGGACGTACAATGAAGGCGAGAGGCAGACAGTGTTAAAGGTCCATTGCAGCCGACCTTCATTGTGGAGAGGATACCTGAGTGATTGATTGATTGAATGCCAAATTGCCAGTTTCATTTCGAGTGTCATGCCACTGAAGACTGGAAAAAAAGGTGGGGTAGGGCTGATTCTACTTTCTATTCCATTCGTGCGCGTAATGTCTAGTTATTATTGCCGTGGCAAACTGCGCTAATCGTCTGTACTGTGTTTGTCAACCAGTTGAATTGTGCTAAGAATCGACATTACAGCAATTACGACATTCTCATTCGAACTTCTTGCTCATCTTCAACAGCCAACGAAGAGTTCTACTATGAATGGTACCAGTTGCATCTGATTATACCTCCGTTTGGTCATTTTCTCGTGGAACTGTGTGTGTGTTGACCAGACCCTATGGTCACTCCTTATGTCGCCGCTTTCTCCGGGCACTGATGATGTATCTATTCTTACACACATGATTCCATAGCGCCCTGACATTTGCCTTATCGTACACCAGTAGCCAACCCAGACATGTCAGCTAACCTCATGGCTAAAGACATTTGTTTATTGTTAGAATTTGCCTTATCGTACACCAGTAACCAACCCAGATATGTCAGCTAACCTCATGGCTAAAGACATTTGTTTATTGTTAGAATTTGCCTTATCGTACACCAGTAACCAACCCAGACATGTCAGCTAACCTCATGGCTAAAGACATTTGTTTATTGTTAGAATTTGCCTTATCGTACACCAATAGCCAACCCAGACATGTCAGATAACCTCATGGCTAAAGACATTTGTTTATTGTTAGAATTTGCCTTATCGTACACCAGTAACCAACCCAGACATGTCAGCTAACCTCATGGCTAAAGACATTTGTTTATTGTTAGAATTTGCCTTATCGTACACCAGTAACCAACCCAGACATGTCAGCTAACCTCATTACTAAAGACATTTGTTTATTGTTAGAATTTGCCTTATCGTACACCAGTAACCAACCCAGACATGTCAGCTAACCTCATGGCTAAAGACATTTGTTTATTGTTAGAATTTGCCTTATCGTACACCAGTAACCAACCCAGACATGTCAGCTAACCTCATGGCTAAAGACATTTGTTTATTGTTAGAATTTGCCTTATCGTACACCAGTAACCAACCCAGACATGTCAGCTAACCTCATGGCTAAAGACATTTGTTTATTGTTAGAATTTGCCTTATCGTACACCAGTAACCAACCCAGACATGTCAGCTAACCTCATGGCTAAAGACATTTGTTTATTGTTAGAATTTGCCTTATCGTACACCAGTAGCCAACCCAGACATGTCAGCTAACCTCATGGCTAAAGACATTTGTTTATTGTTAGAATTTGCCTTATCGTACACCAGTAACCAACCCAGATATGTCAGCTAACCTCATGGCTAAAGACATTTGTTTATTGTTAGAATTTGCCTTATCGTACACCAGTAACCAACCCAGACATGTCAGCTAACCTCATGGCTAAAGACATTTGTTTATTGTTAGAATTTGCCTTATCGTACACCAGTAACCAACCCAGACATGTCAGCTAACCTCATGGCTAAAGACATTTGTTTATTGTTAGAATTTGCCTTATCGTACACCAGTAGCCAACCCAGACATGTCAGCTAACCTCATGGCTAAAGACATTTGTTTATTGTTAGAATTTGCCTTATCGTACACCAGTAACCAACCCAGACATGTCAGCTAACCTCATGGCTAAAGACATTTGTTTATTGTTAGAATTTGCCTTATCGTACACCAGTAACCAACCCAGACATGTCAGCTAACCTCATGGCTAAAGACATTTGTTTATTGTTAGAATTTGCCTTATCGTACACCAGTAACCAACCCAGACATGTCAGCTAACCTCATGGCTAAAGACATTTGTTTATTGTTATTATATTGTCAACAACTCATGTTTCAGGCATCATCGGATTACTTCTCCCACACCCTACAAGAAACTTGCAAGTCGTGTGCGAGGAATGAAATGGTACATTTTATTGCCGTTGGCTCTTTACAATTGCAAAACAGTCGCTATCTAATCACACATAAAGTCACAATATTCTCTATCACTAGTTTTCCTAAACCCTATAGCAAATCTCTACCTATTAGGCTATACGAAAAACACATATCTATTCTATACGATGTGCACACTACAGAGTCAGTCCCCAGTCTGCCTTCCTTCACTCGCGTCACTACACGCCACGCGGAAGACCTTCATACGCCCTTCGGCTCTTTGCGTGCTAGGTCAGTTAGCACGCTTCTATTAGCTGGCTTTGGTTTGAGCGGCAATCGTAGCGATCACGCAGGCGTGATTCCGTCGTGACCAGTAGTGCTAACTATCTGGTCAACGCCTTCGTGTGAGGACTAGTTACTAGTCCCCCTTTTCTATCATCTATCCTGCCCTGATCCCGGGCACTATGTTCCCTCTACTCTATCTGAGGTTGACCCCACGTCCCGGTGGTGTTTTATCATGAGGCAGGCTTCCTGCCTACTGTTTCAGTCTTTGACACACACCCTCCCCTCCTGTGTTGCGTCATCAACTTTGACTCATTGGTTGTGACGCAAGAGGTTTCTAAAAAATTAGTGTGTCTAATATTTTTGTCAAAGACTGTAGATAACCTGGCTTTGGGCTACTCAATAGACCTACTGACTAATGTCACAATGTAGCATCACTTTACTTGGCTACTGGCAATCGCCACAAACTTGTCTGGTTGGCGTGAGCCCTTTTCTCAATCGCAATATTATATTAATTAGAGGTATGTCTGAACCGGACCGTTGTCTTATAAGACCTGCCCTCAAATAGTAAATTAACTCACTACCCATAGAAAGTTGACTTTCTGAAGGTCAACACATGAATTGCTTCATGTCCCCCATATAATATTAAACAACCATTACACAAGCTGTGAGCGACAGGCTTTACCTATCTCGCTTCCGCGTGTAAAGTCATATTTCACTGTTAAGTTAGTGTTTCGTTGTCTATTATGTCCCCTGACCCGGAGTTATCTCCCTTTGATCTAATAAAAGTGTATGCAATTTATATGTTTGTTTTTCTGGTTGTTTGTGTGTTTGGATGTAATTAAACGTATAATCTACCCTCTAACATGTGTATCTAACTATCATGTGTATGTAAGTTAGTTTTTCAAGTGCCAAAATTCATTTAACTGTGGTCACAAACATGTGTATAATACAAATCTGTGACTACGTTTCTGTCTTATGAGACTCAAAATACTTTCACTAAGATCCTAAACTAAACTACACAAAACACATTCACTACAACACATTTCCAACATTGAAACCAACATTTGACGGCAACAAAAATAAAAAGTCTTGTTGAGCGGCAGAAAAAATCCGCTAACTGTTCTCACTCTCTCTTGTATATTTCACATTTGTTCTTACTTTCACACTTCTGTCACACATCTTTCACCTTCCCTTATGTCACACTTCTTTTATCCTTACTATTGGCACACATCTTTTACCCTCATTTCTGTCACACATCTTTCATACTCATTTCTGTCACACTTCTTTTACCCTCACTATTGGCACACATCTGTTATACTCATTTCTGTCACACCTCTTTTACCCTCACTATTGGCACACCTTTTTCACCCTCACCTTTGTCACACATCTTTTACCTTCATCTCTGTCACATAACTTTCACTCTCATTTTTGTCACGCATCTTTTACCCTCATAGTTATTTAAAAACCTTGGAGTGACACTGTACAAGTTTGGCTCAGTTTGACAGAGTTGAGCCTAATGACTGTGCATCAACCGTTGCACACGTCAAGTATTTACAACATATTTACATGTAAGAAAAAAAAAGGGTTAATGGTTTGTACCCTGGTATTATTAACCACTCTATTCTACTGAAATATTATTATAAATACTTACATACTAATACTAGTTCTATAAATATACATTTAATGCGTTGCCTATTTTAATCTATCTGTCATGTCAATCCTAAAATAAGCTTACATTACTCCTAATATTTATCTAATTTAAGGGATGGAATTTACCTATGTGAAATGAAATTGATGTGAGATGAGTGATGTCCCTTTGTGAAATGGGTAATGTGAAATGTAATAAGTTACGTCCCTTTCTAAAATGGGTGATGTGAAATATAACATATTCTAACTAATGTTTTTAAATGAAAAACCCTATATGATTGATATTCTTCTTCTATATGGTGTAAATGATGTATCTTTAAGTGTATAATATTTCTATTCTATTATGGTGTAATCTAATCATACTACTAAATGATAACGTTTGTTAAATGGATTGGTTAAGATGGAATGAAATCAAATGAAATGAAACAAAGTGAAATATAATAAACTAAATGATACTATTCATATGTAAACTTCTTATAATTAGTTGTCATGTTTAAATTACTATCCTAATCTACTCTTAAAGCTAAATGAATATGTAAATTAATAATCTATCTAAAGTAAAATGAAAAAGTATTATATTATCTAACTCTAAATTAAAATGACATAATCTATCTATATTTTATCACTATATTAAAACATTATGATACATATCACATTAAGTTTATATATGCATGTTCTCTAAATACCTCAGGTTAGTCGTTGCCATTAATGTTCAGAAACATACTTTCATTGGCATAATATCTATACAATTGTTCTGGGTATTTGAAATCCATTACACAGTCATATTTATTCTATGGGTATTGCACCTGTAGAGTTCGTTTGTAGACCACTGTTCTCGTGTCTGTATGTATATAATCATCTGACCCTGTTTTTCTCTGTTTAACACAACTACTTCACTGGAACATATTTGGAGCTTAGCAAGTAATAAGCTGTCGTAGTTCACAAAGTGATATATTTGTTCCCAGAGTAAAGTTCTTACTTTTGATGTCTACAGACACATAGCAGGTCAATGTTTTTGGTACTTAGTTCAGCAAACAATATCCATGTATTTCTAACATATTTCACATAGAATATTTGACTGTACTAAATTAACATGTATTATTCTATACTCTTATGTGGAAATTTCTGGTATTGCTACTTCAGATGGTCGACTAAGGGTATCAGCCAAGATGTTATCTTTCCCCTTAATATGCTCTATACTAAAGGTGTAATTTTGTAGTATTAGAGACCACCTGTATATTCGGTCATTTCGATGTACACCACTCTGTATGACCGTTATTGGGGAGTTGTCAGTCTGGACAATGAAGTGTACACCCGACAGAAATCGATGCAGCTTTCTCACCGCATAGATGACGCTTAAGGCTTCCAACTCGGATATGGAATATCTGGACTCGGTGGGTGTGATCTTACGGCTCACGTAGCAAATCGGATGGAAGATGCCCTCATAAAATTGGCCTAGTACTGCAGCGATGGAGATCCTGCTGGCATCTGTCCTAAGATAATAAACGAGCCTCGGATTAGGCAAGCGGAGGATTGGAACATTACTAAACAAGATTTTCAATTTTGACAATGCAGAAATTAATAATGCATCTTTAACATCCAATTTTACAGAAGCTTTTAGAACATTGGAAAATACACTTGTAATCTCCGCTAAATTTGGAATAAATTTACTATAGTAATTCACTAACCCCAAAAGGCTTCTGACCTGTTTCTTGGTGGTAGGCATGGTCAGATTCATAATTTTGGTAAAGATTTTCTGGTCAGTCTTTAGTTGACCTTGAGAAATGACATGACCCAAAAAATCAATTTCTTTTAGGCCCAATTCGACTTTGCTCGGTTTGACAGTGAGCCCGAAGAGTCGCAACCTATTAAAGACATGTCTCAGTTTCAGTAGGTGTGTTGTCCAGTCATCAGTATGGACACATATATCATCTATATATAGGTCACTGTATTCGTCACTCCATGAAGTAGATCTCTAGTTAAGCGTACGAAAGTGGCAGGAGCGTTTCGAAGTCCGAAAGGAAGAAAACGCCACTCGTAAAGTCCTAAAGGAGTTGAAAAAGCAGTAAGATAGATGGATTGAGACTGCATAGGGACTTGCCAATATCCCTTAGTGAGATCTAATTTAGAAAAGATTTTGGAGGTGGACATGTCAAGAATAAGATCTTCGCAGTCAGCTAGAGTAGCCATGTTGTTGGGGAATTGGCTCGCGTTGACTTTAACTGACTGCTTTAATTAGTTATTATTCTTTGATATGCTATGTTATTTAATATCTGAGCACTACAAATTGTACTCTTTGTTTACAATCTGGAAAATCGTATTCTCCAAAAAATAAGAGCACAAAATCTGTTCGTACAATACACGCTGAAAAAGAGATGCACTATTAATCACAATGCATGCCAAAAACGTAGGTTTTACTCATCTTAATGTTCCCTAGAACAAGGAACAACACGTCAGCAATACCGGTCCCGTTGTTTGGCACCCCGGAATACACACGAGTTTTCTACTCAGGTCACCCTGTTTGGCACATCGGCATACGCTCACGTTATCTCTCTGCCAGTAATATGTCTTTCGTTACTAACCTAGTTTAATCTATGGAAGTATGGTGCAGGCCAAATCTAATTTGCATAGCCGAAAGTAGTGCCCTCGTGACGGTAAACAAATAGAAAAGTACGAAAAAAAATTCAATAACTGCTTTTAAATAAATATAAATATAATAATAATGTGTAAATAAATAAATATATTCATTCTCTAACTTAAATAAACAAATAATACTTTATATATCGTAAAGATTCAGGCAGGCAGCAGCTTGCCAGTATGTAAACACTGAAATGCTGATTCCAAATGGCGAGGCCCAACTGTTTGTCAATCGTGCCACGTCACAGGCGCAGCGCTATTTTTAGCTTGCAAAAATCAATACTGTCGCTGACCTTTGTATTGCTCCGCCATGAATCATTTTTGACACTTATTCAAAAACAAATAAATAATTACATAAATAAATGAAAGAAGAACATAATATGCATACTTACAACTTTGAAAAACACATTATTTAAATATATAACATTCTAATAAGCACAAATAAACATTATTTCATCACGATAGGCACAATTCTGCCGGCAACTCGATCTAGTCTGCACACGTCATCGTCACTGACACAAATTAAACATTTAATCTTTGTAATATCCTATCTGTAACCCTAGTCTAGAGCCGTGGGTAAGTGTTATAGCTTGAACTCAGGTTCAAGCAGCACTTCTGACACCACATTTAATCCTATTGCCTGTCAACAACTCATGTTTCAGGCATCATCGGATTACTTCTCCCACACCCTACAAGAAACTTGCAAGTCGTGTGCGAGGAATGAAATAGTACATTTTATTGCCGTTGGCTCTTTACAATTGCAAAACAGTCGCTATCTAATCACACATAAAGTCACAATATTCTCTATCACTAGTTTTCCTAAACCCTATAGCAAATCTCTACCTATTAGGCTATACGAAAAACACATATCTATTCTATACGATGTGCACACTACAGAGTCAGTCCCCAGTCTGCCTTCCTTCACTCGCGTCACTACACGCCACGCGGAAGGACCTTCATACGCCCTTCGGCTCTTTGCGTGCTAGGTCAGTTAGCACGCTTCTATTAGCTGGCTTTGGTTTGAGCGGCAATCGTGGCGATCACGCAGGCGTGATTCCGTCGTGACCAGTAGTGCTAACTATCTGGTCAACGCCTTCGTGTGAGGACTAGTTACTAGTCCCCCTTTTCTATCATCTATCCTGCCCTGATCCCGGGCACTATGTTCCCTCTACTCTATCTGAGGTTGACCCCACGTCCCGGTGGTGTTTTATCATGAGGCAGGCTTCCTGCCTACTGTTTCAGTCTTTGACATATATGCATCATACGCTGTATATTCAATCAACTTCACAGAGTTCTTGCGTCCGGGATTTTTATGTCATGTTCAGAAGGAGTTGACATGACATGATACAGCTAATTTGTTCTCCAACATTATGCGTTGATTCTAACGCTCGTTCGACTGTAATCAACTTTGAATAAATGGATGTCGTAAACATAAGTAAGAATAACAAAAACAATTTCTGGAATCTCATAAACGCATCAGAATTTATTGCGTCGTTAACTCTTTCACTTCCTGAATGTTTTCTAATTTGGAGGTAAATTACCGCTGCGTGAAATTGCATTCCTTACAATAGAGGAAATTACCCATGGGAGAACTATGCTTCTTCAGCATCATCATCATCATCATCATCATCATCATCATCACGTACCACGCCAATAAGCGTGGGCGATTACGGTTCGCCATCTCACAAGGACACAGGTCCTGAATCAGCTCTTGTATGTTCTTGTCCCGATTATGCCATGTGGCGAAGCTATCCTGATATTTATCTCTCTGCCTCCCTCTAGTTATTTTTCCCATCAATCTTGCCTGTTGTCACTTAGTTTTACTGTTGTTGTTTTGTTTTTCTAATACAGTGCTCCAAACAGACTTGACTGTCGGCATCTAATTCTTCGAATCGATTTCTGTTTTTATTTTTCCATTTGATTCCTGTAAGACTTGCCCATTTGCTGTTCTGTCTGTTTATGGTATTATTTGGGGTGTCCTTAAAAACCACAACATTTCCACTGCCATTAGTTGTGTCTCAGATTGTTTGCCTATTGTCCATGTCATCAGTTGTGTCTCAGATTGTTGGCCTATTGTCCATGTCTTTAGCTGTGTCTCAGATTGTTTGCCTATTGTCCATGTCTTTAGTTGTGTCTCAGATTGTTTGCCTATTGTCCATGTCTTTAGTTGTGTCTCAGATTGTTTGCCTATTGTTCATGTCTTTAGTTGTGTCTCAGATTGTTTGCCTATTGTCCATGTCTTTAGTTGTGTCTCAAATTACCTGCTTATTGTCCATGTCTTTAGTTGTGTCTCAGATTGTTTGCCTATTGTCCATGTCTTTAGTTGTGTCTCAGATTGTTTGCCTAAGCTCAGTGAATGGGAATCTACATTATAATACGTGTTCATTTGATTGGGTACCACGTTTGGTCCAAACAGTGGTTGTTTGGCACTGAATTAGTTAAGTAGCAAGACCTTTGCAGAACGTTCCTCTCATCATGATGAGCTGAGAAGCCTCTGTATCTTTTACTAGTTTCCTCGCCACATGCACCCTCATGCCCAAGGTGGCTTCAATGTCCCGAGTCCATCTTCATACTGAATTCCCCCAGCTTCTTCTTCCAGGATCCACGCCTTCCATCACGGTTCTCTCCTATCCTTCGTGACCTTGCTGAAACAGTATAGTGTATTTGGACCAACTATAAACAGTAAGGAAACACATTACTCCGTGCCTGTGATTTATGGTACAGAGGACAATACATTGCACGCCTAGTAAAGAAATGAAAGTTCACATACAGCACGAATCAGCGCGTAGTTTAAATTCCCTTTTTACACTTTCTTAGTTATTTTTCGCTTGTAACATAATTTGCTTTGCATTATGGCATTTCCCAATTTGTTTTCTCTTTTAAGGTTTTCCTATTTTGTTTTCCCTCATGACATGTTGCTGCTGAATATCAAACTCGTTAATCACTGACGTTAAATTACCTGAAAATTAGGTAGAAAATACTAGCAATTGTTGAAACGAATACACCCAGATGAAACTTTACATTAGATATACCTCTTTCCCTCCCACCTCACGGATTTATCCGAACCCCAAAGTCAGCGTAATGGGTCGGAATTGTATGTGGTTACTGAAGATGTAAAGATGTTCAGAAAGCAATGGCAAACTACTGAACGTAAACTTACCTAGTAAATAACAAACAGAAGAATGATTCGACCTGATGTGCAAGACATGCAACTAGCTTTAACTGGATATGTAAAAAGTCCGAAAATACAACGGGACAATGACACTTGGGAGTTATAACGCACATAGGTCACGTCCCTGGAGTGTCAAGACGATAAAAGTGCTGAAACAATTGAGGAAAACGGAAACCGTCTGACGAAATGAAACCTTCTGTTCCAGGGCGGAGTTTCTGCACCTTTCTTGACGGGCGGACGGACGGACGGAGGGAGGGAGGGAGGGATGGATGGATGGATGGATGCATGGATGCATGGATGGGTGGATGGATGGATGGATGGATATATAGATAGATAGATAGATAGATAGATAGATAGATAGATAGATAGATAGATAGATAGATAGATAGATAGATAGATAGATAGATAGATAGATAGACAGATAGATAGATAGATAGATAGATAGATAGATAGATAGATAGATAGATAGATAGATAGATAGATAGCTAGATAGATAGATAGATAGATAGATAGATAGATAGATAGATAGATAGATAGATAGATAGATAGATAGATACATACATACATACATACATAGATAGATACATAGATACATAGATAGATACATAGATACATAGATAGATACATAGATACATAGATAGATAGATAGATAGATAGATAGATAGATAGATAGATAGATAGATAGATAGATAGATAGATAGATAGATAGATAGATAGATAGATAGATAGATAGATAGATAAGTAGATAGAAAGTACGCATGCACTCACACAAAGACACCAACATTGTTTATAGTGGATACACAGATAACTTAATAAGCATATTGACATATTGTTTAATTAAACTTTATCAACGGATTTAAGTGACAGACAGAAAGAAATGAAACAGAAAGGGAAAAATTAACAAGGAAAGAGCACAGTTAACAAATATACTTTAAAGACTATTTACGTGGAGAAAAACATGTTAAAAAGCGAAATCGACCGATGACGAAGACAGCTGGGGAAACGCCTCCAAATACACGTGGAACTTTTTATCGACTTTGCCATCATGGATGTATCGTTTGAACTTTTTTCTTCTCGGCATTGACAAGCACAGGAGTAACTTCCCACTATGGCGGTATAGATTACACGTGTCGGGGTGCAACTATATGTATACACAATGTGTTTGTTATACGGTTTTTGTAGATTTGTCACAATATGTCTGCATCTGTAAAATTGCACTGTGTGTAATTATTATACGTGAGGACGAATATCCAATTTTGGATGGCATTAAAAACAAGTCCGGTAGCAGAAACTTGCTGTGGGCAGTGGCGGACTGGCTAGGGTGTCGGCTTGAGAGTGGACGCTGTGAGATCCTGATGATGTTGGACCCCTTAGACATAAGACACAATTATAGAAATGTGTGTGAATTTTAAGTAGCTTTGTCTGTGATAATCAATATTTCTAGAGCCAGTCCGCCACTGACTATGGATATAACATATTAAGATCAAAGTGTCTATTCATAGGGCACTATGTATAAACAAAGTGTTTATACATAGTTAACTGTCCCGGCTGGTCACGCAAGTTAACAATTCTTAAACTCGCCTGGGACACAATTATTTGTATTGGGGATACCAATCTGGAAAATTATTCTTGATATTTAAACAGCCATACTTCAACTAAGTATAAAGTATCGATTCATAGCGCACTATGTATAAACAAAGTGTCTATTCATAGCGCACTATGTATAAACAAAGTGTCTATTCATAGCGCCCTATGTATAAACTCTCCCTATTAAGATCTTCACATTTTGTGGGCCTGGGTGCACAGGGGAATATGTCACCAGTCTTTTCCTCCCGTAGCGAACGACAAGAGTGGATGGCATTCATATCGACTGTAATGTTAAAAGAAAGAAAGCTATTACGCGAGGATATGCCAATATAAAATGTAATAAATATGTTAAAGTTGTTTATTTCCCTACAGGATCTAAACTGATTCAGTGCCAAACAAACAGTAGTTTCCGACCAGATATGGCAAACAATCAAGTCAACAAATATTAAAACGCGAATCTCCGTTTACTGAGCATTGAAATTGCGGAAGATACACGAAACAAAATAAATAACATGAGAACTATAATATGGCGACACATTGTCCTTCTGTCCAAATGGGTGGCCACATTTGGCGATATACGGAGTGTATTTTAATGACTGTGCAGTGTTTGAAAATATTGCCGGTTCAAGTTTTGTATTTACCTCTTATGTTGCATGAACTTTATAGAGGGTGAATACAAAACGTGGACCGGTAATATTTCCATGCACTGCCAAGTCATTAAAAATACACCATCTATTATCTTCGACGCGGAATCTGTTAATCCATTCTATTATTATTACTTATATCGAATATGCAGATCAAGGAAAGATCGAGGGGTAGAAAAGCAGGGGAAGACCTAGAGAAATTATGCTGGATGGATTGAGACGGTGGCATGGAGGAGTATCTTCAGCAGAATTGATCCAGATCACCAAAGTCCGAGATCTGTGGAGAGACACTTGATGATTGATGATCGCATATACGCGTGACAAAGTTGGACAGAATATATCGTATTAGTTGGTTGGTTGGTTGGTTGGTTATTTGGTTGGTTGTTTGGTCGGTCGGTCAGTCGGTCGGTCGGTTGTTTGGTTGTCTGGTTGGTTGGTTGGTTGGTTGGTTGGTACTTGAGTTTTAACTCTTAATTCCACAGCATTGGCGTTCAGTGTATTTGGACCATAAAAAGAACTTAAAATTATGTGTTGTGTCTGTGCATATATTTACTCTTTATGTCCTTAGTAATGCACTGTGTATGATTGTCTGTTCTTAATTTCTCTAGCAATAAATTGTGCGTATAGTGATATTTTTTTTCTTCAGTTCTCTAGCAACTTATCATATGTGATAATCTATCTTTTATGTCACTAACAACCTGTCATGTGTGACTAGCTATTTTGCATGTTCCTAATAACCTGTCATATGTGACCGATCATATGTGATAATCTATTTTTTATGTCACTAGCAACCCATAATATGTGATTGGCTATTTACATCACCAACAGTACACCGTATGTCATTGGCTGTTCTATATCTCCCTAGAAGCACCCCGTGTGTGATTGGCTATTCAATATTTTATTTTGCTATTGGCATTATTATTATTATTAACGGCAAATATGAACCACAAGCGATCGTCCACGTGGGGAAAAAAAATAACGGATACCATATTATTATTATTATTATTATTATTATTATTATTATTATTATTATTATTATTATTATTATTATTATTATTATTATTATTATCGATCCTGGTGCCCCTACTCCTGAAAGCCTAACCAACGTCTGTCTGTATAAACTGGTGGCTTCCTGTGGAAAGTACAGATAGTCATAAAGAGAGCTGGCGGTTGTTTAGTGTGACTGACGGGAGTTCTCTGCAGTTTCAGAGTCTACGTCACTCAATGGCAACTTACACACCGTGCTGCCTTTGTTCGTTTACTAAAATCTGGGTACTCTAAACTGAGTGGTAGAGTGTTCTGTATAGCCTGCGGTATTATATTGTGCATGGGAATGAGCTGTAACAGTGAAGATGGATAAATGGAGTAATGCCACGGGGATGTGGTATCATGGGACGAGGAAGTAGCAAACATGGTCTTTAAAATGATGGAGTAGCAAACATGATCTATAAAATGATGGAGTAGCAAAACATGATCTATAAAATGATGGAGTAGCAAACATGATCTATAAAATGATGGAGTAGCAAACATGATCTATAAAATGATGGAGTAGCAAACATGATCTATAAAATGATGGAGTAGCAAACATGATATATAAAATGATGGAGTAGCAAACATGATCTATAAAATGATGGAGTAGCAAACATGATCTATAAAATGATGGAGTAGCAAACATGATCTATAAAATGATGGAGTAGCAAACAGGATCTATAAAACGATGGAGTAGCAAACAGGATCTATAAAATGATGTGAATTGGAAACAATTAGATATATTTAGCTCCTGCGAAAAGAAAAGACATAATAGACACAGACACAATGTACGTACCTTACAAAAAAAAACTCCATCTTAGGTGAAACTTATCCAAAATATCATAAACAAAAACAATCAATTAATATATAATACTGAAGTATTAAAATAAAACAATAGGTATTACAGGACAACAAAGCACGGTCGACGTTTCGGTTATACAAACCTTTATCAAGGACAGGACAACACAAACAGATAAAAAGCTAAATAAAACACAAAATAAAAATAAAGATACAACACAGCTTCTAGTTGGCAGGAAAGAAACAACAATGGTGGTTTGAACCGGTTCAGAAAGGCGCTCTTGTGCTACAAAAGTTTGTGTTGCCAAATGGTGTGCAAACAGTCGGATATGAATAAAATACTGGGAAAATAGCAAAGTTATACCGTGGCATCAACAACCGTATTGATTCCTGCAGCATGAATGCAACCCAGAGAGTTTATTAATTGGCTTTCAATTTTAAGTCTAATGGTGTTGTTACAGAAGCAAGGTTTCAATGCAGTGACACATACATCATCGACTCCATGAGTAGCAAACATGATCTATAAAATTATGGAGTAGCAAACATGATCTATAAAATGATGGAGTAGCAAACATGATATATAAAGTTATGGAGTAGCAAACATGATCTATAAAGTTATGGAGTAGCAAACATGATCTATAAAATGATGGAGTAGCAAACATGATCTATAAAGTTATGGAGTAGCAAACATGATCTATAAAATGATGGAATAGCAAACATGATCTATAAAATGATGGAGTAGCAAACATGATCTATAAAGTTATGGAGTAGCAAACATGATCTATAAAATGATGGAGTAGCAAACATGATCTATAAAATGATGGAGTAGCAAACATGATTTATAAATGATGGAGTAGCAAACATGATCTATAAAATGATGGAGTAGCAAACATGATCTATAAAATGATGGAGTAGCAAACATGATCTATAAAATGATGGAGTAGCAAACATGATCTATAAAATGATGGAGTAGCAAACATGATCTATAAAATGATGGAGTAGCAAACATGATCTATAAAGTTATGGAATAGCAAACATGATCTATAAAATGATGGAGTAGCAAACATGATCCATATAATGATCAGAAGCAAACTATATCCATAGAATAATGGGGAGATGATATCACTGCATGACAAATAAAATATCCTTGACTGTTTCTGCCATAAGCAACCATGTTGGAGTATATGTTCATCATACCGCAGGAATATAATAGTTAGAGGGCTTGCCCGGAAAGATAGTAGTCTGCGCTCAATATTCACCAAAAATAAGATTAAATGTTTCTGACCAGTAAAGCTCTGGGCTAGACCCGCCAGTACAGAAATGGGGACTAGACAATTTCAGAATCTTCTGGAAAGGAACGGCCACGAGAAATGGAAATGGATACTCAGTATCATAGATCGTAATCTAGAATATGCTATGACATGGCACTTTACACCCTCAACATCAATTTCGGCTACTGTGATATCATTACCTTTACCGTGTGTACTACTCACAGTGTCATGGGTGATTATACCTCTTATGTTTGGTCAAAAAAGTTACAGAAAGCTGGCAACATATTTGCTGTTTAAATGGTCTGTTTTGGCTACTGTGAAACTAATATACTTGTGATTGTTATTTATCGTTATAACTTTATTTGGGTACCTGGGGTGAATTTGAAAGAGTTAAAGAGATTAGGAATGACAAGATACCTACTAAACGAAATAAGGCACAACAAATACACTATTTTTAGTTTATAAAGAGACTGTGATGAAATGTACCTTAGTAGGAACGGAGGAAGGCAGAACGCTAGATGAAGTCATGAAGTAACAAAAGCGGTAAGTTCATTGTTTAAATAGGAAGATAACATGAAGTAACAATAAAAGGTAAGATAGCTGTTTACATGGAGAGCGATTTAAATGGTGGGAAATAGCTTTAAGTAACAATAGCTAGAAGAGCGTTGTTTAAATGGAAAGATAACATAAAGTAAAACTAGTTTGAAGAGGGCAATGTAAACTGGAAAATAACAATGTAACAATGGCAGACGGTTGCGGTTAACATCGGAAGATAACACAAAGTAACATTAGTTAGAAGACCAGAGTTTAATGAGAAGATAACGTAAAGTAACAATAGCTAGAAGAGCGAGGTGTAATTGAGGAGATAACATAAATTAATGAAAGTTGTAATCCATCCTTCCATCATGTGCCATGCCGGTAAGCGTGGGCGGTCATGTTCTGCCATCTCACTCGATCACCAAAGTCATGGATCAGCTCCGTGTTTCTGTCTCGACCATGCCACAAGGCCAAGCCATCCAGGTACTTGCTTCTAGGTCTTCCCCTTGGTCTGTTCCTCTCGATCTTACCAGTTGTCACCAAGTTCTCCAAATCATTTCTTCTCATAACATGCCCAAAGAAATTGTGATTGTCTACGTCTAATGTCTCTAATCAGTTTACGATCTTCATTTGTTTCTTGAAGGACTTGTTCATTGGTCTTTCTGGCTGTCCATGGTATTCTTTGCATTTTCCTCAGAAACCACGTTTCTACAGCCATCAGATGTTTTTCAGCCTGACTGCTCATTGTCACATCCATATAAAAGTACAGGTTCTATGTAGCATCTCAACACTCTTTTTCTCGTTTCAATTGACATCTTTTTATTGGTCAGTATGCTTTTCATCTTGCTAAAGGTTACTTTTGCCATGGCGATTCGTGTTCTAATCTCTTCAAGGCATCTCCCATCAGGTGTTGTAATACGGTGGTTTAAATGGGAAGGTATACCGGGTGATTGTAAAGTCTCACTACACTTTGTATGTAGAACAAATTTGAAAATTGGAGCACATGATGTCATAAAAAAATTTGCACCACAGTCCCCTGCGAAGCAATATGCAGCGAATGGCTGTCGTCTGCTGGAGTTATTCTTTGCACTCCAAACATAATGGTGTTATCAACGGAAGAAAGAATTGTTTTGGTGTTTCGAAATGGGGTCGATACACACGGATGGTTATGCAAAGATTTATGGCAGAATTTCATTATAAACAACCTCCTAATCGCATTACGGTTAAAACATTTTTTGAATATGTTTCTTGCTATGGGAAATGTGGAAGATACTCCGCGATCTGGAAGGCCTGCGTATCTGAAGAAAAATGTCTAGATGTCCAAGACAGAATGCTGAAAAGTCCAAGCAAGTCCTTAACGAAATGGCGCAACAAGTGAACGTGTCAGTGAACACAGTACATACACTTCTTCAACAATGATTATATTTTCATCCATACAGGATGTCAGCAGTGTCTGAACTAAAAGAGTATGATAATCAATCCATAGTCAACTACTCCACGTGGTTTCAATCATTTTTAGCTAAAGAATTCTCGGTGTAACATTCTACTCTGAGGAGGCATGGTTTTATCTATCCACAGACGTTAATAGCCAAAATAAGCATATTTGGAGCACTTTTAATCTCAATACATTGCATGATGAAATGATTAAAATGTTGGAAGATATTAACATTGATGGGAAAGATCTCAGAATAATTTTTAAAAAAAATATTTACTGGAACCAAATAGCAGCAATTAAAATGGGAAATAAGGAAGGAAATTATGAACACATAAAGCTAGGAGTAAGACAGGGATGTGTTTTTTCACCGGATCTCTTCTCCCTCTGTAGCGAAGAAATAATGAGAGAGATCAAAGAAAAGCCAGGAATAATATTCTGAGGTTATAATATAAATAATATACGCTATGCAGATGACACAGTATTGATGGCGGATAATGCGAAAGATCTACAATAACTGTTAGACATTGTAGTAACAGAAAGAAACCATTAACAATGGTGATATCAAAGAAACAGGTAACACCCAAATGTGAAATAGAGATAGAAGGGAAAATTCTTCACCAAGTGGATAGTTTTAAATATCTGGGGACATTAATAACATCAGATGGAAGATGCACAACAGAGGTTAAGAGCAGAATAGGGCAAGCAAAGGCTGCATTTCAGAAAATGAAGAATATATTATGCAATACGTCAATATCATTGAATGTAAGAAAGCGAGTGCTAAGGTGCTATATGGAACTTGTTTTGCTGTATGGCTGTAAATCTTGGAATGTAAATGTACAAATTAGGAAGAGATTGGAAGCAACAGAGATGTGGTTACTGAGACGAATGTTGCGAATTACTTGGACTGTCAAAGTAAATAACAACGATTGCCTGAAAGAGGCTAATGAAACTAGAACATTATATACAGCAATAAGAAAGAGGCAAACAACTTTCTTTGGTCATGTGATGAGATTGGAGAACATCGTGACAACTGGAAAGATCGAGGGGAAGAAAGGCAAAGGCAGACCAAGAGAAATGATGCTGGATGGATTGCGACGGTGGCATGGAGGAATATCAACGGTAGAGTTGATCCAGAAAACCAAAGACCTTGATCTGTGGGGAGTCATGAACGCCTACGCCAGTCGGCATGGCACTTGATAGTGATGCATTTCATGAAGCGCCTCTTCACGACGAGAAGATTGAGGTATGGTGTGCTGTCAGTAGAAAACGTTTTATTCGGCCAATTTTCTTCAACAACACTATAAATGCCGATACGTACCGTGCTGACATTCTGGAACCTTTTTTTAGAACATCTGAATGAACCTGAAATTGAAGAAGTGTGGTTCTAATAAAGCATCACTGCTCTTTTGTGGAGAATTTTCGCAAATCGCATAATATCACGTGGCGTTTGGCCTGCTCGTTCTCCATATCTTACTTCATTCGATTATTATCTATGGGGTTCCTTAAAAGGAAATGTTTGCAAAAATAATCTACACACAATTGAGGACCTGAAAGAGGCAATCAGAATTACCATTCAAAAAATAACAACAGACAGGTTGCAGAAGGTATTTGACAATATGATGAGACGTGTACAGTCAGATCTTGAAGGCTGTGGTGGACATTTCCAACACCTGTTACAATGAATACTTCATTGGTGCTTTCCAGCTTCCTCCAAACAGCATTAGACCATAGTAATGACTATTGTAAATAATTTAATGAAGTTTTGTGTTTTGGATTATTTGACTAAACTAAAATATTGCGTAGTAAATCATAGTTAGTTGCAAAACCTTTTATAGGACTTCGCAATCAACCCCAACATTTTTGATTGTTTGTGATTTCTTTGCAAGTTTACTTTTAGTAGTTTGTCATAGCTTTCTGAACGACCGGCAGTCATACCATTGCATGCAAACCAACGCAAGGTGGTTTGCTGCCAAATCTCCCACAGCTGTGTTTCGAACACGATATGCTGGATAACGAATTGCGTATGTTACCCTTTCGCCACAGAACCGGTATTAAATCATAACAGCTAATAAATACTGGTGTTGATTACAACGTTCTGTAAAAGACTACCTAGCAAATTACGACCTACTGTTGCAATGTGCTTCTATAGGGAGGTATGAAACTTTGTAGCACGCACGAGGACCTCCTTTTTCTCGCATTTACTAGAGAAGACAACGCTTCACCTCCTTTGAAACGGGATCACGACTGGTTATAATCCTTGTCTAGTTAAGGGTAATTTCCATACCTATAACCCACCTTGTCGGTCTCCGTGGCGTAGGATTTACTGATGCGGTTCGTTATCCCACATACCTGCGTTCGAAACACAGCTGCGCGCGAGTTGGCAGCACACCGTGTTGCGCTGGATTTTTTACGAAATGATATGGGTGCAGGTCGTTCAGAAAGCAATGGCCAACTACTGAACGTAAACTTGCAAGACATCAACAACAGCAAAACAAAAATTCCGGTGTTGACTGCAAACGTCCTGTAAATTATATGTAACTAACTTTTAACTTTAACTAACCTACCTTGCCGGCTTCGTGGCTTAGAGGTTACGACTTTTCTCCGTAATCTCGTATACTCTCGTCGGCAACGGGATGACGGTGAGAATCAGCAGTGGTTCGAATCGCATCGGTAACTTACGGGGTATGTGAGCCGACCGCTCAGAAAGCAATGGCAAACTACTGAGCGTAATCTTGCCAAGAGATCAACATACAGCTGAAAGATGCTGGTGTTGACAGCGATGTCCTGTAAAGGATATGCAAAAAAAAAAAAAACCTACCTTGCTTCCCGCACCGACCCATCCACCATCTTATTTTTAATTATAATCACTTGACGACTTTGACGAAATCAATAAAAACGATCACTGATGGAGTGTAATCGTTGGGGGGGGGGGGGGGGGGATATACAACTTCTATACAGAGCTTGTCTGCTCATTGTCCACGCTTCATATCCATGCAAAAGTATTGGTTCTATGTAGCACCTCAACAGTCTTTTTCTCGTTGCAATTGACATCTTTTTATTGGTCAGAATGTTTTTTATCTTGCAAAAGGCAACCTTGTCAATTGCGATTCTTGTTCTAATCTCTTCAATGAACCTTTCATAAGATGTTATGATTGTTCCGTGATAATTGTACCAGTTCACTTGTTTAAGAATATTCCCATTTACTCGTATATTGCCGGTCTCTCTGGCTGTGGGGTTACAACACTTTCTCTCTGTAATCCCGTTTATCACGCAGAGTCTCGCAGCGGAGCGAGAACTGAGGTGGTTCGACCCCCGCTCGTGACTTGCGGATACTGAGCCGGCCGCTCAGAAAGCAATGGCAAACTACTGAGCGTAATCTTGCCAAGAGATCAACAGACAGCTGAAAGATGCTGCTGTTGACAGCTAAGTCCTGTAAAAGGATACGCAAAACACACACACTCGTATATTAAATTGTGGTATCTCCTTCTTCCTATTGACGACCATAATCTGTGTCTTCTTACAATTTAATTCTAACCCCAGTAATTCACGGTGTGCAACAACAGCATCTGCTAAATGTTACAGATCCTGCTCATTGTCTGCAATCAATACTGTATCATCCGCATATATAAAGTTATTGATGTTACGTCCCCCAATGATATTCCTTTAATATCTTCTACATTTCTGACAATATTTTCACTGTACAGGGAAAAAGGATCTGGAGACATTACACATCTCTGTCTCACACCTCTCTTAATAGGCTGAAAAAGACCTACTTCATTTTCAATCTGTATGGCAGCTTGTTGTTTCCAATATATGTTTAAGGCCTTTCCCATCAATTTGTAGATCTGCAAGCATATTTATAATGTTGACATGTTTTACTTCATCAAAAGCCTTTTTGTAGTCAATAAAGCAAATATGTAGGTCTTCTACTGAACGTTCATTTATTGTTCTCGGCATATACACAGCATTAATTGTACCTTTGCCTTCTACAAACCCACATTGTTCTTCTCCTATTTTGGGTTGTATTTTCTTCTTAACTTTTTGCATGATAATTCTTAGCAAAATCTTCGTGATGTGGCTCATTATACTAATTGTTCGATTTTGATCACATTCCAAGTCTCATGATTTCTTTGGGATTGCAATAAATATATAATTACATCATTCAGGAGACATATCTGCAGTATCATATACTGTGTTCAGCAGTCTGGTGACTTGGTCTATTCCATATGATTCCAAAGCATTGATCATTTCTGTTGTGATGTTGTCTGAAACGGGGATCGTACCAGTGTTCAAATGGTTAAGAGCATTCTGAACCTCTATCTTCAAAATTGATGGTCCTTCATTATTGTTTCAAATATCATACAGTTCTTTGGTATCATCATTAAGGTTTTTCACATAATCTGATCGTACTTATAAAATCTTATCTTTTTCCAGTATGACGTTTCCTTCTTTTGTTTTTAGACAGTCTGTTGATGTACATCTTATTTTACTTTTAAAATCCTTAATTCTTTTGTGCATTAATTTGGTACTTTTACTGTTGTGTTGTTTTTCAATTTCTATGAACATTTTCTCGAGCCATGCTTCTTCTTCTTTAGCCTCCTTACATAATGTTCTGATTTTTCTGTGAATCTCTTCATATTTGTGAGGATTAATTTTGTTGTGTCTCCTTGTTTCCATTAATTGTAAAATTTCTTCAGTCATCCATTTCTTACGACCCACTTTCTTTAATTTTAGAATAGTGGTTTCTGCAGCCGAACTGATTGAACTCTTTAACATTTCCCATTGAACATTCACATCTTGAAATAGGATCTATATATCAGACAATATATAAAATCTCTTCTTTACTTCTATGTTTAAATTGTCTTGTATTTCCTTGTCATTTTTCAATGTGCACAGATCATATTTAGTGTTTTCTTGTGTATACTTGACTTTCTTTAACGTTACCCTCAATGTGCCGGTAAGCAATCTGTGATCACTGTAACAGTCTGCATTGGGAACTGTTTTTGCGATTGTTAACGCATTTCGAAACCTTCTGCTAATCAGGATGTAATCAGACTAATCCTGCTGTCAGGACTCCTCCATGTCCTTAATCTTCTAAGATGTTGCTTAAACCAGTTGTTTCCAACCATCATTTCCTGCTCTTTAGCCCATTCTATAAGTCTGTATCCTCTTTTGTTGCGTTCTCTCAAACCACGTTTTCCTACTGTGCATCAATCTCCTTGATTTTCTACTTTCGCATTGAAGTCACCCATTATATTTATTTCTGAATTTTTATATTTCTTCAAAGCATTCTCCATGTTATTGTAAAATTCTTCTATACTATCTTCACTGCTTTCTCCTGTTGGAGCAAATATTTGAATGTCGTTTGTTTTAAAAGGTCTGCCGATTAATTTGACCAATAAAACCCTTTCTGACACTGCCCAATATCCTTTAACAGATTTAGATGTTTGCAGATCCAAGATAATTGCTACACTTATTTGTCTTTCTTCTCCCCCAGAATAAATAATCTTAAACTCCTCCCCTGTCTTAATCTCTGTTCCTTTCCATCTCGTCTCACACATTCCTAATATATTAACATTCTCTCTTCCCATTTCTTGTTTTACGTTATCCAATTTTCCGTCTTCGCTTAATGATCGAACATTCCATGTCGCTAATTTCAGTGTTGCTGTCCTTCTCTTGTGACGTTCTGTGGTTCGACGAATCATAATAAACTAGGCAACTCTAAATAGGTAGTTTGCCGTTGCTTTCCTTCTAGGCAGTGTCCATACTGGTCAAAGACTGTAGTCATTGTCTCGTTAAAGAGATCGTCTGCCTACCGTCGCGAAACTTGAGACCATAACCAACAACTATCTATCGGCTGTCCTCAAAATGTCATCCACTACCTGCCTTCCGTGGTTTTGTTGTGAACTTCCTAATACTCAAACTTAATACCCAACTTAATACTCAAACTATATTAACCATCATCAGCGAGGAAATTCAATCTAAAGACTAAATGTCACTGCATGATAGACCAGACCCTAAGCTTTTGTTGGTAACTTGTATAAGATCGAAACTACGATAGGCGGACGGTTAGAGCATTGCTATGCTGATCCGGCAGCTTCTGCAGCTTGTCTCATTACAAATGTATTGATGTTACCTTTTTCATTTTTGCAGTAAACTGGACAGAACGAGAGAGGGATAATGTTTCATAGGCAACACGTGGCTCTACAATTCAGCACAGGCTTTGTGCTATCCAAGAGTTATTATGCCTTTATTTTTAAGCACAATGTAGCAAACTATCGTTTGTCAAAACGGCAATGTGCCAGTATATTCAGTATTACCCATCATGCCATGCAATGTCAGTCAAATGTGGCTTACCCATAAACTCCCAATATGTGCTACTGGCGTTTAAAAGGACGTCTCTACTTTCTTTCTCCTCTGTTTTCAGTTCTCGAGTCCCCAAATAGAATATTGGACAACAACCATGCAAGCCAAGCTCTTTGCAGGTCAGCTGATGGTCCTTTGGATGTTAGCTGATTCTATTTTTGTTCTACGGTCTGAGATAGCCAGTCTCGGACCAACTCTCTTTTATTGTCTTCTACCACATGCTAACGAGGTTCACTGTCTTACTATTCTTTAATTCGTCTTTGGGCACGCGGATGCCTTTTTTTTAACTACACATTCCAAAAGGATGTACATATATCTGGTTTTCTTATTCCACAATAGCCAGTTATATAGCTCCCATTCTCAGTTTTAGCCCTCATTCTCAGTTTTATAGTTTCCACTCTCCTTAACTGGGCATTATTCAGAGAAGTATTCCTTCCTGTTCTTCATTCGTTAAACAGTTTCAGTATTTCGTTTTGTTTGTTCCGTTGAAAAAGACTGCTGTAGAATACCAGACCTATTTCTGTGTGTGTGTTTTTTATTATCCGCCGAGCTTCTTAACCATATTTTGTGGTGTTGTTTGTACTCTTATGAAAGCTCGGCAGCGGCAACCCCAATTTTATCGATACAAGTTTCATAGCCACAAATTATCATCCAGTGGTCTGTCTTTTCTCAGCCCACTAACAGTCTTGAAAATTGTCTGGTGATCATAAGACAGGCACCCTGCAATTGTTGCTGCCTTGTGTAAATTATCCATCAATTCTTCAATATATCTACATTTTTGTCTACATCATCTCCGCCTCCCTGTTGCACTTTCCTAGATAATTATCATTCCTAGACTTTCATGTCTATTTGACATATCTAAAGTGATTCATTTTCCCCATTTTTATTTGTCTTAATAAACAATTAATATTGATTTTCTGTTGCCTAGATCTCTTTCTTTTCCTTCCAGTGTATCTTTACTACTCTTTTGTAACTTTTACATTCAATGATGGTTGTTTTGATTTTAGCAGTTGCGTTAAGTGCTCACGTTTAGATAGTTAAACAGACTTTCAAGCAGTGTTCAATTTGTGAATTTAAGCAAACAAGTAATAAACAAGAGGTATTAGATATTAACATCCTAAAAACGAAAACTATGATAATTAGCAATGGAAAGGAAATGTTATCAATGAACATCACAGTAAACTGGAAGACACTAGGACAAGTAACAAGTTTCTCCTATTTTGGACATATAATCACAGTTGATGGCAGAAGTGAAACAGAAATAAAAAAGAGAATAGGAATGGCCAAAACTGCTTTCAACATCATAAAATCAATATTAACATCTAGAGAGATTAACAGCGCATTAAGAATGGGAATTGTCAAATGTTACGTATATTCAACACTATTGTATGGCGTGGAAGCCTGGACATTGAACAAGCAACTAGAAAGTCGAATATATGCCCTGGAGTTGTGGATATACAGAAAAATATGTCGTATTTCATGGAAACAAAAACAATCAAATATAGAGGTTCTAGAAAAATTGGGAATGGAAAGAGAGTTGATGAAAGAAATAAAAAAGAGAAAAAAAAAATATTTCGGCCACGGTAAAGTACATAACACTCTTATAAAAACCATACTTGAGGGCAAGGTTGAGGGCAAGCGAGCAGAGTGTTGAAGATCCATTGCTGCCAACCTTCATTGTGGAGACGGCACCTAATTGATTGATTGAAACAAGAGGTTGCACAAATTGTTGCCTGGCATACTTCCCTGCTTCTCGCCAGGTGCATGGAGCAGTTATTTATCATAGTAAGTCTCATCATATGAAGGTCGGCATGGTCGAATTGGTAAGAACTCTGGCACTTTAACTTCCGGTCTACTGGATGCCGAGGTAGCGGATTTAACCCCTATACTAGTCAGTCTTTTGACTTCTGGTTCTTGACTTAGGAAGGTAAATTACAAGTACCTCTGAAGTCGAATGAGTTCGCCTGGTGGCGAGGGACAGTGGTAATAAGAAAAGCTAATCCACACGCAAACAATCAGCCCCGTGCAATAGAAGTGTTCCTCTTCTCTTTGCGGTGTCGAGGTGAAGCATAAACAGCGTTAGAGAGCCCGTTTATGGGCTTCATGTATCGAGATTCCCACGGATTCCGTTATTCCCTCCTTAGTTTGCATGGTCGGCCTCTTCTTCTGGATCTATTAGGCCTGTACAGGTGTTCCTGTCCTAGACCCGCGATGGACTAGCAAGCCACGGGGGATATCAAGCATC
The DNA here is from genome assembly GCA_963921405.1 of Cepaea hortensis. Classification (NCBI taxonomy): domain Eukaryota; kingdom Metazoa; phylum Mollusca; class Gastropoda; order Stylommatophora; family Helicidae; genus Cepaea; species Cepaea hortensis. Next base: position 49,949,941 of record OY992883.1, on the reverse strand, counting down.
ATGTTTAGTGTGCGAGTGAATCTGTCCTGACTGTAGTACATGTATAGATATATGTAGTGTGTACATGTATAGATGTGTGTAGTGTGTACATGTATAGATGTGTGTAGTGTGTACATGTATAGATGTGTGTAGTGTGTACATGTATAGATGTGTGTAGTGTGCGAGTGAATCTGTCCTGACTGTAGTACATGTATAGATGTGTGTAGTGTGAGAGTGAATCTGTCCTGACTGTAGTACATGTATAGATGTATGTAGTGTGCGAGTGAATCTGTCCTGACTGTAGTACATGTATAGATGTATGTAGTGTGCGAGTGAATCTGTCCTGACTGTAGTACATGTATAGATGTATGTAGTGTGAGAGTGAATCTGTCCTGACTGTAGTACATGTTTAGATGTATGTAGTGTGCAAGTGAACCTGCCCTGAATGTAGTACATGTGTAGATGTGTGTAGTGTGCGAGTGAATCTGTCCTGACTGTAGTACATGTGTAGATGTATGTAGTGTGAGAGTGAATCTGTCCTGACTGTAGTACATGTGTAGATGTGTGTAGTGTGTACATGTATAGATGCATGAAGTACGTGTATAGATGTATGTAGTGTGTACATGTATAGATGTATGTAATGTGTACATGTATAGATATATGTAGTGTGTACATGTATAGATGTATGTAGTGTGTACTTGTATAGATGTATGTAGTGTGTACATATATAGGTGTATGTAGTGTGTATACGTATGTAGTGTGTACATTTATAGATGTATTTAGTGTGTACATGTATATATGTATGTAGTGTGTACATGTATAGATGTATGTAGTGTGTACATGTATAGATGTATGTAGTGTGTACATGTATAGATATATGTAGTGTGTACATGTATAGATATATGTAGTGTGTACATGTATAGGTGTATGTAGTGTGTACATATACAGGTGTATGTAGTGTGTACATGTATGTAGTGTGTACATTTATATATGTATGTGTGTGAATTGTTGTTTGTAGTTATGTAAACATGCTGTTGGCGATGTGGTGAAGGAGTTATGGACGTAATTCGTAACTCCGCATACTCGGTCGAAATACAGCTACGGGCGATTTGGCAGCAGACCGCCTGGCGTTTGTTTTCATCCAATAGTATGTATGCCGGTCATTTAGAAAGCAATGGCAAACTACTGAGCGTAACTTGTCAAAAAATTACAAAGTCCAAAAATGCTGGGGTTGACTGCGACGTCTTGAAAAGAATATGCAGCTAAATTGTAGAGACGCAACGAAATACAGCAGACATCACATGATGTAATCTGTATATATTTCTTTGTATAATCCAATTAGATTGCTGGCGTATCTGAGATATGTTTATTTCAGTGTGAATGTGGTTTGTAGCTAGTTGTTATTGCACAAAACCTGAGTCACTAAACTTTGGACAGTTATGTAGCTATTAAGTCGCCCCCCTCCCCGGGAGCCACCCTGACACCCCCCCCCCCTCCGACATGTAATGGCGCTCGACACATTACTGTGAGGGAAACATTGTTTTGTGCGCGTCTGCCAAGGACTCTCAGATGTGTATCCCATTATTGCGCTACGCGTAATTCAACTCTCCAGTTTGAATAGTGTTGAATCAATTATTGAACAGCTTGAATAGTGTTGCGTCAATTATTGAACATTGCAACAGTTTCAATAGTGGTGAATTAATCGCTGAACACTCCAACAGTGTGAGTAGTGTTGCATCTATTGTTGTAGTTAGGTGTCAAAAGGTTTCGCGGCAGAAGCACAAGGGGACATTCACTATCATCATCATCTTTACAGGACTTCGCGTTGGAGCTCAAACCAACGAACACAAGCAAGCAAGCAAGCATCATCTTCCACTTTTGCCGTCAAACGTTGTGGCGAGGAAAAGTTGACGTTATGGCGCCACGTGGGTGGCACTGGATAGTGTCATTACGTATGATTAAGTAATGTCTTAGATGTCGTCAATCCATATTCTTTTTGGGCGTCCTCTTGTTCTCGTATCGGATTTCTTTGATGTAGCGCCAGTGCTGGTAACTGATAATGTTGCATTCTAACGAGAAGGTCGAACCATTCGATCATCTGCCTTTCAGTATATGTGGCACAAGGTGTTGATCGCACTGTCTGTCTAGTAACATCTTTTCTTACTAGGTCTGGGATAGTTAAGTTGGCAGCTCTACTCAAGCGTCTCATCTCGCAAGTGTTAATTTTGCGTAAGTGAGATTAGGATAATGTTTAACTTTGACATTGGCAGCATAGGGTTGGTATGAATACGTTATTTATTATGCCTCGTTTTATGGACATAGGTACATGTGGATGGTCCATTTAAACGCATTTGCGTTTTTTTTTAAATGTATATTTCTGAGTGTATTATGCCATCTTCTGTGACCATACTTCCTAGATATTTAAATTCTTTATCTTGTTTCAGAGTTGTGCTATTTAAACGTATGTGAAATAGATCAGGAGATCTGCTAACCTGTATTACTTCAGTGTTGATTGTAGTTATATCCATATTGTACTCAACTGTATGTTAAACTCAGGGTCCATTAATCACAATGAAAACAGCATCAAACTGCTTTACTCTAGTATATATATATATATATATATATATATATATATATATATATATATATATATATATATATATATATATATATATATATATATATATGCAATGTTAGTTGAGGTTCCAACTTCACGGAAAAGGATTTCCCCATTATGCTCCGTTCCCGTGCCAGTGAATATCATACAAAATTCTCCTCACTATCTCTTGTGAAAGGTGGAATAGACAGGAGTCTCAACAAACCAACAGCCCGCACAGGTATTGTGTGTGTGTGTGTGTGTGTCTATATATGTGTATATATATATATATATATATATATATATATATATATATATATATATATATATATACTACCGTTTTGGAAGTGAAGTTTTAAGTCTACATATATTCTAGGCCACGACATACGAAGTAGGGTGACCAGTTCGCTTCCACACAGAATTTCCTTCCCATACAGCTCCCAGACAATTCTGAAATCAAAATTGTGATAGAGTGGATCGACCCTAGAGCCGTACCGTTAAGAAACAAAAATAATCATGTCTCTGCTGGGAATTGAACTAGACCAGTCTTCTTAGCAGGCAAGCGCACTAACCACTGCACCACCACGAGGCCGCTGTCATATATAACCTGTATAAAACATATACGAGGGGGCTTTACATGAAAACTTTAAAAGTGTGATAGAAATTGACATCACTCATAAGGACAGTTTAAAGATGGCAGCCCCACTTTTTACCAGCACCAAAGAGAAGCAGCGTTATGTTATGCTCTTTTGGTCAGTGAAGGGGTGAAACCTATAGAAATGCATCGGCGAATGAAGGTACAGTATGATGATGCATGCCTGTCAGTCCAGCAAGTGTATGAGTAGAGTAGGAAGTTTCAAAAACTTTCGGTCCGATGAAGAGGTACAGCAGGTGGTGCATGCGTGGTTATACACGAGACCAATAGCATTTGTTTCTACTGGAGTCCAAGCACTTTATCGGCGCAGGAGGCCTTGCATTAAGGCAGTGATGAATACATATAAACATGATGCATTTGTTTTTTTACATTTTCAGAATATATTCACACCCCCGAAAAAATTTAAGGTTTTCATTTGAAGCCCCACCTACGATATCCATTGGCTTGTTCTGTGCAGAAATTTGGACCCCTCCTCTCTCAACCCCCCCCCCCCCCCCCCTCCCCCCTCCCCTCCCCCAACAAAAGAATCATAATTAAAATAGCAATCTTTGGAAATATTTCTCCATCATAAGCCAGAAGTCACGATCTGGTTGATGTCACGTGTAAATTATCTATCACATCCTGAATACATTTATCTCCTGACCTTCTTATTCCCAGCTTCCCCGCGGTACATTTCCCTTCATAATGATCTTGTTTAGACTTTCACGACTGTTGACATGTTGAAATGTTTACACAGAGCGGAATAATCTACGTCATACAAGCATTCTTTAACCCTTGCGTTCGCTAGCTTTGAACTCAAGCGTGGTCCACAAATGTGCTACTACTTCTAGTGCACTGGACTGATTTTTACATGACAATTAGCTTTCAATATTACTAGTGTCCTCGCTATCAGGTGATCCCACGCCGACATCAGAGGTACTTGTAATTTACGTCCCCAAGTCAAGGACGAGAAGTCAACATTTTAGCCCAGCTGACCGGTGTAGTGGTTGAACCCTCTACCTGGGCATGACACAGGCATAAAAGGTAATGTTGGCTCACATTTACAGAGTCCTGAAGAGAATAGCCTAGAATAGGGTTCAGTAGATGACGCCAACTTAAATCTTGGGAATGGCTGCTCTGATGATGATAATAAAACGTGTTGTTTTTAGTGAGAGAAGAAGAGGAGGGGGAGGAAAGGTGGAAGGAGAAAGATGAAACAACTGAATTAATTATGGAGTGGGACAGACAGTACTACAAGAATTAGATTTTTTAGAGCATGCATCTTTCCAATTGCAACATACGTATATGAGACCTGGACACTTATTAACCAGGCTGAACAGCGCATAAATGCTTTTGAATTTAAATGTTATAGAAGGGTTCTAAAATTATCTTGGGTAAAGAAAAGAACAAATGCATCCATACTTCAAGAGCTGAATATTGAAGAGGGTAGGCTATTAAAGACGATAAAACAAAGCCAATTGATATACATTGGTCACTTGAAACGTCATGAAAGTTTGGAGAGAACAATAATGGAGGGTTACATGCCTGGGAAGAGAGGAAGAGGAAAGCCAAAGAGAAGATGGGTGCGGGTTGTGGCGGATGATCTCCAGATGGGTGTATCGGAGGCAGGATATCTTGCTTGTGATCGACAAGTTTTCCGGAAGGTTGTTATTGGAGCGAGGTTCTACAAAGGGCATGCTACTGAATGGCAGAGTGGCTTGCTTCGCTTCGGAGGTCACGGATGGCAAGCATCACCTGGATCTTTTCTCCGGGGCATGCCGATGTGCTGGGGAATGAACAGGCGGACAGATTGGCTGGCTCGGCAAAACTTGGTGGAGTATTGATGCATGACAAGACAGACGTGGTTGCAACCTTGTGGGAGCACGTGTACACCTCGGAGGAGCAAATAGATCACCATAGTCTGGCAAGAATGAGGCAGCGAGGAGTGACGAGGGGATCTGGCCGACGCTCGACGCTCAGAGGAAAGGCAAGACGGACATATAATCAGATTGCTACTGGAACTATTGGTGTTGGAACTTTTCGCTGGCTGCTGAGGATGGAGACGGAGCTCTTATGAGAATGCCCCGAATGCTGCGATGTCGTTTCCTAAATCAATCAATCAATCAATCATATATATATATATATATATATATATATATATATATATATATATATATATATATATATATATATATATATATGAAATGCAATGTATGCCCGTATGTTATTGATGCGTTCGCGAACGGTCCATCCGATTGAGATGAAATTTTCTACATGTTTTCTTCTCATTCCCGTGCAGCGAACTTTCACAGTTTGTTAGTGTACAAACAGTTATTTACTTAATAAAATTTAATGTTTTAATTTACTTTATTATTTATATATAGCGAGGGGACTTAACTTAAGAAAAGTTATATCAAGGACATAACTTTTAATAGCATTGCTATATATTTTATATATAATTGTTGCATTGTTATCAAAGTTTTATAAACTGTTTGTCTACAGTTATTTACAGGCATATGCGTTATAATATAAAATGATAAAATCTTTAAGGCACTTTTAAAGTTTTCATAAAAATAATGCATCTATTTTAAATACGTGAAAATTTTCTAGCTCATGTTTTTATTTCAATATATGAGTAATATAATCAAAGATATGGAAACTAATCACCAGAAAAACGAATCCAGAAAGTTATTTAAAGAACTTAAGTCAAAGAAACGAGGGCACCAACACAACACATATCGTTTAAAAGACAAAAATGGGAATCTGATAAATACCAATGAGGAAATGTGCAACACATGGAAAGAATACTTTGTTGAATTACTAAATTGTGAAGCTCCAAGTAACACTTTCCCACAGGAAGAGGTTCTAACGTGTGAACCACAAATTGAAGAACCTGGATTTGAAGAAGCCCTATATGTAATCACACGACTTAAAAACAATAAGGCAACTGGGGCTGATGGAATTGCTGCTGAATTTATAAAGGCGGGTGGCCATACATTACATCTAAAGCTATACGAACTATTAATAGAGGACTGAAGAATTACCCCATGACTGGAAAGAGTCATTATTGATACCTATCTTTAAGAAAGGAGACAAGTTCCAGTGTGAAAATTATAGAGGCATATCACTACTGTCCATAAGCTATAAGATACTATTCGCAGTACTACTAAATAGACTAAAACCATATTCAGAATACATATTAGGTGACTACCAGGTGGGTTTTAGACAAAACATATCAACAATAGATCAGATATTTATCTTACGACAAATAGCCGTGAAAAATTGGGAATATAAAAGAGATCTCCATAACATTTTTGTGGATTTTAAAAAGGCTTATGATAGTGTCCATAGGAATAGTCTATGGAATGCTATGCGGGAACTTGGAATACCAAGGAAGTTAATCAACATGACCAGACTATGCATGGAAGATACTTATTATATAGTAACATATAAAGGCAGGAAATCAGACCCTTTCCAAATAACATCTGGCTTGAAACAGGGTGATGCACTATCGCCGCTACTCTTCAATCTGGCTCTAGAGAAAGTTGTAAGGAGGTTAAAGGAGGAATGTGATATTGGTGGAACATCCAAGCTTCTTGGTTATGCATATGATATAGATATTATATGGAAAAATGAACAAAATACATTGGAAATATTGACTCACTTAAAGGAAAAAGCCCAACACATGGGGCTGGTTATCAACCAAGATAAGACAGAATATATGGTAATTTCAAGAGAAGGAATGGCTAAAAACTCTGGCCACATACAAATAGATAATATGAACATTAAAAGAACGGAAACATACAAATACCTAGGTACAATCTTCAACTGCTCCAACATCATAAGGGAAGAAATACAAACTACAATCAATTCTGGAAATAAGATATACTATGCACTACAACATCTACTAAAATCAAAGGCGCTATTTCGTAACACCAAGATCACAATATACAAAACACTGATCAGACCAGTTGTGCTGTATGGATCTGAAGCCTGGAGTACAACAAAAGGAGTTGAAGCCTTGCTACAAACCTTTGAGAACAAAGTTTTAAGACGCATCTTTGGATCCATTAGGGATACACAAAGTGGAGAGTGGAAAAGAAGAAGTAACAAAGACATTTATGATCTGTTTAAGTCCCCGCTAATCACTGGTATCATGAAGGCTAATAGAAGTCTCTGTGGCGAAGTGGTCAAGCCGTTTGACGTTTGACTCGTGAGCCGAAGGTTGTGGGTTCGATTCCGGGCCGCGTCCTTTGGTTTACGAGTTAAATGTTTCGGAGACTCCCATGGGTCGTCGCTAAAAGCTACGGAGTTCGTGCTTTGTGCGACGCTTTCCGTGCTGCGGAAAGAGACCGAGCCATATGGGATAAAACCCGGTGCAATGAAGTCGACCCTGTCGACTTTTTTTTTAAGACTACAATGGCTGGGGCATTTAGAAAGAATGGAAGATAATAGGGAAAGAAAACTCGCTTACACTCTGGAAATAAATGACCGTAGACCCCGAGGTAGACCAAGAAGACGGTGGAGAGATAATATATATACAGTCCTACAAGCATTTGGAATCAACGACTGGCAAGAGAAGGTCAACCAGAGAGACGAATGGAGACGGATTGTATCTGCAGCAAAGAACCTCAATGGCTCGGAACGCTGAAGAAGAAGAAGAAGAAGATCTTTTTATTTCTCTTCGACAGCTATACAGTCATCCCAGCATTAATTGGGTTTCCGTGATATCTTGGTAAGTTTACATTCAGTAGTTTCATATTGCCCTATTTAGTTATTGAGATGAAGATTGTTCTCTTCCAATCTGTTCGACATATTTCCGTGAACGGGAACGGGAGCTTATCTGGGCAAAGCCGGGATGGGTCGTCTTTTTTTTTTTTTTTTTGGGGGGGGGGGGGGGGGAAGGGAGCAGGGGCCGAATATGAATTAAATGAGACGCTCCCTGTCAGGGGCTGGGCGAAGCTGGGCCTGGCTTCTTGTTTGGGAATGGGAGCAGGATCCGAATATGAATTAAATGAGACGCTCCCCGCCAAGAGCTGGGCGAAGCCGGGCCGGGTCGTCTTTTTTGGGAACGGGAACGGGAGCAGGGGCCGAATATGAGTTAAATTAGATGCTCCCCGCCAGGAGCTGGGCGAAGCCGGGCCGGGTCCTATGGATGGATGGATGGATGGATGAATTGATGGATGGATGGATGGATGGATGGATGGATGGATAAATGGATAAATGGATGGATGGATGGATGGATGGATGGATGGATGGATAGATAGACAGCCGGGCCGGGACATCAGACAGACAGACAGACAGACAGACAGACAGACAGACAGACAGACAGACAGACAGACAGACAGACAGATAGATAGATAGATAGATAGATAGATAGATAGATAGATAGATAGATAGATAGATAGATAGATAGATAGATAGATAGATAGATAGATAGATAGATAGATAGATAGATCTCCGCCAGGAACTGGGCGAAGCCGGGCCGGGTCAACTGGTGTGTATATATATATATATATTACATTGGCACCTTGCCGTCTTGACAGACGATAGTTTGTGCTTTAAAAAGGCATAATAACTTTTAACTATGGCGGTAGCGAGTGTGACTGATAAGGCCAATTTGCGCTGTAAATGTCCGTTCACAGTGGGTGCATGTGAACACGTGGTCATTTCCACCATCATGCACCATCTTACGTCTCAAACGCTTGGTGTGTGACTTTTCTGCAATAATTTTCTCCTTTGACTTTATTCCATTTCTGATATTTGCCCTCCATGCAACACGTTCAGCGGCGACTTGCTCCCAATGTGCATTATCAATGCCTGTATCAATCATGTCCCGCTTACACACATCTTTGTATCGTAGTAGAGGCCGACCCTGAGATCTCTTACCCATCTGTAATTCACCAAAAAAGATATCCTTTGGTATTCTACCATCATCCATCCGCCTAAGATGTCCTATCCATCTAAGTCTACGAAGACTGAGCATGGAATAAACTGTCACACAACCTGATCTTTCCAATACTTCAGTATTTGTGATTTTGTCTTGCCACTTAATACCAAGAATTCTTCGCAGACACCGCATATGAAAGCTGTTTAAATTGTTCTCTTGGTGTGAGTAAGTTGTCCAGGTTTCACTGCCATAGAGAAGAGTACTAAGGACACAGGCTTGATAGACAAGGACTTTTGTTTTGGCAGTAAGCTTCCTGTTCTCCCAGACTCTTTTTCTTAACCTGTTCATTGTTGTTGCTGCCTTTCCAATCCGGATGTTGATTTCCTGATCTAGGGATAATTTGCTATTTACCACCGATCCCAGATATGTAAAATGGTCTACTATCTCTAGTTCGGCGTCGTCAATAAAGATTGATGGTACCCCATGTGCACCTTGTGACATAATCTGTGTCTTCTTTTTGCTAATTGTTAAACCAAATTCAGAACAAGCATTGGAGAATGCAGATAGTAGACATTGCAATTCTTCCTCAGAGTGGGTATATATATATATATATATTACAGGACATCGTTTTCAACACCAGCATTTTACTGCTGCTGTTGATTTCTCGGCAAGTTTTTCGTTCAGTAATTTGCCATTGCTTTCTGATTGACCAGCTCTCATATTAACACGTTAAAACTCCGGCGGGACGTGGTCTGCTGCCAAATCCGTCGCTGCCGCGTTTGGAACACGTGGTAACCGGCTCGCGAATTGCGTTCGCAAGCCTTTCGGCCACGGAGACGGCAGGTGTGTGTGTGTCTGTCTGTCTGTCTGTCTGTGCCCGTGCGTGCCTGTGTGTGTGTGCCTATGTGTGTGTGTGCATGTGTGTGTGTGTGTGTGTGTGTGTGTGTAATATAATAAAGGACTCATTCCCGAACTGTGTATACTGTGCTAGACCCGGCTTATTAAATAGATCAATCGGAACTCGATGGGTCACGTGGTTAATATCACTACGAACGTCTTTACTTTCCACAACAATTTCTGGCTTTCAATTTGGGCAGTTTAAAACATGGGAGTCCATGACAAGCGTAAACACAACCCCCATTACACATAGAAGGGAAATCCTGAGGTTAGTGTAGGAACTTTACAGCTAACAACATACTTACCTCTAGAATAATTCCCACATCAAACCCTAAGCAATTACACTGCCACGTGGAAGTTGAAGAAACTAGGTCACAAGCACGTGAGAACCAGGTTGTTTGAGGGTCAATAGACGTCGGCTTGAATGAATGGCTTTTTGTTTGCCTGGGGATGTACACCTAGAGATGAAGACACGTGCAAATTATTATTATGCTTATTACTATCTTGGAATAATCGACAACAATGTCATCATCATTAAAATCATCATCATTATCAAGGAACTGCGAGAGTGTTGTGGCTAGTATACGCACCCACAGGCTGGTGGAATTAGTTCAAATCTCTGGAGATCCTACCCTTCTTCCTAGTACTACTATGATACTACTACTACTACTACTACTACTACTACTACTACTACTACTACTACTACTACTACTACTACTACTACTACTACTACTACTGCTGCTGCTGCTGCTGCTGCTACTACTACTACTAGTACTGCTACTACTGCTACTACTACTACTACTACTACTACTACTACTACTACTACTACTACTACGACTACATCTACCACTACCGCTACCGCTGCCGCTGCTGCTGCTGCTGCTGCTGCTGATACTGCTGCTACTACTACTTCCACTACCACTACCACTACTACTGCTACTGCTACTGCTGCTGCTACTGCTACCGCCGTTACACCAACGACTGCTACTACTACTACAACTACTACTACTACTACTACTACTACTACTACTACTACTACTACTATTACTACTACTACTACCACTACTATCACTGCTGCCTTTGCTACTACTGCTGCTTAATACTACTAGTGCTAATATTAAACCACAAGAATGTGCTTTTACAGAATATTTAATAAAGAAAGGGAGTTTAAAGGCAGGGAGTTGAATTCATTGCACCGGGTGTTTCCCAAATGGCTATTTTCTTTCATCAGAGTAGCCTGGATTTGAAACAAATATACGTATATTAATCGAGACAGCTGAAAATGAAAGTGCCCCACAGTATATTTCTACTGAGCGCCTTCATCCTTCGCTAGGACTTGGGAGTCGCTATGTATTCCTCCATGCACTACGGCCGTCAAAACCTGATGGTCCTGACACGTCACTCAGACACTGCAAGTTCCGGCCACGGGAGTTGTGTTGTTTGATCACGTGGGTCGCCTTTCCTTCCCACAACATTTTCTGGTACCCGTTTTGGGCAGGGTTGAACTGGCATCCCGGGTCAACCTTTGACAATGTCGCTTAGATGAAGATTCGAATACTTGACTACCGGGCAGGAAGGCAAGCATGCTAGCCACTGCGCTACCGAGCTTCCCACTGATGTAAGAAGTCTACTTTAGTGTCTACAATCTGTTATTCTAAAATAAAACTAACGACAAGGTTACATTTTTATGACAATATATTATTCTAAAATAAAGCTAACGGCAAGGTAAAGTCTGTATGACAACATTTTATTTTAAAATAAAACTAGCAATATGTATGAAATATTTTATTTTAGAACAAACATAACCACACAGTAAAGTGTGTACGAGAATCTGTTATTCTAAAATAAAACAAACGTCAATGTAAAGTTGGTATGCCAATATGTTATTTTTAAATAAAACTAACAGTAAGGTAGAAATTGCATATCAATCTTTCATTTTTAAAATAAACATAACGACACAGTAAAGTCTGTATGACAATCTCTTATTTTAAAATAAAACTAACGACAAAGTAAAGTCTTTATGATAATCTTTTTTTTTCTTCGTCTTCGTCTTAGTCCGCTGCCGCCTCCGCCGCCGCCGTCCTCGTCTTCGTCGTCGTTTGTTAAACATGTGGTATTTATGTGTGTCCTGTGAAGAGTGAAGATTGTTACTTGTTCTCTTCAGTGGAGTTTGTAATATACATCATATGTCTGGTGGCCAGGCTGATCTGATTTCCACTTGGTTCTATATTTGCTTATTTCAAATCTCTTGGCCGCAATCACAATGACTTAAACGCGGATTTTCATCTCATCATGTTCCTCTTGTACCTTACGGTGTCGAGGTGAAGTATAAACAGTGGGAGAGTGCCCGCTTATGGGCGTCATGTATCGGTATTCCCATGGACTCTGTTATTCCCTGCGTCCATCGTTTACGTGGTCGGTCTCTTCCTCTGCTTCCCTCTGGTCTGTACATCATTGCTTGTTGCGGTATACTGTTAGTTGGTAACCTACTTGCATGGCCAAACCATTTGTCTTGCTGCTTTCTAATAAAATCTAGTGCAGCTATAACCCCCACTTTAGTTCTGATTTCTTTATTTCTGATCTTATCTCTTCTTGATACATTGAGTATTCTTCTCAGTAATCTCATTTCTGTTGTTGTGATGTTTCTATTATCTTTTGCTGTCATTGTCCAGGTTTGGCATTGGTAACATAGAATTGGTAGGAAGATTGTGTTGTAAAGTGCTTTCTTGGTAGTTATTGATACATGTTTGTTCTTTAGTATTGGATTCTGGGTAAGTATAAATAGGGTTGAGGAGAAATGGGGGGGGGTAGGGGGAGAGAGGCGCTGAGTTGTCTCAAGATATGGTGCCCGCCTCGAGTGCTGGAGATCCCGGGTTCAAGCCCCGGTGAGGGCCGGGATTTTTTTCACGTGGACTTCTAGTAACAAAATGTCCCCTGGTTTCTGGGTAGTGAGATTGGACGCCCGTGTGTAATGTTTCGCACATAAAAAATCCCTCCGCAATTGGAAATCGAAAAAAGAGTAGCCTAACGGCTCTGCCCGGAGCAAAATTTCGAGTTAAAAATCTACCCAAAGTATTTCAGGACCCTCGCTGGTACTACGGAGTTCGTGCACTGAGTTGAGATTCTCCGGACTCAGGCTTGAGTTAGGAGTAGAACGGAGCACTGATAGGTTGACCCGTATGCCGTGATGTTGATCCGTCGACTAAACTAAACTAAACTAGTGTCGAGGAACTATGACAGCCTAGTGACTAGACGCTTGTCAGCCGGCCATATGATCACTGGTTAGAATCTACAACGAGGTGGAGTTTTCAATTGACATAGGCTCTAGGTCACACAAGCCTAAAATGGCTATCCGGAAATGACTTGGGAAGTAAAGGCGGTAGTTGTGATAGTTAAAACATCACCCACCGAGTGATGAATGGTCTATATCAATATGGGTCTAGCACCGTATGTCTAATGCGCCCTAAGGAGAATAACAGGGTCCTTTCCTAACTATTAAAAGGGTTGAAATAGAGCGAATCCTTAAAACAGCCTATCTTAATAGAATGTGGCACATATATATCAAACATACTTTCACAAATTACAGGAAGTGGCCAAGTTAAAGAAAACATGGCGTGTTTTCAATTAAATAAACCACGAAGAGGTATATATTATTTTTTTGTGCTCTTGAGCCTGAGAAGAAGGATGGGAACAATTTTGAAACGTACGATGTCCTTACTTTACTTGGTTGTGATTGTATAGACAAAATGACCGACAGAGTAGACTTACTGCCAAGAATAGCTACCGTGACAGGCCGTAGAGCAATGGGTCAATGCCAAGTATAGCTACCGTGACAGGCCATAGAGCAATGGGCCAGTAACAAGTATAGCTACCGTGAGAGATGTTACAGCAATGGGCCAGTATCAAGTATAGCTACCGTGAGAGATGTTACAGCAATGGGCCAGTATCAAGTATAGCTACAGTGAGAGATGTTACAGATATAGGCCAGTACTAAGTATAACTACCGTGAGAGATGGTACAGATATAGACCAGTACAAAGTATAACTACTGTGAGAGATGGTACAGCAATAGGCCAGTACTAAGTATAACTACCGTGAGATGGTACAGCAATAGGCCAGTACTAAGTATAACTACCGTGAGAGATGGTACAGCAATAGGCCAGTACTAAGTATAACTACCGTGAGAGATGGTACAGCAATAGGCCAGTACTAAGTATAACTACCGTGAGAGATGGTACAGCAATAGGCCAGTACTAAGTGTAACTACCGTGAGAGATGGTACAGCAATAGGCCAGTATCACATATAGCTACCGTGAGAGATGGTACAGCAATAGTCCAGTACTAAGTGTAACTACCGTGAGAGATGGTACAGCAATAGGCCAGTACTAAGTGTAACTACCGTGAGAGATGGTACAGCAATAGTCCAGTACTAAGTGTAACTACCGTGAGAGATGGTACAGCAATAGGCCAGTACTAAGTATAACTACCGTGAGAGATGGTACAGCAATAGTCCAGTACTAAGTGTAACTACCGTGAGAGATGTTACAGCAATAGTCCAGTACTAAGTGTAACTACCGTGAGAGATGGTACAGCAATAGTCCAGTACTAAGTGTAACTACCGTGAGAGATGGTACAGCAATAGGCCAGTATCACGTATAGCTACCGTGAGAGATGGTACAGATATAGGCCAGTACAAAGTATAACTACTGTGAGAGATGGTACAGCAATAGGCCAGTACTAAGTATAACTACCGTGAGAGATGGTACAGATATAGGCCAGTACAAAGTGTAACTACCGTGAGAGATGGTACAGCAATAGTCCAGTACTAAGTATAACTACAGTGAGAGATGGTACAGCAATAGTCCAGTACTAAGTATAACTACCGTGAAAGATGGTACAGATATAGGCCAGTACTAAGTATAACTACCGTGAGAGATGGTACAGCAATAGTCCAGTACTACGTGTAACTACCGTGAGAGATGGTACAACAATAGCCCAGTACTAAGTGTAACTACCGTGAGAGATGGTACAGCAATAGTCCAGTACTAAGTGTAACTACCGCGAGAGATGGTACAGCAATAGTCCAGTACTAAGTGTAACTACCGTGAGAGATGGTACAGCAATAGTCCAGTACTAAGTATAGCTACCGTGAGAGATGGGACAGCAATAGTCCAGTACTAAGTATAGCTACCGTGAGAGATGGTACAGATATAGGCCAGTACAAAGTATAACTACTGTGAGAGATGGTACAGCAATAGGCCAGTACTAAGTATAACTACCGTGAGAGATGGTACAGCAATAGTCCAGTACAAAGTATAACTACCGTGAGAGATGGTACAGCAATAGGCCTGTATCACGTATAGCTACTGTGAGAGATGGTACAGCAATAGGCCAGTACTAAGTATAACTACCGTGAGAGATGGTACAGATATAGGCCAGTACTAAGTATAACTACTGTGAGAGATGGTACAGCAATAGGCCAGTACTAAGTATAACTAGCGTGAGAGATTGTACAGCAATAGGCCAGTATCACGTATAGCTACCGTGAGAGATGGTACAGATATAGGCCAGTACAAAGTATAACTACTGTGAGAGATGGTACAGCAATAGGCCAGTACTAAGTATAACTACCGTGAGAGATGGTACAGATATAGGCCAGTACAAAGTGTAACTACCGTGAGAGATGGTACAGCAATAGTCCAGTACTAAGTATAACTACAGTGAGAGATGGTACAGCAATAGTCCAGTACTAAGTATAACTACCGTGAAAGATGGTACAGATATAGGCCAGTACTAAGTATAACTACCGTGAGAGATGGTACAGCAATAGTCCAGTACTAATTATAACTACCGTGAGAGATGGTACAGCAATAGTCCAGTACTACGTGTAACTACCGTGAGAGATGGTACAACAATAGTCCAGTACTAAGTGTAACTACCGTGAGAGATGGTACAGCAATAGTCCAGTACTAAGTGTAACTACCGCGAGAGATGGTACAGCAATAGTCCAGTACTAAGTGTAACTACCGTGAGAGATGGTACAGCAATAGTCCAGTACTAAGTATAGCTACCGTGAGAGATGGTACAGCAATAGTCCAGTACTAAGTATAGCTACCGTGAGAGATGGTACAGATATAGGCCAGTACAAAGTATAACTACTGTGAGAGATGGTACAGCAATAGGCCAGTACTAAGTATAACTACCGTGAGAGATGGTACAGCAATAGTCCAGTACAAAGTATAACTACCGTGAGAGATGGTACAGCAATAGGCCTGTATCACGTATAGCTACTGTGAGAGATGGTACAGCAATAGGCCAGTACTAAGTATAACTACCGTGAGAGATGGTACAGATATAGGCCAGTACTAAGTATAACTACTGTGAGAGATGGTACAGCAATAGGCCAGTACTAAGTATAACTAGCGTGAGAGATGGTACAGATATAGGCCAGTACTAAGTATAACTACTGTGAGAGATGGTACAGCAATAGGCCAGTACTAAGTATAACTACTGTGAGAGATGGTACAGCAATAGTCCAGTACTAAGTGTAACTACCGTGAGAGATGGTACAGCAATAGGCCAGTATCACGTATAGCTACCGTGAGAGATGGTACAGATATAGGCCAGTACAAAGTATAACTACCGTGAGAGATGGTACAGCAATAGGCCAGGCTGATATTCTGCACGCTATTAAGTTGCTGATTAGGTCGATGATCCAAGAGACGACCTGGTGTCTTCGTCCCTCGCCCGAGTTCTAGAACAAGGACTGAAATTGGGTGTTGATAGAAATGGGCCTCATTTGGGAAGCAATGTCTTATAAACCGACACAAGACTAGAGATATCAGTCACATCGAGCTGACGGATATACCCATGATACGATCTGAGAGCCAACGGACTTTATCCCCGTGCAATTAAAATGATTTGACCTTATGTAGCTTTTAATAAATACTGCGATGATGTAAAAGATGAAATTGATGACGATGATCATAACAATAATGGCAACGACACAAAACTCAAATAAATTGCAGTTATCGCTAAAAATGAACAATAAAAATTATTTCGTTAAATCTCTTGCGCTTCCTTAATTCCCAGATTAATTTCTAATCCATCAGAAGAAACCGAGCGTTCATAATCTCAAGTAATGAAACTGCAGAATGAATTCACGTTTTTATACATTCATACAAATACGAAAGACGGATATTTTCCGGCGATTAAAGAAAATTTTGCTTCAAACAGTTCTAATGATGGATTAATATAATCAGGGTTATGTTCGTTTATCGCTTCCACATTTTTAATTTCAAGGATAAACGTATCCCGTCTTTCGGAGATTTCCGTTTTACCGGGATCTTCCTGTCGTCTGAGCCAATAATATCTTTGAGAAATAAATTCACTTGATCTTGATGGGCATTCATCGAAGTAGAGGAAATGATTCAAGATAAGAATGACCGAAGGGGTGAATTTTATTTTTACAGGATTAAGAATTAAGCACCAATGGCCGTCTAATATTCTGCTCTTCTTAACCTTCTCTCTCATTTCGTACGTTATTTCATTCATTCTTCATTTATACGGTTAATCTTAAACAATGACAACAATAATATATTCATTATAAACGCATGTGAAGTGTGCAGACAATCGTTACTATATGAATAATTAATATTAATGACAACAGAGATAGGGAGCCACGTTGGTGTATTGGCTAGATGCTGGCTTAAAGGCCCGGTAGCAATATGTTCTAATCCGCACGATGGTCAATTTATTTTTAAATCTGACCTAGGCTACCATGTCGACCCGGCTTACATGAGCACCAGGAAATATTTTGGGAAGCTAAGGTTTCCGGTATAATACTGACCAAGCCTCCCACTAGTGTATAAAATATTGGTCTAATACCAAATGATCAATGTGTCTAAGATTTCGTTACTTAACTTACAAAGTATGGACAGATAAATCATCATAGCCTTCAGAGAATGGAGTGACAGGAAGTAACCAGAGGATCTGACTGGCACTCAGTACTCTGTGGAAAGGTCACTCGGACTCATATTCAGAATGCAGCTGGTACCATTAGTATTGGGACTCTTCGGTGGCTGTTGAAAATGAGGACAGAGCACTAATGGGAATGTCCTGAGTGCTGTGATATGTTCTTGACTCTAGACAGCTCTGCTCAAGTAAGTAAAGACATCGTTTACACGCCCTACGCGCATTGGAAATATTCAGCTAGATACATATTTGTATAGACAATCGTCTCTGGGTGAATTATGTGGGTGA
Organism: Cepaea hortensis; assembly: GCA_963921405.1. NCBI lineage: Eukaryota > Metazoa > Mollusca > Gastropoda > Stylommatophora > Helicidae > Cepaea > Cepaea hortensis. Next base: position 49,931,684 of record OY992883.1, on the reverse strand, counting down.
TGTGGGTTCTGTGGTGATGTGGGTTCTGTGGGTTCTGTGGTGATGTGGGTTCTGTGGGTTCTGTGGGTGAAGTACGTTTAGGTTGACGCTGAAGGTGTACGAAGGCGAAGAAGAATTATAATAAATATAAGACTTTGCGAAATATACCATACACCAAGTAATTCTGCAACAAAGTTGGGTAAATACTAATTATTTTTGCAACCAAGATAGGTAAATACTAAATATTTTTGCAACCAAGATACTAAAATCTAAGTATTTTTGTCACCAAGATAAGTAAATACTAAGTATTTCTGCAAAGGATTTGTCAAAGAGTCATGAAGTCAGTGCTGATACAGTGTTCAAATAGCTTGCAAGTCCATGTACAGGGGTAGGTGGTATCTTTGTTTGATGTGGACGATTCTTCCACAGAGGACACAAAAGGCATTAAAACAATCGAAAACTATTTTTATTACCTTCTCACGCTTTGAACTCAAGCGTTGTCCATACACATGCTACTACTTCTGGTGCACTGGGCTATATTTTGCATGTGTATTACCTTCCCCTATTACCAGTGACCCTCGCCATCAGGCGAAACCCACTCCGACTTCAGAGGGGCATGTAATTTAGTCCCCAAGTCAAAGACAAGAAGTCAATAAGTTAGTCCAACACAATGATGTAGGGGTTGAACCCGGTACCTCGGCATTATCCCACCGGATGTTTAAGAATTAGCATTCTCATCCATTCGGCTAGTGACCACAATGTGAGACAAATATAACAATTAGAATTACCATAGCGAAGTCTGCATTTAAAGCAACACAACAATTATAACATGACATTTTACACAACGGAAATTAATATTCAGTATTCACATTTGACCAGTCACATTATCTTATAGTCCATGTCTTGCAGCGCTGGCGATCATGTCCGTCCACAGCTTTTTTGTCTCGTGAACCGCCAATCATTTCTTATCATGTAGCATTCTGAGCCATTGAGGTTCTTTGCTGCAGATACAAGCCGTCTCCATTCGTCTCTTTGGTTGACCTTCTCTTGCCAGTCACTGATTCCAAGTGCTTGTAGGTCTGTATGTATATTATCTCTCCACCGTCTTCTTGGTCTACCTCGGGGTCAACGGTCATTTATTTCCTGAGTGTAAGCGAGTTTTGTTTCCCTATTATCTTCCATTCTTTCTATATGCCCCAGCCATTGCAGTCTATTAGCCTTCATTATACCAGTGATTAGCGGAGACTTAAACAGATCATAAATGTCTTTGTTACTTCTTCATTTCCACTCTCCACTTTGTGTATCCCTAATGGGCCCAAAGATGCGTCTTAAGATTTTGTTCTCAAAAGTTTGTAACAAGGCTTCGTCTCCTTTTGTTGTACTCTAGGTTTCAGAGCCATACAGCACAACTGGTCTAATCAGTGTTTTGTATATTGTGATCTTGGTGTTACGAGATAGCGCATTTGATTTTAGCAGATGTTGTAGTGCATAGTATATCTTATTTCCAGAGCTGATTCTAGCTTGTATTTCTTCCCTTATTATATTGGAGCAGTTGAAGATTGTACCCAGGTATTTGTATGTTTCCGTTCTTTTAATGGTCATATTATCTATTTGTATGTGGCCAGAGTTTCTAGCCATTCCGTCTCTTGAAATTACCATATATTCTGTCTTATCTTGGTTGATAACCAGCCCCATTTGTTGAGCTTTTTCCTTTAAGTGAGTCAATATTTCCAATGTCTTTTGTTCATTTTCCACTATAATATCTATATCATCTGCATAACCAAGCAGTTTGGATGTTCCTCCAATAGCACATTCCTCCTTTACCTTCCTTACAACCTTCTCTAGAGCCAGATTGAAAAGGAGCGGCGATAGTGCATCACCCTGTTTCAAGCCAGATGTTATTTGGAAAGGGTCTGATTTCCTGCCTTTATATGTTACTATATTATAAGTATCTTCCATGCATAGTCTGGTCATGTTGATTAACTTCCTTGGTATTCCAAATTCCTGCATAGCATTCCATAGACTATTCCTGTGGACACTATCACTACCGCCTTTTGAAAATCTCGTCACTCCTCGCACGGAAAACGTCGCACAGTGTTATGGAGATCTCTTTTATATTCCCAACTTTTCTCGGCTATTTGTCAAATCTGATCTATTGTTGATCTGTTTTGTCTGAAACCCGCCTGGTAGTCACCTAATATGTTTTCTGATTATGGTTTTAGTCTATTTAGTAATAGTAATAATAGTAATATATTAGGTATATTGACATTTAATAACAAGATGTTACTTGCAAAGGGGAAAAGAGCGTTGAAGTCCTATATAGAACCTATACTGTTATATACACGTGAAACATAGACAATAAGCAAACAAGCTGAGAAACATCTTATGACAATGGTGGGAATGTGGTTTCTGAGAGTCTCACCAGGGAGACTCCGTGGCGAATGGTCAAGCCGTTTGATTCGGGCTCCGAAGGTTGTGGGTTCGATTTCAGGCCACGTCCTTCGGTTCACGAGTTAAATTTTTCGGAGACTCCTGTGGGTCATCGCTAGAGCTACGGAGTTCGTGCTTTGTGCGACGTTTTCCGTGCTGCGGAAAGAGACCGAGCCATTGGGATAAAACCCGATGATATGAAGCCGACCCTGTCGAATTTAAAGCGACTTTTTCTATCGATCATACTGAAATGTGCTCTGTCGTGTACGTTATCCTGCAATGTTTATTCACAAATGTAATTGAACTGTAACTAATACAAATATACACTTTAAATTCAACGTGTTTGTTACTGTAAACTGTCCCCTAGTTTCCATGTCCTAAATGTAGGCTTCGATTTCTCATCATTTGTTTATTATTCATCATATTTTGCTTTCTTGACTACTTTGCTGCTTTCTCTAACATGATTTTTAAAATTATTTCCATTTCATGATTATTGTGTGTGTTTTATAGCAATTCTACTCTTTAATGTTCTCAAATTCCATCATCTTTATGCATATTATTTTATTTTCCCCATTTCCTGTTCTATAATTTAACTGCAGTTATCTCACAGTGTTAACATGCTTGATGCAATTTGGAAGGAAGAGGCGCTGTTTTTTTGTCTAATAACGGTATTGTTTCCATTCTCTGGGGAGACACTATCATCACGGATGTTTTATTGGAAGAAGAAGTCACGGGGACGTGGCATGCAGATATCTGTGTTTGTGAATGGTTATCTGTGTAATGAGTGTCTTTAGAACTTCGTTATGCATAGAGTTATCATGACCCTCTCCAACTATGAGTGAATCCATTGGTTTCTGTATTCCTTATGTGAATGTGAACTTTGCTGCGTAATTTATTATTTCTGTCTGATGGTTTCTGTCAGCGACCGCTGAGTGTCTTTAGCTTTTATATTTTTTATTTTTTTTTTTTCTCTCTTGGCATGAGAATGTTTGGCTGAAGACTTACAGGTGGCAGTAAACAGGGTGGTTGAGTGGTGCAGGGACGCAGGGGCCGTTATAATCCCAGAAAAGGCATCGGTTGTGTGGTACTCCTTGGATAACCGGATCGTCAAGGCCGATGTCCCAGGTATTATATTGAATGTATGTCCTCTTAGTAGAGAGAGTAAATTGAAGTACTTGGGTATCACCTTTGACAGGTGTTTGTCTTTTAAGGATCTTGTGGAGGCTTTGGTGGTGAAGGTTGGTAGGGACTTAATGCATTGAGGGCGATGGCAGATCCTGGGGTACAGCTTTACAGGCTCTTTCAGCAGTTAATAATTTCTGTCATTGAGTATGGTTTGGGGCTGCTGACAATACCAAAGAGCTAGCTCATAAGGTTGTAGCGCATACAGCATGCTGCCATGCGGGTAATCCTGGGGTGCACTAAGGACACACCAATTATATGCATGAGGCATATCATAGCAATACCAACAATGTCGGATAGATATAGGATCTTTCATGCAAATGGTACCTGAGAGTTGCTGCAGATAGGGATCACCCCCTGCATGAAGTCATGGATATGGTCAAGGATCATAGACTAAGACGAGGCAGGTCCTGGATGGCACAGGCAGAACTATCTATACGTCAGGTGTTTTATCTAGAGACCATCAAACGTGAAAAAGAGTGGGTTGAAGTTCCGGAAGACATGACGGACTGGCACAATGTAACAGTAACACTGGGTCGTGAGTGCAGAGAATGGGCAGCGGGCTGCACTGAGTTTTAAGTGCAACAACTGATCCAGAGCTACACACATCAAGGTGACATAGTCATCTACACCGATGGGTCAGTGGTGAGAAACAGACGTAGTGATTGGGGTTTCATTTGCAAAGGCTAATGGGCAAGTCTTGAAAAAGAAGAGTCTGGCATATGAGACTACGACTTCCAGCATGAGAATGTAGGTGGAAGCAGTAACAGCGGCATTCCGTTGGTTAAAGGAGACTACTGCAACACACATTGTATTTATTACGGATTCCAAGAGGATGCTTAGTAAGGTGGAGAAAGGAATGTTTCATGTGGAATGGCTATCGTCGCTTCAGAGGTCACAGAAAGTGAGAATTACATAGATATTTTGCCCTGGCCCTGCGGAGGTGTGGGTGAATGAACAGGCTGATAGGCTGGCAGGGAATGCACCTCTTGGTGGTATCTTGCCTATGGACAAGGGGAAGGTGGTCGTGCGCTTGTTGGACCAGGTTGAGAAGGCTGGGGAACAGACTGAGAACCCGTATGTAGAAAGAATGAGAGTGCTGGGGATAGGCAGGGGTTCTGGGAGAATCTCAAAACTGAGAGGGAAGACCATGAGAACTTTACATCATATAGCGGTGGGAGCGACTAGTAGTATGAATCTTCGCTGGCTGTTGAACGAGGGGGTGGAGCACGTATGGGAATGTCCTGAGTGCAGTGATGTCGGTTCTTAACTCAACTCACCTCAATTCATGTCTTTGATGGCTGCTGGATTTATAAAGTGTCTCTTGGTGGGTGGCTTTCAGTTAATAGGAAATTCTCTGGGTTACTGTCAATTCATATTGAATGTCTGCTTGTGGTTTTCAGTTCGTTTAGTTTGTCTCATAGTAACATTCAGTTTATGGAGAATGTTTTTGAGTTGTAGTTTTCACTTAAATGTCAGCGTATCATTGTGGCTTTTATCACTGTGTTTTTAATCTGCATTTCTTTGTCTTCTTAGTTGTGAATAGAAGAATGTTTTTGAGTGACTCAGTTTATAGAGTATGCCTCTGGGTGGGTGGCTTTCAGTTGACGGAAAATGTCTCTGAGTGGCTGCCAATTCATAAAGAACTTCTTTGTGTGGTTTTCAGTTCAATGAGAATATCTCTGTCTTCTGAACGCGTGTCAGCTTTTAGAGAATATCTTTGAGTGGATAGCTTTAAGGTCACAGACAATGTCTCAGAAAGATTTTCTGACAATGTCCCTAAATGGTTTCAGTTTATATAAAATGTATCGAATTGATGGCTTTTGGTTTAATGAGAACGTCTCTGAATACCTTTCAATTTGTAGAGAATGTTTTGAGTTGGTGGCTTTCAAAGGTTTCCGAATGGCGTTTAAGAAATGTCTCTGGGTGGCTTTCAATTGATAGAGAATGTCTCTCAATAAGGGTTTGTAGTTAAAGATCAATGTCTGAATGTGGCGTTTGTTGAGTACTAGGGAAATCAACATCATCATTCAGAGGCGTGTACTGTGCAGAAAGTTTCCTAATAACAGTCTTAAGACAAGTAATCCAAATGTCCTGTCCCTGTTACTGCCACGTGTAAAATATCCAGCGGACCTTCAATCTATCTATGTTATTGTCTTTCCATTCTTATCTTCTCCAGTGCATCTCTTTCCGTGATTCTAGATATTCATGTTATTTTTGCATACCCAAACTATTTCATTATCGTAAATTTTACTTGTCTCAATAAGCAGTCTTCTTCCATGCTGAGTTCTTGTTGGATAGATCTGTCCTCTCTTTTCTTCCAATGAATATTTAATACTCGCCAGGAACACTTATGTTCAATCGCTTACATGTGTTTTTACCTCATTTATTGAATTTCCAATGGTGAGGAAAAAGAGGAACATGATGAGATGAGATTGAATTTCTAAGTTTCACAACCGTATGCTGCAACAGGAAATATGCATGCTGTTAGTTCTCTGACCTTTTGTTATTTCTCTACTCCTGTATATACATGATATATGCACGTTCTTAGTTCTCTGAAACTTACACACCATGCGTTTGAGACGTAAGATGGTGCATGATGGTGGAAATGACCACGTGTTCACATGCACCCACTGTGAACGGACATTTACAGCGCAAATTGGCCTTATCAGTCACACTCGCTACCACCATAGTTAAAAGTTATTATGCCTTTTTAAAGCACAAACTATCGTCTGTCAAGACGGCAAGGTGCCAATGTGTGTCAGTTCTCTGAATTTTTTCTGTTTTCTCTGTTCCAGTATATACATGACATATGCACACTGTTAATTCTGTGACGTTTTTTTTTTTTTGTATTCTCTGTTCCAATATATACAGAAAATATGAACACTGATAGTTTTCTATTCCAGTCTATACATTCTTTATTTGTTTCAGTTTTTACAGAGCAATGTAAATTCTTCTTGTAATTTAGGCAATCATATTGCTTCACCCATGAACGTAGATTTTTTTTTCTTTTAAAACTGTTCACTTCTTGTAATTTCCCTCCATTGCTAAAATATCTGTTGACATATTTGTGTTGATCAGATGCCATTGTTTTTGTTGTATTGAGATACACGATTTTGTTTTTCACTTGTTTTTTTTTTTTTTTTTTTTTTCTTTTCTGGCATTGACTTTATTATTTTCTTAATTCCCATTGTTATTGTTCACAGCAATATTGTGTCGTAGCCAGATGCTCCGCTCCACTCCACTCCGCTCCGCACAGCTCCGTTCCACACTACTCCCCTCTACTCTACTCTACTCTACTCTACTCTACTCTACTCGACTCGACTCGACTCCACTCCACTCCACTCCACTCCACTCCACTCCACTCCACTCCACTCCACTCCACTCTACTCTACTCTACTCTACTCTACTCTACTCTACTCTACTCTACTCTACTCTACTCTACTCCACTCTACTACTCTACTCTACTCTACTCTACTCTACTCTACTCTACTCTACTCTACTCTACTCTACTCTACTCTACTCTACTCTACTCCACTCCACTCTACTCTACTCTACTCTACTCTACTCTACTCTACTCTAATCTACTCTACTCCCCTGCCCTCCCCTCTCCTCTCCTCTGCTCTACTCTACTCTACTCTACTCTACTCTATTCTACTCCACTCTACTCGACTCCACTCCACCCCACCACCGAGCGATGCTGATTCGCAGTCGCCCTACAAAATTGGTCTTGATCTGGGTAGCCGTTTTCATCCATGTCTACTTCTATTTCTTCTTCTGACGTTTCTACTTCTGTCTGGGTCTTTGCATTTTCTGGTTCGGATGTTATTTTTTTTCTGTGCCTTGAGCAGTTCTCTTTCTTCTTGGATCTGTTTGGTCGTTTCTTCTGTCTTTTCTCTTTCTTCTTGGATTTTTGGTAGAGTTTCGTCAATTTCAGCCTTTATAGCAGCAATTCGAGCGACATCCTGCTCTATCTTCTGCTGCACTTACTTCAGTTCGTCCAGGATGCGCTGAACGGCTGTTATGTGTGTTTCTTGCGTCTTGTCTTTTTCTTCCTCCATGTTTCGAACTTTGTTTTCAGGTCCTTCAGTTGGTCTTTCAATTGTGTCTTTGCCACTTTTGGAGAGTCGGTTGGTCGCCTCATACTGCCTCCTGGCCTCCTTATATGGTAGGTTAGACTTGATGGCGCTTTTCATAGCTTCCTTTCTGTCTTGGTGGCAGGGTCAGCCGAGGTACCTGGCGCCGTGGTTGCCGAGGCAGTTGGCGCACTTTCTGTTAATGTTGGGTCTCCTAAAGTCCGTGTTGTTCTTTGCACGCCGCTGGCACTGACTATATTGATGGGGGTCAGAGCAGTACCTACACACCTACACCTCACTTTTGCAGGTGGCACGGGTGTGCCAAAATGTATAGCACTTAGAACACTGCAGCACTCTCGGTATGTAGTGCTCTGGTACTTGGTCTTTCTTGTCCCATATAATGTATTGAGGGATCACTCGGTCCTCTGATGTTACGACGACAACTGTAGAGGGAATGTTGTTCTATCCGATGATCCGCTCAGCACTGGTGATCTTGATTTTGCGGTTCTCCCTCGCCAGCATCTGCCTGATCTGGTCGTTGGTGAGATGGGTCTTGACTCGTTTGATGACCCATCATTTCATTGTGCGGTGCCGGGCGGCTTCCAATACTATGCCGTGGTGAAGCTGAATGACGGCTTTCTCTACTTGTGCAATCTTCTGCATAAGTGCTGTGGTCTTTGGGTTTTTTTTTTATGGAGACCACTATTCCATCAGGTGTCTTGTTCAGCTGGTCGATGTTGTGTCTTCCCAGCTCGTTTTCCAACAGACTCATTATCTTGTCTGTTGGTAACGCCGACAGTTAGGCTTCTCCCACGCTTGCCTGCTGTAGTAGAATTTTGCGGTTGAAGTCCACAATAGTTGTTGTTTCCTCCTGTGTAGAGGTCTCTGGTAGATTGGGCTGCATCGTCTTGGTGCAGGTTAGGACTTCCCGGCTGCTGCTGGCTTCAATTGTGATTTCTTCAGCAACAGAGACGGTTTCAGCTGGTGTAGGAGCAGGACTGCTGTGTGTAGAACTGGGCTCAGCAGTCGAAGCGGCCTTCCTCGCCTCAGCCTTCTTCTTTCCAGCTGTATATAGCGCGGCACTTTTAACGCGAGGCATCTTCTGCGTTATCCGATTGCGATCTGTTCTCGATAGAGCGTCGAGTCGTGGATGGACTCCATTTCACTCCACTTTACTTTATTCTACTTCACTTATATCACTTTAATGGTGGTCAAACAGGAAATTTATCACTCACTCACTCACTCACTCACTCACCCACCCACTCACTCACTCACTCACTCACTCCACTCACTCACTCACTCCACTCACTCACTCACTCACTCACTCAGTCAGTCAGTCACTCACTCACTCACTCACTCACTCCACTCACTCACTCACTCACTCCACTCACTCACTCACTCGCTCGCTCGCTCACACACACGCACACACACACATCTAAGCTGTGGTGACACTTGTGCCAGCTATGTTGATTAGCTAATGGACACCAGACCAGCAATTCACCCCTTCCCGTGATTTCAGAATCTATGTGTATTACGTTTAATGTATGTAATTATGTTTGGTATAGCCATGAATCAATTTCAATTTCATTTTATAATACATGAATATGAAAATGAAACCAAGATTGAACATCTTTGCGCTAGACACATTCCCTGGGGTGTTCAGTTCTATTCTTCAGCAGCCAATGAAGAGTTTCCGTGCTGATGGTACTAATGGCAGCCTGAGTGCATCATCATGTGCCATGCCGATAAGCTTTGGTAGTCATGTTTCGCCATCTCACACGATGGTCAGAGTTGTGGATCAGATTTGTGTCTCTTGCCTCGACCATATTACTTGGCCATGCCATCCAGGTACCTATTTCTCTGCCTTCCCCTTGTTCTGTTTCTCTCGATATTGCCAGTTGTCACCAAATTCTCCTATTTATTTCTTCTCATTACGTGACCAAAAAGATTGCGGCTGTCTTCGTTTAATATCTCTAACCAATTTAGGGTTGTCATTTGTTTCTTGTAGGACTTGGTCATTGTTTTTTTTTTTCACATCGTATTCTTTGCATTTTCAGTAACCACATTCCCACGGCCAGTGGAGCGAAGAACACGTGTAATAAATTAAATAGTGGCCCAGCAGACGTTCCAAATATTCTTGTTCGCACGGAATTGTACCAAATAGGTTGAGTCGTTTTGTCCGGTCGGTGTAATAGCTGTTCAGGCCCCTAACAGACCCTCAGTATCATTATTCATACGTAAAGTGCAAGTAATGGGCCTTTTTTTACGCCATGAGGCGTATTTGCAAAATGGGCACGCAGGCCCTACTTACATTCGGCCATTCCAACCACTCACCTTTTGTCCATCAATTGTGTGTGTTACATTCACATAGGAAAAAAACATTGTCAAATGAATGTTGTAAACATAAACAATGAATATTACCATGTTATGAGACAGGCAGGCAGGCAGACACACGTACACACGCGCATTAATAAATACATACGTGCACACCTGTTTACATACTTACATCATTTACACAAACTCGTACATACATACCTGCATACATACTTACATTATTTACACCTCCTCTGTGGTGATTTATACAAGTATTACAAATTCGAGCGGGGGCGTTAGCGTTACGGTCAGGACATTGTGATAGCAATGGTATGGGAGCCGTCGGACGCCGGTCGGCTCGATGCCAGCTGTCGATGCTCGCTACAGGAGTGAAATACTGGCCACCCATTCCTCATTGTGCTCAGGCTTTCAAAATGTATTTAATCCTAACACTCCTGATTCCATCAGTAATTGTGTATGGATTGTGACTACTCACAGTGTCAAAGAGTCAGCTGGTGAAGTTAGAGCGCAAAGGAATAAAACTATGCGGGCGATGCTTGGATGCACAAGAGACGGGCTGGAAGTGTGTATGCGATACATCCAGCCTTACCCTCTAATGCAGAGAGGTATAGAACATCAAGGCCTGGGGAGAATGGTACTGCAGGGAGTGACCAGAATATCAGGCCAACACTCACGGCTCATGGGAAAGGTCAGACTGACACATAATCAAACTACTACAGTTAACGTTAGTGTTGGGACACTTTACTGGCTGTTGAAGATGAGCACGGAGCAAGTATGGAAATATCCCGAGTGCTGTAATGTTTTAATTGATGTAAATAAGCCAATTTCGGTTTATTCGACTTTATTCGTTTATTCTGATTCGGTGGATTTCAAGTTGTTGAAAACGCCTAAGAAAAGCTTTCAGTTGATATAGAATGGCAATGAATGAATTCAAGTTGATAGAAAATATATGTCAATGGATTCCCATATGTAGTAAATGTCAACGAGTGGACTTCAGTTTATTCTGAATGTCTCTATGTGTATTTCAGGCTGCAGGTTGTGAAGAGTGCAGTTTTCGTGCGCATTATTGATTTCATGGATGTTAGTGCGAAGGCTGATATACCGAACTTGATCAATCAATGTTTCTGAAACAAAGAGCATTTTTCTGACAGTTGATTGGCTGGTTATGAATTCAATGTAAGATTGAGTTGTGACTCTAAAATCCGAGGCGATGACGTTCGGGTCTAAGCCCGATACAAAGCGTACATTTATCAGTGTGGGGTTGGTATAAGGAATGGGGGATGTGTTACAGAGCTCTCCTACCCTTTTCCAAGTTCAGAAACCAGCGCAATGTACAAGTCAGTCAGTCAGTCAGTCAGTCAGTCAGTCAGTCAGTCAGTCAGTCAGTCAGTCAGTTAGTTAGTTAGTTAGTTAGTTAGTTAGTTAGTTAGTTAGTTAGTTAGTTAGTTAGTTAGTTAGTTAGTTAGTTAGTTAGTTAGTTAGTTAGTTAGTTAGTTAGTTAGTTAGTTAGTTAGTGCTTGGCTGGCTGGCCGGTTGACTGGCTGGCTGGCTGGCTGGTGGGTTGGTTGGTTGGTTAGTTGGTTGGATGGTTGGTAGGTTGGTTGGTTGGTAGGTTGGTTGGTAGGTTGGTTGATTGGAAGGTTGATTGGTTGGTTGGTTGGTCGGTCGGTCGGTAGGTTTTTTTTTGGTTGGTCGGTCGGTCGGTAGGTTTTTTTTGGTTGGTTGGTTGGTTGGTTGGCTGGCTGGCTGGCTGGCTGGCTGGCTGGCTGCCTGGTTGGTTGGTCGGTCGGTCGGTCGGTCGGTCGGTCGGTCGGTCGGTCGGTCGGTCGGTCGGTCGGTCGGTCGGTCGGTCGGTCAGTCAGTCAGTCAGTCAGTTGACAAATCATCCTCAAGGCACATATAACCATTCAGTCCATAAGGCTTGGATCCCCTCCTCCGTAAATCCCGCAGCGTATAGCGGCTAACGACATCATTTCTGTGTTTATTAATCTTCTTTGGCTTCCAGCAAAGTGTTCTTGTTTGGCCACACCTCTTTTAACTTACTGTCTCGCAGTCTGACCATGGTTGTAGATTCACAGTCATAACTTGGTTCTTGCAAATGACTTAACTTCTCGCAGAGCATTCAGTATGTCAGCCTTTTCCATGGCTCGTCAGCCCTCCAAAGTAACCTTACCTGCAAGCCTGTCAGCCGCTCATTTCCTTGTACACTCGCATGCAGCCAAGTCACGATTCAGCACAATACATGTGGCCTGGCTGGGATTCGGCCCCAGATTGCTGTCCTCTATAGGTTTTAGGTGTTTCTTTTCCGACAATGACCAGGAGGAATTTTTATAGAAGAAGTATTGTTTAACAGCCGGCCTCTCTGGCCGAGGGGTTACAACACTTTCTCCGTAATCCCGTTTATCACTCAGAGTCTCGTAGCGGACGAGAGCTGGAAGCGGTTCGACCCCCGCTGGTGACTTGCGCGATAACTGAGCCGGCCGCTCAGAAAGCAATGGCAAACTACTGAGCATAATCTTGCCAAGAAATCAACAGACAGCTGAAAGATGCTGCTGTTGACAGCGATGTCCTGTAAAGGATATGCGGGAAAAAAAATTGTTTAACAGATTGTAAATTCGGTTCCTTCCGTCGAGAAAATAAATGCCAACGTGTTTTAATGTAATTTGGAATTAAAAGAAACATCATTTGTTACTGAACTTACATTTCTCCGTTATCTCTCAAAATAATCTCCATCAAAATGGATGAATGCATCTCATCACAGAATCCGTGCTTCTAAAGCTGCATCATTGATGTCCGTGCTCTTTTGTTTCAGCCACATTTGCTCAACCTCTGCGTCATTGTCGGAATGCTTAAATAAAAGTTTCTCACTGTCGAAACAGGTAAAGATCGCCCCAGGCTACGTATGGACTGTGAGGTTGATGTGGGAGAGTTTGCCACCCAAGCTGTTCAACTTTCTCATGTGTTATTCAAGCTGTACGTCGTACAGATGATGTACAGTGCTGCTTTAGTTCTTTAGTCAGCAGGCCTGGGTGTTTGTGCCAGATTGCATCCCCAATAATCCAGTAATGCAGTATAATGCAGCATTCCCACTCTAGCCTTTCTTCTGGAAACAAGCATTGAGAATCCCGAAGAACTTTAAGCATAATCTTCGTAGCTGATAGTGAAACCGAATTTCATGGGTGATCGCAAAGACGTCCCAATTGCACTGAAGTACCCATTGATTCAGGATTATAGTAATATACGAATCATTCATCCCTAGTAATGATCCTTTTCAGCAAATAGTCTTCTTCATTTGCGTATCGATAATGTTAAAATGTTCATTATGCGTTTCTCAATCAACTGTCTGGACACTCACCGTCAACACGTTCCCAGTTTATCTGCTCTGTTCGTACCACTCCCAGGCAGTCTGCTAACTAAGCTAATTATAAATCTGGATGAGCTGCCACCATATGACACAGATAACAGCTACATTTTAATCTGCCCTATATATCAGTTCGCAATTTTCTTACCGATTTTCCATTGTAGATTAAGAGCACACTTGCATCACATAATTATAAACTGTCTAAATAATCATCTAAACCAGTGGTTCTCAACCGGTGGGGAAATTCGCCCCCCCCCCCCCCCATCCACCCAGGGGGAACTTTAGGGTTTCCAGGGGGAATTAAGATTATTTCAAGATCACTTTAATACAAGAACCGATTACTTCATATTGGTTTTCCCTCCATACTTTACGGTTCTGTACTTCTCGCCCTTCTGAAATTCATTTTATAACGTAAGTACACCCGCAAATCACGTTTTATGATTGATTGATTGATTGATTTAGGAACCGACATCACAGCATTCGGGACATTCCCATAAGCGCTCCGTCCCCATCCTCAGCAGCCAGCGAAGAGTTCCAACACTAATAGTTCCAGTAGCAATCTGATTATATGTCCGTCTCGCCTTTCCTCTGAGCGTCGAGCGTTTTATGTTCACGTTTTATGAAGACGTCTAGACTTGTTCTAGTATGTGTTATTAAATTTAGCTTTCATTTTTACGTATACTGTGTAGGGGCGGGGAAGAGATGGGGTTATAGGGAGGAAATACGAAAGGGGGGAATGATATTCTGAAAATATGGTGAAGGGGTACATGGGCCAAAAACGGTTGAGAACCACTAATCTAGACAATATTTAGTTAAATTAATTATTGCGAAATATGGAAATGTGAACATAATTTCCTGATCAATATACATGGTTTCTCAAAATCATGGATGCATGAAATTTTTCTGATATAAAATATAATACATTCCAACTGCATTTCAGATTGAAGGTAACTCCGAAATTAACAGCCAATGAAAGAAATGATCTCATTCACGATAACACAAGACACGAAGCTTAACATAGAAGTATGCTGCCGAACTTAATTTAGCCAATAGACACTATCAAATACTTAAGCAGTAACAGATAGCGCAGTTGGAATCACACAGCAACAACAGCAGCATTACGAAATCAGCAGCTATCGCAGTTTACGAAATTATCCTCGGTGACATAGTTATTAGTGCGCTTTTTAGGAAGGTCATAGTTCGACTTCAATCCCTAGCAATTGAAGGATTCTTCTTCTCTCAACACAGTGGCTTTTTGGTGGACACTCTCTTATAAAATGAAAACCGGATAATTTTCACAATTGTCTAGGAAAGGTCTGGGAAGAAAATATAGCTAGGAAGGGAATCGCGTCATTTCACCATATAAAAATACGCGAAGGATTAATACATTACAATAAGAAGACAGTTTCAGCTTGAAGAATTTATATCTGTGCTTTAGTTTAGGTACTGAACTTTTATGATGTCATCATATGTGCTCTCTTCAGCCCAGTTTAATTTCTTGTTTCTATAAAATCGTACATCTCAAGTTCGCTTAACATCTTTCGTTCGCTTGAAATTTGACTATGACTGCACTGTTGTCTAGTGTATGAATGAAACTATCTGTTTTAGTTCACTCAGTAGCCCATAGAGTTTATCTTCCACTGTTGTTTCTCTAAGCCTTAAGGTTTGCCCAGATATGTCGTATTTGGGACAGTCTTGGGGTATGTGCCGGCGCTGTGGTAAAGGGGTTACAGGTGTAATTCGCAATCCTGCATACCGCGTTCGAAACACAGATGCTGGTGATTTGGAAGCAGACCGCCGTGCACTGGTTTCATAAAGGTATGAGTTCCGGACGTTACGAAAGCAATAGCAAACTACTGAACTACTTGCCAAGAAATCACAAACAGCCAAAAATGCTGGAATTGTCTGCGACGTCCTCTAAAGGATATGAGACTAACTTAGAGTATGTGCTCTGCTGTTTGCGGCGCCAGTCCACCTGTGTACATGGCTGATTCGCCAGTCTTGAATGTTGTATACATGTGGTGTTCGCCTAGCTGTGTTGTATCCATATTTTTATTGCGGGTGTCACACCTACGAATACTCTTGTTCATTTCCATCAATAACTCGATAGTGACTTTTCCGATAGTGTACGATTTTTCCGAAAAGTTGTAATTACAACTGCAATCGAATGTTAATAGCATGGTCTTAAATAATATAATTGGGTGATCTAACAGTATGTCACAGTGTTGAATTGTGTACATGGCGTGGAAGATGGAGTAACTGACAGAGAGATGAATGACATTTTATACAAGTAGGGACTACAGTAGGTGGAAAAGCAACATATGACAGGTAGTGGCCTCGAGACAGACAGACAGACAGACAGACAGACAGGCAGGCAGGCAGGCAGGCAGGCAGACAGGCAGGCAGACAGGCAGACAGACAGGCAGGCAGGCAGGCAGACAGACAGGCAGGCAGGCAGACAGACAGACAGACAGACAGACAGACAGACAGACAGACAGACAGACAGACAGACAGTCGGACGGACGGACCGACCAACCGACCGTCCCACCGACCGACTTACCGACCGACAGACATATAGACAGAGCGAGAGGTAGTTCCAGAAGGTCGTGACAGGTTAGTTGTGGTAAAATACTGAAATAGGTTATACAGGAGTTCCTCCAAAGTATGTGGTCCTCAAAGAGTAGGACATTTTGACAGCTGACAAATAGGGGACGCAAGTATTACTGAAGTTCCGTCCAATATCTGGTGTCCGTCTGAAGCAGCCGTGACGGTGAATGTTTCATCACTTGACATAAACCCACAAGTTTCTGTATATGATTATCGCTTCCTTGATATCTGAACACTCAAATACACAGACAAACGCGGAGTGACACGTAAATGCTATGGCATGGCCACATTGTAGTATAGGAGGGATCAATTGAGCAACATAAATGCCAGTTCTGGAAGTCAATGCTTATATAAGGGCATGGCTTGGCGTCTTATTGCCAGATTTCCAAGTTGGATTGCCCATCTGGTTCTTTGACACGCCCTGCCTGACACTTAACTTACTTCACGTGCTGGCCTAATTATGAATGACACGTCCTCTCTGGCACTTAACTTACTTCACGTGCTGGCCTAATTACGAAAGACACGTCCTGCAACATTTTGCAACATCTACGGAGAAGGGGTTATGGACGCAGCTCTTAATCCAGCATACCGAGTTCGAAATACAGCTGCAGACGATTTGGAAGCAGACCACCTTGCGATGGTTTCTATACAATGATATGGGTTCCGGTCATTCAGAAAGCAATGGCACATTACTGAAAGTAAACTTGCTCTGGAATCACAAACAGCCGAAAGATATTGGAGTTGACTGCTACGACCTGTAAAGGATATGCAACTCACTTTTCTTAACTGTGTGAAATGATATCTGATAAGCAGAGAGTGTGTTCGCCACTAAATCGGTCTATTGGACTGGGGTTTTACAATTCACGCCAGTTCGTCTGTAAATGTTGCATTCCAACATGCCTTTGACATCTCTGATCGGCCGATGCTCAATGCCAGGCATACATTGCTTCACACTCGCCTGGCTGGTTCGCCCCAGCTTGGCTGCAGCGGAAGTCAAACAATCTCACGCCATGTTGTCGTAACCGTCTCAGGTCTGACGTTGCTTTGTTCTGTCTTCACGCGTCAGTGCGTTTCTGGGTGCTGCACTTGGAAATTGGATTTTAAATAAAAATATCCATTTTGTTCTATTGCATATCCTTTGCCAGACGTCGCAGTCAACCACAGCATTTTTTGTTTGTTAGACCTACACAAATATAAAGGTCGTAACACCTAACTTACCCACAGCAAGTTCCTGTTAAGGAAATTGATGAGTCTCAAACTGTGGCTCTTGCCTTCTGGACCACATCCCTAACACCCACAACAAACACACTTAACGGGGTACACATGAGTCTAATTATGAAGTTTTGATCTAATTAACAATCATGCCGTCTCCCTCTCCCCCGATATCTCACTGGCCTCCATTTGGGATTAGTGCTGTCCACTTTAAGAGCTACAGGTCAAGAAATCGTAAAGGATTCAAAACGACTTTGGCATGTACTGGTTAATTTTCGATGCAGCATATTGGGGATCCAGGCACATGAAGATGAAACAATGTGAGAAAATAGAACACATACTTTAGTAAGTAATATACACCTTTTACATCTCTTAAGGCACATTGTGCTGAATGCAAGGGCTACAACCTGAGGAACATGAAACCATGTGAGATAATAGAACACATACTTCAGTAAGTAATAGACACTTTTACACGTCCTAAGGCACTGTGGACAAGCGGCGCTAGACCATAATTTTAAACGACCAAACGGTACTTGGTGGTCAGCATCTCACGGGCCGCATTTGCTTCCCAAGATATGTGATGGTACCTATATTAGGCACAGACGTCCTCGTGGATACATCATCATGCATCGAATGTCCTAGCTCTGTATGTGTGAAGTATTTCGGGTGAAAGATAAAGAAACGCTGGATGAGGAGGAGACATCTCTCTTGAGAGCACGACACCTAGCAGTTCTACTCACGCGAGTTCTTATTTTTAGATCTGAGATACGTGTGTGTTGTTTCACCTGGATCCGTCTACAGAAATCTGCCCCGGGCAGCGCCGACAAGCCCAGTTAAGATATGAAGGCACCATGATTCTGACAACTCTCCATCTGTTATTACATTTTTTTTAAACTCACTCTGTAGCAAGCCACAGCATATAAAAATATAGTGTACCTAGTTGGTCGTGAGTACAAGGATCAGCAAAATGAAAAACAACCAAAACAATAATAAACTACAAACAATCATTTACTGGTGCGTGCGCAGAATTAAGGGAATAAAATGGTGTGACAGAATTACCTATGTGGAGAAGCTAAAATACCAGTGGACAAATGGCACCAATTCTAAAGAACAAACACGTATCAATAGTTACTAAGAAAGCACTCTACATCACAGTATTCCTACCAACTCTATGCTACCAATGCCAAACCTGGACAATGACAGAAAAAGACTAAAGAAAAATCACAACAACATAAATGAGATTCCTGAGAAGAATACTCAGTGTATCAAGAAGAAAGAAAATCAGAAATGAAGAAATCAGGACCACTGTTGGGGTTATAGCAGCGCTAGATTTTATCAGAAGGCACCAAGTTAAATGGTTTAACCATGTGACAAGATTACCAACTAACAGTATACCACAACAAGCAATGCTGCACAGACCACATGGAAGTAGAAGAGGCCAGCCACATAAACGATGGACAGAAGGAATACATATACCACAGATAATATTGAACAACATACACACCATATAGTATCGAACAACATATACCATAGCTAATATTGAACAACATACACCACATATTATCGAGCAACATATACTACAGATAATATGGAGCAACATATTCCATAGATACTATTTAATAACATACACTATACATAATATCGAACAACATATACCACAGATAATATTGAACAACACAGACTACATATATTATCGAACAATATCTACCACAGATAATATGGAACAACATATCCCACAGTTAGTATGTAATAACACGTGATCGGGGACATTAATGCTCACGAATCATGGAGGAAATTAAACGAACGGCCCTAGTCACAGGCGTTAAAACTTCAATTATTTCTCCCCACGACGCCAAACGCATAAGAAGACAACATATAGCACAAATAAAAAGGAAAACCATGCACCTAACGTACTCCATTTGAGAAATTAGTTGTACATGAATAAACCAGCAACACGGCGCGTCATTTCACACTAGAAACAGAATCCCAGCCAGGGTCTCGAGTAAAAGGAAACATGCTTTTTACGGGTTATACAAAATTGATTGATGTGTTGGGCAATCAACATTTCTTGTATTGCTTTCCTGCCTGGTATTTGCACTTAGCTGTAATCAAGTTTAATTATGATTCCATGTTAATTGTGGTGTACGTAAAAATGTAACTGGTTGCTGGTTATGTCTGTGTAATTACCCTCAGAATATAATGCATGAAACATTTACAGGAATCGATTGGGCACTCAAAGAAAACCAAAAAATGAGAATTATAACTCAGAGTTGAAATACTTCATGATATAAATTTACTTGTATCGATAGGGAACTTAAAGAAAACAAAAATATGAAATTTATAATTTGTGAGGTGAAATACCAGATGATATACATTTACAAGTATCGATCTGCACATTAAAAACCAAAAAAAAAAGAAAAATAAGAGTTATAATTTATGCGTTGAAATACCAGAAGATATACATTTACATGTACCAATCGGCACATATAGAAAAAAAAATGAGTTATAATTTGTGCGGTGAAATACCAGATGATATAAATTTATGGGTATTGATCGGGAACCTACAGGAGACACAAACGAAGAATTATAAAACAGAGATGAAATAAGAGAAGATAGTTATGTGCATGTTTTGACAGAGTACATTGGTGAGAGATAAAAGATGAATTATAAAGCAGATGTGAAACAAGAGTAAATTTAAATTTTCAAATTTTGATGACGAATTTACAGGGGACACACACTAATAATTCTAGATGTAATGTAGCAGTGCGGATTCATCGAGAATAAAAGAAACTATGAACCATAGTCTCTTGATGCCGTGAGTAGTGGTAGTGGTAGGGGTAGCAGCCTTCCAATCATTACCTTCGCGTTGTTCTAAATACTTAGTTAACAATTTTAATAAAGAACGTATAACTCACCAATTTCTAAGAATTTCCAACACAGACGCACCACGATTATTTTTCTGGAAATCATCCATTTTTAATTTAGCTCATAGGAAATTTGAGAATAAGGAAAACAATTCATTCAATCCATAACATAATTGGTCGGCCTCTTACTTATTTACTTATGAAAGAAAGCATATTTTTATAAATATTTCTAAAACAGGCACCAGGAAACGCCTTGGTAAGTCAAGGCGTCCGGCACGATAGTGACCATATCATACACAGAATTGGGCTAGACATAGGTGGCTCTAGTACCATATACACCAGTAGTTCCCAAGCTTTTCAAGCAGAGGCCAAATCTACTATTTTCGGTAGTTAAGCGCGCCACAGCATTATAAAAGTATAAAAGTTGTGCAATATCATTCTTAAGTTTCTTAACTTTCGTCAACAATATTCTAAAACTGTAAAGGCAGTCAGTGTCAGTACTACACTGCGGCCATTTTTTGGTTTAAATCAAAAGTTCATTTAACAATACATTTTATATCAGTTTCGAAAATCGATATTAATGTAATTAATTTACAATTGTAACTGTTCTTCATAACCAGTTACTTAAGTTCAAATGCCAGTTTATCAATGTCTGGCCACAAATATGTCGTGCCCAAAGTCATAAGCGCAGCTAGGTTACTGTCGGTGAGTCTGGAACGTTGCTTTTTTTTTTTTTTTTTTTTTTTTTTTTTTTTTTTTTTTTATAACGGTTATTGCGGAAAATGACTGCTCTAATCTGTAAGTCGAACCAAAACGACAAATGTATCTCTGGGTAAATGAACGCAAGTATTCAAATTGTTCAATAGGCAATAGTCGCCAGAAAGAAATCATATGATCAGATGAAGGTGAAGCAGGCAGCTCCAGAAATTTACATCTCAGTGCAGAATTGCATTTCACATCAATTACTGGGTGCTGAAGGTTTTGCTGTATTTGATAAAGCTTGGCATCAGGAAATACGAACGGATTTATGAAGAGGGCAACATTACCCTCCTCTATTGTGAACTCTTGAAATCTCGACTAAAAGATATCCAGAAGACTTTCAACTTTTACTTTGTACTCTAAAGAGTCACATTTCTTTTCCACCACAAGCGTCTTCAGAGTTGGAAACGCCTCTAAAGTCCCTCCAGTCAGCTGTCCGATAAATAGTCGTAGTCTCATTTTAAATGAAGAAATGCCATCGTACAAATTTGTGAATAACTTTTTTCCCCCTGGATCCTTGCATTTAAATAGTTTAAATGAGACGTGATGCTCACCAAAAATGCCAGTTCATTAAGCTAGTCATCGTTCAACAGACATTCCCGTTCTGTAGGCAATTCATTTATTTCAGACAGAAACAGATAGACACTATTTTTCAAGGCCCAGAAAC
Organism: Cepaea hortensis; assembly: GCA_963921405.1. NCBI lineage: Eukaryota > Metazoa > Mollusca > Gastropoda > Stylommatophora > Helicidae > Cepaea > Cepaea hortensis. The sequence goes on along the minus strand of OY992883.1, from coordinate 49,910,213 downwards.
GTGACAGAACTTTCCCCTTAGATAGCCATCTGACATCGCAGTGTAACAGTATCTCACCGTAATCCTGGTTCAGGTCTGATAGAAACAGTCTGAACTCACGCCTGTTCAGCGCCTTACTTCGAATTATTTTGTTCACACATCTCAGAACAACATCCATGACATGTTTAAAATTTAATGTCTTTCCACACAGAGCTTCTTGGTGAATGATACAATGATATTTTAACATAGTGCGGCCAAGATATTGTTCCAATAATGCTAGACATCCAGACATTTTACCCGACAAAGGCGGAGCACTGTCGGTGCATACACTGTCCAATTTTATCCATTCTATGTTGTTGTTTTTTTTCTACACACAACTTCAGAGTTTCAAACAGATCAGTCACTTTGATAGTAAAGTGCATAGATTCGAGTTCTGAAAGTTCTTCAATGACTTCAAAATTACCGTTTATTGATTGAACAACCACTGTTACCTTAGCTGTGTCAGAAATGGCAGTGGATTCATCCATTGTCAATGAAAAAGATTTACAATTTTGGATATGTGCTGCCACTTGACGATGAACATCGTAGGCTAATTCTTCAACTCGCCTGGCCATAGTATTATTAGACAAAGGAATCTGATCAAATTTTGTTTCCCATATTTTATCGCCAAGCATTCTAGCAGCAATTTTAAGGGAAGGCTTCATTATTTCTTCTGCATCGGTGAACGGCTTCTTTTTGCGAGCCAACAGAAGAGCGACTTCGTACGAAGCAACAACAGCACTCTTGCTCTGTTCGTAAATTTGGTGAATAATGACTGCTGCATGGTTAGAGAACTTTCTTTTTTAGCTATGAAATCTTTTCTTAATTCCTAATTGATCGGATATTGAGAATTTTTGTCTGAATGTGTGGTTGTGAAGTACCGTTCCAGATTATTATTATTATTATTATTATTATTATTATTATTATTATTATTATTATTATTATTATTATTATTATTTTTTTTTTTTTTTTTTTTTTTTTTTTTTTTGGGTAACGGAAACACAAGATCCGCAGATTAAGCAAACTGGTTTACCACTACGGCTAGGCAAAGACATAAATTTATCCGTCCAATCTTCGTTGAATTCACGACAACCAACTTCTTCACATTTTCGGCTTTTACCATTGTTAGATTTTAGATTTTCCACAATCATGTTTATAGGCTTTAATGGTAAATTGTTATTTGAAAAAATCTAATTTCAACACAATACTATCGACTCTGCTAAACAGTTGTAACAGACGACAACATGGCGCCGTGTGCGCTCTGATTGTCGACATGGCTGGGGATATGGGAACTTCATAACGTTTCGTTGAGAACTGAACAAATGCATTCGATAATATCTGAGCATAACAACCACGAACAGAGTAAATTATCGCACGCTGACGGGGCGCTCCGAGTGCATTTGTGAAATTAGTAAAATATATTATATTCAATAACGAGGCATCGCGTACCACTATCTGAAAACTAGCGGGCCACAAGTGGCCCGCGGGTCGTGGTTTGGGAACCTCTGATATACATGTGTGAACAGGTCCTTGACTGACTTCACTGCACAAGCTCGCATGGTCTTTTCTTCTTAGTGTCAGGTGGTGGCCAGAAGGGAGTAATCGGTAAACATTAGTAGAACTGAATACATCGTGGTTTCATAGACGGCGCACATTTCAACATGCTTTATACAAAGTGAAAGCGCACATTCCAATATGCTTTATAAACAGTGAAAGCACCCATTCCAAAATGCTGTATATATAGTGAAAGCGCATATTCCAATGTGCTTTATACACAGTGAAAGCGCACATTTCAAGATGCTTTATACACAGTGAAATCACAGATTGCAAGATGCTTTATACACCGTGAAAGCACACCACTTTTACAAATCAAAGGTCAGAAAGTGGCATCTGACTGAAGAGTGACGCTGAGAAAAAGAAAAGTATCACCAAATACACAGATTATTGTATAAGAATGAGCAACTACACGACAACCAGAAATAACACACGTACTGAGATATGGGTCAGCATGGCCGAATGGAGAAGAATGTTCGTTCCTAAACATCTGGTGTGGTGATGCCGAAGTAGCGGGTTCAACTCCTACACAGGTTAGCTGGACTACAATGTTGGTTTCTCGTTCTTTGGGGCGTAAGTTACAAGTGCCCCAGAAGTAGGAGTTGGTTTGCCTGATGGCAAGGTATACTGGTAATAGGGAAAGGTAATCCACATTCAAAAATCAGTCAAGTGCACTGGTAGGAGTAGCATGTGTATGGAATACGCTTGAGTTCACAGCGAGCGAACAACAACAACAAAAGTACTGAGAAAGTATGAGCAAATCCAAATATTATTTTACAAGAATGAGCAATGTCATGAGAAGCAGAGATAACACAGGGTCAACAATCCGCTTAATGTCACACTGATTGATTGATTGATTGACTGATTTAGGAACCGACATCACAGCATTCGGGGCATTCCCTTAAGCGCTCCGTCCCTATCCTCAGCAGCCAGCGAAGATTTCCACCACCAATAGTACCAGTAGCGATCTAATTATATGTCCGTCTCGCCTTTCCTCTGAGCGTCGATCGTCGGCCAGATCCCCTCGTCACCCCTCGCTGTTGCATTCTTGCCAGACCATGGTGATCCATTTGCTCCTACGAGGTGTACACGTGCTCCCACAAGGCCGCAACCACGTTTGCCTTATCATGCATCAATACTCCACCAAGTTTTGCAGAGCCAGCCAATCTATCCGTCTGTTCATTTCCCAGCACTCCAGCATGCCCCGGAGAAAAGATCCAGACGATGCTTGTCACCCGTGACTTCCGAAGCGAAGCAAGTCACTCGGCACGAAGCTTGCCAGTCCTCGCCCTACTTAGCATAATGTCACATTGTGTGTGGACTGTTCATCTGTTGGGAAGAGTGTCTTGGAGTTCTTGGAAAATGAGCGATGAAATTGTGAAAACACGGTAAAGTGAAGATGTGATGTTTTTAGAAGAATGTTGAGAAGAGCGTGGACCGAGAAGAAAAGAAAGGCTGATGTAGTGAGACTTGCAGGAGCTACAAGATCACTCGTCACTCGCTAAAGAATGAACTGTATGTGGTATATAACCCAAAATACAAAGAAATGTAAAAGAGAAATTAGATTTAAGTAAGTAATTATTGTGCATGAGATGCAGGAAAGGAAAGAGCTAGGTTAAATGGAAAGCTTAATCACGAGAACAATAAATAATAGTGTAAGAAACACAAACTTCCTTTCTTTCCTACGGCCAATTTAGTCGGGAACCTATGACAGGTCTAGCAAACCGGTGAGGATTTAGTTGATCCTAGAAACACGTTCATGAATCACGGAGGAAATTGGAAGAAAGGCGCTAGTTGCAGGCACTGAAACTGCAATAACCTCTCCCCACGACGCGTAACGCATAAGTGGAAGACAAGAATAACAACAACTTCGTAAAAATATCAGATAAGATCGAGGATTTGCGAGTCATGATAACCCATGTTGCGATCACCCATTGAGAGCAACTGGAGGACACTCAGAACCCTTCACCATGAGATCCGGAGTACCACAAGATTGTGTCCTGTCCCCTATCTTGTTCATAACCTATATAAACAACATATGTAAAGAAACCACCCAGACAGAGGTCGCAACAACACCGCATGACAAGAACACAGAAGAACCATCTGCAAATTACACCATTAGAGAACTATTTGCAGACGACCAAGCACTAATAACAAAATCAGAAGCTAAATTACAAGACCACATGAATAGTCTAAACGAAATGTGTAGGTAACATAACATGAAAATTTGCACAAGTAAAACAGAGGTAATGACTATAACTAATGAAGAAAAAACAATAATTCACCTAAACGAACATCCCCCGAAACAAGTACAGATACCTGTTTTCGCATATCCTATTTACAGGACATCGCTGTCAAAACTAATAACGAGCGCGACGCGATCCACTACCGAATCTCGCGCAGATGCCTTATCCTACGAGGATATACAGGATTACGGAGAAAGACGTTAACTCCTTAGCCAAAGACACCGGCTTTCAAGTACCTAGGAATTGTAATATCATCAAATGGCAAATCAGAAGACGAGATCAAAAATAGATGCAATAAGGCAAACCAACTCATTGGACAAATGGCACTAATACTAAAGAACAAACATGTGTCAATAGTTACTAAGAAAGCACTTTACAACATAATCTTCCTACCAACTCTATGCTAGTTAGTTAGTTAGCTAGTTAGTCGAGGTTCCAACTTCACGGTAACGGGTCGTCCCCATTATACTCCATTCCCGTGCCAGCGAATATCACACAAAATGCTCCCCACTGTCCAATGTGAAAAGTGGGAGACGGCAGTCTCGGCAATCCAACAGCCCGCACAGGTACATTGTGCTTAATGCCGGCATCAGGATATCAACACAAAATTCATCCATGAATACCACAGTTCATCGTCGATGGACTCGGCAGTCACCAGAAAGACCTTACTGACCCGGGTTTTCTCACATCTTTTACCGCAGGACCACCCGCCTAAAGTGTCGCACAAAGCACGAACTCCGCAGCTTCAGCGCCGTCTCCCAGGAGTCTCCTGAAAAATGCACTCGTGAATCGAAAGGGCAAAACAGTCAATTCAGCAACCGCCGGTAGCCATTGTTCCGAACATGCAGTTCACTGTACAGGACAGATGTAAAAGTATCCACGCCAATTTCACATCTCACGGTGTCGCTCAATCAGTAGCAGAGCGACGGAACCATGTACTACCAGTCCAATATAGGAAAATACGATTGCAAACCGTAGCCACAAGCATAAACACGCCACAGGCCTTAACGGCTCAACGCCAATGCCAAACCTGGACAATGACAGACAAAGAGCAAAGAGAAATCACAACAGCAAAAATGAGAAGAATACTCAATGTATCAAGAAGAGATAAGATCAGAAATGAAGAAATCAGGACTAAAGTGGGGTTATAGCAGTGATAGATTTTATTAGAAGACAGCAAGTTAAATGGTTTGGCCATGCAAGTAGGTTACCAACTAACAGTATACCACAACAAGCAATGATGTGCAGACCAAATAGAAGCAGAGGAAGTGGCCGACCAAGTAAACGATGGACGGAGCGAACAGCAGAGTCCATGGGAATATTGATACATGAAGCCCATAAGCGGGCACTCTCCCACTGTTTATACTTCACCTGGACACCGCAAGGTATAAGAGGAACCTGATGAGATGAGATGAGATGAGATGAGTTGAGATGAGATGAGATGAGATGAGATGATCACTCATGTCGGCTCTAGATCACGCATACGACGACGATACCTGGAAGCAGGCCAGCCAACGAGTTTATTGTTTACAATCATGTGGATGGATCTTAATCACAGTGGTTAGAGGTTAATAACTCTAGCTTGTTTTCTTACCTTTTGGTGTCAGCAAGTTACATCCTGCCACACAAGGTCTCCAGATTAGTTGTACGTACACGATTGGCACAGAAACAAATTAAATGTTCACTGATTGACAAGTAACGGCACTTCAGTTCAGCAGTAGGGATCATATAGTCCGCTCTGCACTAATTGCACATCAGTTTCAAAAGTAATATTCACATATTCAGCACTAACTGTGCCCGCCCATTCAATAAAAATGCGTACGAGCGAGAGAAAAACAAATGTTCACTTATTCACTATTAACTGCACGCTAGTTTAACACTAATGCCCCATAGCTCAAGCGGTGCATCAATTCAAACGTAATGTTCACACAACACTAATCACTATCCATCAGTTCAATAGTAATGGTCATACAGTCAACAATAAGAGCACATCAATTCAATAAGAATGTTCTTATACTAAGCACTAACTGTCTTTCGATTCAATAGATATCATGAAAGTCGATATTAATATGCAATTTCAGTAACACATCCACAGTACATCTAAGAACACATTAGTAAGTGCCTGTAAGTGAGCTCTGTTCAATACATTTCTAGAAACAGTAAATATTGATACGTTACAAATAAATGCGATAATTCAAGGGAAATAATAGTTACTCGTTTTGTCCTAGATATGCCATCTTATTATTTCAGCTTATTTCACTTTTTTCTCACTTCAGAATGTAAACAAAATATTGAAGCCATCGACCTTGTTCTTTTCGGATATAAGACAAGTTGATCTTGACATCTTGACATCCCCGTGTGTCACCCTGTCTGGTTAATCTAAAATAATCTTCGTCAATCTATTATCGCTCCTGATTAAAGATTAAACATTTTCCAAGTTATTCGCCCGTGACATAACGAGTTGAAATCCTGTCCACATAGCGTCTCTCACCAACCTATCCTGCTCGGTCTGTAGTGGGTGCTTCCACACACGCAGCGGTTAGATAGGGTGGGAGAGAAGGAGAGAGAGCTGAGGCATTGAATTCTCGCTCCCTTTCTGGATGAAAACGTCGTGTTTTCTCTGTGAGCTGGAAGTGAGTTCTCAACGCTAGATTGAAACGTCACAATAGTCAGCGCCTGGCCAGTGTGATATAGTTGTTTGCTTGCCTTCGCATCACGATTGTTGTGCACTAATTCTATCTTTGACGTAACCAGAATTTTTTTTTGCATATCCTTTACAGGACATCGCTGTCAACACCAGCATCCTTCAGCTGTATGTTGATTTCTTGGCAAGATTACGCTCAGTAGTTTGCCATTGTTTCTGAGCGGCCGGCTCACATACTCCGTAAGTTACCGATGCGATTCGAACCACTGCTGATTCTCACCGTCATCACGTTACCGACGAGAGTATACGTGATTACGGAGAAAAGTCATAACCTCTAAGCCACGAAACCGGCAACCAGAATTTAGTTATATGCAATTTTTTTTTTCATCAAGTGACCATCTGAGGTACTTGTAATTTACGTCCCATAGTCAAGGACGAGAAGTCAACATTTTAGTCCAGCTGACCCCATGGTTGTACCCGCTACCTCGACATCAGCACACCAGAAGTTTAACAGCAAGCGTTCTTATCCATTCAGTCATGATGATCTCCTTCTTTCATTCTTTCTTTGTTTTGCTGTCATTTCCGTTTGTCGGTTTCTTTTGTACTTTATTTCGTTTCTATCTTTCTGTCTTTGTTTCTGTCTGTCTTCCTTTCTGTTTGTCTTTCTTTCTTTCTTTCTCTCTTTCTTTCTTTCTTTATTTCTTCATTGCTATCTGTCTGTCTGAAATATCGTCTATTTATTTCAGTCATTATCTTCTTCCTTCATATCTTTATTTCTTGCTTTCTTTTCGTCTTTATCTTTTTCTGTTTTCTTCCTATTTCAGTTTGCTCATAGTCTCTGGAGAAGGATTTACGTACGCAATTCGTAAACCCGCATACTGCGTTCGAAATGCAGATGCACGTTTTTGGCAGCAGACCACCTTGCGTTAGTTTCCATACAATGGTATGAGTGCTGGTCGTTCAGAGAGCAATGGCAAACTACTGAACGTGAACTTACCAAGAATTAACGAATAGCTAAAATATGATGTGGTTGACTGCGACGTCCTGTAAGGGATGAGCAACTAATTTTTATAGTCTCCATGTCGCAACTAAGACGTTAATTATCTGTCTGTTTGTTTGCCTTTCAAAGTCCTGTTTTCCCTGTATGCAGGTCATTCTGTTTCCTGTTTGTGTATATTCTAATTGTTACGTGTATGCCGATCTTTCTTTCTTTTTTCTGTCTTTTTTTCTTTCTTTTCTTTGTTTCTTTCTTTCTTTCTTTCTTTCTTTCTTTATTCATTCATTTATTTGTTTTATAGATCTGTCTGTCTGTCTGTCTGTCTGTCTGTCTGTCTGTCTGTCTGTCTGTCTGTCTGTCTGTCTGTCTGTCTGTCTGTCTTGTATTGCCTTTATTATAGCTTTTGCCTACTTTCAACCTTATATCCATTCATTCATTCATTCATTCATTCATTATTCATTCACTCATTCATCATTCATTATTCCTCTTATTCTTGCTGTCTTTCTTTCTCCTTCTTATTGTTTTCTCGGTGTTGGTGTGTGTTTTTTTTTTTCCAGTTCTCATCTAATGAAAGAGGTAGCTCCACACACAACATTTGCCATATTGTCCACACATTTCCTTGTTCTAAATATTGTCGTATTTTCATCCCAATCCTCTTTTGTAGAATTAATATCTCCTTGCCATTCCTGCTCTAGAGTCGCGTGGCATAGTAGATAGCCTGCACAGACATTGGTCCAGGCACAATTACCCAGCAGTGCAGGATTATTTATCCCACCATTAAGGCTCTGAGGTCGACCCAAAACATGAAAATAAGCATCATACGGCTATCATTAATTGTCTGAGAAATGAAAGTCGACGAGGCAGCCACCTTCCCTCACTGTGTCGTGACCTAGAACATGTGAAGGCTACCACTTCATACTCCACTGGCAGTATGTGCTATGAGATTGCTTTGGTGTTTGCCATACTATGACTATCTATGAGTATAGAGGAGACTTAGAGTCCTGTATACACACGTTTCTTTCCTATATCTTAGAAACAACTATAACAATGTGTCTTCCTTATATATAAGAGACCACCTATACAAATGTGTCTTCCCTACGTCTTCCCTATATATATATATATATATATATATATATATATATATATATATATATATATATATATATGTATATGAGATAACTATACTGATGTTCTATCCCTACGTCTTGGAGAGAATTATACCAATGCGTCTTCCCTATATATATGAGATAACTATACTGATGTTCCATCCCTACGTCTTAGAGACAACTGTACCAATGCGTCTTCCCTATATATATATATATATATATATATATATATATATATATATATATATATATATATATATATATATATATATATATATATATATATATATATGAGATAACTATACTAATGTTTCATCCCTGCGTCTTGGAGAGAACTATACCAATGTATCTTTCCTATTTCTTGAAGATCAATGTACTCATGTTATGTCCTACATTGTAGAGACAAATATGCTAATATTTCTTTCCTATATCTTACAGACAACTATACAAATGTGTCTTTCCTACATTTTAGACACAACAATATTAATGTGTTCTTTTCCTATATCTAAGAGACAAATATACAAATGTTTCTTTCCTATTTCGTAGAGACCGGTATACCAATGTTTCTTTCCTAGATCAAAGGCATACCTATACTAATGTTTCAGTCTTACGACTTAGGGAGTTTGTACTTTGTGCGACACTTTAGGCGGGTCGCCCTGCGGTAAGCGACCGAGCCATGTAAGAAAACCCGGGCCAATGAGGTCTTTCTGGTGACTGCCGAGTCCATCGACGATGAACTGTGGTATTCATGGATGAATTTTGTGTTGGTATTCTGACGGCGGCATCATGCACAGTGTACCTGTGTGGGCTTGTTGGATTGCCGAGACTTCGTCTATTCCACTTTTCACATTGGACAGTGGGGAGCATTTTGTGTGATATTCGCTGGCACGGGAATGGAGCATAATTGGGACGACCCGTTGCCGTGAAGTTGGAACCACAACTAACTAACTAACTGACTTAGAGATAACTATACCCTGTATTGTTTCTTCATCTAAGAAACAACTATATCAACAATCATATTTTCCCATATCCAAGTGACAACTATACTCATGATTTTTTTTTCTTTCCAATGTCTAAGAGACAACTATACCAATGTATTTGTTTTTGTTCTTTTTTTTTTTTTTTTTGCTTTTGTTATATCTCGCGTTACAACCTACGCTATAAACTAAGCGGTTGTTGTTATCTAGAAGACTGTGAGTTTTAACTCTCAAGGCATAATATATATCTTCTCCTCCTCCGCCTCATCCTCCTGTTCTCTTTCTCCTCCTGCTTTTTCTTCTTCTTCTGTGTGATGGATGGTGGAGTGTCTTCTAGATTTAAAAATTAGCCGCCAATGTGCTGAATAAACGGTCATTGTCCAAAGCAGTCAATGGTCATTGAGAGAAGACGGATTAGTTGGTGAGCTGCTATCTCTATAAAATACTTCACAACTCTGTGGTATGGCTATCGGAGGGTACAATTGCCCTCAACATCATCGCTTTGCTCTGCATCTCTTACGGCATTGATTATGCCTGGCCCATCCAATCCCCTTCCGTCCTCGATCATCGCCATATCCAGCAAACAATATGCTCGCCGGTTGCATTGATACCTAGGTGAAAGTTAGCTGGACTAATTGTGATGTGTTCAGTATGCCCAGCCACTCGTGTCGTATGAGGTCAGTCTGGATCTTTTTGAGCGTGTTCACTGAGTCGCTGAGTATATATGCTTGTTAAAGCTTCTGCGTGCCTAGCGAATTCACAACATTGGCTAGTCATCGTTTCCACCGTCGGGCTGCTTGTTGTCACTGCCAGACCATCGTTTGCTTCCTTGGCAACTTGAGCTTGCTGAGAATGCTCATGCCTCCGCCTGCCCCGAAACACAGAGCCGTCCGTAAACAACACTACTTGGTCCTCTCCTGTGTATAAATTAGCGCTTTAATCGCCGTGTCTGCCGCTGCAGGATTTTTACTTTCTGCGACATCTGTCAAAAGTGATACCGACAGAGATAGTAGTACGGATTTGTTAGTCAGTTTGTCATGGTTCCAACTTCACGGCAAAGAGTCGCCCCATTATGCTCCGTTCCTGTGCCTGTGAATATCACAATAAATGCTCCTCACTGTCACGTATGAAAAGTGGAACAGACAGGCGTCTCGACAAATCAACAGTCCGCACAGGTATACTATGCATAATGCCGCTGCCAGAATGCCATCACAAAAGTCCGTCACGAAAAATACAGTTCATCATCGATGGAAGCGGCAATCACTAAAACACCAGCAGCCACACATCACTGCAATGGGCAAACCAGTTAGTTCTTGTGTCTGCTGGCACTGGTATCCACGTTCTTCCAAGACTGATGTCTGTGGATACTTGGTGGGTGGCTTCTTCAGCACGTCCCATTCATGATCTATCCCGCTTCAGTCGATTTCCTGATATATATAACAAGCGGGAGCGTTAGCAAAGTTGGTAGTGAACTGCGCTGATAATGTCGCCAGCACGATCGGGGTTGAGTTTAATCCCTGGGCTCGTCACTTGCCAAAGTAGGGGAGAGACTGGCCATTTGTTTTTCTATGCATTCATGCTTACAAAATGTGATGGCGCTATTACATGACAGGCTCATAGCAAGAAACTGCTTCTGCGAGAAAAAAAAATTGTACAGGGCAGAGTGGGGAGTGGGGGAGGGGGAGCATCGGCCTTCACTGTCTGGTGACGAAGGGAGGTGTTGGTCAGTATCACGACTCGTCCTGGTGTATCATCGTGTGTGTGTCTGAGACGGTTCAGGTCATGTAACAAACGCATGTTATTGTGTTACCTTGATGAGGCAGAGAATGTTACTATAGCAAGTCAGACAGAAAACGAAGTCCAGTGAACTGTGGTTAAAAAGTTAGTTGCATATCCTTTACAGGACGTTGCAGTCAACCCCAGCATTTTTGGTTGTTTGTGATTTCTTGGCAAGTATAAGTCCAGTAGTTTGACATTGTTTTCTGAACGACCGGCACCTATACCATTGCATGAAACCAACGTAAGGCGGTTTGCGTCTAAATCGCCCACAGCTGTGTTTCGAACGTGGTTTGTTTGTTTGTCACAGTTCCAACTTCACAGCAACGGGTCGTCCCCATTATGCTCCGTTCCTGTGCCAGTGAACATCACACAAAACGCTCCCCACTGCCCAATGTGAAAAGTGGAAAAGACAGGAGTCTCGACAAACAACAGCCCGCACAGATACACTGTGCATAATGCCGCCGCCAGAATGTCAACACAATAGTCTCCCACAAAACACCCAGTTCATTTCTGATGGAATCGGCAGTCATTTTCCCATCTGGATGTTTCCTAGATGTTCACCCACACAGTCCATGAAATACAGTTCAGTTCATCGTCGATGGTAGTGGCAGTCAACCAGAAGCCCAGCAGCCACGCATTTCTGCATAAGGCAAAAACCGGTCAACTCTGGGACATAGCCATCTGCCATCGCTCCGAAAATGCAGTCACGTTCCAAAAAACCTCGGGCAGATTCAAAAGCATTTCACACGAAGCTCACAGCTCACTGTGTCGCGCCACGCACTCACTCAGTAGCAGGGCGACGGAACCATCAAACCTCCTTAGTCGCCTCTTACGACATGCGTGGTAGGCTGCAGTGTTGCTATTCTTTGCTTCCCTTATGGGCCCCGGCAACGAGGTGTGCGGGGTTACGAACTATTTTAAGGATGTGAAAACGCAGCGAGGAAAGAAAAGGCGACTGTGGGTGGAAACAAGTGACTTGGCAAGAATACATTCACAAATGGCAAACTCTTTCAGTCAATGCCTCGTCTCCGGAATGAGAGTAGGGTTTATTTGATCGCAAACACTTTCGGCCTGTATTTTTGGTAGCACATCTGATAGACCATTAGGCGCAAATCTGTTGATGTTTTCTTTACACTAGTAGCATTTTTTTTTTTAGTAAATCTTGAAATGTGAATAAACTAATTAGGAAGAGGTTTGACGGAACGGAGTGTGGTTCCTGAGACGAATGTTGCGAATGTTTTCGACTGATAGAGTAACTAATAATGATCGCATAGAAGAGGCTTATGAAAGTAGACCATTATATATCACCATAAGAAAGAGACTAACAGCTTTCTTTTGTCATATACAGGGACGCGCGGCATTTGGAAATGCCATGGCAACTGGAAAATATCAGTGGAAGAAGCAGAAGCAGCAATTATGGTGGATGAACTGGGGTTGTGGCATGGATGAATATCATCAGCAAAGTTAATCCCAAACACCAGGGACTAAGAACTGTCAAAGGATATGAAAGCATACGCCAGTTGACAGGACACAAAGCGATGTGGAGTACTGTTATATAAGTCTTGCTCTCCAGACTTCGCTCTTTTCCTACAGTATGGCTTTTATTAAAGTGTCATATCTTGTAATGTGGCCACCATATTTAATTTGTCTCCTTTTGGTTGCTTCCAGTAGATCTCTTTTCTTATCCAGCTTTTCTGGTACATAACAAAACTGTTATCGGAAAAAGAAAAGGAAATAATGATAGAGTTCACTAACTCAACAACGTAAACAAGTCCACAAATAAACCTCAATCTAACATGAGACAAACAAGGACAGAATGCATTAATGTAACAAATGTATGTAACAGGAGAAGCCAGATTACTAAGCGGGATGAAATGACTTTATATTACAGTTATTCGGGACAAAAGATTGAAAATAATAGCGAAAATATGGTAGTTTAATGTTACAAACGGCTGGAACAAAAGAGATAGAAACAAATAATGAAGAGAGAGTAGGTTAATGTAACAACTGTCTGGGACAGAAGTACTTAATCTCGTCTCAGCTTCTCTAAAAATGGAGTCCTTTCTTTCGATCTACACCGGTTATGGCCGACTTCTGGTTTCCGGTCTCATTTGATGACTCGAAATTGCGAAGCAAAACATCCGGAAGCCCAAGATGGCGGAAAATCCTGATGCTTTAACTGGTTCAGATTTTTTCCAGTTCTGATTGGCTTGAAAACAATAATGGACAGGATTTAGAACGGGTGATTTGAAAACAATCACGAAATGGAGCTAGGTCGAATGTTTCTCGCAAGTTTTATTTTCTGTAGTTTTATTTCAGCCTGAAAATTATTTTTCAGAAATGAAACAAAAAGAAATCGCATCTCTACGAAATTAACTGTAGTTGTATATATTATTACTAACGTTCCGGAAACAGAAAACTGCCATGAGTCTGTAATGTGATACAATCATCACATTTTGTGGGTCTGAATGCCCGGAGGAATAGGTGGCCAGTCTTTCTCTCACTTAGCTAGAGGACGAACGCAAGAGTCTAACCCTCGTCCGAAAACGCTCATAGCATCATCAGCGCAGTTTCCTTTTAACTACCATAACACGAGAGCCGAATTATGATCGAGTGCTACTAACAAGCCTGAGAGGACGAATGCCTGTCAGGTTTTAGTCAGGTATGGCTGAGCTACCGTTATGACAGTAGACGGTACTACCTGCTTTCTGTTAGCGTCGAATATTAGGCGGTGCTTACCAAAAGCCGACACCCCACGTTGTGCCCACAGCTTCGGGCAGAGGAGCGCAATTAGGAGGGCACAAGCCTATCTTTGAGTAAGGAAATGTAACCTAAAGACAAAATGTCATGACAAGGCAGACCAGGCGTTAAGCCTTGGTTGGCAGTTGGTGTATGATCGAAGCTCCGACAGGCGGACAGTTAGAACACTGCTTTGCTGATCCGGCAGCTTCTGCAGCTTGTCTTGTTCCATATGTATTGGGGTACCTTTCCTCTGGAGTAGACTAGGTAGGCCCAGAGAGGGAATCATGCTGTATGGGCACCACATGGTCTCTATATTTTAGCCTAGGCTTTGTGCTGCTATGGAGAGATATAACTCCATCCCTCGTCTTAACCAGTCTCGGAGTCAAAGCGATAGGTAGCAGTTACGGGTTATAAGTCCTTGTCAATTGGAGTAGACATGGGGCGCCGGGGGTTGCCTCAGACGGTGGGAGACACCTATGGGTGTCACTGATCAGCTACCGCCCACCTCAAGCTGGGTATTCCCCGACCAAGTGGGTGCTGAAACGCCACAGCCTTCCTATTTCAATGGGTGCTTGGGGCTAGGACAAAATCTGACTCGCAAGCTGTAAAATTAATGCACCGAGTACTACTAAAAAAAGAGAAATATAAACCTCAAGCTACTGCATGCAACGTGGAACGTAAGAACCATGTGTTCAGGATGTTCCACCTTCTTGACGAATATTGACTATGTTAGAAAAACGGCTGTGATAGATACCGAACTCAATCGTCTTAACATTGATATTGCTGGCCTACAGGAGACTCGCCTCGCTGAGGAAGGGTCACTCAGGGAAAACTATTACATTTTTTTTGGGGGGTATGGAAAAGTAGAGGGCAGGAAGTAAACAGACAAAATAGAGCGGGCTTTGCTGTGAAGAATTCGCTACTGGGAATTACTGAAATTCCCGCTGGATGGAAATGAACGATTATTATCCCTGCGCTTGGCAACCACTTGTGGCTTTGCCACCATTATCACTGCATATACACCGACACACACTTCCTCTGATGATGTGAAGAACTTATCTTATGAGGAGTTAGACTCTGTGATCAAGGAAGTACCAAAATTTGACTACATTTTTATACTCGGAGATTTTAATGCTCATGTGGGCAAGGATTCGAGTTCATGGCCAGTGTGCCTTGGAAAATACAACATCGGTCACATGAATGACATTGGGCAAAGGCTGATGGAGCATTACACCAGAAACGACCTATGTATTACAAACCCTTTTTTAAAACAAAAGAGCGGCTTAAGGTCACATGGAAACACCCAAGATCTGGCCATTGGCATCAGCTAGACTTCATTATTACACGAAGACAAAATTTGAATCAAACATCATTAACTGTTACCAGAGTGCTGATTGTGATACTGACCATTCTTTAGTTGTTGCAAGTGTTAGACTGAGACCAAAGAGAATCTACTTGACTAAACATAAATCTAGCCCCAGGATTAATATTATTAACACCCAAGATCATGATAAGTGCTTTGAGTTCCAACAGCAACTTGAAGACGCTTTCACTGCTATATCAGACAGCAAGTGAAAAGTGGGGTCAATTTAAGTAAACTCTTTATAAAACAACGGTAGGGGTTTATGGCATTGTGGATCATTATAGGCAGGACTGGTTTGCGGCAAACAGCCAGACACTGCAGCGCTTGATTAATAGAAAGAAGATAGCTCTCTTAAGAAACAGATTAACGCGAACACTCTCAGTGAGCTGAAGCAAGCTAGGAAGGATATGCCAAAGGCTGCCAGGCAGTGTGCAAAAGACTGTTGGATCAAGTTGTGCGAGTACATTCACAGTGCAAGTGATAAGGGAAATAGAAGCATGTATGAAGTCGTACTGAAGGCTTGTGGCCCAATGATCAAAAGAAATGCACCACTGAATACTTCGACTGGAGAAATTATCACTGATAAGAAACAGCAAATGGATAGATGGGTAGAGCACTATTTGGAGATGTACACAAGCGAAACCAAACTAGCGGATGATACCATCAACGCCATGAAGGCATTGCCAACCCTTGACCACCTGGACACACTTCCCACCATAACAGAAGTTAAGTGTGCTATCAATGAACTTGCATATGACAAGGCTCCAGGTAAGGATCGGATTCCAATATAGGTTATCACTCGCTCTACGGATCAACAAACTTAAAGAGCTATGCTGGCGAGAAGGACAGGTCATAGGATTTTAAAGATTCAAGCAGCATAACACTGTACAAGAACAAGGGGGATCGGAGTGACTGTAACAACTATAGGGGCATCTCACTTCTGTGTATTGTTGGGAAAGTATTTGCCAGAATTGTTCTGCGCAGACTTCACGTCCTCAAATCACAGTGTGGCTTTCGACGGAACCGGTCTACCAATGATATGATATCTTATTGCGACAAATGCAAGAAAAATGACGTGAACAGAATCAACCACTGTTTAATGCCTTCATCGACCTCACAAACGCATTTGATTGGGTCAGTTGTTGGTGACATTTTAAGGCTCTACAGAAGATTGGCTGCTCACCAACTCTTTTGTTCTTTGTGGAATCGTTCCACACAGGCATGAAGGGTATAATCAAGTTTGATGGTCCAACTTCAGAAGAGTTTGAAATTAAGAGCGGGGTTAAGCAAGGTTGTTACTATCCCCCACCCTCTTTTTGGATATAATTTTCACTTCTACTGAAATATGCCTCTCGTGGTCAGGATGGTGTTATATACATTCACTCACGCTCAGATGGCGGACTCTACAATGTTTAGAGATGGAAGGCCAAGACCGATATTAGGAGGGTACTGATAAGAGAGTTGTTGTTTGCAGATGATGCTGCAATTACGATCCACTTTGAGGAAGAATTACGAGTTACAACGTTTACTATCCGCATTCTCCAATGCTTGTTCTGAATTTGGTTTAACACTTAGCTAAAAGAAGACACAAGGTGCACATGAGGTACCATCAATCTTTATTGACGACGCCGAACTGGAGACAGTAGACCATTTTACACATTTAGGAAATGGTTGTATATATATAGAAAATTATCCCTAGATCAGGAAATCAACATCATGATTGATAAGGCAGCAACAACAATGAACAGGTTAACTAAAAGAGTCTGGAAGAACAGGAAGCCTACTGCCAAAACAAAAGTCCTAGTCCACCAATCCCGTGTCCTTAGTGCTCTTCTTTATGGCAGTGAAGCCTAGTCAACTTACTCACATCAAGAGAAACGTTTAACAGCTTTAATATGCGGTGTCTGCGAAGAATTCTTTGTATTAAGTGGCAAAACAATATCACAAACACTGAAGTATTGGAAAGATCAGGCTGCGTGACGGTTTGTTACTTGCTCAGCGCTCAGTCTTCGTAGACATAGATGGATAGAATACGTTAGGAGGATGGATGATGGTAGAATACCAAAGGACATCATTTTTGGTGAATTACAGACGGCTAAGAGACTTCAGGCCGGTCTCCCTGGCCGAGGTGTTAAACGACTTTCTCCGTAATCCCGTTTTTCCACGTAGAGTAACGCAGCGCGCGAGAATTGAATGCGGTTCTCGCCGCGTTGGTAACTTACGGGATAAATGAGCCGGCCGACAGCTCAGAAAGCAGTGGCAAACTACTGAGCGTAATCTTGCCAAGAAATCAACGACAGTGGTAAAATGCTGGTGTTGACAGCGATGTCCTGAAAAGGATATGCGAAAAAGAGAGACTTTAGGGTCGGCCTCTACTACAATACAGAGATGTGTGTAAGCGGGACATGATTGATACAGGCATTGATAATGCACATTGAGAGCAAGACCCGCCGAACGTTTTGCATGGAGGGCAAATATCAGAAATGGAATAAAGACAAAGCAGAAAATGATTGCAGATAGGTCACAAACTGAGCGCGTGAGACGTAAAATGGTGCGTGATTGTGGAAATTACCGTGTGTTCTCATGCATCCATTGTGGACGAACATGTACAGCGCGAATTGGTCTGATCAGTTACAATCACAGCCGCCATGGGTTGTAGTTATTATGCTTTTTTTTTTTGAAAGCAGAATGCACCAAACTATCATCTGTCAAGAAGGCAAGGTGCCAATTATACTAAAATCAAGACAAATGTAATACTGAAAGAATTGAGTCTCACGTCACATATAAACGGTTTCTCACAATAGGACTGTAGTATTCAGCAACACAAGTGGGGGAGGGGGGTGGAATAAAACAACAACAACACTTAAGGATAATATATGTGTGATTGGTCAGTGCTACCCCGAAAATCCCAGGCGCCAATGAAGTTAATACTCTCTCCGCCAGACTTGTTTAGTTCGATTAATCAATTAATTGATTGTGTACATCATATCGTCACATCTCATCAGACAAAAGCAGAAAATGATTAAAAATAAAATAAATGAACTTCTTTCTTGGTTTCTTTGTTAGACACATGAAAGATTCAACCAGGTCATTATACTCTATTGAAGGATTATTTTAGTTATTTTATTTTAACAAAGCTTTCAAGCCATTTGTTGTTTTTGCCATTGTAAATGTTCTGTTATAACGTTCTTAAGCAATATTTGTTTAATCTTTGAAGGAATTGAGTTTCTTCGGTGCGTAGGCAGGCGTTAGTTAATATAAGAAACGATAGATATAATTGCAACAGACAGTCGAAACAAAGCACTTAGGATGAATAACCGTAAAACAAGTAATGGTTGTAACAAAGAAAAAGTTAATACCCAAATGCAACATCATCATCATCATCATCATCATCATCATCATCATCATCATCATCATCATCATCATCAAGTGCCATGCCAGCTGGCGTAGGCGTTCATGGCTCTCCACAGATCTCGGACTTTGGTGTTCTGGATCAACTCTGCTGATGGTATTTATCCATTCCACTGTCTCAATCCATCCAGCATCATTTGTCTTGGTCTGCCTCTGCCCCTCTTCCCCTCGATCTTTCCAGTTGTCACGGTGTTCTCCTATACCTCTCTTCTCATCACATGACCGAAGAAAGATGTTTGTCTCTTTCTTATTGTTGTATATAGTGTTCTAGTTTCATTAGCCTCTTTCAGGCAATCGTTGTTAGTTACTCTGGCAGTCCAAGGAATTCGCAACATTCGTCTCAGGAACCACATCTCTGTTGCTTCTAATTTCTTCTTAATTTGTTCATTTACATTCCACGATTCACTGCCATATAGCAAAACTGGTTCTACATAGCATTTCAGTACTATCTTTCTTACATTCAGTGACAGTGACTTATTGCATAAGATACTCTTCATTTTCTGAAATGCGGCTTTTGCTTGCCCTATTCTGCTCTTAATCTCCGTTGTACATCTTCCATCTGATGTTATATATGCCCCTAGGTATTTAAAATTATCCACTTGGCTAAGAATTTTCCCTTCTATTTCTATTTCAAATTTAAGTGTCACCATTTTCTTTGATATCACCATTATTACTGTTTTCTTGATATTCAAGGAGAGTCCTTTCCCTGCACTCTCTGTTACTACAATGTCCAGCAATTGTTGTAGGTCTGTTGGAATGCAACATCAAAGTTACTAAAAACCAGTCTGAGACATGTCAGTGCATTTAAGTATTTGGGTACAGTTGGAAGATGTATTAAGCAAGTTAAATTTAGAATAGTCCAAGCAAAGGTAGTATTTCACAAGATAAAGAATATTCTCTGAAATTTATCTCTGTCAATCGAAGTGGGAAAACTTTACTTGTGAGCCATATTGAGCCAATCCTGATATATGACAACGAATAATGGACAAATGTAGACAAGGATGAATTATATGGAAATTGTGGAGATGGGGTTTTACATTACAACGATGAGAACATTGTGGACAAATAAAAAAACTAATGAAGATATCTTGAAATAAGTTAACACAAAAAGAGAACTGGTTACTCGCATCAGAAGTAGACAATCGTAATTATTTGAGCATGTGATGAGAATTGGAAAGCTGGAGTATGTCGCCACAACATGAAAGTTGGTGGTCAAGGAGACCAAGAGAGAAGATGCTGGACATTTGACATCATGGCATGGAGAAACATCAGTATCAGAAATGACTGACAGTACACGAGACAGAGGACGGTGGATAGACTTGATCATCACCGCCACATGCTATCGACTTTAATAAGTTAATACTAAACAACGTATTTAGTCCAAAATTTGGGACATTTTTAGCCCAGATTACATGTAGACAGAATATGAGTCTCCGTGGACGGAATACTAAGTACAGTTGAATATTACTGTATATGCAGAGCTCTCCTCCCCCTCTCCAAGCTCAGAAACAGCGAGGTATGCAAGACCGGTACGGAAATTTCATATCTGCGGAGAGCCATATTAGAATGTCTGTCCCAGGTCATATTTCACATCTGCGGAGAGCCATATTAGAATGTCTGTCCCAGGTCATATTTCACATCTGCGGAGAGCCATATTAGAATGTCTGTCCCAGGTCATATTTCACATCTGCGGAGAGCCACATTAGAATGTCTGTCCCAGGTCATATTTCACATCTGCGGAGAGCCATATTAGAATGTCTGTCCCAGGTCATATTTCACATCTGCGGAGAGCCATATTAGAATGTCTGTCCCAGCTCATATTTCACATCTGCGGAGAGCCACATTAGAATGTCTGTCCCAGGTCATATTTCACATCTGCGGAGAGCCATATTAGAATGTCTGTCCCAGGTCATATTTCAGCGAAGCTTGGTTGGAGAATGGTGATAATGAAATACCTAAAGCTCGTGGCACATCCATTGCCAGCTAGGCCTAAACTCAGCCAGTCTTTATATGCTTTTCTAAAACATGACCTGGTGCAGATGTTCTAATATGACATTCCGTAGATGTGACGTTTCCTTGCCAGACTTGCACACCTGGCTGATTTCTGAGATTGGAGCGGGGGAGGAGAGCTCTGCAGCACATATGACCTGGAGACGGTAATTCGAAATGAAAGTGTCCACACCAACCTCACTTCGATAGATCAAACCCTTTTCTGGGATCAAACGGTCTAGACGGTAGCACATCAGTCCTCAGAGTTGAGAATCAGTCTTCCAGAGGACTCACTAGCCGATCAGCTAACAGTAAAGAATGTATTCTTTTTCGTTCGTCCGTTCGTTCTGTTCGTTCGTTCGTTTGATAACATTCCGTGTGCAAGGATACCTCTTCCCTGCACCAGTCTGGCTATCTGTCTGTCTATGTGTCTGTGTTTTCTGCCTCTCCGCCTGTCTGCCCGCTTGCTGACTGTCTTGATATTTGCCTATTTGTATGTCTGTCTCTCGTCTGACTGTATGTGTGTCTGTCTGTCTCTCGCCTGTCTGTTTTTCTGTTTGTTTGGTCGTCGTCTGTCTTTATGTCTCTCCATTTACCTGTCTCTCCATCTACCTGATTGTCCACCTAAATGCCTGTGTGATTGTCTCTGCGTTGTCACTCTGTCTGTCCGTCTGTTTTCTGTCTGTTCGCCTGTATTTATGTATGTCTGACTCGTCTATCTGTCCTCATGTCCTCCACTTTGTCTAATTGTCTGTCTGTCCACTTGTTTTCTATCTGTTCGCCTGTATTTATGTATGTCTATCTCCTCGTCTATCTGTCTGTTTAACCGTCTGATTGTCCGCATGTCCTTCTCTTCGTCTACATGCCTGTCTTGTCTGTCTAACACAGTCTCACTCACATACAAACATAAAACCCATAAACCACTCCATACCTGTTGTGCCACTCAACGATCTGCACTTATCAAAACCCCTCTAACTGCCGTGTCATCTGCACAACTCCACTGACAGCAAACCACACGACAAACCACCCTTCCACTCTTGCATGTCTGGTTTTCCCACAGGTGGCACATCTTCCCAGCTCCAGATCTGCTGCCCTGAGGGAGTGTTGGATTGAGGGAGAGAGGGGATCATCTGGGCCTTAATATTTCATTAATGTCAAGTCGTTGATAGATGGCGGTCTCACGATGTGGGGGTCTGGTCTGCGAGTTGTCAAGCAAATTCATTAGGATAGGACGCATAGCACTCTTCTGATTACGCCTTTCTGGTTGTCTGTCTTTCTCTCGTTCTTCTCATCTCATCTATTTATATTCAATGTTTTCCTGTTTGCGAGTTGTAATTTAACGACACGAAAGGTGATTTGTCAAATGTAGTCTTGAATATGAGTAGAATAGAGAGTATTAAATAACTCACTGTCTGAGCACATTGTTCTAACAGAGTTTGAAATGCATAGTTTTTTGTTTTTTTTTCAAGTTGTCTAAAAGGCAGGTTACAATATAATATTGCGTTCCATTTTATTGCGTTTCTTAGATATAGCGTTGCTTTTCCCAATTATTTGTGTTTACTTTCATACTGCATCCTATCACATCCCTTTGATTTTTATGTTTCTTTCTTGAATGGAGTTCTAAGATCTTGTGAACGTTGTCTACATGACTTCAAAGAATGTAGTATACAACATAGGTTTAGTTAATTGCAGAGTAGACAGCTTTGATCACATTAAGTTATTTTAATAAAGTAATGGGCAGCACGGCAGAATGGATAAGAGCGAAACTCTTAAACTTCCGGTGTGCCGATGCTGAAGTAGTGGGTTCAACTCATAAACCGGTCAGTTGGAACAACATGTTGACTTCTCGCCCTTTACTTGGGGACGTAAATTAAAGAACATTAGAAGTCGCAATGGGTTCGCCTGATGGCGAGGGACACTGGTAATAGGGAAAGCTAATCCACATGCAAAATCAGTCCAGTGCACTAGAATAATAGCACGTATTTGGACTATGCTTGAATTCAATGCAAGTGGTGTGGGGAGAAAATAAGTAAAGTAGTTAATCTCTCCTCTTGTGTGCAGTAGGAGTACTACATATGCGACATGAACAGATACCCCCAGTAGCGGGCGTTGTGTGCATGGTTAGGACGTGAAGTTGGCAATGGTGTGAGTGCCCTCGGACGAGGTTTCCATGGTCAGTTCTCCAAGTTAGCTACTGCAATGAAAGACATGGCGACTATTCCTCCGTGTACTCAGGTCTACACAATATAATAGTCCTGGTGCTCCACATATCCACAGTAGATTCCTGCCATGAAATTTGTTTTGTTGTTACATTCTCAGTATGACTGAATAAATCAAGCAACGCTAACCCGATCTTCCATTAGTGACACCTCGATTCAAGACGTGAAATCATGGACATATTTTGGTAGCAGTGTAGACTACAGTTGGGGGGGGGGGGAAGAGAGAGAGATAGAGATTAAAAAATAAAAATATAAAAATAAGAGAGGTTTTGATACCAATGTGTGGAAATCAAACGAAATTAGATCTAGTAGGAATCATATAAGACGTTAACTCAATATTGATGTGTGGACTGGAAACATGGAGAACAATTTAAACATTTACCAATAAACTACAAATATTCATTACCTGGTGTCCGCACTAAATAGTTGGACTAAAGTAGTATGACAGAATCACCAATGTGGAGCTCGTGGAGAGAAATAAACAAATACCATTCAATCAAGTGACGAGGAGCAGACGGTGTTGCTGGAGAGGAAAAACACTGAGACCCATTGAGGACAACTAAGAAGTTCTTTTTCTGGAACTCACAAAACAAACGAAATGGAGGAAGAACTAAATCGCGTGGAGAAGAGAATTAACAACAAAGATGAAAAATATTGGGAGGACGTGGAGGGAGTTGCACATGGTAGCAAACGATAGGACTGACTGACATGGGATGGTTGAGATACAACGCTCCAATAGGAGATACAGGGCAGAAGAACATGTCTGACAGACATGTACAGAAGATGCTCTCTTGTTACGTCACCTACAGAGGAAGAACGGAGTGTTGGCGATATTTTTGGACCGAAGCCAGGAAATTAAAATACCTATGAACTATTACAAATCAAAAACACAAACTGTAAAATTAACCACGGAAGAAGCAATAAACGAGATAGATTATCTAGATGTTATAGCTTTTTCCATTCAGATAGTGTCATTGTGGTGTGAAGTATTAGGCTTTCGCATATTCTATGCAACATCATATGAGATAGGGTGGACAGCTTCCTTTCTAGTAATCTTTCCGTCTCAGATAATTCGAAGAAAATTATTAAAATTGTCTCGTACCCATGTTTATGAGGCGAGGTCCACCCCAGAGGCCTACCAACAGGATAAATAATCCTGCAGCGGCCAGTGATTAAACCCAGACTTCTGATAACTGTGCCACCAGCCTGTCCACAGTCTTCTGTCTCGTGTGCTGTCAATCATTTCTAACACCGACGTTCGTCCATGTCAAAATGTCAAACTGCTCCGCATCGTCTCTCTTGGCTTCTCCCGCTTCTCCTCCCCTTCAACTTTCCCCCGTTGTGACGACATACTTCAATTCTCCTTCTCTCATGACGTGCCCACAGTATGTGGACTGTCTTCTTCTGATGCGAGTAACCAGTTCTCTGTGAGTCAACATTTTTCGAAATATCTTCATTGCTCTTCCTATCCGCCCACGGTGCTGTCATGATTCTTCCATAAAAACAAATCGGCACAGCTTCCACACATGTTCTCGTATGCCTTCTAATATCCATGATAATGGCAAACCTTTTTTTTTTTTTTTGTTCGCATATCCTTTACAAGACATCGCTGTCAACATCAGCATCTTTCAGCTCATTGTTGATTTCTTGGCAAGATTACACTCAGTAGTTTGCCATTGCTTTCTGAGCGACCGGCTCACATACCCCTTGAGTTACCGACGCGGAGAGAACCGCCACTAATTCTCGCGCACGTCACGTTACTCACGAGAGTATACCGGATTACAGAGAAAGTCGTGCAACTTCTAGACCAGGGAGACCGCCTAATGGCAAACTACTGAACATAAAATGCTTGCAAAATCCAAAACAGCCACACACACACACACACACACACACACACACACACACACACACAACACACACACACACGCACACGCACACACACGCACACGCACGCACGCACGCACACAGACACACACACACGCACGCACGCACGGACGCAGGCAGGCAGGCAGGCACGCACGCACGCACACACACACACACACACACACACACACACACACAACTGCTGGTGTTGATAACGACGTTCTACAAATGACATGCAACAAATTTTGTTTTCGGGTTATCTACTAATAACAATCAAAATGTTATCTAACTAATAATTATTTAAAATAATAATTGCTTAGTAAAATGTTGTCTACTACGAGGGGAAGTCAATAAAATAGCCACATATGGATGTAGAAAAATAACTAACTATGATAACAACTTGAAACCAGTTTATATTTATACATACATTGTCCCTTTATTTCTTAACATAATTTCCACCAACTTTGATGCACCTATCCCATCGTTTTATCAGTCCTATCACACCCTCTGCATAGAACTGCGTCCTCTGTTTTCTAAACCACGTTTTCACTTCACATTTAACCTCGGCATCATTCCCGAAATGTCTCCCGCCAAGGTGAGTTTTCAGTGTTTATGCTGACAAATGTTTGTCCCGTAAAGCGGTGCATAGCTGGGTAGAAAAAGTTACGAGGGCGAGTCAATAAGTAAGTCAAACATTTCTGTTGGATGGCAGGTAAATTAAAACAAAGCACGCAGTTCAATGCAGTGGGTTTGGGAGGACTGATAATACGATGGCATAAGTGTATCAATATTGGTGGAAATTATGTTGAGAAATAAAGGGACAATGTATGTATAAAAATAAACTGGTTTCAAGTCATTATCATATTTAGTAGATCTAGTAGCATTAGCAGATTAGCAGATTTAGTAGGGAGTGATCACATGCCATGCTCAGTCCTGGTCTCTAAACCCAGGAAAGTTAAAGCTGGGAGAGCGCGCAAGACCTTCCGGTATGAGTGGACCGATTGCCTTCTTGGACGCCTCAGACAAGGGACATGCAACAGGACTGTTAAAACTCCCGTTTTTGCACCCCCCATGGTGGACCCCAGAAGTAGACCATGCTTGGAAAGCAAAGAGAGCTGCAGTGAAGCAGCTAAAGAAAGTGTGACAGACACTTCGAAGCTCACGAGAGGAAGTGGACACAGCGGAAAATGTCAAGAAAGATAAGGTGGAGGTTTTCAAGCGCTGTGCTACAGAGGCCAAAAAGGCAAAATGGGAATGTTTCATGAAGGAGATTGGAGGGGATAAAACACTGCAAAAATTCTGGAAACTGCACAGGCAAATGCAGAGAAAAGATCGGCCGATGACAGTGGGAACAATCTATAGAGATGATGGTGTGCGCGTGACAACAGACAAAGAGAAAGGGGAGCCGTTTCTCCAGAGATCATAATGATGCGGACACCAGGGATGTAGTTAGTTAGTTAGTTATCAGTTGGGGTATCTTCGTTGCACTCCGGACATGTCCATAGGTGCTCAGATCCTCCCCCCAGCATATGCATCAGCGTCCGGTGGCTAATAGTGCCAGTTCTGTGTTGGTTGACGAGGCGCTTTGTTTTCCCGATGTACCTCTCGCGTCTGGCTGTGCCGATTCTTACTCCCAGGTCTTTCATCCTGGAAAGCGATGTGGAATCACTGGCGTCAAAATCCTCTGTTCTCGCCATATCTTTAAGGGCGTTAATAACATCGGCACGATCCATGGGCTGGCCATCTACAGGGGGTGCAGAGCCAGCCAATTTATCAGCTCGTTCATTTCCCTCGACTCCCGCATGTCCCGGGACGAAGATGAAGGTGACTTTGCGGACAACGGACTTCCGCAGCGACTCAGTCCACTGTCTACGTACAGATCCAGCTTCGACCTTCTGAATCATGCTCATTGAATCACTTAGTACACACACGTTGGTATAATGCTGTGATTCCAGCCATATGAAAGCCTGTGTAACTGCCATCACCTCCATCGTCATGCTGCTCGTGGTCATAGAGTGGGCACCACTGGATTCTTGAACGGTTCGGCCCGCTGAACGGGCTGTAAATGCCCACGCACTTCTCTGCTGCTTTACAACAGATCCATCTGTATAGATGAGCACTTCGGGGCTATCTGAGTGATCATAGATGAGCGCGTTAACCTCTGCATTGACAGCGGCAGGGTTCTGCTCTCTGCACCGTCTGTCGAGTGTGATAATGCAGGAGAAGGTACACTTAAAAGCTGGAGGCACCGGCACCCATTCCTTGCCGGGGTTGATACTGGTAAGACTGCAGGCCTGTCCGACGACATCTTCCGCCCGACCCATCCATGATTTGCCCCTCTTTAGCCTGTCACCCTTTTCTCTGAATACAGCGTCATGCAGAGGGTGCTGCTCATCTGCACTTATTTTTAAGTATGCACGAGCTCTCCAGATCTTGATCCTGTGTTCCATTGTCGGGAAGTCAAGGAGGTATCTCATTGCTACACAGCTGGTGTCTCTCGTGCAGCCCAAAATGATGCGCATGGCTTCGTTTTGTACCTTTTCAATCTGTGTAGGGCTGACAGTGAGGATGGCCAGGGCATACGTGAAAGCACAAGTCCTTGGAACAGAAGTATTAGCAGTCTTTGCTCGATATTGGCAGTCGCCATGACTCTCATTGCTGACAAACCTTTTCGAGCCTTCGTTATGACATAATCGACATGATCTCTGAAGGACAGGCTACGATCAAGCCTCACGCCAAGATATGTCATTGACTGGGTTCTACTCAAACTGCTCCCATCCATTCTTACTGCCGGCAGGTCTGTTTTCACAATATGGTTGTTTAGTGAGAACCATGTAACCGTTGCCTTTGCAGGGTTGACAAGGGCATCGGCATCAGCACACCATGAGGAAATTCGATCTAGTTCGCCCTGCATATAGTTGGCAACCGCCTGTCTATCTCGACCCTGTCGATACACGAGGATGTCGTCAACGAATGATAGAGTCCTACCCCTCCCATCCAACTGTTGTTCAGTGATCGGCACCGTATACACGTTGAATAGTACTGGTGACAGTGGTGAACCCTGCGGCAATCCTGGACATATCGTTATCGGCTCAGAAGACCAACTCCCGCATCTTAGCACCACCTTCCTTTGGAGTAGAACTGCAGCTATCCATCGTACAAGGTGAGGGTGCACTTTCAGTCTGAGGAGGGTTTGCATCAGGGATGTAGTTAGAGAGGAGCTATCTGGCACCACGAAGAATATGCAGTATGAAGACATCATACGGGTGGAAGATGTTAACCACATTTTGAAAAAGGCACAAGACACGGCACCAGGGCCCGATGGGGTCAGGTATGGCCACATGAAGGGTTTGAGCGAAGCAGACCTGGAGGAGATGACCGACTGCTTTAACCAGAGCATTAGGACAGCATCAGTACCGCAGAATTGGGTGCACAGCTATCTCATACCTCTCCCAAAACCATTCAAGGAACAGTCAAAGCTTAGCGGCTTTAGGATCATCACCCTTCAAAATACATTTGGGAAGGTTTTAGAGAAGATAGTCGCTGTCAAGCTGCAAGAGTTTTTGGAAAGCGGGAAGCTTCTTCCAAGAGGCCTGGGGAGCTACAGGCCAGGAAAAGATACCTGGTCAAATGCAGCCACTTTTGCCTTTGATGTTTATGAGGGGTTCCAGAGTAGACAGGAAACGATGGCGGTAGCGCTTGATCTCGAGGATGCGTACAATAGAGTTCGATATGATATTTTGATGACCGCACTGATGGAGAAGGGGGTCAATCCCTGGTTGGTGAACTGGATAACAGCCGTCCTGCACTCTCGTCGGGTTGCTCTCCGTCTGGGCGCATGGACCTCAGAGCCACATATGTTAACCCCGGGACTGCCACAGGGATCTGCAGTCTCACCGGTGGTCTTTAATGTGCATACGAGCAAGATTGCAAACCTAGAAGCACCAGGGGTTGGAAGAATACTAACATTTGCAGATGATATTCTTGCATATAGGCAGGAGAGAGATAGGGAGCAAACAGCCCAGGAGTTACAGGCGACAGTAGATAAAGTGATTGACTGGTGCACAGAAATGAGTGCTGTCATCCACCCGGAAAAGGCCGCTGTTTTGTGGTGCTCTCTTGACAACAGGATTGTAAGAGCTGATGTCCCAAGCCTCGCGATAGATGGTAGAAATGTCAGCAGAGAGAACAAACTGAAGTATCTGGGGATCACATTTGACAGGAGTCTATCCTTCAAGGACCATGTGGAGACGGTCGTGACAAGATCTCAATAGGGACTCAATGCACTTAAAACTATGGCTGCAATGGACATAGAGCAGAGAATGATTTTCACACTATACCAGCACTTGATCCTCTCAGTAATTGATTATGGATTAGGTCTGCTCACTGTTTCAGAGAGTCAGCTGGTGAAGTTAGAGCGCATACAGAACGAAGCTATGTGGGTCATTCTGGGATGCACTAGAGACACCCCAGTAGTGTGTATGCGTTACATCCTTGGTCTGCCGACTGTTGCTGGTAGGCTCAAGGTGATGCAGGCGAAGGCATACCTCAGAGTAGCTGCAGACACAGACCACCCACTGCATGAGGCGCTGGACGCAGTTAAGGGTCAGCGACTGATAAGAGGGAAATCATGGATGGCTCAGGCGGAGGATACGATCAGACAGGTGTGTCCCTTGGAGAACATTAGGCGTGGAGAGGAGTGGGTTAGAGTGCCAGCGGAGCATTCAGACTTGTGCAGAGTTATAATCACATTAAGCCGGGAGTGCAGGAAGTGGCCAGCAGGGGCCACGGAAGTGGAAATCCAGCAACTAATTCAGGACAATGCTCACTCGAGTGATGTGATTATCTACACAGATGGTTCGGTGTCAAGAGGTGAGAGAAGTGGCTGGGGGTTCATAGCCAAAGCTAATGGTCGATGTTTGGGGCAGGAGAGCCTGGCATATGATACCACAACATCCAGCTTAAGAATGGAAGTGGAGGCAGTCACTGCGGATGGAGAATACGACACACACACACATCGTGATTGTAACTGACTCAGAAAGCATGCTGACGAGGGTGAGGACGGGCAGACTTCGTGCGGAGTGGCTTGCTTCGCTTCGGAGGTCACGGGTGACAAGCATAACCTTGATCTTTTCTCCGGGGCATGCCGGTGTGCTGGGAAATGAACAGGCGGACAGATTGGCTGGCTCTGCAGAACTTGATGAAGTATTGATACATGACAAGGCAGACGTGGTTGCGGCCTTGTGGGAGCACGTGCACACCTCGGAGGAGCAAATGGATTACCATAGTCTGGCAAAAATGAGACAACGAGGAGTGACGAAGGGATCTGGCCGACGCTCAACGCTCAGAGGAAAGGCGAGACGGACTTATAATCAGATTACTACTGGTAGTATTAGTGTTGGAACTCTTCGCTGGCTGCTGAGGATGGGGACGGAGCACTTATGGGAATGCCCCGAATGCTGTGATGTCGATTCCTAAATCAATCAATCAATCATATTTAGTTATTTTTGTACAGCCATTTGTGGCTTACTTCCTAACTTACCCTCGTAATTAACAGGTATCTGAAATAGTATCTATTGGTCTGTTTCACCGAATTATTTTACCATGCCTTTTTGTTTACATTTATAATGGTGTGTCCTGCTGTGGGATCATTTTTATTCAAATTTGTAAAAGAAGACAGTCCCGTATCAGAAGCTTTCTGTGGTGATGTGAAGTCTGGGGATCATCGCGTTTTTCAGGCCTGGGCTCACGGGGGAATAGGTGACTAATTTGTCCATCATGTGGAGTCGAGATGAGCTAATAATCTACATCACTGAACTCAGGACATTCCTATACTCGCTCCGCCCCCTCGTTCAACAGCAAGCGAAGAGTCATATTACTGATTGTTCCCACCTCTATCTGATTGATAGTAGCGAACGGAGAGCCCAGGCAACCTCGTCTACCCGAGCTTGTGCTATTGTCAACGCCACTTCCTAACAGTTACCCCATTGCGCCGATCATATAGAATGTCAGTATTTGTCTTTTTCTTCACCCTCAGTTTTCTCATTTTTCTGTAATAATTAGTTCCAAATCAGCACTACTAACATTGGAATTTACATCTGTGCTGACTGACAAAAGTATATGTTTTATAGGACAAAAAAGGGAGCAGGCTAAGTGGGCCGCTTGAGCTCATAAACTCCTAGAAGGAATTTCATCTACGTGAAGGACACACCGAATGACAAACTACAACTGGAAGTTTGTGTAAGAACAATGGCTAGGGCAACAAGGCCCCGCGGGAAATGTGGGCAAGCAGAGCCCACAACTCCGGGAGGGTCATCTGCCAATGCCAGGAGGTTTCCAGAAAAGAAACCTAAACTGTCGAAATCGGAAAATGTTGCCCTCAGCGGCACAGGACTAGAAAGAGACCATATACACGCAACGATGGATGCTATGCACCACGCACAGCAAACGTAAGCATAGGTCAGAAGAGGTTCAAAATCTATGATTCGTTTCTGTAAACATCATGAACTGGTGCATCATCCACATCTGTATGTAGCCACAGGAAGGATGCATTTCATCAACTTTCTACTTTAAACAGTTGCTTATTTTGTATGATAAGTTTCTAGTAGTATTTCAAAGTTTCATAGTAAACAAAGTTTCTGACATTTTCAGTTTCTTTTTATTCTGCTTAGTCCACGTATAGTTTTGGCAGTTAACATTATCCTTTATTTTAATGTTTAGAACAGGAATCTGTCTAGCGCCTTTTGACAGACTGTTCTAGTTTTTTGGCACTTTTTAACGGGAGGAACGTACCATCAGCATATTTAAGTTCTGGAATTGGAATTGCGCCAATTATGAAGGTATTAAACTGTTCATAGATTTCAATATTTTGGACATTTCTCATTACATTGTTTGCGTAGATGAGAAAGTATGCAGTTTTAACCAGTTAGGGTATTTCACCAACTGCTCTGACAACTGCTTGGTGTCCATGATACAACATTTTAATTAATTGAATCAAACATGCTGGAAACCCAGTACATCTCATGAAGTTCTACAGTGTGTTATTTTGGCCACTGTTGAAGACTCGACCGTAGTCTACGAAACAAGTATGAACATATATCGTCCATTGTAATCCATTCTGAAACTTGCCTTTGCGTCTTGTAGTTCATATTCTAACTTCTTGTCTATCCTCTTTGTGTTGATTCGTTCGTGGATATTGCTGGCATGACTTATTAGTGCTAGAGACCGATAATTAGGCGGATTTTTTAAACTGATTCCTCATGAGCTTGGTAGGTTTATTTATTTCTTATTTAAACGATTTCTCGCACTTGATATCCAGCTTTACTTCTGCACTCCGTATATATGGTCTGTTCAAAAGGTTCAAATGTCTTTTCACATGTTCGTCACAGTATTCGATTAAGCTCAAGTGTCATTTGATCTTTAATGTTGGTGGGAACTTTCCCATTTCTATTTTTTTTTTTTTTATTTAAATTTGGTTGGTTAAAAATTCCTATTATTGTAATTGTCGTGTTGTCAAGATATTTGATATTTTCTCTCGCTATTCTGCTTCTTCTGCTAGGTCATCTAAATATTGTCTTTTATCCACCCTCATCTGATTTTTAACTTCTTTATTAGATTTTGATTATTTTTCATGGACTACTACTTTAGTAGCTCTGATTTAGGTGTTGATTAAATTTGCTTTCTTTCTTTGTTTTCTGCTTTCATGGTTTTAGACATTATCTATATGTTATGTTTTCGTTTCTTTTTATCGTAATGACTCCTATA
The DNA here is from genome assembly GCA_963921405.1 of Cepaea hortensis. Classification (NCBI taxonomy): domain Eukaryota; kingdom Metazoa; phylum Mollusca; class Gastropoda; order Stylommatophora; family Helicidae; genus Cepaea; species Cepaea hortensis. The sequence goes on along the minus strand of OY992883.1, from coordinate 49,877,541 downwards.
CATGTTTTCCCCCCAAATACGAACGTTTCCCTTCTGCCAGCAATCTTTCATACTCACCTGATCTACTAACTGTTGCAGGACCTGGTACTTGTTACAGACTGGCAATAAACTGTCCCTTAATTTCTTAACTTCTGATATTCTATTTTGTATTGATTTCTATGTTTATAACATGCTATGCATTTGTTGAATTTCAACATCTGAACCACTGAAAACATGAACGTCATTTGATCTACGTTAAGCTGACATTGGCATGAGTACGGGCGGAGGTTGTTTTTTATTTTTGTTTGTTTAATTTTAACAAGCTCGCTTTGAACTCAAACATCGTCATGTACGTATGCACTTTATGCGTGTAGATTAGCTTTCACTATTACCAGTGTTTCTCGCCATCTTGCGAACCCACTCCGACTTCTGAGATACTTGTAACTTGCGTCCCCAAGTCAAGGAAAAGAAGTCATCATTTTAGCCCAACTGACCCGTGTAGGTATTTAACCCACAACCTCGACATCAGCGCACTGGATGTTTAATAACGAGAGTTCTTAACCATTTGGCCATGGTGACCTCTGGACGAGGGTACTCGCCGTTTGCTACGGGAGGGAAAGTATGACCACCCTTCCCTCCGTTTATTCAGACTTACGAGAATAGGATGGTCCTAACATTTCACATACCCAGACCAGGTTCCTAGATAATAGATTATGTAATGTTCTTGTTATATTTTAATTTCTATTTAATTTTCTGTTTTGTCGTCTGGTAATACCCACATTGCTTCGTGCATTCTTTTATGCGGTGAAAATACTACCTCCCATAACAAAGTGATTTCCTGCATAAAAATATGTGAATATATATATATATATATATATATATATATATATATATATATATATATATATATATATATATATATATATATATATACATATATATATATATATATATATATATATATATGTATGTTGCTCTTGTATGAATTCTCTCCAGGGGTCACACTTAAGTGGTCAGGTGGATTATAGACCTGGCTAATGAAGAGACTGCTGTTTCAAAACATTGACCCGGGCTCACAGATCGATTCAGACTAAAAACATTACCAGTAAATGACTGGAAGATAAAGTCGACCGGTGTAAACCTGACCATATTACCCATCCAGGGCTCATTTGTCTATAAATATATGCATCTAGCACCATTTTCTCTAATGCGCCGTAGGGCTTGTAAAAGGGTATTTTACTGTGTAACTATTAGTGAATAGATGCTCTAATTGGTGATTCGTGCCTAGAAGTATGCTTGTTCCATCAGCTAAGGTGATGTAGTCATTTTAAGATGGCAAGTTCAAATCGCGGCTTACCTTATTACATCATTTAATTGTTTTATTGTCTAGTGCAGTGGTTCTCAATCTTTTTTTGGCCCATGCACCCCTTCACCAGTGTACATGTTGAATGGAGATGTATGAAGAAAATCTCCTTCTCACACACACCATATGTTCAGTACGCCATTTCTCTTCCCACCCCCCCCCCCCCGCCTTTCGTATTTCCTCCCTATAACCCCACATCCCCGTGCTCTACACAGTATACGTAAAAATGGAAGCTAAATTTAATAACACATACTATAACAGGTCTAGTCGTCTACACAAAACGTGATTTGCGGGTCTACTTACGTTATAAAACGAATTTCAGAAGGGCGAGAAGTACAGAACGGTAAAGTATGGAGGGGAAAAAACAATATCAAGTAATCGGATCTTATGTTAATGCGATCTTGAAATAATCTGAATCCCCCCCCCCCGGAAACCCTAAAATACCCCCGGGGGGGGGGGGGATTCCCCACCGGTTGAGAACCACTGGTCCAGTGGTCACTGGTCTCTGTTTCTTTTCTCTACTTCCTAAAGTGCCAAGTAATACATGCGAATTCTTGTATCCTATTATTACCGTTAATGAAAGTCAGTTACATATCCTTCACAGGACGTTGCAATCTCCCTGCGCATTTATTGGCTGTTTATGATGTTCTAGACAATGTTTAGCCATGTTTTCTGAACGGACAATGCTTATATCATTTTTGAAATTCAACGCAGAGCGGTGTACTCTAAAATCACCCACGGATGACTTATACCGATATGTTGGGACTGTTAAACTGTCTCCACTACCAAATCACCCACGGATGACTTATACCCGGTATGTTGGGACTGTTAAACTGTCTCCACTACCAAATCACCCACGGATGACTTATACCCGATATGTTGAGACTGTTAAACTGTCTCCACTACTAAATCACCCACGGATGACTTATACCCGATATGTTGAGACTGTTAAACTGTCTCCACTACTAAATCACCCACGGATGACTTATACCCGATATGTTGAGACTGTTAAACTGTCTCCACTACTAAATCACCCACGGATGACTTATACCGGTATGTCGGGACTGTTAAACTGTCTCCACTACCAAATCACCCACGGATGACTTATACCCGATATGTTGAGACTGTTAAACTGTCTCCACTACTAAATCACCCACGGATGACTTATACCCGATATGTTGAGACTGTTAAACTGTCTCCACTACCAAATCACCCACGGATGACTTATACCCGATATGTTGAGACTGTTAAACTGTCTCCACTACTAAATCACCCACGGATGACTTATACCCGGTATGTTGGGACTGTTAAACTGTCTCCACTACCAAATCACCCACGGATGACTTATACCCGATATGTTGAGACTGTTAAACTGTCTCCACTACTAAATCAACCACGGATGACTTATACCCGATATGTTGAGACTGTTAAACTGTCTCCACTACTAAATCACCCACGGATGACTTATACCGGTATGTCGGGACTGTTAAACTGTCTCCACTACCAAATCACCCACGGATGACTTATACCCGATATGTTGAGACTGTTAAACTGTCTCCACTACTAAATCACCCACGGATGACTTATACCCGATATGTTGAGACTGTTAAACTGTCTCCACTACCAAATCACCCACGGATGACTTATACCCGATATGTTGAGACTGTTAAACTGTCTCCACTACTAAATCACCCACGGATGACTTATACCCGGTATGTCGAGACTGTTAAACTTATACCCGGTATGTCGAGACTGTTAAACTTATACCCGGTATGTCGAGACTGTTAAACTTATACCCGGTATGTCGAGACTGTTAAACTTATACCCGGTATGTCGAGACTGTTAAACTTATACCCGGTATGTCGAGACTGTTAAACTTATACCCGGTATGTCGAGACTGTTAAACTGTCTCCACTACTAAATCAACGCACAGCGGTCTGCTTCTAAATTGTCTGCGGCAGAGTTCGAACCCTGGACTTGATATGACTGGGAATGGGAGTTCTGAAACTACATTCACTGCCATAGCCCAGAGCGCCGGCTATTTTTAGGGTACGCTAAATCAAATAAAGCTGTTACTCATCCTCATCATCATGTGCCATGCCGATAAGCGTTGGCGGTCATGTTTCGCTATCTCACTCGATCACCAGAGTCACGGATCAGTTCAGTGTTCCTGTCTGGACCTTACAAGAAACACGAGTAAAAGATATCTTATTGTCTAACGCCAAATCCGGTTAGTTTGTCCTTCAATAGCCGGTTCCTAGATTAATGCCTTTCTCATCTGCTGCTAGATATTTTTTTCTTCCTGTTTTTTGTTTCTATTATTATTGATGTGGTTTGTTAATGTCTCATTTGTATGTAGGCTTTCATCTTGAGCCAAAGGAAGCTAATGGTATTTGTGTGTGCTTGTGGGTGGTCTGTTGATATCTTTTGTTTTTGTAAATGTGAAGTTAATGGTATAAAATGCAAGAGGATAGACTTCGTTCCATCGGGGTCTGTCCCAAATGTCTGTATCTTCTTTCCAGGGAACGGCCCAAAGAAGAGTCGCACTGAGCAGCAACTTCGCAGTTACCACAACGACCCGCAGGGGTCTTCCAAAAAGTTGAACTTTTATTTCGAATAATGGATCCGGAAAGAGACGATAACTTTCGTAGCGCGAGGTAGAGGTCTTGACCAATCAATAAATCAATAAATAAATAAATAAATAAATAAATAAATGCATCTATCTATCTGTCTGTCTGTCTGTCTGTCTATCGATCGAGCCCTCCCTCCATCCATCCATCCTTCTGTAGTCTGTCTGTATATCTGTTTGCTTATCTGTATGTTTGTCTGTCAGTCTATATGTCTCTCTGTCCCTCTGTTTGTCTGTCTGTCTGTGTCTGCCTTCCTCCGCACTTATTTTGTTTGTCATAATGTATGATATTTCTTGAGGCTGCTTCTAACAAGAACTAGAAATTCGCACATTCTCTCCACACACTCAAACTTAGAGTTTTCCAATCTCTCTCTGTCTCTCTCTCTGTCTCTCTCACTCTCTCTCTCTCTCTCTCTCTCTCTCTCTCTCTCTCTCTCTCTCTCTCTCTCTCTCACTCTCACTCACTCACACACACACACGTACAAACGTCTGCACGTTTTTGTGACGTTTCACTCCCCAAGTGACGTCTGAGACCTATCAATGCCAATGTAATCACTGACAGTACTACTCCATATTTCAAGTCCTCGCGCTTTATAATGCTCATTGATTTCTTTGCGAATATAAATCATTATCACGTGTCATTTCCGTCTGCGCGGGCGATCGTGTTTCTCAACAACAACAAACACGTGTGGGTTTTGTGATGTTTATGATAAGGTTAAAGAAGTTACTTGTGTATCCTTTGCTGGACGTCGCAGTCGACCCCACCATATTGTGATTTGTTGGCAAGTTTAAGTTCATTAGTTTGCCATTGCTTGTTGAATGGCCTGCACTCTTACCATTGTATGAAATACCAGCGCAAGGGAGTCTGCTTCCAAATCGCGCAGCTGAGTCTCGAACGCAGTATGCGGGATGGCTTTCATAAACTCTTCGTCACAATATAATAAGGTAGACCACTGAATGTGTCATGTGCGACTCTACCATTCAATCCATTGTGTTCTCCCTTTATGGACCTCTGTCCGAATGTCCCAAATCTTCCTGGCTGCCACAATGCCTATCACGACCTACATATCACGATAGTCTCATCCTGGTGAGGGTGTATACATACACAGAGTGTCTCGAATATCAAGTACATAAAGTAAACAAAGGTAAACGACTCTTTTACACGCCCATAGTCTCTTCCTGGTGTGGGTGTACACATACACAGTATGTTGCCATGGTCCAGTTTATACAGGCCTGGAACATGGCATGAGTTTGTAACAAGCGCGGTCTGCAAGAAGAGACCGTGCGAATTGACCTTACCACGGCATTGGTTACAAAAACGTGAAAAGCTGTTAAGACGTTTCGCGCCAGGGCAAAACGTCACTTTAAGTCAGTTGGACTCGAGCTATGGGCAGTGTTGGATCTAGTTCTGAGTTATAGAGCATGGCTAACATTATGCCGCTCTTTTAGAATAGTTTATTGGTTAGACACTGTTTTGTATATTTGTGAATCTTGTGTAGAGCAAATGATTGTAATATTGACAGTGTTCAGTGTATAGCCTTAGTAAAGTAGAATGTGAAAACTCTACCAGTGTCATGTTATACCAACTACGTTGAGTTTAGTCTAAGTACTTAACGAGTATAGACTGTCCAAGAAGGAAAGGCTCAACCGCCGGCAGAAGTTGAAGGAGAGATGTCTACAAGATCGAGATTAAGCATCTCTAAAGATATCAACGAAACGCTACAGAAATAATGCAGGGGTGGCGCGTCAAGATGATAGTGTTATCCAAGGCGTGTGAAGTTATTCTATCGTACAGAGAAACCCAGCAAAGAAATATTACAATGTTCGCCACTGACTGAACAACACAGTAAACTAATTCCAGAGGCCGCTGTGTACACCAAGCAGCAGTATCGTGGCACATAGTTTCCCGAGCCTACAACAGCCACTCTTGGCATAAGTCAATTCTTGGCACACAACCATCATCTTCTTGGCATATGTCTCGAATATTAAGTACATGAAATAAACAAGTGTAAATGACTCTTTTACACGTTCATGGTCTCATCCTGGTGTGGTTGTATACATACACAGCGTGTCTTCAATATCAAGTACATCAAGTAACCAAAGGTATACGACTCTTCTACACGTCCATAGTCGCATTTGGAATATGGTGCTAGATCCACATTTTATAGAATAGTCGGCACTCAGTGGGTGAGATGTTCATTATCACGTGGGCCGACGTTACATCCCACGACATTTTCAGATAAATTTTAATAACCATCCCTAATGCGGATTCGAAAACAAGAAAGTACAGTCAAAGAGAAATTTGCAGATGAAATAAAATGTAAACTTGAAATTCTACAGAACCCGTTGGAGGAAAGCGTTAACCAAACTTGGTTGAACTTCAAGAATACATTTCAAACTACCGCAGAAGAATGTCTCGGTGTGTTAACCACGCATAGAAAGAACAGATGGTTCAATCAAAAATGTGAAGAAGCAGTCAATTAGGAAAAAGAATGCCAGACAGTTGTGGTTAAATGACATCAACAACATCCAAAATGAAGAGCAATATAGAACTGAATGTAAAGAGGCTATAAAAATAGTTCAGCAGCAGAAGCGAGAATATATGAGCAATATAATCAAAAATATGGAAACTAATCACCAGAAAAACGAATCCAGAAAGTTTTTTAAAGAACTGAAGTCAATGAAACGAGGGCACCAACACAACACATATGGTTTAAAAGACAAAAATGGGAATATGATAAATACCAATGAGGAAATGTGTAACACATGGTAAGAATACTTTGTTGAATTACTAAATTGTGAAGCCCCAAGTAACACTTTCCCACAGGAAGCGGTTCTAACGTGTGAAACATAAATTGAAGAACCTGTTTTTGAAGAAATCCTATATATAATAACACGATTTAAAAACAATAAGGGAATTGGGGCTGATGGAATTGCTGCTGAATTTATAAAGGCAGGCGGCCATGCATTACATCTAAAGCTATACGAACTAGTAATAAAAATCTGGAGGACAGAAGAATTACCCCGTGACTGGAAAGAGTCATTATTGATACCTATCTTTAAGAAAGGAGACAAGTTCCAATGTGAAAATTATAGAGGAATATCACTCCTGTCCACAAGCTATAAGATACTATCAGCAGTATTACTAAATAGACTAAAACCATATTCAGAAGACATATTAGGTAACTACCAGGCGGATTTCAGACAAAACAGATCAACAATAGATCAGATATTTATCTTACGACAAATAGCCGAGAAAAATTGGGAATATAAAAAAGATCTCCATAACATTTTTGTGGATTTTAAAAAGGCTTATGATAGTGTCAAAGGAATAGTCAATGGAATGCTATGCAGGAATTTGGAATACCAAGGAAGTTAATCAACATGACCAGACTATGCATGGAAGATACTTATAATATAGTAACATATAAAGGCAAGAAATCAGACCCTTTCCAAATAACATCTGGCTTGAAACAGGGTGATGCACTATCAATCCTTTTCAATCTGGGTATATATATATATATATATATATATATATATATATATATATATATATATATATATATATATATATATATATATATATATATATATATATATATATATATATATATATTATAGGGGAAAATGAACAAAATACATTGGAAATATTTACTCACTTGAAGGAAAAAGCTCAACAAATGGGGCTGGTTGTCAACCAAGATAAGACAGACTATATGGTAATTTCAAAAGAAGGAACGGCTGTAAACTCTGGCCATATACAAATAAATAATATGACCATTAAAAGAACGGAAACATGCAAATACCTGGGTACAATCTTCAACTGCTCCAACATAATAATGGAAGAAATGCGTGCTAGAATCAACTCTGGAAATAATATATACTATGCACTAAAACATCTCCTAAAATCAAATGCGCTATCTCGTAACACCAAGATCACAATATACAAAACACTGATTAGACCAATTGTGCTGTATGGCTCTGAAACTTGGAGTACAACTAAAGGAGACGAAGCCTTGTTACAAACCTTTGAGAACAAAGTTTTAAGACGCATCTTAGGGCCCATTAGGGATACACAAAGTGGAGAGTGGAAAAGAAGAAGCAACAAAGACATTTATGATCTGTTTAAGTCCCCGCTAATCACTGGTATCATGAAGGCTAATAGACTGCAATTGCTGGGGCATATAGAAAGAATGGAAGATAATAGGGAAACAAAACTCGCTTATACTCAAGAAATAAATGACTGTAGACCCCGAGGTAGACCAAGAAGACGGTGGAGAGATAATATATATACAGATCTACAAGCACTTGGAATCAGCGACTGGCAAGAGAGGGTCAACCCGAGAGACGAATGGGGACGGCTTGTATCTGCAGCAAACAACCTCAACGGCTCGGAATACCGAAGAGGAAGAAGAAGAAATATGACCTGGGACAGACATTTTAATATGGCTCTCCGCAGATGTCAAATTCCGTACCGGTCTTGCATACCTCGCTGTTTCTGAGCTTGGAGAGGGGGAGGAGAGCTGTGCATATACAGTAATATTCAACTGCACTCGGTATTCCGTCTATGCAGACTCATAGTCTGTCTACATGTAATCTGGGCCCCAATTTTGGACTAAATACGTTGTTTAGTATTAACCTATTAAAGTCGATAGCATGTGGCAGTGGTGATCAAGCCTATCCACCTATCGTATTTTATATAAGTGTCGTCCCTGGGGTGAGGGGAATCAACACCGACATCCTTTTAACCCCAAATCCTTATCATGAGAATCTCCTAGCTTTCTGTCCACAACACTCCGTCAGTCCCTGGATCCCTCTCTCTCTCTCTTACCAATGGACCATGCCCCCTCTCATTCTTTTCCAAAACATACTCACACAACACTAGCTTCTTTTTTTTTTAAACTGACAAAAACAATTTAATAAAGAAAAGTGTCAGGTGTGTGCAAAGTGTATGTGTAGAATGTCTGTCGTATAATCTAACGTGTATGTAGAGTCAGACCGAATAGCTCAGGTGCAAAGTCAGTTTCATCACTGTACTGGCCATCCAACAGCACCATATATGATGGACAGAAAACCTCACCCAAATGATGTGTCTCTCAGGCCAAGTGTCGACTTCCTCCAGTAGCTTTTGAACAGTCCGGATGCTTGGTCATCAATAGTGGAAGAAAATAAAACAATGTTAGTATTTTACTGTTCATGGGAATTCCCAAAATGTAGCACAAACATTTAATCGGTAATAATTGGAATTCACCAATTGTAACATATACTGTTAATTGGTAATGATAGGAATTCACCAATTGTAACATATACTGTTAAGTTTCCAGGAATCTAGATCTACTAATGTTCCTGGTACAGGTGTTATTGTCAGTGTCTTGATTTTAATGTGATGTAACCTATCACCTAGGAAACACTCTTATATTATCATCGTTTCCTGCTCAGCAGAGGCCAGGTTCCTGCAGACCCTCTGGGTTATGGGCCCAGTGCAAAAGTCTCTCAGTAAACTCTGCCTTCATACTCGAGCCATGACTTTTCTTCCAGCTGGTGGTAACTATGGTGGAACCATATATGTATTCCGGTTTGAAAATTTAGACTATTGAATAACACAACGGTTAAATGTCCGATGCAAATCAACATTAGACACTATAGTCTCTCTCTAGAAACAAACTAAGAATATTGTACACGTCCGTAGCGCGTCACAACTTTTTGGTCGACTAACCTTAAAATTGTTTACCTCAACTGGTTTAATACTGGGTCTGAGTGACGTCACAAAACTGTCTAGACACTAGACAATCTAGAATCTATTTTTCTCTCTCCTGTCTAGACTGGGTGGAAACAACCCGGCGTCTATTCCGCTTTCATCTGGGGACCTGTCCCGGCACTTCAAAAAGTCTTGCCGGCCTGTGATCTAGAGAATTCTTGTTCCCACAACAAAAGATCCTGCCGACTTTTACCCAGACAATCCGTCTACAACTTCAAAGGATGGCTGCCGCCAGCCGACGTATGGCGCGACAGTTTTTCCTCGATCAACAACACATTAAAGAATTGCCGGCTTTGTGGTAGACATTTGGCGCAACATTTTGTCATCGATCGACATTCCAAGATGTTATGTGACACCACCGTCCTCTGTCTCGTGTACTGACAGTCATTTATGATACTGATGTTTCTCCATGCCATGATGTTAAATGTCCAGCATCTTCTCTCTTGGTCTCCTTGACCACCAACTTTCTTCTTGTGGAGACATCCTCCAGCTTTCCAATTCTCATCACATGCTCAAATAATTACGATTGTCTACTTCTGATGCGAGTAACTCTTTCTGTGTTCACTTATTTCAAGATATCTTCATTAGTTATATATATTACAATTATACAATAATGGAGGAGTATATGCCTGGGAAGAGAGGAAGAGGCAGGCCGAAGATAAGATGGGTGCAGGATGTGGTGGATGATCTCCAGATGCATGTATCGGAAGCGGGACATCTTGTTCATGATCGAGAGGTTTTCCGGAAGGTTGTTATGGGAGTGAGGTTCTGCAAAGGACATGCTACTGAATGGATGAATGAATGAATGAATGAATGAATGAATGAATGAATGAATGAATGAATGAATGAATGAATGAATGAATTACTGTTATTACAGTCATGCGTATTATCTTGTCGTAATGTAGTTCTCTTTCACAAATTGTGCATCTTCCTAGGGCAGGGAATCTCCGTTGTACTTTTTGTCACCGCAACAGACAGCGCGAATTATGAGTGACGTAAAAGTTGTATGTTTTTGATTGCTAACTATCGTCAGTTGTTTTTCATTGATGGAAAACAGCACATGAACTGTGTTGTCTAAGAAAACTTAGAAAGTCATTTCTCTGGAAGATAAACCAGTTTCCATTGGGGAGTTTTGTTCTCTGAGCAAAGATCCTCCTTTCCTTTATATACTACATTTGGGGGAAAATGCCGGCACCGTGGTGAAAGGGTTGCGAACGCTAACCACGTTCGAAACACAGCTGCGAGCGATTTGGCAGTAGACCGCTTTGCGTTGGTTTTTTACGAAATTGTATGGGTGCCGGTCGCTCAAAAAGCAATGGCAATCTACTGAACGTACACTTGCCAAGATATCACAAACAGCATAAAAATTATGATGTTGACTGTGGCTAACTTTTGGGGGAGAAATTCAACTAGGAAAAATTGTACGACTGGCCGGAAACTAGAGCTGTCAAAATTGTTTGAATGAAACAAGACGAACACCAAGTTTCTGTGTTGTTGACTTTGTGGAGTTTTTCAAGAGGTCTTTTACCTACGTCTGTCAAAGTGTACCCAGTAATCCCAAGCAACTGGAGAATTCCACGGTAATTCTCTTTTCTGTTGCTTCTGCGTTCATACGCCCACTGACATTCATATGTTATTTAACGCTTCCTCGTGATGACATCCACACCAATGCCATGTCAATTATAAACAGACATATTATCTTCTATATTCATTAAATCGTCATATTATCCTATATTAAAGTTGTCTAGTTATAATTTTAAATTGCTCTTTTGTTGAATCACTGAGCCAGTGTGAACTTGTGAAGGGATTTGTCTGTCATATATCTGATTCTGATCTTGATTTATGTGTCTATCATCCTATTCCACACATCTCTAATAACAACTTTCCCCTAAGTATTTACACTGTATAAACTTTAGTCTGAGAGTGTGAAGAGTAGGTTTAGATTGTATGCACACATACACAGACACACACACACACACACGCGCGCACGCACGCACACACACACACACACACACACACACACACACACACACAAATAACTTTCAAGTTATTTTAAAAATAGTCAGCTTATCCGGGTAGATCATAAGATCTCTTCTGGAATCTTGTGAAAAATTAAATGATACGCTCTTGTTTTGCGATTTAATTCCAAGGAACCCTGCCCAATTTATCATACACACTCACAAACATAAAAAGGCAGTTGCTATTGTTTGTCACCCAAAGAGCTGGTCACTTAAAGTCATAGCGCCGTGCCGCGACTTAATACGCAAATGTGTAATCCGTCACGCCACTACGTCATCACTTTTTTGTAAAAATAAATGTAAGGGCTCGAGATTTGACATGGCAAGAGCAGCCCCATTACGTTTTAAGCCCCTGTGTATTATTAGGATTACCGCCACTTTCGGTAGTGGTCCAGGCTAGATCAAGTGTAGCTAATTCTAAACTTTGATCCTTGCCAAAAGTCCGAGAAGCGAATCAATATCACAACTGTATCATTTTATTATTTTTGTTTTTTAAATGTTCATATCTTATTTACACGACATCGCTGTCAACAGCGTTTTACTGCTGTTGTTGATGTCTTGGCAAGTTTTACGTTCAGTAGTTTGCCATTGCATTCTGAACGACCGGCTCCCATACCAGTTGAGTTGAGTTGAATTGAGTCAAGAACCGACATCACTGCACTCAGGACATTCCTATACGTGCTCAGTTCCCTCGTTCAATAGCCAGCGAAGAGTCATATTACTAATCGTTCCCACCGCTATCTGATTAAATGTTCTCCTGGTCCTCCCTCTCAGTTTTGAGATTATTCCGGAACCCCTGCCGATCCCCCGCAATCTCATTCTTTCCACATATGGGTTCTCAATCTGTTCCTCCGCCTTCTTCACCTGGTCCCACAAGCGCTGGACCACCTCCCCCTTGTCCATGGGCAAGATACCACCAAGAGGTGCATTCCCTGAAAGCCTATCAGCCTGTTCAATCCCCCGTACACCCGCATGGCCAGGGCAAAATATCCATACAATTCTCACAATCTGTGACCTCTGAAGCGACGAGAGCCATTCCACACGAAACATTCCTTTCTCCACCTTGCTAAGCATATTCTTTGAATCCGTAATGAACACAACGTGTGTTGCAGTAGTCTCCTCTAGCCATCGGAATGCCGCTGTTACTGCCTCCACCTCCATTCTCATGCTGGAGGTCGTAGTCTCATATGTCAGGCTCTTCTTTATCAAGACTAGCCCATTAGCCTTTGCAATAAAGCCCCAGCCACTACGTCTGTTTCTCACCACTGACCCATCGGTGTAGATAACTATGTCACCTTGATGTGTGTTGCTCTGGATGAGCTGTTGCACTTCAAACTCAGTGCTGCCTGCTGCCCATTCTCTGCACTCACGACCCAGTGGTATTATTGCATTGTGCCAGTCCGTCATGTCATCCGGAACTTCAACCCACTCTCTTTCACGATTGATGGTCTCTAGATCACACACCTGACTTATAGAAAGTTTCCCATACCAACACGTTAAGACCCAGCTAGACGCGGTCTGTTGCCAAATCGGTCGTAGCTGTGTTTAGAACGCAGGTAATAAAAAAATAAAAAAAATCCTGTTCACAAGGCCTTAGCCACGGAGACCATTTTATGATTACACATCCCTTAATATCACTTTTAATTTGTTGAAATCGGGTGGAAAATCACCGTACAGATGCTTAATCACTTGAGTGGATTTGGAAATAAAGTATTACGTTACAAAAGGAAGGGCGTGCGTGCGTGTGTGTGTGTGTGTGTGTGTGTGTGTGTGTGTCTGTGTGTGTGTCTGTGTGTCTGTGTGTGTGTCTGTGTGTGTGTGTGTGTGTGTTTTGTATATACAATAATATAACATAACGTGCATAACATAACATAACATAACATAACATGACATAACATAACATAACATTACATCATATCATATCATATCATATCATGTGATGTGATGTGATGAGATGTGATATGATATGATATGACATGACATAATAAACTAAACATAACATAAATAACAAAATATAAAATAATGTAATATAATATAATATAATATAATATAATATAATATAATATAATATAATATAATATAATATAATATAATATAATATAATATAATATAATATAATATAATATAATGCAGTCTGTAATGCCATGTTTTCTTGTGATTTATTTCTAATTTTTATGTCTAATCTTTGCCTCGTTAATCATCCATCAAAAACCAACTTCATCTGTTGCTTATCTTTAATCCATATAATTTTTTTTTTTTTTTTTTTATTCTCTTGAAATGGGAAATTTAACCACGATGAATATAAGACAGAGAAGGAGAAAGGGGGAGATGGTGAAGAAGAAGAAGAAGAAGAAGAAGAAGAAGAAGAAGAAGAAGAAGAAGAAGAAGAAGAAGAAGAAGAAGAAGAAGAAGAAGAAGAAGAAGAAGAAGAAGAAGAAGAAGAAGAAGTGACAGACAGACAGACAGACAGAATGAAAGAAAGAAAGAAAGAAAGAAAGAAAGAAAGAAAGAAAGAAAGAAAGAAAGAAAGAAAGAAAGAAAGAAAGAAAGAAAGAAAGAAAGAAAGTTTAGTTTAGTAGACAGATAGACAGAATGAACGAAAGAAAGAAAGAAAGAAAGAAAGAAAGAAAGAAAGAAAGAAAGAAAGAAAGAAAGAAAGAAAGAAAGAAAGAAAGAAAGAAAGAAAGAAAGAAAGAAAGAAAGAAAGTTTAGTTTAGTAGACAGATAGACAGAATGAACGAAAGAAAGAAAGAAAGAAAGAAAGAAAGAAAGAAAGAAAGAAAGAAAGAAAGAAAGAAAGAAAGAAAGAAAGAAAGAAAGAAAGAAAATGTTGTGTGCTTAGTTTTTATCTGTTTCTCACGTTCCTCTGGCCGTTCAGAAATTGTAACATTCCATTTCCGGTGTCTTGTTTCGCATGTGGTGCGAGATAAATAACCCAACAGTTCGGCGATCAAATTTGGCTTAAGTACAACAAGAGGCTTTGAGAGCTGGGCAAATTGATTTCCATTTTACGGTGCCTTCCTGCTTAGGCCAAGTTTGAAACTGCAACCGATGGGCATTGATAAGTCAAGGGCGACTAGAGTACTCCAGGCGCATGATAGAGAGTGGATAGGCAATTAAATCAGATTAGACTTATTTTTACAAACTGAAATAAAATAAACAAACCCTGAAGCAGGAATTCCCATGGATGTTAGGACCATACCGTTTTTAGGGCTGCATGCAGGAAGGAAAATGTGGCCAGTCTTCACTCTCTTAGCGGATGACGAACGTAGACTGCAGACAGAACATTATTATGGTTGTATTGTTTACTACAGGGTATTTGTAAAGTCTCACTACACTTTGTATGTAGAACAAAATTGGAGAAATTCTTTCTTCCGTTGATAACATCATTCTTTTTGGAGTGCGAAGAACTACTCCAGCAGACGACAGCCTTTCGCTGCATTTTCCTTCACGATGGACTGTGGAGCACATGTTGTGATGACATCATGTACTTCATTTTTTTTCCAAAGTTGTTCTACATACAAAGTGTAGTGAGACTTTACAAACAACCGGTATCTAGTGAAACATGACTGCCCACGCTTTTCGGCATGGGTATGATGATGATGATTGTTGACTAAAGCACTGGGAATAATGGGAGTCGCGGTAGCCTAGATTACTGGGCGCTCGCCTGTGGGCATGGGTTCGGATCGGTTTCGGGGTGCTCTTTAAAAAGCACCTTGGCTTCCAGGTCGACCAAGCCTAGGACATATCTTGAGAAGTACAGGCTGCCGGTGTGATACCGATCACATCAGCCATCGAGTGCCGTTTGGTCTATACAAATATGGGTCTAGCACCATATGTCCAATGTGTTTTAGGGTCCTTTACCTTTTTATTTCATCATCACTATCGTTATGTGCCATGCCGATAAGCGTGGGCGGCACATTTCACTACCTCACACTATCACCATAGTCGTGGATCCGCTCCGCGATATTGTCTCGACCACGCTACGTGATCAAGCCATGAAAGATATTCGCTTCCTCTTGTTCTCTTACCCTCAACTTGCTAGTTGTCACAAAGTTCTAGTGTTTATTTCTTCTCATAACGTGTCCAAAACATTATGACTGTCTACGTCTAATTTCTGTATAATCAGATTACGGTTTTTAATTGTTTCTTGTAAGACTTGTACATGGGGTTTTCTGTCTGTCCATGTAAGTTCATTGGTTCAGTGTTATTTTTTGGGTGGTACAGTTAAAAGAGACAAGGATCAGGATATCTAGCTTTTAGTGGATGTTGTTACTATACAGTCAGCGACAAGGTTAAGAATACAGTTGTCGGAAGACATGAATCTTGGTCATCTCCAAGAAAGAAAACACAAAGAAATATCACAATATAACATCCATGCAAATTGAGAAATCTGACCTGGGTGAGTCGGTACAACTGTCTTAGAGCAGCCATAACATCTGACGAAGGATTTCTTATAGAGATTCAAACAAGAATTACCAGGGCAAAATATAGCTTTCCGCAAGATGAAGAACATACTCACCAACAGACATCCGTTGCAGTGAAATAAAAGAATGTTAAAGAGAACCTATACTGCTGCATGTATGTGAAACATGGACAATGAACAGATAAGTTGAGAAACATCCGGTGTGCTGATGCCCGGGTAGCGGGTTCAAATCCTACACCGGTCAGTCGGACTAAAATCTTGACTTCTTATCTTAACTTGGGTTGGTAAATTACAAGAACCTCTGAAGTCGGTGTGGGTTCGTGGGGACACAAGTAATGAGCAGAGGGGAGCCTCAGACATCAGTCCAGTGCACTAGAAATAGTAGCATGTGTATAGACTACATATTCATCAAGGCATTGGGGATGTTAGAGTAAGTCGAGTTGTTACGAACAATATAAAATAACACAAAGTAATGCAGCTCACAGGAAAACAATAACTAAGAACATAGGACGTTGCGGCGACTAGCCTTCATCAACAAACAAATACATAGACAAAACACAACATGTAAATAGGGGGAAGACACTAAAGATAACTACATTACGGCATAAGATCGGGGTTAGAATATTAACTATTACAATACGTTGTTCAAGATTTAAGACTTGAAACACTGACAAGGGATATTGAAATAAGTAGCACATTGTTTTCATTTCTTTTTTTTTTCTTCATATTTTAATTTGTTTAACCTTTCCATTCTTCTCATCCCGTTCTTATACTTTAGTGTACTCAGTGTAATGTTTTCCTCGTGTTTATATGTGGTGTTGTGTGTATTCATTTGTTTGTTGATCAAGGCTAGTGGCAGCAACGTTCTATGTTTTCCGTAATTGTGTTCTGTAAAGTTGCAATATTTCATGTTATTTTATATTCAAAATAATGTTTTTTTTTCGTATTGAATTTTAATAACGAAGACACAAACAATATATTTCATGATTTAATGCCTGTCTATACATTGCCAAACAATAAATTGTGCAATGTATTGTTTGTGTCTTCATTATATAATATTTTTTTTTTACATTTCCATAGCTTTACCGCAGTTCTGCTAATTTCATCAATACTTTAACTATATATTTGCGAAGCCTGCATCGCGTTGTTGTGCAGCTGTATTATAGTCAGTTTTTTTTTTTTTTTTTTTTTTTTTTTTTTTTTTTTTTTTGCCCTAATATAAAATTCCATATCTCAGTAACCAACTGAGGGAAAATGATGAGATTTAGCATATAACCTTATCATTATGTCCACCCAACAAAAGAAATTTGTTCTGGAGATTGTACAGCAGATTTCAATGTTTGTTTATATGAGGTATATAATTTACGGCTCAGAGATTAATTCCATCATTTTAAAAGTATTACAGCTTCACCAAGACACATCCGCGCTTTTTTTTTTAAATTGTCTCATGGTTTTCGTTTTGGCACAGACTGCGCGCAGTTAAATGGGATTGTTCAGAGGTGTCTCCTATGTGGGTTCTTTCATGAAACGTGATTATATAAATAAATATATAAATAAATCTTACTAATATAATATAATATAATATTAATAGCTAATATTTGAATGTGTGAATATTGTTCAATGGGATTGAAAGTGAAATTGTGTACACTTCAAACAGTGGCATGCAGAGGTTCTTTGATGCCCGGGGCCAACCCCTTGATTGGATGCCCCTTAATTGTTCTTTCCCTAATTCATTCTTCCTCCCCTCCCACTGCACTGTGCTGCCCCCTCTCCCTATTTGGATGCCCCCCTGTCGGCTGGATGCCCAGGGTCGTCGCACCCCCCGCACCAACCTCTGCACGCCACTGACTTCAAAGCATCGCTATGAAGTTGTACACATATTTTTTTCAAGAAGCTGATCGCAGGAAACTGTTGCATACTGTTACAAATCCCTAAAAGAGAACAGTGCATGCATTGGGTTTGAGTAAACGGTCATTTCGTCGATGGGTGCAAGAATCTGGAATGAAACCAACACGCGATAAGCAAACGGTAGGTAGAAAGGCGATTGTAGACAGCTTTGACAAGGATGTCATCAGGCGAGTTATTATAAAAATGATGGATGCCAAAGAAGCAGTGACTGTAAGAAAACTGAGGGTTTTGTTGAGAAAGAACAATAACATAGAGCTATCCAAAACAAATTTGTGGAAAATTATAAGGACATTAGGCTTCACTTTTAAAAAGTACAAGGGAGGTAGAAATATCCTTTGCGAGCAACCGCATTTAGGAGCCATGAGAAGCAGATACCTACGTGAAATAAGGGAAATGCGCAAAGAAAATTATGACATAGTGTATTTGGATGAGACGTGGATCAATGCGCACTACACAAGTAAAAAGGAATGGCAATCAATGGATGGAAAGATAAAGCGTTATGTGCCCAGTAGTAAAGGATATAAAATAACACAAAGTAGTGCAGCTTTACATAACAGAGTTAAGACACATACAGAACGTTGCGGCGATTAGCCTTCATCAGCAAACAAACACATTCACAAATACAACATACAGTCAAGGAGATCTCCTGTGACTACATCAGAAGGTGACGACAGGACGAGAAGAACAAAAGCATGGAAAAATGGAAGCAATGAAGAGAAAATGAGAATTGAAAAAAATGTTAATTGAAAAGAATGTTAGTTGAAGAAAATGTTTAATTGAAAAGAAATGTTAATAGAGAAAACGTTCATACTCACCTCACCGTTCGGATCTGTAAGTGACTAAGAAAATCTCCGATGTATTCTGATACCTGGTGCTGGGTGTTACGGTTCAGTGAGCACATAGAAGGAAGGGGGCGGGGTAGGAGGACGGTAACTGGTCTGGTAAGGGTATCTGAACAATCACAGTGGATGTACTAGTGAAGTATGGGGCGCGCAAGATTGAAGGTGGTACTAACCAAAACCCCATTGTGTTATTATAGGGGCGAGTCTTAAAGTCTGGGTGGACTGATATGCGTGAACGCGCATACATACATAGACACACCTCAACAGAAAAAATGCTAGTGTATGTGGGCATGTGCAAAGTATATGTAAGAAGAGAGAGAGAGAGAGAGAGAGAGAGAGAGAGAGCGAGAGAGAGAGGGAGAGAGAGGAAAAGTGCCTGTGATATACCACATGAGGTATGCGGAGTACGTCGGTCAACACGTACGACGTTTCACTCATACTGTTCCCTATGAAATAGTCAGTATGGTTGATGTTATACAACATATTTAAGGATCACTCACCCAGTGCTTGAGTTATTCCCGTACTCCGCATACCTCATGTGGTATATCACAGGCATTTTTCCTCTCTCTCTCTCTCTCTCTCTCTCTCTCTCTCTCTCTCTCTCTCGCTCTCTCTCTCTCTCTCTCCCTCTCTATCTCTTCTTACATATACTTTGCACATGCCCACATACACTAGCATTTTGTCTGTTGAGGTGTGTCTAAGTATGAATGCGCGTTCACGCATATCAGTCCACCCAGACTTTAAGACTCGCCCCTATAATAACACAATGGGGTTTTGGTTAGTACCACCTTCAATCTTGTGCGCCCCATACTTCACTAGTACATCCACTGTAATTGCTCAGATACCCTTACCAGACCAGTTACCGTCCTCCTACCCCGCCCCCTTCCTTCTATGTGCTCACTGAACCGTAACACCCAGCACCAGGTATCAGAATACATCGGAGATTTTCTTAGTCACTTACAGATCCGAACGGTGAGGTGAGTATGAACGTTTTCTCTATTAACATTTTTTTCAATTAAACATTTTCTTCAACTAACATTCTTTTCAATTAACATTTGTTTTTTCAATTCTCATTTTCTCTTCATTGCTTCCATTTTTCCATGCTTTTGTTGTTCTCGTCCTGTCGTCACCTTCTGATGTAGTCACAGGAGATCTCCTTGACTGTATGTTGTGTTTGTGAATGTGTTTGTTTGCTGATGAAAGCTAATCGCCGCAACGTTCTGTATGTGTCTTAACTCTGTTATGTAAAGCTGCACTACTTTGTGTCATTTTATATTGTTTACACTTTCACAGCGTTACCGCAGTTCCACCAAATTTTATTCAGTAGTAGAGGACAGCGTTTGGTCATAGCCTATGCTGGTAGTACTCATAATGGCTTACTACAGAATGCTGGGCTCGTGTTCGTATCAAAGCATACAGACAATAGAGATTATCATAATGAGATGAATAGTAATGTATTTAGAGATTGGCTCGAGAATACAGTACTTCCATCCCTTGATAGACCGTCTTGTCTAATCATGGACAATGCATCATATCACAATGTTGTTGCCCAAGAAGACAAAATACCTACGGCATCGAGCACAAAGGAAGCAATAAAGATATGGCTCCGAAGGGAAAATATACCATTTGCAGAAACATATTTCAAGCTACAGTTGTTGTCCCTTGTAAAACAGGCGCAAAAAAGAAAGAAATATCAAATCGACAAGTTGATAGAAAAGCATGGCCATAGGTGCTTGAGACTTCCGCCGTATCATTCTCATTTAAACCCAATAGAACTTGTGTGGGCTAAAATTAAAGGACAGGTGGCAGCTCCCAATACTACATTCAAATTGTCTGACAGCAAGATACTAACCCAGTCCGCGCTATTAAATATTGATAAAAGTTACTGTAAAAATGTGAGGACCATGTGTTGAAAGAGGAAGAGGACTATTGGAGAAAGGATGGATTGAATTTTATGCAACCGAGAGCAATCATCAACCTGCTGGAATTGTCTGACACAGATTAAGGTCTGAGCAGATCGCAGACCTTAATCTACGTACACACTTACTGGGATATTTTGCTCCAACTATGCAGACGAATTGCAGGCCCTAAACATTACAGCATCAGCATAATGTCAATGGCAACAGTTTGTATTCCATAGTGATGAATTTTCAATTCCGCAAGCCCTCAGGGTGACAAACAACTGTATTGGAAAAAAAGAAAGAAAAAAAAAAAACACACACACACACACAGACTAAATGCATTGAATACCAACAGAAGAGTAATATTGCGGTGGAAACTGACATATTGTGGCATAACAAGAAACGTGAGAGCAAACACGTTGTCAAATTAGGGGAAAACACACGTGCATACGAATCAATGTATAAACTTCAATGAAAAGAGGACCAACATCTTGGTCGTTAAGAAGAAAGCCCACTACAGAGACACTGACAATTATTTTCATAGTGCAAAACAGGTAATCATGTTCCGTCTCTGAACGGTAAACAGCAGAGTAGACAATCTTTCACGAAGACTCAAAGCGGGTCTGTCACCCATGTGTACGTGTGAACAAACTACACAGACAGCTGAACAGATCCTTACAAATGGAAACATGATGACTAAATTGCGGTATCATTTCTGGTCACTCCATACTCACATTAACGCACAGCTATTTGGAAGCTTTCACGAACTCAATATAAAAAGCTAACATGAATACTTGTGTACACATTATTAACCAGCAGCTGAAGAAACAAGAAGGAAATGAAAAATAAGGTAAGAAATATATTCCTTCTACTTTCCTGTCAATTTACACATTATTTACCCCATGCCAATGTAAATGCTCTGTCTTTACTAATATTACACATTGCACCCCTCTCGGGATTCTCCGTGGTGAAGTGGTCAAGCCGTCTGACTCGGGCTCCGAAGGTTGTATGTTCGATTCCGGGCCGCGTCCTTCATTTCACGAGTGCATTTTTTCGGAGACTCCCGAGGGTCGTCGCTGGAGCTAAGGAGTTCGTGCTTTGTGGGACGCTTTCCGCGCTGCGGAAAGAAACGGAGCCATATGGGATAAAAACCCGGTGTAATGCAGCCAACCCTGTCGATTTTTAAGCTACTTCTTTTATTGCACCCACTCCCATACGAATCCGGATACGCCTTGTGTCGTCATGTGAATTGGCGGGGCGTTCATTACTGTAAAAACAAGTTTGTTAGCGAGACATCACTAGTTTTTCAGCAAAAAATCAAAGAAATGACGCCGCTTTCGATGATATAAGTTGCTTTTGGACCTATCAAAGACATATTTCTTGGGTGGGGGTAAATATAAGACGGCAGGAAAAATTTCATAATAATGCAACAGACAGTTTTCAAAATAATTGATCGTGAATGACGGCATTCGTTTCTGGACATACTATAGTAGTGTTGGCACGTTCGACATACTGTCGTTACAGTTTGACACATTCCTCAACGACTATACCCCGATAAAGTTGGCCTATGTTTCGAGTCTTAAATCTCGAACCACGTATTCTAATAGTTTATATTAAAATAATTCCCAATCAAACAATGAGGAACCCTACATTAATATGTATATATAATAACAAGTTCAGTTTAGTTTAGTTGACGGATCAACATCATGGCACACGAGTGTAACCCATAAGTGCTCAGTTCTACTCCTAACTCAAGCCTGAGTCTGGATAATCTCAGCTCAGTGCACGAACTCTGTAGCAACGGCAAGGATCCTGAAATACTCTGGGTAGATTTTTAACTCGAAATGTTGCCCGGTAGCGCCGTTAGGCTACTCTATTTAGATTTCCAACTGCCAATGGATTTTTTTACGTGCGCAACAATACACACGGGTGTCCGATCTCACTACCCAGATCCCAGGGGAAATTTTCCTACTAAAAGGCCACGTGAAAAAATCCCGGCCCCCCACCGTGGCTTAAATCCGGGACCTCCAGCACTCGAAGCGGACACCATACCTCGAGACCACTCATCCCCCATTATAATAACTGTTGTCAGTAAAGTCAATGAACTGTTTTCACACCCTGAGATGCATTAGACATCTGGAGATTCTCCCACCCCCCCCCCCCTCCATATTCATTGACCAATCGGCACATGTTGGCTGATGTGGTCAGTACCACACCGGCCGCCTCTACTTCCATAGACACTCCCTGGTACCAATTTGAGACCCGTCGACCTGGTAGGTCCATTTTTAACATTCGAATCCGCCCCTTTTCAGATCGAACCCAAGACCACAGGGCCGGCATACGAGCGTCTAGCGGCCACGCTAACGCAGCTCCCAACAACTATAATCCTGACAAGTAACAACTGTAACAACTATAATCCTGACAAGTAACAACTATGTAACAACTATAATCCTGACAAATAACACTTTTGTAACAACTATAATCCTGACAAATAACAATTATGTAACAACTATAATTCTGACAAGCAGCTCATGACATACGTCACATCAAAATCGGGTATCATAACAAATATCATGGATAGACAGAAAAACTAATGAGCCACCACTTCGAGAAACGGGTAAAAACCTTAAATTTATTACAGAAATTAGACTGATTCAGTGCCATGAGATTATTAATAGTCTGGAGCGATTTTCCATATCTGCCATTGGCCTACGTGCAATTGAAACCCTCTTTAATTTGATATATAATAATGCGGCTTTCTGCAACCATATTAACAACTTTTAAGTCATAACTGTGACAACCCCTGCTTCCCATTTTCCGCCATCCATTTTTTTGTTTGATCCAGATCTACGTTTTATTTGGCACTGAATCAGTTAGCATTAGAATATGAAAATAGTTAGGTATGTGTGACTTCTGCGGAAAAAAAACTTGAGAGATAATAAACATAGACACAGAATAGCATACCTTACAACGAACGCAAATCCGGCAAGCGGACATCGCAGTGTAAAACTAACAATGACAGTAATAACGTAATAATACGATAAAAAATAACTTTTATCACAACACAACGAATCGACGTTTCGATCTTGGTGATCTTTATCTGGGACAGCATAAACAGATCTACATAAAAACATGAAATTAGAACAAGTAATTAAAAATTAACACGTGAACAGAAAAAAGTAATCATATCAAGCATTATTTGGCCATTGCACATGCTCCGTTTCAAGATTTATTAGATAAGGCGAAATAAACATGAAAACTTAGTGACAACAGGGAAAATTGATAGGAAAGGAGTAAGTGGAAGACAACATGGCTTATCGGCATGATACATGGCGATGATTAAAACTGTGCTTTCGACAGGTCCCAGAACATGTATATTTTGACCTGCAACTTTGAACTCCTTCAAGATGGTTGATATATTACATAGTTGATTTTCTTGGGCTATATAGCAGAGGTTCCCAAAGAACGGCCCGCGGGCCACTTGTGGCCCGCCAGCTGTCAGAAAGTGGCACGCGAGGCCTCATTATTTAATATAATATATTTTAATAATTTCAAAAATGCACTCGGTGCGCCCCGTCAGCGTTTCGCAACGAAACGTTATGAAGTTCCCATATCCCAGCCTTGTCGACCAATCAGATTGCGCAAGGCGCCATGTTGTCGTCTGTTACAACTGTTTAGCAGAGTCGGTAGTATTGTTTGAAATTAGATTTTTTCAAATACAAATTTTCCGTTAAGGCTTATAAACCTGAATGTGGAAAATCTAACATCAAACAATGGTAAAAAGCGAAAATGTGAAGACGTTGCTTGTCGTGAATTCTTTGGAAGACTTTGGACACGAAAGCTTTGTGCCCAGACATTGATACACTAGCATCTGTACTTAAGTAACTGGTTATGAAGAACAGTTACAATTGTAAATTAATTACAATAATAACGGTTTTCGTAACTGATTTACAATTTATTGTTAAATGAAATTTTGATTTTAAACCAAAAATTGGCCGCAGTGGAGTATTGACACTGACTGCCTTTAAAGTTTTAGAATTTTATTAACAAAAATTAAGAAAGGTACAAATAATATTGTACGACTTTTATGCTTTTATAACAGTGTGGCCCGCTTAACTACCGAAAATAGTGAATATGGCCCTCTGCTTGAAAAGCTTGGGAACCACTGCTATATAGTATGGTTTTTTCTGTAAATGTGCAGAATTAGTAAGCCAATAAAGGACCCTTTCAGTCCTTTTGCACCGTTGATTAGTATAGGCATACGGTACAAGTCACATATTTATATAGACTAACACGCGCTCGCTGGGTGATATGGTCGATATCACGTGGCGTCTTTATTTCTCAAAATATTCTTGGTACTTATGTTAGGCTGGGTCGACTTCTAGGTGAATTTTACAAACGTGATTCCGCCCAGATGTGGTTCGAACCCATGACTACCGTATCGGCGGGGGAGTATCTAGCCACTACACCACCTCGGCTCGCAATGTTAGCAATATCAGGTAATAATATCCCCTGTTAATTAGTCTGAATTCACTCAGTTTTCCATCGCCGTACTTCAAGAATCCACAGTGAACATAGAGTTTGTGAAGTAATCTCTCAGCTAATAATGCCTACGTGTTTTTACTCGAGCATAGTAATATACATAAATAGATTTCATTTTCAAATTGTAATTTTCTAAAGTTTCCAGTCGATAATCCTTTTGTAAGAAGGGTGCTTTTTTGCAGCTGCACAACAAGTTGGCGCAATGTGAGTCCTTACATAACATATTGTGTTGAATCTCTGGGGGGATTAGCTGCTACAATTGATTATATGTATGGTTCTCTAGGCTCCTGTTCTGTGTGCTGTAGATGCATTTGTGTATGGTGAAATCTGCGAAACTATATTTATACGTTTTAAAATCGACGATCCGATTTTTCTGGTTGTTAAATATGAGCATACTTTAACTGTTCGCTCGTAATAGTGGATCCGTACTGCTGACAGTTAAAGTCTGGAATCCCAGTTCCCAACGGAGTTAACACTTTAGCTTTATTTCAAAGTCTGGTGTTTACAGAGGATCTTATATCTCTGGACCCATGTTTGATTCCGTCGTCTGTGGATACATGTATTGGTATGTTGCTTATGAGCGTATTTCTTCGCTTCATGTCTGTGGACTATTTCTCTGTGACATGTTTGGTCGTATATCTCAATCTGATAAATAGTCGTATTTCTTTGTTTGATATCTGTTGTCGCGTTTCTTTCTTTGATGTCTATGGTCGTATTTTCCAGTCTCATCTATGGTCGGATTTCTTTGTTTGATGTCTCTGGTCGTATTAATGTGTTTTATGTCTATGGTCGTATTCCTCAGTCTCATTTATGGTCGTATTTCTCAGTCTCATATCTCATGCACGGTCATATTTCTCAGTGTCATGTATAGGCGTATTTCTCAGTCTCATGTATAGTCGTGTTTCTCAGTCTCATATATGGTCATATTTCTTAGTCCCATGTATGGTCATATTTCTCAGTCGCAAGTCATATATAATCGTATTTCACAGTTTCATGTATGGTCGTAATTCCCTGTATCATATATGGTCGTATATCTCAGTCACACGTCAGTCAGTCAGTCAGTCAGTCAGTCACTCACTCACTCACTTACTCACTCAGTCAGTTAGATAGTTACATATCCTTTAAGGGACGTAACAATCAACTCCAGTATTTTTTTTTTTTCTGTTCGTGATTCCTAGGCAAGTTTACGTTCATTAGTTTGCCACTGCTTTATGAACGACCAGCACTCATAACATTTCATTTAAAAAAACCAAAGCAAAGGGGTCGGCTGTCAAATATCCAGATGCTGTGTTTCGAACACGGTATACGACTGCGTCATTATCTCCTTCGGCTCGGAGCCGGCACAGTATTAGTTTTTTTTTTTTTTTTATTCGCATATCCATTACAGGTCATCGCTGTCAACAGCAGCATCTTTCAGCTGTCTGTTGATTTCTTGGCAAGATTACGCTCAGTAGTTTGCCATTGCTTTCTGAGCGGCCGGCTCAGTTATCCAGAAAGTCACCAGCGGGGGTCGAACCGCTCCCAGCTCTCGCCCGCTACGAGACTGCGTGATAAACGGGATTACGGAGAAAGTGTTGTAACCCCTCGGCCAGAGAGACCGGCACAGTATTAGTAGTTGTAGTAAAATACACGTAGAAAAAGTCCCGACTTTTCGTGGCGTGCAGCATTACGCAAGTGTTCAGTCACTTGTGAGGCAACCAGGTCTGCAAGAGCTGTGAAGAAAAGACAGAACAGAAAAACCACTGCAGAAAATCCTCCTCCAGAAACGCCCATATTGTCAAAGAACATTTCGAGCCAAAATAGGCCTTATCAGCCATCTTAGAACTCACGGCTCCATACATTCAACGCCACTGGATGAATGGACATCATCATTCTTGATGGACAAACAACAACACTGCTACTCATGTTGGTTCTTACGGAAAGATATGTGAGCCGGTCGTTCAGAAAGATATGGCAAACTACTGAACGTACAACTTGCCAAGACATCAACAGCAGCTGAAAAATGCTGGTGTTGACTGCAGTGTCTTGTAAACAGTATATGCAACAACAAAACATTAGTACTACTACATATATTCTACTACTATTACTATTATTATTCCTTGTCGAAGGGTTACGGATACAGTTCGTAATCCCGCATAGCCGCGTTCGAAACACAGCTGCGGGCGATTTGGCAACAGACCGCCTTGCGGTGGTTTTTTACCAAATGGTAAGGGCGCCGGTCGCTCAGAAAGCAATGACAATCTATTTAACGTAAGCTTGCCAAGAGATCACAACAGCAAACAAAAAGTCCTAGTGTTTATTGCGACGTCCTGTAAAGGATATGCAACTAACTTTTTAACTACCACTAGTAATACTTCTATTTTATTGCAACAACAGCTGCTGCTGCTGCTGCTGCTGTTGCTGCTGCTGCTACATCTACTTATATCTACAACTGCTACTACAACTACTTTATGTTGCTGTTGATGCTGCTGCTGCTACTTACTATTACTACTACTGCTACTACTACTACTACTACTACTACTACCACCACCACCACTATAACAACCACTGCTTATATTCTACTACTATTTCAACTACTACACTGTTACAACTAAGGTGAAAATACAACTAAAGTAAAATACATAAACTTTACACGTAATTAAACTTGACACTGACAACAAGAACACCCAGGATGCACTAAAACATTGTATTGGCCACACACACTTGCTAGCATGATCCTAATTTTTCTCCATTTGACAGGTCCTTGTAGCACTCTTGTCTATCTTCCCCCTTTCCATTATAGCCGACCACTAGAATGCCATTCGCTGAAGATCTATGCTGATTTAATCGATGTGGTTAATTATTTTCATTCAGGTACGTATTTCGTGTCCTTCATTCATGTTCTTCATTCGTGAGACCTGATATTTCTGAATGAACACTCTGCTGAAGAATTGTGTTGTTATTCATCGTTGCTTGCTTAATTGCTGTTTGTACGTTTGATTCCTTTCTTCTGACGTAATATTCTTCTCATTCTATTTATTTTGTGGTTACTTTGTTTTGTTCTCTTCTTATGTCTTTTCATAATCTAACGAAAATTACAGAACAGCAAGATGGAAATAAGAAAGATGGAGGCTCAGGAGGAAGATAAGGACGAAGAGGAGTAATAGGAGAAAGAAAAAGAGGAGGATGATGGAAAGGAGAGATAGGAGGGCTACGAAGAGTAAGAAGATGAGGAGAAAGAAGAAGTAGAAGAAGAAGAAGAAGAAGAAGAAGAAGAAGAAGAAGAAGAAGAAGAAGAAGAAGAAGAAGAAGAAGAAGAAGAAGAAGAAGAAGAAGAAGAAGAAGAAGAAGAAGAAGAAGAAGAAGAAGAAGAAGAAGAAGAAGAAGAAGAAGAAGAAGAAGAAGATGATGATGATGAAGAAGAAGAAGAAGAAGAAGAAGAAGAAGAAGAAGAAGAAGAAGAAGAAGAAGAAGAAGAAGAAGAAGAAGAAGAAGAAGAAGAAGAAGAAGAAGAAGAAGAAGAAGAAGAAGAAGAAGAAGAAGAAGAAGAAGAAGAAGAAGAAGAAGAAGAAGAAGGGGAGGAGTAGAATGAGGAAAGAGGAGGAGGTGGTGGTGGATGAGGAGGAGAATCAACAGCAGTAGCTACAGAAGAAGGAGGAAGTTGTGTGGTGGAGTAGGAGTGGGAGGAGGATAACGGAAAACTGATAGGAAAAAGAAGAGGAGAACTATTGAAAAAGAAAGAGGAAGAAGCAACGCAACATGGGCTGTGACAACAAAGATGAAACTAAAGAAACATAAAACCTATGGATGCGTGTTTAAAACATGAGTCTCAACGCTGTTACAATACAACATAAGATAATGGTATACTTTCCTTACACTACATCTCTCTAGATTGGATATCGATAACATCATTTGATCACCACAAAGGTTCAGGTATCTTTGGCCCACTTGTTGCTGCAGATAAAAGGGATAACTTTTGAACATGAATATTTCACTTATCGCAATTCTTAGTCCAGGTGGGTGTTTATTCATTGATTCATTACTGTTAACAGTTGCAGATTTTCATTGCTGTCATTGTGACAGAAATTTAATTACTGTTATTGTGACATCAGTAATCTCATTATTGTCATTGAGACATCAGCATTTTCATTATTGTCATTGTGACATCAGCATTTTCATTACTGCCATTGTAAGATTGGTAATTTAATTACTGCCATTCTTATATCAGTAATTTCATTACTATCATTGTTATATCGGTAATCTTATTACAAGCTTTGCTGTATCGGTAATCTAATTACAGTCTTTGTTACATCGGTAATCTCATTACAGTCGTTGTTATATAGGTAATCTCATTACAGTCGTTGTTACATCGATAATTTCGTTACTGTCATTGTTACATCAGTAATGTTATTACTGTCATTGTTACATTGGTAATTTAATTACTGTCATTCTTATATCAGTAAAGTCATTATTGTCATTGTTACATCGGTAATCTCGTTAAAAGCTTTGCTATATCGGTAATCTCGTTACATTCGGTGTTATATCGGTAATTTCATTCAAGCTTTGCTATATCGTTAATCTCATTACAGTCATTGTTACATCGCTAATTTCATCACTGTCATTGTTACACCGGTAATGTTATTACTGTCTTTGTAACATCAATATCTTCCTTAATGTAATTCTTATATTAGTAATGTCTTTATAGTTAGCGTTGCAGAAGCTTTATCTTTAATGTATTTGTTACATAAGCAATGTCCTCTCCGTCATTGTTACTTCATCATTCCCATTGCTGTTATCAACATTTAAATTTAGTTATTGTTACTTATTAAGATTATTATTAATTTGTCGGCAGCGGTAGCCTAAGGATTTGTGAAACGCAGTTTCGCAATTCCCTGAAATACTGCGTCGAGGGTTCATAGTCAGTACCAGTGATTTTCTAAGCGGATTGCTTTTCGGTGGTGTGAGGCGTTGGTCTCTCAGAAAGCAATGGGAAACTACTGAACCTAATTTTGCCTAGTAGATTACAAATAGTCAAAAGATGATGGGGTTGACTGCAATGTCCTGTAAATTATGCAGCTAATTTTATTATTATATATAATTTATTATTATAAACATGCGGAGATGTATATTATCTATAATTCACTGAATTCGTTTGCCTGTCTCTACCACGCTCCTAAGTTACCATGCGCCGCTGTGTTTTTTTTTTCCTTCTTCTATCACGAGGTGAGATAAATACTGTTAAAGAGCTATATGAATCATTTACTTCCGTACGTATGTAAAAATGGATAATAAGCAGGCAAGTTGAGAAACATCTAATGTCAGTGGAAATGTGGTTTCTGGGGAAAATGTAATGAATACCAGGGGCAGACAGAAAAACGAATGAGTCAGTCCTCATAGAAACAAATGAAAATCGTAAATTGTTTAGGCAAATATGTCGTTTATAATCAAGATTATTTACCATCATCATGAAGCAAGTCATTTGCATAAGGTGGCTCTCTGCAATGATCTGCAATGTCCTATGTCCATCTCAGCGTTGGTTCTTCCAGGAACCACGCCTTCCATCACTGTTCTCTCCAAGCTATTGTTGCCTTTCATATGGCAGAAAGATTTTTATTTTCCAGACATGAGAACATATTTATAAGCCATATTTCTGCGATACTCAGGTCTTGTAAAATTTCAGTATTTTCCTTTCTCTTGCACAACGCTATTCTAAGACTTGTTCTGTAACATTTGAACTTTAAAAAAAAACCTGATTTTTTGTTTATAGTGATTGCGAAATAACTAATGACTCATATCCATATATTGCCATAGGAAAGATGCATGTTCTCAACAATTGTACTTTAACTTGCTTAATAATGTTGTACCATAGGTCCTTAAAACCTTTTAATCTCTGTATTGTAATGGCCAGAGAACGTCCAATTTATTGTGAACATTTCTTAGTCTTGTTGATCATGAAGCCAAGATAGTCATAATATGCGGCATTTTCCATTTCATCGTCATTGATTATGATCTTTGGTTTTTCTGTAGTTTTGACCGTAGACATTGTTATTCTTATTCTTCTTCGACGTTCGTCCGGAATGTTGGTTTAGACGTAATTGCGTTGTGCCTGCTTACAGCAGAGCTACGATTTTTGCACCTTTCGGCCGACACAGTGACTTCTTTAGGCGTTTGTTGGCCAGGCTACCTTTCCGGGATAAATCAATCTGCTGTATCATCACATATTTAAAGGGCTACCTTTTGTTCAGTGTTTTTATCAAATTTTAACCAAGTTAATTGTCCATCCATCCATCATGTGCCATGCCGTCAAGCGTGGGCGGTCATGTTTTGCCATCTCACTCGATCACCAGAGTCGTGGATCAGCTCCGTGTTCCTGTATTGACCATGCCACGTGGCCAAGCCATCCAGGTATTTACTTCTCGGTCTTCCCCTTGGTCTCTTCCCTTCGATCTTGCCAGTTGTCACCAAGTTCTCCAAGTCATTTCTTCTAACATGCCCAACAAATGTTGACTGTCTACGTCTAATGTCTCTAATTGTACAGTGTTCATTAATTGTCCATTTCCCCGGTGTCTTTAAACACTTCTTAAAGCTGGTAATGGGAGGCGCGTTTCAGAAAATCAAAATAATGTTTTCCCGTAGTGAATTTGAATAACGAAGACACAAACAATAGATTGCACGATTTATTGCCTGGCCTATTGTGTTACTTCTGCAGTATGTACCTGACGAGACGCAGCGAAATATGCCAGGCAATAAATCGTACAATCTACTGTTTGTGTCTTCGTAATTCAAATTTCTTCAAGTGTTCTTCTATTCATCTTGCTCTGTGTAACATGTGTAATAATCCACCTCAGAATTACACATGTCCTCTGTATCTTGTATGTTTAAAGTCGACTCCGACTCCCCATAGCCGAATGACGCCACTTACTCCAATGACAGACAGCAAACCATTTCGTTTGACTAGGTCAGTGGTTTTCAACCTGTTTTGGCCCGTGCCCCCCTATACCATATTTTCAGAACGTCATTCCCCCCCCCCCCCCACACACACCTTTTCACTATATTTTCAGAACGTCATTCCCCCCCCCCCCCCTTTCGTATTTCCTACCTAAAAATCCCGCCCCGCCCCTACATAGTAGGGAAATAATAGAAGCTAAATTTAATAGCACATACTAAAATAAGTCTAGACGTCCACATAAAACATGATTTGTGGGTCTACTTACTTTATCAATTGAATTTTAGAAGGGTGAGGCGTACATAACCGTACAGTATGAAGGGAAAAACAATATCAAGTAATCGGTTCTTGTATTAACGCGATCTTGAAATAGTCTTCATCCCCCCCCCCCCCTTGAAAACCTAAAATTCCCCCGGGGGAGGAGGGGGGAATTCCCCACCGGCTGAGAACCACTGGACTATGTGATTGCTAGAGTCTTGACTATTGCTTTAAAGTAAAAAGACTAAGAGTACGAGAGTTGGTATGATACCTAGTAAAACGTACATAGTGTATGTAATGACCATATTTTTCCGGGGTCTAAGAGAAAAGCAAACACTACCAATACTATAACTTACCATGCATATCGTTAAAGGCGATTAAGGCGGGTAGGAGTGAGATTGGCAATTTCACTCCATAGAAAACTTTAGCTGGAAAATGCAGCCAATCAATAACAAGAAAATGTGTTTTATTCCGCTCGCTTTGAATTCAAGCGTAGTCCATAAATGTGCTACTACCTCCAGTGTACTAGACTCACTTCTGCGTGTGGATTAGCTTTCCCTGTTACCAGTGTCCCTTGCTATCAGGCGAACCCATTCCGACTTCTGAGGTACTTGTAATTTACGTCCCCAAGTCAAGGACAAGAAAGTCAACATTTCAATCCAAGTGACACGTGTAGAGGTTGAACCCGCTACCTCGGCATCAACACACCGGATGTATAAGAACGAGTGATCTTATCCACTCGTCCATGCTAACCTTCTAACACGTCCATAAAGAAAAGATAATCAACTCAGTCATTCAGCATAAAAGGAGGATCGATTTATAGAATGAGGCGATATGAAGAAAACAGCAGAGTCCCGTTGGCCCTCTCATCTCATTTCACCAATGAAGGTCAGTCAGTCAGTCAGTAAGTCAGTCAGTCAGTCAGTAAGTCGCGGTTCCAAATTCACGGCAAAGCGTAATCTCCATTATGCTTCGTTCCTGTGCCAGTGAAGTGAAGTCTCCAGAACTGGCACCTGGAGACCTGGAGTGTTGAACTATATATCAATTGGACACGCTACCCCACAAGTAAGGGAACTGAAGTATTATAATAAAATAGGGATTGGTATGTAGAACTATATATCAATTGGACACGCTACCCCACAAGTAAGGGAACTGAAGTATTATAATAAAATAGGGATTGGTGTGTAGAACTATATATCAATTGGACACGCTACCCCACAAGTAAGGGAACTGAAGTATTATAATAAAATAGGGATTGGTATGTAGAACTATATATCAATAGGACACGCTACCCCACAAGTAAGGGAACTGAAGTATTATAATAAAATAGGGATTGGTGTGTAGAACTATATATCAATTGGACACGCTACCCCACAAGTAAGGGAACTGAAGTATTATAGTAAAATAAGGATTGGTATGTAGAACTATATAGCAATTGGACACGCTACCCCACAAGTAAGGGAACTGAAGTATTATAATAAAATAGGGATTAGTATGTAGAACTATATATCAATTGAACACGCTACCCCACAAGTAAGGGAACTGAAGTATTATAATAAAATAGGGATTGGTGTGTAGAACTATATATCAATTGGACACGCTACCCCACAAGTAAGGGAACTGAAGTATTATAGTAAAATAAGGATTGGTATGTAGAACTATATATCAATTGGACACGCTACCCCACAAGTAAGGGAACTGAAGTATTATAATAAAATAGGGATTAGTATGTAGAACTATATATCAATTGGACACGCTACCCCACAAGTAAGGGAACTGAAGTATTATAATAAAATAGGGATTGGTATGTAGAACTATATATCAATTGGACACGCTACCCCACAAGTAAGGGAACTGAAGTATTATAATAAAATAGGGATTAGTATGTAGAACTATATATCAATTGGACACGCTACCCCACAAGTAAGGGAACTGAAGTATTATAATAAAATAGGGATTGATATGTAGAACTATATATCAACTGGAAACACTGCCTCATAAGTAAGGAAACTGAAGTATTATAATAAAATAGGGATTGGTATGTAGAACTGTATATCAACTGGAAACACTGCCCCACAAATAAGGAAACTGAAGTATTATAATAAAATAGGGATTGATATGTAGAACTATATATCAACTGGAAACACTGCCCCACAAGTAAGGGAACTGAAGTATTATAATAAAATAGGGATTTACATGTAGAACTATATATCAACTGGAAACACTGCCCCACAAGTAAGGGAACTGAAGTAGTATAATAACACGGATGTTGGCACGGAAAGAATTCCGAGAGACAGCAAAGTTATGAAGGCTTGGTGTGAGTTGGTTGTTGGACTCTGCTCTGCTGAGAGATAAAAGGCAAAAGAAGAAGTATATGTAAAGTCATGTCATTATACAACCTTATCCACATTATCTGGTTTGCGATTTCTTTTATCAAAAGTGGAGCAGACGATCCTCCTGTTTCACCAAGTGCAATATTGTAAACATGCCCACAAATGATGACACACTATAATTGTCGATATTGGCTAAAGGTCAACTTTCTTCTTCTTCTTCTTCTTCTTCTTCTTCTTCTTCTTCTTCTTCTTCTTCTTCTTCTTCTTCTTCTTCTTCTTCTTCTTCTGCCTCGTTTCCTCCTCCTTCTACTACTATTACCACCACCGCTATCACCACCAATACTACTACTAATACTACTACTACTACTACTACTACTACTACTACTACTACTACTACTACTATTATTATTATTACTACTAATACTACTACTACTACTACTACTACTACTACTACTACTACTACTACTACTACTACTACTACTACTGCTACTACTACTACTACTACTACTACTACTACTACTATTACTAGTACTACTACAATTACTACTACTACTACTGCTACTACTACTACTACTACTAATACTACTACTACTACTGCTGCTGCTGCTGCTGCTGCTGCTACCATTACTACTACTATTACTATAACTAATATAATATCTTCTCCTTCTTCATCTTCTCCTCTTTTTCTTCGATTCTCTTTCGATAAAAGTGCATCACATCTTGTTGTACATCTCTATTACTTAGAGATCAGCGTATCTTTCAGCATGCATTTGTGTCAGTCTTTCTTTCTTCAGATATAGCCCATCAAATCTACCCGACTCTATCATTCTTGTATTATCTGTTCATCTGCCGTTCCCGTCATATCATAATGGAGCCTAGATCCTAATCCATTTCAAACCAAGCCCTTTAAAGACGCTATCAAGATTAGAAGGAATTTGCGGTGTCAATTTTCTATGGGATGACGTAGTCGGTCTCGCTCTCATCCTCCTTTCCTTAGTCCCTCTGACGACATCAATATAACTACCCAGGGATAATTTTTCCATCCACTCAATTTTGTCATGGCATTGTCGTAACGGTCAACGTTTTATTGAAGTTAGTTGCATGTCCTTTACAGGATGCCGCAATAAATTCTAAAAAAAAAAAAAAAATTATGTTCAGTATTTTCCCATTGCTTTCTGATCAACTGACGCTTATATCATTGTGAACATCAACGCAAGGCGGTCTACTTCAAAATCGCCTGCGGCTGATTCCTAACCCGGTATGTCAGGATTGTGAAACTTCCTTCCCTGATCCTAAGCCACAGTCACGCCTATGGTTTATAATTTCCGATTATCTGTGATTTTTAACGTGTACAATTTGTATACAGGATATCGTATTTTCCGCCTTATTCAAAACGGCTAGGATACGGAATTGGTGTATGAGACATGTTGTTGTTTGCCCATCAAGAATGATAATGACCATTCATTTCATTCTGTGGGGCCATAAGATCTAAGATGGCTGATAAGGCCTATTTTGGCTCGAAATGTTCTTCGAGAATGTGGGCAAAGAATGCTTGATGTTCCAGGAGGAGGATCTCCTGAAGTGGTTGTTCTGTCCATCCTTTTCTTCATAACTCATGCAGTCCTGGTTGCTTCACAGGTGATTGCACCCTTGGGTAATGATGTGCGCCACGAATTTCGGTCTTTGGCAGCAGACTCCCCAGTGTCATGATGAATTTCAAAAGCTTTTAATGAATCTTCAAAGTGTCTTTAAAGCGTTTCCTCCGGCCACCTTGGGAGCGTTTACCACAACGCAGCTCGCCGTAAAAAATTCGTTTAGGGAGCCTGTGATCTGGCATGCGAGTCAAGTGACCAGCCTAACGAATCTGATTCTTCATTAGTAGAGTGTGTACTGGACATGGACGCTCTTTCTAGGACTTCAGTGTCTGGGATCTTGTCTTGCCATTTATTATTCAATAGCTTCCTAAGACAGACTATGTGGAAGTGGTTTAATTTCCAAGCGTGTCGCTGATATACAGTCCAGGTTTCACAGGCATATAGCAGTGTGGATAATACGACTGCTTTGTAGACTTTATGCTTGGTTTGCAGGCTTATTACATTTATGTCCCACGCATTCTTGTACAATCTGCCAACGGCCGCGCATGCCTTGGAGATTCTTGCTACGTCATAAATTGTGCCAGCTTGTGACACAGTGCTGCCAAGATAGGTGAATTTGTCTACAACACTTAGTCTATGACCATTCACTTTGATATTCGGCACGGTGTGATAAATCCCTGGAGCTGGCTGGTACATAACTACAGTCTTATCCAAGTTGATACTGGGTCCAAAGTTGGCACAGGCATATGAGAAAGATGAAACATTGTGTTGCATGTCTGCCTCTGAGTTGGCATATAGAGCATTTTCATCAGCAAATAGGAGCTCTCTGACGGTGTCGCTGTTAGTTTTGATTTTAGCTTTCAGCCTTCTGAGATTGAACAACATTCCATCCATGTGGTAGTTGATGCCTGTTCCAATGTCTTTGTTCTCGAAGGCATTCGTCAGCATAGCTATAAACATGAGGCTGAACAGTGTTGGTGCCAGGACACAGCCTTGCTTCACTCCATGGGTGACAGGAAAGGACTCAGACAGCTCACCATTTTCCTGAACGAACTCTTGCCTGCATGCCATCATGAAATAGCCACACTATTTGGACAAACTTTCGTGGACAGCCATATTTTGCCATAATCTTCTACAGTCCTTCTCTGCTGACTGTATCAAAATCCTTGGTAAGATCAATGAAAGTGGAGAACATTTCGGAGTTCTGTTCCTGACATTTCTCTTGCAGATGCCTTGAAGCGAAAATCATATCAACAGTAATATATGAAA
This sequence comes from Cepaea hortensis, assembly GCA_963921405.1. NCBI lineage: Eukaryota > Metazoa > Mollusca > Gastropoda > Stylommatophora > Helicidae > Cepaea > Cepaea hortensis. The sequence goes on along the minus strand of OY992883.1, from coordinate 49,839,795 downwards.
TTGGATGAAGAATGACTTGTGCGATGAATTGGATTAAAGTAAATAAGAGTTGCGCAATTCGCTGATCTCAGTCTCTCGCCTGAGTCCATCTGAGTCCAGTGGCAAGACAAGTCAATACGACTGGAGACGAATACAGGTGCAATGGATTACCAGGGCGGTCTGCGTGCCTTGCCGTGCTAATTACGTTCAATAACGCTTTGCAGGTAAACGCCGTCTTGCCAGTTGAATCATCAATGATTTCTTCCGCGCAATCTGCCGAATCCTGTCTTTACATGCTGGATAGGCATACTCTAATTTACCGATTGATTTGATACCAAATCGGTTACCCAAGCCTGGTTTAGCCAGACTGTCACAGCTGTTGCCCGGGGGTTGGCCGCTGTCGCGTGCTAAAGCTACCAGGAACCACAGACGTGAGCTGGATATAAGTCTTGAACCAGTGGGGGATGGGCCCTGAAAAGAGCATGACAGTCATCCTTACCAAAGGTACTACCAATGCCTGACACCCCAGACCACCCAACGTGAGACGTATGACATCTTTATACATATGTGACTTTTTTGTTTCTGCTCTGTGGCGATGTGGTGTGGGCGGGGGGGGGGGTGTGGGGGGGGGAAGCTGTCATGTTGTTGGTGGCATTTAAGATAAGCTCGCTGTCTTGAATCCAACAATGGCACACTTTTAACTAAGCAATATACAAATAATAGAAGACGCTGAACTCAAGCGTTTCAGAGTACGTGGAATCTTTATTGGATAGCTCAGAGTTACCGGCCCCTGTGTCGACCAAGAGTCGACAACTCAATACGTGACGCTGCTAGTTATCGTACATTCAGGCAATCCGTCACTGAAGTCCCTCTCCTCGTGTCACCGCTGGCGTCATGGTCTCTGTCCTCTGTTTCAATGAATACTTGTATATATAATAGAAAATCTGATTGCTTACTGTCTCTTTACTGTGCGAATCATTAACACTGTATACACTATGTGGGTGTTAAAAATATGGCCTTTTGAGGTTCACAACACACTTCGCAAGCACATCGGCATCTCAATGAAGATTCTAGGCAGTTGGCAAATCTGGTGTTCCTTTCCATTTGACTTGAATACAATTACAATGTCAGTCAACTACTGATGTCGGAAAATGGATCTTATTTCATTGACGTGACTTTGTGTTCACACATCAGCTGTCCTGGACCGAATACCGCTGAAAGTCTGGTCACTGACCTATTCCATGTAATCACGTGATCAGTCTCCGTGTTCACTCACTGTCGGTCACTTAAACCGCTATTACACATTTCGTGAATAGTAATCGATTCCTGTTTACTGTCAATGGTGTTTTTAACCCTCTTTTAACCCTCTGTCGCTACTTGAGTTAACTCTTGTTACATTTAATTTCGGCTCATAGCATGGGTTGAGGAGGCGATCGTGGTCCTGTAAACCGCGTTCGAAACACGGCTGCGAGCGATTTTGGGGTTCAGACCGCCTTGAGTTGGTTTACATACAATGGTATGAGTGTCGGTCGTTCAGAAAGCAATGGCAAATTGCTAAATGATAACTAATTGTTTTTTGTTCCTGTAAACGTCCCCAGCTGGGAGCGAACCCATGTAACTTCTGAGTGAAAGGCGGGCACCTAAACCAATCAGCCATATTGCTCCCTATGTGTCTTAAAAGTTACGAGAGCTGTTCCATAATCAACAGCCGATTATCTGGTAAAAATACGTTTCCATAGTGACACCGTTCATTGCTTGCATCATTCTGTAGCCTGTTAGCTCACTACACATCAACTACAGTTGCAATTGTTCCGTAGTTCACCAATCGCGATCGAATACACATGGAAAGTGTTATTGCCAGCTGTGAAATTCGTGGTATGATTTGTGTCCTTCAAGTAGAAGATTCATAGTCTATTGTATCGTGTGTACGGTAATAACGTTATGAGTGACAGTTCTGTGAGGGATTGGTGCAGGAAATTCACAGATGATGGTAAAGATATGTATGATAAGGGTGGACATTGACGATATTCATGTGTGACAGATGAGCTCATTCAAAAAGTCGACCAAGTCGTAGTTGAAAAGCGCCGTTTCACAATTTCAGATCTTTCTACAAATTTCCACAAATATCTTGGACTAGTCTGTTTCGAATTGGCACAATGAAATTAGGTTACCACAAGTTCTGTTAACGGTGGGTACCAAAGCAACTGACTGACGTTCCCAAAGCTCAAAGAATGGGCTCTGCTTTGATGTACCTTCAGCGCTAATAGGAAAGATGGGGGGGGGGGGGGGAGGTTGTATTTCTAGACAGAATAGTGACTGGGAACTGTGAATGCAGAGACAAAGAAACAGTCAAAACAGTAGATGCATACTCATTCTTCAAACAAGCCCGCCCCCCCCCCCCCCCCAAAAAAAAAAAAATAATCAGCAAATATTTTCGCAATGAAAAATGATGGTTAGTGTTCTGGGACCGCAAGACCATTTTGTTGACGGAATGAATTCATTATACTCGGGACCACAATAAAGTCAGAAGTTTATTGTGAAACTTTGAAGAAGCTTCGTCGGTCGATCTAAAACAAAAGGCGCAGAATGCTCACCAGTGGCGTCATTATCTTGCACGACAACGTGCGGTCCCACACTGCTGCTCGCACAAAGGCTTTACTTGGGCAGTTTAAGTGGGAAATATTCAACTACACCCCTTATAGCCCGGACTAGGTACCAAGCGATTATCATCTCCTCATAGATTGAGTAAACAACTGGTTAAGTACCCCGGCGGCGCCGGTCCTTGACGAGGTGTTACAAAAACTCGTTATAAGTGCCTGAATTTAGGTGGTGACTATGTGGAAAAGTAACACAATGTTGTATGTAACTTTTGTATGTATTTAGATCTTACTGTCAATTTGTTTAAATGTTTATCAGCCAATCGGCGGTTGATTTTGGAATAGAACTCGTACATATTTCGAAGTTCAAAGTACATAGAGAGAAGAGCGTATTGTATGCAGGTGTCTGGTTCGAACCACTAGTTTCAATAACTTTCAGTATCCCCGTTTCCCAGTGTATCCTTTGTTATCTATCGCTTCTCCATATCACTGTTAGTGTCATTTCATCATCATGATAATCATCATAATCAACATGTAACATACATTTTGTAGAAACCTCGCTCACATTGCAACCCGTGGGAATGCTTGATTCTTCTCCAGTTTCCTGCCTCATGTTGTTCTTACTGTCGCTGCTGTTGTTTTGTTACGGTTGTTGTTGATACTGATGCTGATGTTAATGTTGCTGTTAGTGTTGTTATTATTGTTTTTGTTGGTGCTGTTGCTGTTAATGTTGTTATTATTGTTGTTGTTGGTGCTGTTGATTTTAGTGTTGTTATTATTGTTGTTGTTGGTGCTGTTGATTTTAGTGTTGTTATTATTGTCGTTGTTGGTGCTGTTGATTTTAGTGTTGTTATTATTGTTGTTGTTGGTGCTGTTGCTGTTAATGTTGTTATGATTGTTGTTGTTGGTGCTGTTGATTTTAGTGTTGTTATTATTGTTGTTGTTGGTGCTGTTAATTTTAGTGTTGTTATTATTGTTGTTGTTGGTGCTGTTGCTGTTAATGTTGTTATTATTGTTGTTGTTGGTGCTGTTGATGTTAATGTTGTTATTATTGTTGTTGTTGGTGCTGATAATTTTAGTGTTGTTATTATTGTTGTTGTTGGTGCTGTTGATTTTAGTGTTGTATTATTGTTGTTGTTGGTGCTGTTGATTTTAGTGTTGTTATTATTGTTGTTGTTGGTGCTGTTGATTTTAGTGTTGTTATTATTGTTGTTGTTGGTGCTGTTGATTTTAGTGTTGTTATTATTGTTGTTGTTGGTGCTGTTGATTTTAGTGTTGTTATTATTGTTGTTGTTGGTGCTGTTGATTTTAGTGTTGTTATTATTGTTGTTGTTGGTGCTGTTGATTTTAGTGTTGTTATTATTGTTGTTGATGAAGCTGTTGCGGCTAATACTGCTGTTATTATTGTTGATGCTGTTGCTGTTAATGTTACTGTTGCTGCTGTTGTCGTGTTGCTGCTTTTGTTGTTTACATATTGTTGTAGTTGTTATTGTTGTCGTTGGTGCTACTGTTGTTCTTGCTACTGCTGTTATTGTTGCAGTCGTTGTTTTTAAAGTTGCTACTGCTTCTCTTAATGTAACTGTTGTTGTTACTGCTGATACTATTATTTTTATTGTTGCTGCTACAATAGTTTTTTGTTACTGTTACTGCTGTTGTTGATTATGTTTCTCCTACACATATAGTTGCTGTTATTGTTATTTTTGTTGCTGCTGCTGTTATTATTGTTATTGTTGCTACTGCTGCTGTTTCTGCTGTTGTTGTTATTTTTGCTGCTGATGATATTGTTGCTGTGATTGTGGTATTTGCTGTTTTTATTATTGTTATTTACCATGTTTCTGTCGTTGTTCACTCTACTACCGCTGTTTCTGTTGTTGCTGTTGTTGGTTATGTTGGAGGTGTTACAGTTGCTATTTTTATTTTTGCTGGTTTTTTAGTTGTGGATTTTTTTTTTTTTTTTTTTTTTTTTTTTTTTTTTTTTTTTTTTTTTTTTTTGATGCCGTTGTTCACTCTGCTACTGCTGTTATTTTTATTGATATGTTTTATTTAAATTTACTTGAAACAACAGTTCTGAACTACTTCAGATGCGTCCTCGTTATAACCTCTGAAGAATCAGAACATACTCTCTCAGTTTAGCTGTGCTTCGAGCTTCTGTACACTGATTGTATTGTGTAACTTAATCTCTTGACCAATACAGTATCTTTCCTTTTTCACAAATTAAAAGTAAATAACGGTAGAAATAACGGTTTTCAATACCCGTTAATAACTTCTCGTATTGTTAAATACAGAAGTCACAAACAACATGTTATTGCGCGATTTATTGCGTGATTTATTGCCCGACTTATTCGCTGCATCTCGTCAGGCACATATTGCAGAGTCACATATCATATGAAATGAGTAAATTAATTATACTTTGGCTGAAATACTTAAAACACATAGTCAATATAATTGTTTCGAATGTGGAGCATAAGTTATCGCCAAGATAATCGCACATTCAAAATGAAATCTTTCTTTTTGCACAAAACTGGCTTTAACCGCCTAATTGTTAAGTCTTCGACGTATTTGAGCAATCGTTTATTGTTAATCGATTACATTATTATCCTATTTTTATTTACTGGAAACGCACATCGGTTCAAATGGTCGAGATAAAAATTTAACATTAATGTAACCCAGTGTTACAAGCTAGCGGAAGCTGTGACGTGTCACCTCGCACATACAAGACTTTATGGGGTGGAGGGATCAGTTCACTTCTGTGTTTGATTACGCCTGACCTACTTTTGAGTTGTCACCAGTGGTGGAAACCAGACTTCTCATGTCCGGGTCGTCACCGGACATCTGTAAGGCAAGCCGTTAACTGCATTTTTTGTTTTGTTTTGGTTTTTTTTTTTTTTTTTCAATCGGTAAACCACCTTCCGCTATTCTTTTAAAGTTGGGTACTTCAATTTTAATTCACCGCAAACAAAGAAGAATCCCTTCGAGCCTCATTTGCATCGGTCCGGCAATCATTTTCCGGTTTAGTGTTCGGTGGACTGCTAGACCGATCGATGGATGTTTTTAAGTTTTTAGGCCCGTAGGGCCCTCACTGTCGACGACAGTCGACGACAGTGAGGGCCCTACGGGCCCAAAACTAAAAAAAAACATCCATCGATCGGTCTAGCAGTCCACCGAACACTAAACCGGAAAATGATTGCCGGACCGATGCAAATGAGGCTCGAAGGGATTCTTCTTTGTTTGCGGTGAATTAAAATTGAAGTACCTAAAGTTGTATTAATAACCTATTATATGCAGTGATGCCACAGTTATACCGGCGACTAACTATCTGATGAGCTATCATGGTTGTATTTGTAAACTACTATCCGTTGAAGCATCACGGTTGCACTGGTAAACCACTATCCACTGTTATCAGAGCTGATTGTGTAGTATAAAAAGAATGTTAATTACCTATAAGATTAACCGGGTAATTCTTGGCCCCCTGGGGATGTGCCTGTTGTAAATATGCTTAGGGAAGAGACAACTCCTATAGCGAAAAGGGAAGAGAATAATGACGAATGCAGCTCAAATTCTTTTGAAAGGAATCATTCTGACAATACCTACCAGAAATGTAGGAGGAGAAGTCTAAGAATCGGTACGTGCAACGTACGCACTCTGTATCCAGCAGGGAAATCTGACAACCTGATTTCTGAAGCAAATAACACGAATTTAGATATTTTTGGTGTGTCAGAAACAATATGGACAAAGGCTGGTTATATAAGGAGAGATGATTATGTATTCATTAACTCGGGGGAGATATCACGAGAGAAGATTAGGAAATTTAATGAAAAGAAGTTTAGAGAATAATATTAGTGGATTCTGGGTCAATAAAAATAGAATGATACTATTGAAAATTAAGGCAAGACCTTTCGACATAGTAATTCTTCAGACGTATGCTCCAACAGCTGATTACAGTAATGAACACCTAGAAGAATATTATGAAGACCTACAACAAACACTGAAAGTTGTAAAACCATCAGAGGTCCTAATTGTCATGGGAGACATGAATGCAAAGGTTGGAATAAACTACATATAAACAGACAGTAGAATAACATAGTATGGGAAACAGAAACGACAGATGAGATCGGCTGTTACAGCTCTATGAAGAAAATCATCTAATTATTTGTGACACATTTTTCCATCATAGTCCTAAGAAACTCTAAATGGGAAAAAGTGCTGGAGATAGAACGAGAAATCAAATTGACTATATTATGATTAGAAATAGATTTAAAAACAATGTTTAAAATGCCAAAACATACCCTGGTGCTGACATCAACTCTGACCACAATCCTGTAGTCTGAAAATTACAAAGAAAATTTAAAAACACAGGAATAAGGACATCGAAGACACCTCAAATAGATATATCAGCATTGGAATAACTAGACAAAAGTCAACTATACCTGGTTGAAGTAAAAAATAAATATTATAGGCTAATAAAACTCCCAGCTGTTACAGAATCAGATTTCTGGCTCCATATGTTTGACGTTTCGCACAAACATTGAGAGCCAAGACTTCTGCCCTATGCGCCACCTTAGGCACGAGAGGAAAGATAATCATTGAAAGCATGGAGCAACATCGACATGAAAATCCTGAGGAAAACATTAATACAAACTGGGAATGTGTGGGAATATAAGCATACACATTGAAAATACCAACTTACTTGTTGAGGAAAATAATAAAAAGCAATTGTGGATAATCGATGAAATCTTGAGCAAAATGATTCAAGGAAAGATAGCAAAGAACACTCAGAATATGCATCACTGGACAGAGAAATACGCCACATGTGCAGAGTTGCTAAAGAAGAATGGTTGTGGAAAAAATGCAAAGAAATAAAGGATCTAGATATAAAACACAACCCGAAAGGTTTGCTTAAAAATATAAAAAGATTTACAAAGAAGAAAAACAATATAACAGGAAATGGTTGTATCAGAGGCAAAAATTGAGAAATTATAATTGTTAATACCAACATAATGAAAAGATGGACAGAATACATAAATGATTTATTCTGTGACAGCAGGGCCACGAAACCAACATTGTATAATACTAAAGATGGACCAAACATATTAAAGGCTGGAGTAGAGAAGGGTATTAAAACGATGAAACAAGGAAAGGCTGCAGGCCCTAACAAGATAACGGAGATGATACAATCCTAATCCAGCTTTGGCATTAATACTATTACAGAATTATGTAATTATATATATATATATATATATATATATATATATATATATATATATATATATATATATATATATATATATATATATAATACTTGGTACATCCCTAAGGATTTGAAAACATCCATTTTCATTACACTACCCAAGAAGCCAAGAGCTGTTGATTGTGAGGATTACAGAACTATTAGCTTAATGAGCTATATAACTAAGATACTCCTCAACACCATACAAGAAAGAATTCAAAAGAAAATAGACGAGGAAGTAGCTGAAGAACAATTTGGGTTCTGCAAAACCAGCGGCACCAGAGAAGCAATAATTTGTTTGAGGATGTTAACTGAAAAATATATAGAAGTTCAGAAAAGTATATATGTTTGTTTTATAGATTACAGGAATGTTTTTGATAGAGTGCAACATGAACGATTAATTACGTGCCTTCAAGATATAGGAGTAGACGGAAAGGACATCAGACTTATTAGTAACTTGTACTGGGAACAAGTGACGTCAATTAGATATGGAAATAATTTTTTTCGTCGCCCATAGAAATAAACAAAGGAGTACGGTAGGGGTACGTTTTGTCCCCAAGCCTCTTCAACGTATCAATCAATCATGTGTCATGCCGGAAAGCGTGGGCGGTCATGACTCGCCATTTCGCTCGATCACCAGCGTCGTGGATCAGCTCAGTGTTCCTGTCTCGTCCATGCCATGTGGCCAAGCCATCCAGGTATTTTCCTCTCAGTCTTCATCTTGGTCTGTTCCCTTCGATCTTGCCAGTTGTCACTAAGTTCTCCAATCCATTTCTTCTCATAACATGTCCAAAAAATTTTGACTGTCTACGTCTAATTTATCTAATCACTTTACGATTTTCATTTGTCTCCTGTAGTACTTGATCATTGGTTTTTCTGTCTGTCCATGGTATTCTTTGCATTTTCCTCAGAAACCACATTTCTGCAGCCATCAGATGTTTTTCAGCTTGACTGCTCATTGTCCATGTTTCACATCCATACAAAAGAACAGGCTCTATGTATCCCCTCAACACTCTTTTTCTCGTTTCAATTGATATCTTTTTATTGGTCAGAATGTTTTTCATCTTGCTAAAGGCTACTTTCGCCATGGCGATTCTTGTTCTAATCTCTTCTATGCATCTCCCATCATATGTTATGACTGTTCCGAGATAATTGTACCGATTCACTTGTTGAAGAGTATTCCCATTTACATGTATATTACATTGTGGTACTTCGTTCTTCCTAGTGCCGACGATAACCCGTGTCTTCTTACAATTTAAATTCAACCCCAGCTGCTCACTGTGTACAACAGCCACGTCTACTAATTGTTGCAGATCATGTGCATTGTCTGCAATCAATACTGTATCATCTGCATATCTAATGTCATTGATGTTTCGTCCTCCAATTCTGATTTCATTTATATCTTCTACATTCCTGAAAATATGTTCACTGTATAGGGAAAAAAGATATTGAGACATTACACATCCTTGCCTAACACCTCTCTTAATAGGTTGATATTGTCCCACTTCATTATCAATCCTTATGGCAGCTTGTTGTTTCTAGTATATGTTTTTATAAGTATAATGTCTTTCCCGTCAATTTGTAGATCTGCAAGCATATCTACCATGTTGACATGTCTAACTCTATCAAGCCTTTGTGTAGTCAATAAAGCAAAGGTGTATATCCTTGTTTACTGCTATAGCACGTTCAATAACTGTTCGCAGCATATACACAGCATTTACTGTACCCTTTCCTTCTACAAACCCACATTGTTCTTCCCCTATTTCAGGTTGTATTTTCTTCCTCACTCTTTGCATGATAATTCGTAGCAAAATCTTTGTGATGTGGCTAATTATAGTAATTGTTCTATGTTGATCACATTCCATGGTTCCTGATTTCTTTGGGATTACAATAAATACAGTTACATAATTCAGAAGGTATATCTCCAGTATCTTCAACGTATACACAGAAAGAATTTTCAAACAACTCGAAACGCCTGGACCTAACATCAATGGAAGAATTATAAACAACATTAGGTATGCTGGCGATACATTGTTACTAGCACAAAGCGAGCAAAAGTTACAAAATCTAGTAGAACAAAATCAGGCATAGTGCAGAATGTGGCATAGATATTAACATCCACAAAACGAAAACTATGATAATTAGCAGTGAAAAGGAGCATCAATGAACATCACTGTAAACGAGGAGATGCTAGAACAAGTAACAAATTTCTCTTATCTTGTCAGACGTAAAACAGAAATCAAAAATAGAATAGGGATGGCCAAAAATGCTTTCAACAACATGAATTCAGTATTAATATCTAAAGAGACTAACGATGCATTAAAAATGAGAATTGTAAAATGTTATGTATATTAAACACTACTATATGGCGCGGAAGCCTGGATATTAAACAAGCAATTAGACAGTCAAATAGAGGCCCTGGAGATGTGGATAAACAGACAAATATGTCGTAATGTATGGAACAAAAACAATCAAATACAGAGGTTCTAGAAAAACTGGGAATAAAAAGAGAAATAATGAAAGAAATAAAAAAGAGGCAAGTGAAATATTTAGGCCACGTTAAAAGACATACCACTCTTATAAAAACCATACTGGAGGGCAAGATTGAGGGAAAGCGAGCAAGAGGTAGACAACGACACAAGTGGGAAGATAACATCAAGAGAGGGAGGAATAGCAATCTGACAGACTGTACAGTCGGACGAGAGACAGCATTGGAAATCCATTGCATCCAACCTTCACTGTGGAAACGGCACCTGATTGATTGATAGATTGATTGATAGATTGATTTATAAGATTAACGCAACGGTATGAAAAGAATGCCATATATCTTAGAACGCAAGGTCCTTTGTGCATTACTAACCAGATTACTACCTCATTCAACGAATGCCAGATATCTTAGAACATAAGGTCCTTTGTGCATTACTAACCAGATTACTACCTCATTCCTCAAATGTCGTGTAGAGTTCGACCACTGAAAATAAGACCGAACCGCATGTTCTTATTCGATGTTAATGTAGTTCGAAATAAAGCCACTGAAGTGCTGTACATAACGTAGACTATTGTATGCTCGAAAAACTGGACCACAAGCAGACTATCCGAGAAACACATAATGGCAGTGGAAATGTGGTTTCTGGGGGAAATGTAAGAATACCATGGATGAACAGAGAAGCGAATGAGATAGTCCCGCAAGAAGCAAATGACAATCGTAAATTGATTAGAGATAGTAGACCGATTTGGGAGGGAAAATATAAGGAGAAAAAGATTGGAAAAATGTGTGACAACTGACAAACTTGAAAAGAGCATGGGGAAGACAAAGCGATAAATACCTGGATGGTTTGGTCCTGTGGCATAGTCTAAGCCTGATCCGAAACTGTTGATCTGTCAGATGGCGAACCATGGCCATCCTTGATTATCGGAACGGCACGTAATGATGATGACATATTCATGTTATGCCTCAGTGACACAGTACTTTAGTTACCTCCATAGTGACAATAAATGAGGTACCATAACATTGTGACAGCCCATTGACATCCACCCCAATTTACCAATAGCTCAACTAAGCCCCTGATGTATCCATAATTGTCATATACCCACATTCCATTGTCATAAAATAATCCTCGTCATGTTATATCGTGCGTTTACGATATCATGATTGTTTCAATTATCAAGGTGTTGTGTTTGTAACACTTGATTTGAGTTTTCATATTCGGTTACTATAATAGATGACCTGTAGATGAAGATAAAAAAAACGTGTTCACGTAGATTAGATAAAGTCAGGGTGCAGATATGAGAGGTTAATTGTCCTAATTATCACCTATTGATAAACCACGTCCCTGAATACTTTCAATCTTAAAAGTGTTTGCAACAGTTGTCCGTGAAGGAACATGCCCACAATGAAACATCACGTACATTACATTAAACATGCACATGCACAGTGGAAGAAGCCATTAGGGAAGCCATGTGTCATTGCATGTCTGATCAAATGCTAAAAGTTACAGAAAATATAACGCGATGATTGCGGCGCAATGGATAGAGCCAATCACGGAACAAGTGTTGTTGCGGATTGGAAGATTAAATGATAATTGTACAACCGCCTAGAATTCAGGTGTGCTGAAATTGTCGAGCTTGATAACTGATAATACGCATAATACGTATTATATGTAAAAATAAAAAAATAGGTGTACTTGAGATTAGAGCAATAGAACGAGTACTATGGTTTTTCAATGTAAAGCATGGTTTCCATCAATTATCACAGTAGCTAGAAGTCAGTTTGTTTGCGTTGTTCTGTGATAAATCTGAGAACAAGAAGTTGTGTTTTCTTTAACTGAATAGCGGATTGGAGTTGGTGGGTAGGTTGGTGAGATTGTTTTGTGGTTTGGTTGGTTGGTGGTTTGTTGGGTTAATGGTTTGGTGTGATGGTGGTTTTGTGGCTTGGTGGGTTGAATGGTTGATGTTTGGTGGATTGATGGGGTTTTGTTGCTTGGTGGGTTGATGGTTTAATTGGTCGGTGGTTTAGTTGGTTGGTGGGTTGATTGGTTGGTGGTTTTATTGGTCGGTGGTTTGGTTGGTTGGTGGGTTCATTGGTTGGTGGTTTTATTGGTCGGTGGTTTGGTTGGTTGGTCGGTTGATCGGTTGATGAGAACACGAAGTTGTGTTTTCTTTAACTGAAAAGGGGATTTGAGTTGGTGAGATTGTTTTATGATTTAGTTGGTTGGTCGTTTGCTGGGTTGATGGTTTGGTGGATTGGTGGGTTAGTGGTTTGATGGGTTGGTGGGTTGATGGTTTGGTAGATTAATTGGTCTGTGGTTTGGTTGGTTGATGGGTTAGTTGATTGGTAGGTTGGTTGGTTGGTGGGTCGATTGGTGGGTTGGTAGGTTAGTTGGTGGCATGATATATAACTCTTCAGTATGCACCTGACATGATGCAGCGAAATATGCCAGGCAATAATTTGTGCGACTTATAGTTTGTGGCAAAAGTAAGACATCTGGCCTTGGAAAGCATGCGCATGTCTACAAACCACAACGGTTCACGACAAATGGTCATTAGAACACACATCATCGTTTTGAGACTTGACAACATACGTTTCTGACTTATCTTGTTAGAATCTTGTTGTATATTACCTAGATTGTATTTAGTGTTACTGATTGCTGTCATCTACTTATCTACTTCTTATAGTACCTTGCGATGTTGGACGGAAGAGGAGGGAGAGTGTCTTGAGTTTGAGGAATAAAGGCCGCCTGACTAATGCAATGGCTGCGAATTGTGCAGGTTATGGTTATCTTTTCACCCCCGGCAGAAGAAAAAAATTCATACCTTACCGAGGTTTCATTGCAGGGAGAAATACTTCTTCTTTTAACGCCTTCATATGTCAACTCAGTATATTTTTAAAATGAGTTTGTTGACACCTGTATAAAGTTTGTCCTCAAAAGGAGCATGTGTGAGTCAAAATAATTCTATCTGGTTTACATATTTTGGACACTCCTGCAGCAAATGTTGGGCTGTCATTTTACCGGATCCACAGTTACCATTATCTCCTATCTTTAGTTTATTGAACAAGTGATTTTTCAGGTCATTATGTCCTTTGCGGAATCATAAGATTGCTACTTGTTCACGTGGGTCCAACTCGGCGCGGATATACTAAAAATAAATTAACGACTATCGTCATTTGGATGGGGCTGGTTCAAATCTCTGTGTGACCATACTATAGGTTTCAAAGTCTACACTCTCAACTGTGTCCCCTATACTTCTTTTCATTACTTGTGTGAGTGCCAGTCAATACCTGTGCATTTATTTCTTTGCCTGAACTGTAACAATCTTATGAATCTTTTCCATTAATCAATACAAGGACATACTTCCCAAAAAGACACATTCTGTTGACCATTATAGAAAGACAATTTCTATTGACCATCACAAGAAGACACTTTCTGTTGGCCATTACAAAAACACACTTTCCATTGACCAACACAAGAAGACACTTTCTGTTGACATTTCAAAAACACACTTTCCATTGACCAACACAAGAAGACACTTTCTGTTGACATTTCAAAAACACACTTTCCATTGACCAACACAAGAAGACACTTTCTGTTGACATTTCAAAAACACAGTTTCCATTGACCATCACAAGAAGACACTTTATGTTGACCATTACAAAACGACACTTCCCACTGACCACCAATCATCACAAACAGACTGAAAACTACTGCGAAGTGTACATTACGAAACAGCGATGACGTAGTTCTGTTTATGTCCAATGTGTCACAGCTTCCGAATTGAAACAGTCACCAAATAACTGCTATGAAACCTTGATTCTATTTTTGCTGACATCGGTGAGCAGGTAGCTTGTGTTCTGTAACATTGTGGATACTGAGTGTAGCGGCAGTTGGTGATGCCTGATCGCTGAAACTGAATCCATTTATCGCAAAGGTTAATGTTATCATTGTACACTGGTGGGGAGAAGGGGAGGGGAGATGGGAATATCAAATTGTCGACCTGAAGATTGTGGGAATGTCCGTTTGTGATAACACACACACACACATACACACACACACACACACAGATACACACACACACGCACGCATGCACGCACACGATCATCATGTGTGTCTGTGTATATGTACATGTGTGTGTCTGTGAGTGCGCGCGCGTGTATGTGTCTCTGCCTGTGCGTGTATGTGTCTCTGTGTGTATGTGTGTGTGCCTAAATGAATAGATATATACTTCGTCGGATCAAGGCATTTCGTTGCCTAAATGAATAGATATATACTTCGTCGGATCAAGGCATTTCGTTGCCTAAATGAATAGATATATACTTCGTCGGATCAAGGCATTTCGTTGCCTAAATGAATAGATATATACTTCGTCGGATCAAGTCATTTCGTTGTCTAAATGAATAGATATATACTTCGTCGGATCAAGGCATTTCGTTAAGGGGCACATTTTTGAACGGTTTGCTATCTGTCTTTCAGCGTATCTGTCTGTCTCTCTGTCAGCCTGTCTGTCTGTCTATCTGTCTATAAGCGAATGTGTGTGTCTGGCTATGTATATGTGTGTGTGTGCGTGTGTGTGGGTGAGTGGGTAGGTGGGTGTATGTTTGTATGGATGAAACGTGTGCCTATCTGTATAGATACAGTCAGACATTGGTGTGTGTGTGTGCGTGCGTGCGCGCGTGTGTGTGTGTGTGTGTGTGTGTGTGTGTGTGTGTGTGTGTGTGTGTGTGTGTGTGTGGATGAGTGTGTGTGTATGTGTGTTTGAAAGTATGGACTGACCTACTGGTGGACGGATGATGGGGCGATGGACTGATTGATGGACGAATAGAATTGTGGAGGTTATGGACTGATGGGCCGAAGGGTGAATTAATCATCACGACATGCTATTTTATTACAGTTAGACAATACGTGTATTTTATATGTTACAGGTGTCGACAGAAGCATCGTCTGCTATTCACATCCTGAACATGAAGACTTCGGCTGATGTTGTTGTCATTGGAGCAGGAATCAGTGGTAAGTGGACAGATGACTGTGTGAGCTAGATGGATGGATGGCTGGCTGGATGCCTGATTGGCTGGCTGGCTGGCTGGCTGGATGGATGGATGGATGGATGGATGGATGGATGGATGGATGGATGGATGGATGGATGGATGGATGGGTGGCTGACTGACTGGCTGGCTGGCTGGATGGATGGATGGATGGATGGATGGATAGCTGGCTGGCTAGCTGGCTGGATGGATGGCTGGCTGTATTGCTGACTGGCTGGCTGGATGGATGGATGGATGACTGGCTGGCTGGATGGATGCATTAATGGATGGATAATTGGACAGACTGACGAACGGACGGATGGATGGATGTATGGGTGAGTGGATGGATTATCTCGGAACAGTAACGACAGTTGATGGGAGATGCCTTGAAGAGATTAGAACGAGAATCGCCATGGCGAAGGTAGCCTTTAGCAAGATGAAAAGCATAATGACCAATAAAAGACTGAAACGTGAAAAAGAGTGTTGAGGTGCTAGATAGAACCTGTACTTTTGTATGGATGTTAAGCTTGGACAATGAGCAATCAAGCTCAAAAACATCTGATGGCTGTGGAAATGTGGTTTCTGAGGAGGAAGCAAAGAATACCATGGACAGGCAGAAAAACCAATGACCAAATACTAAAGAAACCAATGAAAATCATAAATTGATTAGAGAAATTAGACAGAAAGAAAGTCAAGTTTTGTTTAGACATGCTTTGAGAAGAAATAAATTGGTGAATTTTGTGATAACTGGCAATATCGAGGGGAGAAGAACAAGGGGAAGACAGAGAAGTAAATACCTGGATGGCTTGACCACGTGGCATGGTCGAGACAGGAACACTGAGCTGATCCACGATCTGGCGATCGAGTGAAATGGCGAGTCATGACCGCCCACGTTTACCGGCATGGCACTTATGGATGAATTCTGGTATGCACACATTTGGATTCCTGACGGTAACATGGAGTTCGTGCACACTGCTGGGATTCTCCTTGAGCTATCTATAGAATGAGACTCGGTGGAATTATATGAAGCTGCGGGGGTGTGATTTTATAGAAGAATGATAAGAAGACTATGGACGGATAGAAATAGTTATGATGATATCTTGAAGCTGTTAAATCACAAAGAGAACTTCCTTCGAAGTCGGAGAGTGTCTGCCTGCACGGCGAGGAACTACCAGTCTGCACACCAAAAAGCCAGACATGAGACAACGGATACTCACGCAAACCTCAGGTCCTGTATGACATCACACTGATGTTGGACAACAGGATGTCTTCATCCGGCATACAGGACTTCGCGCTGGAGTTCACAGCCAGCGAACATAAGCAAGCAACAAAGAGAACTGGTTACTCGCATCAAAAAAGGATAGTCCACATTCTTTGGGCATCATGAGAAGGGGAACTTTGTGACAACGGGCAAGGTAAAAAAAGGGGGGGGGGGTGAGGCAGAGGGAAACCAAAACAGTCGTTACCTGACAATTTTTGTATGGTATAGATGAATATCAGTATCAGAAATGATTGGTAGCATACGAGACAAAAGGCTGTGGACAAACATGATCACCAACGCCACGCGGCAAGGACCATAAGAGGGAGAAGAGGCTGGGGCACTTATGGGGATATCGGTGTGCAATTAAAGCGATCCTCAACCAAATTAAATCTAAGATGCAGCATTAATGAGAACAGCATCAGGCAGGCTTCACTGGCCGGTCATGGTTCAGAAGATGTGTATTAAACCCAGAAGTTGGTCATCTCCCGTAAATGAGATGATGATGATGGATGGCAGACGATAGGGTGGACAGAAAGACATAAGGAATGGGCAAGTAGACAGACAGGCGGGCAGGCAGGCAAGTTGACAGGCGGGTATAGATGTAGGTGGGTAGACAGGCAGGCTAGTAGGTAGGCAGACTGGCAGGCAGGCAGGCAAGAAAACCAGCACGTAGTTAGGTAGACAGGAAGGCAAGCTACAAGTAAGTAGGTAGGCAGGAAAGCAAGTTACAAGTAGGCAGGCAAGCAGGCAGGCAGGCAGACAGACAGACAGGTAGGTAGGTGGGTGGGTGGGTATGTAGGTAGGTAGATAGGTGCGTTGGTAGGTAGGTAGGTAGGTAGGTAAGTAGGTCAGTAGGTAGGTCTATATTACAACACGGTGACACTTAAATCTAGTTAAGAACCAGGTAACATAACTGCAAAAGTCAAACTAATGGTTATACATTTGTAGGAATGTATTTTTCTAATTGCAGGTTTAACAGCCGCTAGATCGCTGAAACAGTCGGGACTCGATGTGTTGATCTTGGAAGCAAGAGACCGCGTAGGCGGACGGATGTATACAATAGAAGTAAGTCTATCAATAGACAGAGTAGGCGGACGGATGTATACAATAAAAATCAATCTATTAATGAACAGCGTAGGCAGAAGGATGTATACAATAGAACTAAGTCTGTCAATAGACAGTTTAGGCAGTATAGATAGATGTATACAAATAAAGTAGCGGAAGCAGACAAATGAATACAAGAGATGTCATAATTAAAATTTGTGAGAGTAGGCGGACGGAGCCGGTCTTCCTGGCGAGAGATTAACGACTTTCTCCGTAGTCCCGTATATCCACATAGGGCAAGGGTCACCAAACGTTTTTCACAGCGGGCCGGATAACTGACAAAATGACGAGCGCGGGCCGCATACTCATTCTGTATAATGCTTGCGCCTCCCTCCGTGGCGAAGGTCTTACGGACGCGGTTCGTAATCTCGTATACCCGTTTTCGAAACACAGTTGTGCGCAATTTGGCAGCAGACTGCGTTGCGCTGGGCTTTTTACGCTATGGTATGGATGCCGGTCGTTCAGAAAGCAATGGCAAACTGCTGAACGTAAACTTACCAAGACATCAACAACAGCAAAAAATGCTGGTGTTGACTGCAATCGTCCTGTAAAGGATATGCAACTAACTTTAACAATACTTGCAAGTCAAAACGAAAGCTCTCGGAAAAAGACGAAAACTAAGTTAATTATGGGTGAGTGGCGATGCACAAAAAAAAAAAAAAAAAAAAAGACAACCAACATATTTATTTACTAAAAATAGTTATCAAAGAAGGCGACGTTAGCAAAAAGATAGTTACATCAGACCTAGTATGCACATATCCGAATCTCACAAACTAAGCAGCAAAAAAGGTTAGTGAGATTTGTGAAACTGATATTTGGTTTTCAAGATATTATCAATGTTTGGTTTGTAATTGCTGCATCTAATCAAGAGAATTGCTTTCAAATGTTCATCAGTCAATCTCGTTCGATGCGTTGACTTCACTTATTTCATTTTTGAAAATGTTTTCTCACAGACATAAGTTGTTCTAAAAACTGATGCCATACCAGCGGCAAATTTCTTCAGTTTCGGAAACTCAACTTCAGGTAAGCAGCGGTAAAATGTAACAAGTTTTCCTTCTCTGTGCTTCTCTTTCAACAAGTTATTTGCTTGCAAATCAATTAGCTCCAACTGTAGTTCAACTGGCACATCATCAAGGTTACAATCAAACGGATTCTTGAACAGACGAATATCACTCTCAGTTCTGTCAAGATCTGAAAATCTCTCCAAAAATTGCTTCTTCAAGTCACGAATAATTTTTTTCGGAAAATTGAGGTTGACATCTTCGTCGATCATAGTGCAAAATGCTTTGAAACAGTAAAAATAAGAACATTTTTCTCCTTCCAGCTGTGCTTTAAAACAATGACAACTTTCTCCGAAATTCTTTGATGATTCTGTAGAGCTCACAGACGAGGTTATAATTTCCCTGAAGTTTCAATTTCAGTTCATTCATATGGAATGTGATGTCGACAAAAACTGACAACTTTGACAGCCAGGTAGAATCTGATAGTTTTGGATCAGCTCTATCTTTTTCAGTGAGGAAAACATTTATTTCGTTTCGGAACTTGTAAAAACGAAACAGGACTTTACCGCAGCTGAGCCACCTCACTTATGTGTGATAAGGCAAGTCACAGAATTCGGAATCAATTTTTTCAAGAAAAGCCTGGAACTAACGGTGATTGAGTGCATGACCCCCGAATGAAGTTCGCAGCAGAAATAACTGGTTTCAGTGCACAAGAAATATCTAAGTCTTTCCCACAGAGCACTTGCTGATGTATGATGCAGCGTATGAACAGAACGCCCGGAATTTGCAAATCTTCCAACTGAGTCCTGATCTGCCCCATCAGACCCTTCCTCACTCCAGCCCCATGTTTTTTCCTCCATCAACGGTAACACCTCAAAGCTGATTCCACTAAAGGTTATAGTCTTGCAAAACTTGTTGCACTTCCGTGAAAATGTCTTTTCCAAATGTTGTTCCATGCATGCTGCAAACGGGTGCCAACTCTTCCCTTATCTGAAAGTCCAAATTGACACCACGAATGAACACGAGGAGTTGTGACATACTCTAGAGATCAGTAAATTCATCCGACATTGACATTCGACATTGGCACCTTGCCGTCTTGACAGACGATAGTTTGTGCTTTAAAAAGGCATAATAACTTTTAACTATGGCGGTAGCGAGTGTGACTGATAAGGCCAATTTGCGCTGTAAATGTCCGTTCACAGTGGGTGCATGTGAACACGTGGTCATGTCCACCATCATGCACCATCTTACGTCTCAAACGCTTGGTGTGTGACTTTTCTGCAATAATTTTCTCCTTTGACTTTATTCCATTTCTGATATTTGCCCTCCATGCAACACGTTCAGCGGCGACTTGCTCCCAATGTGCATTATCAATGCCTGTATCAATCATGTCCCGCTTACACACATCTTTGTATCGTAGTAGAGGCCGACCCTGAGATCTCTTACCCATCTGTAATTCACCAAAAAAGATATCCTTTGGTATTCTACCATCATCCATCCGCCTAAGATGTCCTATCCATCTAAGTCTACGAAGACTGAGCATGGAATAAACTGTCACACAACCTGATCTTTCCAATACTTCAGTATTTGTGATTTTGTCTTGCCACTTAATACCAAGAATTCTTCGCAGACACCGCATATGAAAGCTGTTTAAATTGTTCTCTTGGTGTGAGTAAGTTGTCCAGGTTTCACTGCCATAGAGAAGAGTACTAAGGACACAGGCTTGATAGACAAGGACTTTTGTTTTGGCAGTAAGCTTCCTGTTCTCCCAGACTCTTTTTCTTAACCTGTTCATTGTTGTTGCTGCCTTACCAATCCGGATGTTGATTTCCTGATCTAGGGATAATTTGCTATTTACCACCGATCCTAGATATGTAAAATGGTCTACTATCTCTAGTTCGGCGTCGTCAATAAAGATTGATGGTACCCCATGTGCACCTTGTGACATAATCTGTGTCTTCTTTTTGCTAATTGTTAAACCAAATTCAGAACAAGCATTGGAGAATGCAGATAGTAGAAATTGCAATTCTTCCTCAGAGTGGGTCGTAACTGCAGCATCATCTGCAAAAAGCAACTCTCTGATCAGTACCCTCCTAATTTTGGTCTTAGCCTTCAATCTCTGAGCATTGTAGAGGCCGCCATCTGAGCGTGAGTGAATGTATATACCACCATCCTGATCACGAAATGCATATTTCAGTAGAAGTGAAAAGTATATTCCAAAGAGGGTGGGAGCTAGTACACAACCTTGCTTAACTCCACTCTTGATTTCAAATTCTTCAGAAGTTGCACCATCAAACTTGATTATACCCTTCATGCCTGTGTGGAACGATTCCACAATGGACAGAAGAGTTGGTGGGCAGCCAATCTTCTTTAGTGCCTTGAACAGACCCTCACGACTGACCAAATCAAATGCCTTTGTGAGGTCGATGAAGGCAATAAACAGTGGTTGATTCTGTTCACGGCATTTTTCTTGCATTTGTCGCAATGAGAATATCATATCAGTGGTAGACCGGTTCTGTCGAAAGCCACACTGTGATTCGGGGTAGACTTGATCTCCTAGGACTTGAAGTCTGCGCAGAACAATTCTGGCAAATACTTTTCCAACAATACACAGAAGTGAGATACCCCTATAGTTGTTGCAGTCGCTCCGATCGCCCTTGTTCTTGTACAGTGTTATGATGCTTGAATCTTTGAAATCCTGTGGGACTTGTCCTTCACGCCAGCATAGCTCTATTAGCTGGTGGATCTGTATAGTGAGTGTGTCTTGCCCACTCCTGATAACCTCTATTGGAATCCCATCCTTACCTGGAGCCTTGCCAGATGCAAGTTCATTTATAGCACACTCAACTTCTGTTATGGTGGGAAGTGTGTCCAGGTGGTCAAGAGTTGGTAGAGCCTCTATGGCGTTGAGGGCATTATCCGCTAGTTTGGTCTCACTTGAGTAAAGCTCCAAATAGTGCTCTACCCATCTGTCCATCTGCTGTTTCTTATCAGTGATGACTTCTCCAGTCAAGGTTTTCAATGGTGCACTTCTTTTGATCACTGGACCACAGGCTTTCTTTATTCCTTCATACATGCTTCTTATGTCTCCCTTATCACTTGCGATTTGAATGGACTCACATAACTTGATCCAATAATCATTTGCACACTGCCTGGCAGCCTTTTGCACATCCTTCCTAGCTTGCCTTAGCTCACTCAGAGTGTTACGCGTTGGTCTTTCCTTGTTTCTTAAGAGAGCTTTCTTCTTCTTATCAATCAAGGGCTGCAGAGTCTCGCTGTTGGCCGCAAACCAGTCCTGCCTCTTATGATCCACAGTGCCGTAAACCTTTACGGCAGTTTTACAAAGTTTCCTTAAGTTTATTCCATTTATCATTTACTGTACAATTTTCTGGTGTATCAGTGAAAGCGTCTTCAAGTTGCTGTTGAAACTGAAAGCACTTTTCAGGATCATGAGTGTTAATAATATTAATCCTGGGGCTAGATTTGTGTTTAGCTGTGTAGATTCTCTTTGGTCTCAGTCTAACCCTTGCAACAACCAAAGAATGATCCGTATCACAGTCAGCACTGTGGTAACTACGAGTCAATGATATATGGTTCAGATGTTGTCTCCGTGTGATGATGAAGTCCAGCTGGTGCCAATGGCCGGATCTTGGATGTTTCCATGTGACCTTATGCATCTCTTTCGTTTTAAAAAAAGAGTTTGTAATACATAGGTCATTACTGGTGCAATGCTCCAGCAGCCTTTGCCCATTTTCATTCATGCGACCGATGTTGTATTTTCCAAGGCACACTGGCCATGAACTCGAGTCCTTGCCCACACGAGCATTGAAATCACCGAGCATATAAATGTAGTCGGATTTTGGAACTGCCTTGATCACAGAGTCTAACTCCTCATAGAACAAATCCTTCACATCATCAGAGGAATCGAGTGTCGGTGCATATGCAGTAATAATGGTGGCAAAACCACAAGAGGTTGCCAAGCGCAGGGATAATAGTCTTTCATTTCCTCCTGCTGGAAGTTCAATCATTTCCAGTAGCGAATTCTTCACTGCAAAGCCCACACCGTGTTGCCTTTTTTCTGCCTGCCCTTTACCCTTCCAGAAAAAGGTGTAGTTGTTTTCCCTGAGTGACCCTTCCTCAGCGAGGCGAGTTTCCTGCAGGCCAGCAATATCAATGTTAAGACGATTGAGTTCGGCATCAATTACAGCCGTTTTTCTCACATCGTCAATATTGGTCAAGTCAGTGGAAAATCCTGGACACATGGTTCTCACGCTCCAGGTTGCAAGCCGTAGCTTGAGGTTTCTATTTATATTTTTGTTTGTACCTGGTGCATTGGTTTTACAGCCTGCGATTCAGATTTTGTCCTAGCCCCAAGCACCCATTGAAGCAGGCAGGCTGTGGCGGATCAGCACCCAATTGGCTGGGGGCTGCCCAGCTTGAGGCGGGCGGTAGCTGATCAGTGACACCTATAGGTGTCTCCCACCGTCAGAGGCAACGCGTGGCGCCCCATGTCTACGCCAACTGACAAGGACTTATAACCCGTAACAGTTGCCTCTCGCTTTGATTCCGAGACCAGTTAAGACCAGGGATGGAGTTATTGCCTCTCCATAGCACAAAGCCTGGGCTAAAATATAGAGATCATGTGTTGCCCATGCAGCATGATCCCTCTCTCGGCCTGCCTAGTTCACTCCAGAGGAAAGGTAACACCCCTACATCTGGAACAAGACAAGCTGCAGAAGCTGCCGGATCAGCAAAGCAATGCTCTAACTGTCCGCCTGTCGGAGCTTCGATCCTAGACCAGTCGCCAACCAAGGCTTAGGGCCTGGTCTGCCCTGCCATGACAATTTTGTCTTTAGCTTGCATTTCCTCGCACCAGGGTAAGGCTTGTACCCTCCCAATTGCGCTCTTCCGCCCGAAGCCGTTGGCACAATGTGGGGTGTCGGGTTTGGTAAGCGCCGCCCAACGTTCGGCGCTAACAGAAACCAGGTAGTACCAGGTAGAACTCATCCAGCGCCAGAGAATATCACACGTTCCTAGTTTTCTCGCGTATCTGTAGCACTATGTTCTCTCCAAGTTCTTCTGTTCTTCGCACAACTGAACTTGTCGAAAGGCTGATAGTTCAAAACATATCTGCTTTCTCAGGACACACGTCATTGGCTGCTTCCATCATACACCCTTTGATGAAGTTGCCATCAGCAAACGGTTTTCCTCGTTCTGCCATCTTATGTACTATTTTGTAACTTCTACGAGTGACAGATTCATTTTCAGCACACTTTCTCGTGAAGAGATTTCTTTGTGTTTCTAAACCACGTTTCATGGACTCATATTTCTCAGAGCGTAACTTTCTAGAAAACTTTTAATATGTTGATAGATGTTTTGTTTTGTAGTGACGCTGAATATTTTACTCTTTCAAAACGGCAACAATTTCGTTGCATATTACACAACTGGTTTTCTGGTCCTTTGTTTCCACAAATAAGTGCTTTACTCCCCTTTCTTCATTGAAAACGCGACACTCGACGTCCACTTTTCTTTTCTAAGTAGCCATAATGAAGGGTGAAGTACACGGGATCTGAAAATGAAAAAGACATTGAATTAGAAACATAATTAAAATCCTATTGACACACAAGAAAAGCAGACGACTAGAAGTCACTGGTGAAGCTACGGCTCACCAAAGGTACATATACAGTTTATAGGTACCTTTGGTGATAGAATATTTCTCATAATAAGGTTTGCAAAGTATATAAATAGGGCCGGCCTAAATATCAGCCCAGGGCAGAGTTTTACAACCGGGGTCCCACGAGTGGCAGCCAGTAGCTCCGCCGAAACAAACTGAAATCGACTAAACACAACATTTCTGCCCATGTGGTTTATTACATAAAGTTGGGCAGACACTTAGATCATCGCACAGAGCTCCTTGAGCAACGTAAACATTTGCATACGGATCCGCTCCAGCAGAAAGGTTGACAATCACTGGCCTAGAGACCAGCTCGATTAACACCTTGACCAGGGAATTCTTCAGAGCTGGGGATAATATTTTCGTAATAACACGAGGCTTCTATGACATTTCTATGCTATGTTTGATACTTGAGTGCCTCTATTCACACTTGTAGTTCACTTACCTATCACTGTTAAACAAAGAAATCCTTGCTACAAACCTATAAAATGGATGCAGTCATAAATATTTCTGGAGCATCGGACCTATGTTGACAGCCGGACGCATCTGGGGGGAGGGAAAGATATATGTGTGTGTGTGTGTGTGTGTGTGTTGCCATGGAAACCATGGTAACGTCAGAGCGTTGGTGGTGCTACAACGAGCTGGGGAAGGACTTGGAATGACGCGAAATAAGCAAACCTTACAATAAACAAGAAAATCTAGATACAATAATTTATAATTGAAAATAGTAAATTTAAAACACATAGCAGCCAGGAGGTCTCTGCAGGTGTGAAGATCTCCTAGTATTCTAAACATAATATTTTCATTTAAGTTGTATCACAACGGTCTCTTGTTCCATAGGTTACATCAAGCAAGTTCGAGTACCGTCGGCGGGCCGGATTAAATAACTTCGCGAGCCGGATCCGGCCTGCAGGCCGTAGTTTGGTGACCCCTGACATAGAGTAACACAGCTGCGCGAGATTCGGTAACGGATCGCGTCACGTTGGTTACTTACAGGGTATGTGAGCCAGTCGCTCAGAAAGCAATGGCAAGCTACTGAGCATAATCTTGCCAAGACACCAACAACAGCGGTAAAATGCTGGTGTTGACAGCGATGTCCTGTAAATGGGATATGCGAAGAAAAAAAAAAGGCGGGCGGATGTATACAAATAAAGTAAGTCTCAGCGTAGGCGGATACAAGAGAGGTTATAATTAAAATGTACGAGTTTGTTCGTGTGCGTACGTGCGTGCGTGTGTAAAAATGTTAAAAAGCAGTTCCACACAAAAGAAAATCGAGGTCTACTAAAGTTAGAGTATGTGAACAAAACCCACAGATAGTAAATGGGTGAGAAAGCGAAAAAGAGCTGATTAAAGACATTATTTATAAGGCCTTGCACAAGCTACAGTAGAGGCAACAGCGAAAGTAAATTGCAGACACCTTACAAGAAACAAAAGGTAATTAGCGGTAAAATAAAAACACCCCAAGAGTACTGACTGAAAAATAGTAATGGAAAGGTTCTCAGCAACTGTAAAATAACACATGAGTTGATGGACTGACTACTTCGATGAACTTCTTAATCCCTAAATATCCTCCAGATATGCAGCATGCAGAAGTGTAAATTATAACTTTCTAAATGAGAAATTAATTTCCTTTAGTGAAACCTCCGTTCAACAGACGGAACTAATATAACTATTTAAGCAGCAGTGTATACAAAGATGGAGGATCAGATAAGGATATTACAATAAGAAAACAAAGCACGAGAGGTGTTTCATAGTACTAGGAAATACGTGTAAACCAAAATAAATTAAACCTAGTATCAAACTTTGAATATTTAACTCTAACGTCAAAACAGTGTTGCTGTATGGATGAGAAACACGGAGAACTACCAAACAAACAAAATCAACAGCTAAAAAGTTACAAACATTCATGAATTAATAGTTGAGAAAACTAAAACGACTACAGCGAAATGTCAGAATCCCTAATATTGAGCTTATGCAGAGATCAAATCATATTCCAGCGAATTCAGAGAAAGACTAGCTTTGAAAAGGACATACATTGGAAGAAAGAAAAAAGACGCTGTTAATAGTGTAACAAGCATTTCCTTTGAAACCCACAAAGTAATATAGATATGGGAAGGTAAAAAATACACAGAGAAGAGAATTGGAGATAGTGGTGTATTTATATGTGGGGGAGGTGAAGGCATCAGGAGATGGCAGAAGATGGGATGCCTAGGGATGAGTTGGCCGAGTGCCTATGCTCAAGTGAGGCATACAAGACCACACTCACACACACACACACACACACTCTCACACACACACACACACACACACACACACACACACACACACACATTCGCACGCTCGCGCGCAAGCTAAAAATATAAATGCTGACAACAAAAATAGTTAGAGTCACGTTTTTAAAGCCAATGACATGGTATCAAATAGACCAGCCATTTCCTTGATTTTCCCTAAGGGGAAGTCATGAACCTGTCGTCAAATGATATTTTGATATTGAGACTGCTGCGAATTATGTGGCCTGAAGCTGTTACTTGCTTGGCTTACTTTTCATTTCGCTCAATCCAAATGGTATTCTACCCATCTGTGCTTGTAACCTTTATGAAAATGACTGCAGTGTGTTAACTGCCTGTTCCCACAGAACAAGATGTCAAAGTACCTGGACCTCGGGGCCTCCTACGTGGCACCCAACTTTCACAGGCTGCTGAAGCTGGTCAGGGAATTTGGACTGGAGACCTTCCACACTAACGAGAAAGAAGATACAATTTTATATGAAAAGGTAAGATCATTCTTTTTGAGATACTTTGAAATAATATTATAATAATGATTGTAATAAGGAAGACTAAACGAACCTGGAAGCCTTCTTCTTCTTCTTCTTCTTCGTCTTGCCCCTCCACTTCCTCGACCTCTTCCTCGTCCTCCTCCTCCTCATCCTCCTGAAGATATTCACAGGAATAGAAGAATGCTGTTGATTGTTGTTTGAGGATGTTGTGCAGTATGAAATGATAAAGTTATTTCTCTCCTTCCGACCCAGAGTATTATTTCTCTGAAATAACTAGAGCATGAAACTGAGAGAATTCATATAGACAACACTTGACTAGTCTCCTTATCAGCTTTGGTATCCCCCTGCATGTTACCATCTACTGCAGATTATGTTATCTAGTGTTATCTAGTTTTATGTTACTATCTACTTCATATTATATTATCTTGTTATATGTCACTATCTACTATAGTTTATATTATCTGGTTAAATGTTACTATCTACTTCAGATTATGTTTCTCGTTAAATGTTACTATCTACTTCAGGTTATGTTATCTCGTTATATACTACTATTTACTTATAATTGTGTTATGTCGTTATATGTCACTATCTACTTGAGATTATATTATTTGAAGTAGATGTTACTATCTACTTCAGATTATGTTATCTCGTTATATTTTACTATTTACTTCAGATTATGTTATCTTATATGTTACAATCTACTTCATATTATGTTATCTTGTTATATGTCACTATCTACTATAGGTTATATTATCTCGTTAAATGTTACTATCTACTTGAGATTATGTTATCTCGTTAATTGTGACTATCAACTTCAAGTTATGTTATCTCGTTATATACTACTATTTACTTATAATTGTGTTATGTCGTTATTTGTCACTATCTACTTCAGATTATGATGTCAGGTTTTAGTCAGATATGACTGAGCTACCGTATAACAGTAGACGGTACTACCTGCTTTCTGTTAGAACCGAACGTTGGGGGTGCTTACCAAACCCGACACCCCACATTGTGCCAACGGCTTCGGGCGGAAAAGCGCAATTGGGAGGGTACAAGCCTTACCCTGGTGCGAGGAAATGCAACCTAAAGACAAAATGTCATGGCAAGGCAGAACAAGCCCTAAGCCTTGGTTGGTCTAGGATCGAAGCTCCGACAGGAGGACAGTTAGAGCATTGCTTTGCTGATCCGGCAGCTTCTGCAGCTTGTCTTGTTCCAGATGTAGAGGTGTTACCTTTCCTCTGGAGTGAACTAGGCAGGCCGAGAGAGGGATCATGATGCATGGGCAACACATGATCTCTATATTTTAGCCCAGGCTTTGTGCTATGGAGAGGCAATAATTCCATCCCAGGTCTTAACTGATCTCGGAATCAAAGCGAGAGGCAACTGTTACGGGTTATAAGTCCCTGTCAATTGGCGTAGACATGGGGTGCCACGCGTTACCTCTGGCGGTGGGAGACACCTACAGGTGTCACTGATCAGCTACCGACCGCCTCAAGCTGGGCAGCCCCCGGCCTATTGGGTGCTGATCCGCCACGGCCTGCCTGCTTCAATGGGTGCTTGGGGCTAGGACAAAATCTGATTTGCAGGCTGTAAAACCAATGCACCAGGTACAAATAATAAGAAAAATAGAAACCTCAAGCTACGGCTTGCAACCTGGAACGTGAGAACCATGTGTCCAGGATTTTCCACTGACTTGACCAATATTGATGATGTGAGAAAAACGGCTGTGATTGATGCCGAACTCAATCGTCTTAACATTGATATTGCTGGTCTGCAGGAGACTCCCCTCGCTGAGGAAGGATCACTCAGGGAAAACAATTACACCTGTTTTTGGAAGGGTAGAGGGCAGGCAAAAAAAAAGGCAACACGGTGTGGGCTTTGCAGTGAAGAATTCGCTACTGGGAATGATTGAAATTCCAGCAGGAGGAAATGAAAGACTATTATCCCTGCGCTTGGCAACCTCTTGTGGTTTTGCCACCATTATTACTGCATATGCACCGACACTCGATTCCTCTGATGATGTGAAGGATTCGTTCTATGAGGAGTTAGACTCCGTGATCAAGGCAGTTCCAAAATCTGACTACATGTATATGCTCGGTGATTTCAATGCTCGTGTGGGCAAGGACTCGAGTTTATGGCCAGTGTGCCTTGGAAAATACAACATCGGTCTCACGAATGAAAATGGGGAAAGGCTGCTGGAGCATTGCACCAGAAATTACCTATGTATTACAAACTCCTTTTTTAAAACAAAAGAGATGCATAAGGTCACATGGAAACATCCAAGATCCGGCAATTGGCACCAGCTGGACTTCATCATCACACGGAGACAACATCTGAACCATATGTCATTGACTCGAAGTTACCACAGTGCTGACTGTGATACGGATCATTCTTTGATTGTTGCAAGGGTTAGACTGAGACCAAAGTGAATCTACACAGCAAAACACAAATCTAACCCCAGGATTAATATTATTAACACTCACGATCCTGAAAAGTGCTTTCAGTTTCAACAGCAACTTGAAGACGCTTTCACTGATACACCAGAAAATTATACAGTAAATGAAAACTGGGGTCAACTTAAGGAAACTTTTTATAAAACTGCCGTAGGGGTTTACGGCACTATGGATCATAAGAGGCAGGACTGGTTTGCGGCAAACAGCGAGACTCTGCAGCCCTTGATTGATAAGAAGAAGATAGCTCTCTTAAGAAACAAGGAAAGACCAACGCGTAAGACTCTGAGTGAGCTAAGGCAAGCTAGGAAGGATGTGCAAAAGGCTGCCAGGCAGAGTGCAAATGATTATTGGATCAAGTTATGTGAGTCCGCCGGTCTCTCTGGCTGTGGGGTTACAACACTTTCTCTCTGTAATCCCGTTTATCACGCAGAGTCTCGCAGCGGAGCGAGAACTGAGGTGGTTCGACCCCCGCTCGTGACTTGCGGATACTGAGCCGGCCGCTCAGAAAGCAATGGCAAACTACTGAGCGTAATCTTGCCAAGAGATCAACAGACAGCTGAAAGATGCTGCTGTTGACAGCTAAGTCCTGTAAAAGGATACGCAAAACATATGTGAGTCCATTCAAATCGCAAGTGATAAGGGAAACATAAGAAGCATGTATGAAGGAATAAAGAAAGCCTGTGGTCCAGTGATCAAAAGAAGTGCACCATTATGGAGAAATCATAACTGATAAGAAACAGCAGATGGACAGATGGGTAGAGCACTATTTGGACTTTACTCAAGTGAGACCAAACTAGCGGATGATGGGCTCAACGCCATAGAGGACCTACCAACTCTTAACCACCTGGACACACTTAACACCATAACAGAAGTTAAGTGTGCTATAAATGAACTTGCATCTGGCAAAGCTTCAGGTACGGATGGGATTCCAATAGAGGTTATCAGGAGTGGGCAAGACACATCTCACTCTACAGATCCACCAGCTAATAGAGCTATGCTGGCGGGAAGGACAAGTCCCACAGGATGTCAAAGATTCAAGCATCATAACACTGTACAAGAACAAGGGTGATCGGAGCGACTGCAACAACTATAGGGGTATCTCACTTCTGTGTATTGTTGGAAAAGTATTTGCCAGACTTCAAGTCCTAGGAGATCAAGTCTACCCCGAATCACAGTGTGGCTTTCGACAGAACCGGTCTACCATTGATATGATATTCTCATTGTGACAAATGCAAGTAAAATGCCGGGAACAGAATCAACCACTGTTTATTGCCTTCATCGACCTCACAAAGGCATTTGATTTGGTCAGTCGTGGGGGTCTGTTCAAGGCATTAAAGAAGATCAGCTGCCCACGAACTCTTCTGTCCATTGTGGAATCGTTCCACACAGGCATGAAGGGTATAATCAAGTTTGATGGTGCAACTTCTGAAGAGTTTGAAAGCAAGAGTGGAGTTAAGCAAGGTTGTGTACTAGCTCCCACCCTCTTTGGAATATACTTTTCACTTCTACTGAAATATGCCTTTCATGATCAGGATGGTGGTATATACATTCACTCACGCTCAGATGGCGGCCTCTACAATGCACAGAGATTGAAGGCCAAGACCAAAATTAGGAGAGTACTGATCAGAGAGTTGCTTTATGCAGATGATGCTGCAGTTACGACCTACTCTGTGGAAGAATTGCAATGTCTACTATCTGCATTCTCCAATGCGTGTTCTGAATTTGGTTTAACAATTAGCAAAAATAATACACAGATTGTGTCACTAGGTGCACATGGGGTACCATCAATCTTTATTGACGATGCCGAACTAGAGATGGTAGACCATTTTACATATCTAGGACCAGTGGTAAATAGAAAATTATCCCTAGATCAGGAAATCAACATCCGGATTGGTAAGGCAGCAACAACAATGAACAGGTTAAGAAAAAGAGTCTGGGAGAATAGGAAGCTTACTGCCAAAACAAAAGTCCTTGTCCATCAACCCTGTGTCCTTAGTACTCTTCTTTATGGCAGTGAAACCTGAACAACTTACTCACACCAAGAGAAACGTTTAAACAGCTTTCATATGCGGTGTCTGCGAAGAATTCTTGGTATTAAGTGGCAAGGCAAAATCACAAATACTGAAGTATTGGAAAGATCAGGTTGTGTGATGGTTTATTCCATGCTCAGTCTTCGTAGACTTAGATGGATAGGACATGTTAGGAGGATGGATGATGGTAGAATACCAAAGGACATCTTTTTTGGTGAATTACAGATGGGTAAGAGATCTCAGGGTCGGCCTGTACTACGATACAAAGATATGTGTAAGCGGGACATGATTGATACATACATTGATAATGCACATTGGGAGCAAGTCGCCGCTGAACGTGTTTCATGGAGGGCAAACATCAGAAATGGAATAAAGACAAAGGAAAAAATTATTGCAGATAAGTCACACACCGAGCGTGTGAGACATAAGATGGTGCATGATGGTGGAAATGACCACGTGTTCACATGCACCCACTGTGAACGGACATTTACAGCGCGAATTGGCCTTATCAGTCACATTCGCTACCGCCATAGGTAAAAGTTATTATGCCTTTTTAAAGCACAAACTATCGTCTGTCAAGACGGCAAGGTGCCAATGCTGTTACTATCTATTTCAGGTTGTTATCTCGTTAAATGTTACTATCTACTTCAGATTATGTTATCTCGTTATGCGTTACTATTTACTTCTGGTTGTGTTATTTCGTTATATGTTACTATCTACTTCTGGTTGTGTTATATTGTTATATCTTACTATCGACTGCTGGTTGTTTTATCTCTTTATGTGTTACTGTCTACTTCAAATTGTTATCTCATTAAATGTTACTATCTACTTCTTGCTGTACGTTTTTGACATTCATATATTTCTACACTCACAACCAGGGTAAAACCAAGCGGTTCAGATCTTTGTTCCCGCCCGCGGGAGGAATCATTTCTTGGCTAGACATGAACAACATCATTAGGTTGTTTTATAAATTTGGATCGCAGGTGAGTTAATGTGATTGGCTAATACTTGACGCAGACGTAGACGTTTGATTGGTTTATGCTTGCAAGAGTCACTATGACGGGTTGTTATTTTTAAAACGAAATGGTTTGCGGATCCGAATTGTTATAAGGGATTCCCTGGTGGACCCAGTCTAAATTGAGTACCAGGAAATTCCCTGGGAAGTAAAGACAGCCTGAGTGATACTGACAATATCACCCGTTATGTGCTGATTGGTTTATACAAATATGGGTCTAACACCATAAACCCAATGCATTGAAGGTGGGGGTGAAAGAGTCATTTTGTTATTTACTTGCTACCTATTTACCTTAGCAGATTCCTGCTTCGAACTTGTTTGTTTTGTGTATATTTTTAGGTATGTTAATTGCTTTGTTATTTATTGGTAAATAGGGATGATAGAAGACGCGGATATTAGTATAATTTGTAGGTTATTAATAGTCAACATGTGCATACGGAGCCGTGATAACGCAGGAGGTAGCATGCTTGCCCGTCGGTACGAACTTGTGTTCGAATCACCATCGAGTTGGGGATCATTTTGTTTTTAAATTGACATGGGCTCCTAGGTAGACTTAGCCTAGATAACATGGTACTAAAAATGGTTATGAAGAGTAAAGGTGACCGTAGCGATATCAATCACTACACCATCGAGTGCCGATTGTCCCCTACAAATATGAGGCTAGCACTATATACCCAATTTGGCGTGGAAAGTGTCTTTTATTTTACTTACATATGTATAAGGTTACTTCCATCGTCGCCTCTATATACGAGGGCAGTGGACTTAGCCTCTAGCGATTTCCAATAAATCGGTGCATAGTTGGGTACAAAAAGTTACGCAGGCGAGTCAATAAGAAAGTCACACAGTTCTGTGGGATGGCAGGTAAATGTAGTTGGTGTTTTCTACAGGTGTCATTAGGTGACAGCAGCATCAAACTTTATATTCCCGTTCGTAAAGTGGCGTTAGGTGTCTCGATCGCATGCGCAGCGCATAAACAAAATGGCGATTGTACTTACGGAGTGTAAAACCAAAGAGCAACGTGCTGTTGTCCGTTTTTTGTGGGCAAAAGGACTACCTGCAAAGGACATTCATAAGCATTCATAAATGCTTCCCGTTTATGCTGACAAATGTTTGTCCCATAAAGCGGTGCATAGCTGGGAAGAAACATTTTCTCAAGGACGCTCTAAAATTGTTGATGAAATCCGATCTGGTCGTCCTGTTGAGATTGCAACAGAAGCATCCGTGCAGCGGGTGGAGGAGATGATTAGAGGTGACAGGCGAGTAACGATAGACTATGTAGCATCTGCAATAGGGTGCTCACATGGTTCAGCATACAGCATAATGTATTATCGATTGAAATTTAAGAAAGTGTGCTCAATGTTTGTACCCTGACAATTGAAGGAGGAACACAAAATGAACCAATCTGGCCTGTCCTTGCATCAACTCTGTCGATACGTTGATAAAGGAGAAGACATGCTGAACAGGATTGTTACTGGGGACGAATCATGGGTGCATCGCTACCAGCCCGAATCAAAGAGTGCTTCAATGCAATGGAAACATCCTTCTTCGCCTTGTGAACAAAAATTCAAGGTTACGCCATCAGCAGGGAAGGTTATGCTGACAGTGTTCTGGGATTGTCAAGGAGTGCTTTTAACCAATTTCAAGAAGGAAGGTGACAATGTTAATTCTGAATCGTACTGTGAAGTTCTATCGATACTTCATGAAGCAATTCGAAGAAAACGTCCAGGACAACTGACTAGAGGAGTGTTGCTTCTTCAAGACAATGCCATACCACATACGGCTCGATTAACTCAGGAGAAAATTAACCAACTAAGGTGGGAAGTTCTGGAACATCCACCTTACAGCCCCGACTTAGGCCCTAGCGATTGCCACCTCTTTGGTCCACTGAAAACCCACTTTGGCGGGAGACATTTCGTGAATGACGCCGAAGTTGAATGTGAAGTGAAAACGTGGTTTAGAAAACAGAGCACGCAGTTCTATGCAGCTGGTTTGGGAGGACTGATAAAACGATGGGATAAGTGCATCAATATTGGAGGAAATTATGTTGAGAAATAAAGGAACAATGTTTGTATAAAAATAAACTGTTTTCAAGTTGTTATCATATTTAGTTATTTTTCTACAGCCATTTCTGACTTATTTGTTGACTTCTCCTCTCGCGCGTGTGTGTGTGTGTGTGTGTGTGTGTGTGTGTGCGTGCGTGCGTGTGTGCGTGCGTGTGTGTGTGTGTGTGTGTGTTACAGTTAGGTGCTTACTGGCTGAGTTACATGCTTAATTTTCACAGATACCCCTGGATGCTCCATGGAATGCACCCAGAGCCAAGGAATGGGACGAGATGACCGCCAAAGATTTCATGGACAAATATGCATGGACAAAGTGAGCATTTTGGTTGACATTCTAGCCGATGTTTTCTTGTTGTTCGCCCATTGTTAGTGAAGAGAGTTTTGTTAATTTTTTGTCCTTTATTGCCAATTGGGGCAGGCCCTCAAACTACTCCATGTCTCCCCATCCTCAGCTATTTACTGCAACTCTGTCCATGTCCTCGCGATAATACTCATGTCCCTACTTCTCTGCCCCGTGTCTATATCGTTATCTATCATCTCCACACAGCTAGCTTAACATTCTCAATAATGGTATCTTGTATCTTGTTGTCTGTCCATCGTTAAGGAAACAGACTACGTTTTTATCTTTGAACTCCAAACAGTTTACTTAACATTCTAGCCAGTTATTTAATTGTTTGTCCGTTGTAGTTAGTTAAATATATCATATTGTTATTGTGAGCCCCAAACAGTTTATTTCACATTCTAGTTAACGTTATCTTGTTGTTTGTCCACCGTGAGTGAAGTAAAACAGTAAGCTTCATATCATTTACAAGACGTCGCATTCAACCCCTGCATTGTTTGGCTGTTTGTGATTTCTTGGCAAGTGTACGTTCAGTAGTTTTCCATTGCTTTTTTAATGACCGGTACCCATACCATTGTATGAAATACCACCTCAAAGTGGCCTGCTTCCAAATCGCTCGCAGCTGTGTTTCCAACGCGGTAAGCGAGATTGTGAATGCAATTCCTACGCAAACTATGCTGTAATCTATCCGTCCATGACTGAGTTCCGAGGTGGATGATTAGACCAATTTGAGACCGGAAACGTCTGTCAGGGCCAGGTACCGGTGTTTCGACTGTCGATCAGACGGGGTAAACTCGACTTTTAGTTTTCGTACAGCAGGCCAGTGTGGATGCCGTACTGGCGCAGTGGCTAGGCGCCTAGCCTCTCTGCCCGGTGGCCAAGTGAACGAATCCTCAACGAGGCTGGGAATGTTGTTTTGTTTTTTCAGCTGACCTAAGCTTCCAGAAATGTCGTGGGAAGTAAAGGTAGCCTGTTGGATACTGACCACATGACCCACTAAGTGCCGAATGACCTATACAAATATGAGTTTATCACTATATGCCCAGTGCGCGCTAAGGCATGTAGAAGACTCCTTAACTCTCTTCCGTATGCGTTATGTTGCCCTTTAGTAGGGCATAGGCCCTCAAGCGAATCACGCCAACCTGCCTGTGACTTGTTAACAACTGATTGGACTTTGTGGTCCAGTTCGTCTACGTGATGGTGTAACCTAGCCTAAGCCAGCACAACCTTTCTTAGTCGTTTCTTACGACATGCATGACAGAGTACAGTGCTGCTATTCTTTGCTTCCCTGGAGGGCTCCAATAACATGTGGGCGGTCCTTTACTTACTATCAGTAAAGTTGCCTTATTATATAAGATATCATCACAGTTGCCTTATTATACGAGATATCATTACAGTTGCCTTATTATACACGATATTATTACAGTTGCCTTATTATACACGATATCATTACAGTTGACTTATTATACAAGATATCATTACAGTTGCCTTATTATACGAGATATCATTACAGTTGCCTTATTATAAACGATATCATTACAGTTGCCTTATTATATAAGATATCATTACAGTTGCCTTATTATACAAGATATCAATACAATTGCCTTATTATACAAGATATCATTACTGTTGCCTTATTATACAAGATATCATTACAGTTGCCTTATTATATAAGATATCAATACAGTTGCCTTATTATACACGATATCATTACAGTTGCCTTATTATATAAGATATCAATACAGTTGCCTTATTATACACGATATCATTACAGTTGCCTTATTATATAAGATATCAATACAGTTGCCTTATTATATAAGATATCAATACAGTTGCCTTATTATACACGATATCATTACAGTTGCCTTATTATATAAGATATCAATACAGTTGCCTTATTATATAAGATATCATTACTGTTGCCTTATTATACAAGATATCAATACAATTGCCTTATTATACACGATATCAATACAATTACAAAACAAGCTTAACGTACTCTGCAGCTCAGCTGTGGAACAATCTTCCACAAGAAATCAAAGACATCACCAATCCCTATTCATATAATCGCAAATTATTCGAACACTATCTCAATACGCATTACCTTCCCCTTAATAATAGAGATAATAATAATAATAACAAAACCCTAGTATAACAGCCAGTCCCCTTTTTGTAGGCCAGTATATTCCACATGGCTAATAACAAGTGTCAGACCATTATCTAATATTACTGTGTCGTGTAGTTTTGATGTTCGCATTTTGCCCATGCCTTTATAATGCATATCTTTTATATTGTTGCTGTTCTTTGTTAGCCTTGAATGATGTGTGAATGAAATTATGTATGAAAGAGAGTGATAGAAGGGCAGAATGTTAGACGGGCCTGCGTGTCCAATTGTTAACCCTTTGAAAATAAAGTTTGTTCGTTCGTTCGTTCGATATCATTACAGTTGCCTTATTATATAAGATAGCATTACTGTTGCCTTATTATACAAGATATACATTATTTAAGTTAGTTGTATATCCTTTACAAAACGTAGCAGTCAACCCCACCATTTCATTGTTGACAGTTTGTGATTTCTGCGCAAGTTTACGTTCAATAGTTTGCCATACATTTATGAACCACCGGTACTCACACCAGTGTATAGGAACCAACGCAAGGCGGTCTTCTTCCAAGTCGCCCGCGCTGTCTTTCAACCGCGGTATGATGGATTGTGAATTGCATTTGTAACATCTCCGTCACAGCGCCAGTTATAGATATCATTATAATGCAAGATGTTATTAAAGATGTATTTTTACACAAGATATTATTAAAGCTGTAATTATTATTAAAAATTAATAACAGCTGTATCATTATATGAGATATGAGTGAAGTTATTTTATTATAACAATATAAATAAAAGTGTATTATCACATACGTTATTATGACAGTTTTATTATTATATAAGATATTATTAAATTTACCTTACCTTTCATACTTCATGTTATTACATTTATATTACCTATTATGCTACTTATTATTTATGAGCAGGGTAAAGTAGATTATATTATATATGATTACACTTGTATTGTTATTATATAAGATATTATTACAGTTGTATTATTATATAAGATATAATAATCGCTGTATTATTATACAAGATGTGATTACAGTTGTATTATTATACAAGAAAAATTCATTCATTTATTCATTCATTCATTCATTCATTCATTCATTCAATAGAATGTCCTTTGCAGAACCTCGCTCCTATAACAACCTTTCGGAAAATTTCTCGATCATAAGCAAGATGCCCCGCGTCTGATACTCCCATCTAGAGATCATTCGCAACATCATGCACCCATCTTCTCTTTGGCCTTCCTCTTCCTCTCTTCCTAGGCATATACCCCTCCAATATTGATTTATTTTGGTTGTTTCGGGATTTGAGATTTAAATATTGAGCATAACCCACTACTGGCAACGCTGATCGTATTCTGGTATGAACCTAAGGCCTATCCACGTCAATTTGGAAGCACTAGACTCGAGTTTCGCTCTCATTTGAGCTCGTCAGTAGTGCGTATCCTTGACCGGACCTGGAAACGACGTTTCAAGTGACCAAAATATTTCAATTTTCTTTGTTTTATCGTCTTTAATAGCCAACCTTCTTCAATATTCAGCTCTTGAAGTATGGATGCATTTGTTCTTTTCTTTAGCCAAGATATTCATAGAACTCGTCTATAACATTTATATTCAAAGGCATTTATGCGCTGTTCAGCTTGTTTAGTAAGTGTCCAGGTCTCACAGGCGTATGTTGCAATAGGTATCACAGTCTTGCGTTACTCGCATTCAGGCAACGTCATCCATACCTCAAATATAACTTCAGCTCGTACAGATGTTTTACACGGATTTTATTTCAGGCAAGCCTGACACTCGTACATTCGCGAAAAGGCGTTATCTGCCTATCAAATCAATACACTGATCGTCACACAATATATATATATATATATATATATATATATATATATATATATATATATATATATATATATATATATATATATATATATATATATATATACACATATCATCAATCATGATCACACTCTCTTTAAGATCGCATGCGTTCACAACAATAGATAATGGCTTCAGAAAAACACTACGTCCAGTCGGAAAGCCGTCTCGTCGCTGTCTGAAGCAGCTCAGTCTGTCGCTTGCCTACGTGGTCAAAATCCCTCGTGCGGTCAGCAACTCTGCGTGCTGTTCTGTTTGCACGTAGTACTGTCGTCTTAGTACTGGTTACCCCCTAAAGTCTTATTATAGTTTACGTCGTCACGGTATTCTCCGTGACCTAATGTACCCATCTCCTGTTCCCGGGGTTGGTCCCTCTGTTGTCCTAAATATGACACGTTATTGTCCCCACCCGAGTCTGGTCTTATAACTGTTCTTAAGTTCTAGCTTGGGTGATGTCTCTATTCTGTCTATACCTTTATAGAGGTCCTGTCTCTCTGTCCTCTCAGTTCTTGCCCCTCTTCTGTCACTAGTCTGTCCTACTAGAATCTAACACCTTGACATGCTCTCGTCGTCCCCCGTATTGCGTCACCAGATTAATGTAGTAGGTGTGACGCAATGTTGTCGTATCATATAAAATTAGTCTGTTCTAATTGTGTCAAGGGGTTCACTGTTCTGTCATAAAGTACTACTTCTGCCTCAAATAAGTCTGGTAACAAGTTGCTGTATCTAACCACTGGTTTTAGATCAGCTTGACACACCTCCACTCTAAGCAAGAGTCATTACATTACACTCTTGGGAGCTGTGTTGAACCAGGGCGCGTTTAACAAATTTATACCCCTCAAAATATCGATTCACCGATATCCCAAGACAAATTGCTCCTATTATGGATGCAATACATGAATATATAATTCATGGCTCCCGTGAAATGCACTTTCACTTCTCTTCTTAGCTGTGTGCATGCTGATATTCTCCTATCTCGCTTCCGCTTGTGGCTAAATATTTAACTCGCCCTTTCACTTATTCTAAGTCTGTAGTGTCCCCTGATCCAAGTGTTCTTTCCGTTTTCAATAACTGCTGTTTGTATTTTTATCTGTTTGTATTCCTGTTTGTATGGGTGTAAATAGTTATTTTATATGTGTTGCAATTAGAAACATAACTATATGTCTATAATCGATGTATTTAGGTCTTCAAGCATCACAGGTAGGTTAATGCACGTCACAAAGTAATGCCTCTGCTTAACTTATGACGTACTTCGCCGATCCGGGATCCTGGAATGCAACCATTACTGCAATGTATTAGTGGCTATAACACACATAAAAGTACACACTTCACATGGTTTACACAGAAGACGCGGACAGGTCATTACAACTCGTGTGTGCGGAAAAAAATGCACCACTGTTCACACTCATATTTTTACTTCTTTCATTCGTCCGTATACTCATCTTGCATTCACTCATTCATACATTGTCAATTTTAAAAATGTTTTGTCATTGACATAAAATTGGGCTCGTGTTAAACAATATTGAGCCGAAATAAAGTATTTTTATATTTCACGTTATTATTTACAGGTTTAAATGTATTGCTTACGGCAATACAAAAGAAACTAACTAAGTCTAACTATATCTAACTATTCTAATGGATAATTGGTTTTATCAGTCACTAGACTGATGATTTCTAGTATCACTATTATTGTACGGAGTGATGTCTAATTATACTAACTAAGGTATTTAATATAAACTAAAGTAAATAACTACTAAGGGGAAGTAAGTTAACTAAATTGTTACTTAATGATATTAGGTAAAAGAACTAAGTTATATAATAAATAAAGGATGTTACTAAAGTAAATAATGTACTTAACCTATTTAACTAAATGATGGGTGTAATACATAAGGTGATTTAATTAACTAAACTAAATAATAACTGTTGTTAAATATAGGTATATAATTAACTAACTATCAATTTATGGGTGTTTCTAAGGGAAAGTAATTAATTAAACTAAACATTCTGTAAGCGAAATGTGTTTGTTCCCTTAAGTCTACTAACGTTACAAATTGCTAAATTCTTAAATTTATTTGACAATTAATATATTCTATTTCTAATTCACTTTAGGTCTATTACCTCGCCGTTTTAATTGGCTTCATCGGTAGCAGTCTCGCTAGAGAGCTGTTTGCTATAGTCTAAATATAAATACTATCTAAATTTTACGTCTAAGCACTAATTGTAAGTGTTTGTACACTAATTAAATCATGGTTATTACTACAGCTAACAATTTGAAATAAGCTATCGGTTCGTTGGGGTATTAGTGGTTCTTCTATTAATACTATCACTACTGTAATGAACCACTAAATCGCTTAGTGCAACTTCTTTAAAATCATATCATACAATATTAATACACACATGTTATATACACAGAAACATGTTACATAGAAATATACTAACTAACTAATCATAGGTGCAGGTGACGGTGATCACGACGCGTCCTTCCTCTGGGTCATTCCTTACGATAGTTTATATACACTTTTCACTGTAACTAACGTGACGATGTAGCGTGTCACACTCTGTTCATAGTAGTATCCCAATTTATATGTACTAGATGACTCTATCAATACATTGTTCATGCGTTCTGGCACTACTAGAGTTCTTGGTACGTTCACGTAATGATACTTATGTTACACAGTGTCTTCTGTCTTACTATTACTAGCACAGTTTCTATATGAACTAATTGGTAGTAACTGCAGGTAACTGTGGTAGTGTTTCATCTCCTTTCTGCATCACTTCAATGTCTGAAGGTCTCGTGAGCAGGTCTGCAAGGGTATTGCTACTCCCTTTAATATGCCTATGGAGAATGAATAGTTTTGGAGTATTAAGGCTCAGAGATAAATCATGTTATTCTTAGGCAGGCCTTTCTCCATAACTAACAGCGGAGAGTTGTCGGTCTCGACGACAAAGTGAGTTCCAGCCAAATATCTATGAAGTTTAGTAACACAATACACGATTGCGAGAGCCTCACGTTGAGATACATCATAATGTGATTCAGCTGCGGTAAGTTTGCGACTGACATACACGATTGGATGGAATATCTCTTCATGTTCCTGAAGCATTACGCCCGAGATTGTAGTCGCACTGGCGTCACATCTAAGGATATATTGTAATTTCGGGTTAGGTAAGCGGAGGATAGGAACATTACTAAAAAGGTACTTTAATTTTGACATTGCACTTTGTAAAGTAGCATCTTGCACATTTATCTTTGCAGAAGATATCAACAAGTCCGAAAATACACATGTTATTTGTGCCAAATAGGGGATAAATTTGTTGTAATAATTTACTAACCCCAGCAAGCTCCTCACTTTTTTTTTCCTTTGGAATAGTGAGATTTGAGATTTTGGTTATAATTTTGGTGTCTGTTTTTAACTGACCTTTGGATATCGTATGGCCTAGGAAATCTATCTCATCCAACGCCAACTCGACTTTCGTTGGCTTGACTGTTAGTCTAAACAATTTTATTCTCTCGAATACGATTCTCAAAGTTTGTAGATGTGTTGTCCAGTCTGTTGTATGGATGCATATATCATCTATATATGTCTGAGTATTGTGACTCCATGCAGAAGTTCCCTAGTAAGGCGGACAAAGGTGGCAGGTGCAGTGCGCAGGCCAAACGGAAGAAAACGAAACTCGTAGAGACTTAGAGGTGTTGCAAAGGCAGTAAGATGAATGGAATCTCTATGCATCGGAATTTGCCAATAGCCTTTAGTTAGGTCAAGTTTTGAAAAGATAATAGATGATGACATGTTCAAGATAAGGTCGTCACAGGATGGAATAGGCTCTGCATCAACTTTTGTGACTGTGTTTAATTACCTATAATCTACGCAGAGTCTTAAGGTGGATTCCTTCTTTTTGACTAAGACTATCGGAAATGAATACTCAGACTGGGATTTCTGGATTATCCCACAGGCTTCAAGACTAAGATTTTCCTTATCTAGATTTTCCCTATAGTTTAGAGGGATACAGTATGGTCGACATTTGATTGGAGTATAGTCTGAGAGAACAATTGAGTGTTGTATCCTATCTGTCCCACCTGTAGTTCCAGATTCTACAATTATGTGATGTAGTTTCATTAACTAACACATAAATAATAAAATGTTTTGTCACACCACAATGTACTTGACAGAACAATGCAGGAAAAGTTAATTTTGTTTATTAACCAAGATGCTGTGGAAATAAGCCAGTAAAGCATTCATGAACATGTAAACAATACACATCAGTCTATAGGATAATGTTCTAAAAACACGAAGGAGAATAGAACTCCTAGAAGATCTCATGGTGGTTCATTCATTTAGCCACTGGATTACACCACTGATTTCCTACCATTGTCTCTGCACTACACAAATGTTTTGCTTATTATTATTTATTTTCATTAGTGAAACCTTTAAATCGAAACAGTCTACACAAAATAAGATCTGGAGAGATTCATATTTACTCTCCTTTCTGGAAGTTCTTGCTGGTTCTCAAGTTATCTGAATGTATAACTGATTATAACAAAGTTCTTCCTATTAGATTTGTAGTAAGACCTCAGCCATAATTTTGGATATTCTGCTGGTCTTTGTGATGTATTAAAGATCCTAGTGATCTTTATAACAGTCATGAATTTCAGATCTTATGAATCATCAGAATAATCATGAATTTCAGATCCTATGAATCATCAGAATAGTCATGAATTTCAGATCCTATGAATCATCAGAATAGTCATGAATTTCAGATCCCATTGGGCACATTTCG
The DNA here is from genome assembly GCA_963921405.1 of Cepaea hortensis. Taxonomy (NCBI): domain Eukaryota; kingdom Metazoa; phylum Mollusca; class Gastropoda; order Stylommatophora; family Helicidae; genus Cepaea; species Cepaea hortensis. Next base: position 49,796,002 of record OY992883.1, on the reverse strand, counting down.
GTAATGATCTGGGGACTCTTGGTTAGATTAATCTTAGTCCTGACTACAGACCCCTTTTAGCACCTCTTTGTTAAAGATCTGCTATTGGTCGACAGATCCATTGAACACCTATTGGGCAATGATCTGCAACTCTGGATCATGACAATCTGCGAACACCGTCATCCTCACCTGAGGTGAATCAACATGATGAACCTATTTATATCTAGTCAATGGATGATAATTCTCCAGTTGACAAGAATGAAAAGGGCTACAGACAGGAGTTGCAGAAGGTAGCAGATTTAGGAAGTACCTACAAGTTAGAGCTACAGTGTCTCTTCTTTGTACTGGCATTAGACATCAGCAATTGTATTTGGCAAGCCCTCTTATTCTGCTCATGTACATATTTATCTTTTGGCTGATGTTCTCACAGAGGACACAGACACAGTGAATGACAAGGCCAGGAGAGGAATGATGGAGAGTTAATGATGAAATGCACCCAGCATAACTGATCCTAAATAGTAATGGAACAGAACAGGATGATTGTTCATCTTATTCATAATAACTCTTGTTACCAATCTGTGCTGCCTCAATTGTTTTAGTCGGCCTGGTTATTTTCCTGTTTATACCTTCTCACTTCTTCTGTCATTTCCTTTACTTACTTCTTCTGACACTGGGGTGATATTTCCCCTGACAGTTTAGAAGTGACTATGCCTGAAAGCATTTTATGTCCTTTACTTACTCTGTCAAACAGGGTGATGGTTTGATAAAACTACATTACACATGTTACATTCAAGTAATAATGTACAGAAACATACATTAAATATTTTCACTCTTAAATTAACATAATGATTAACATATAATTGAATGTGGAGGTCTATGTGAAACATTCCTTATGAGACTTACACTGTCTCTCATTCATTAGCACATATATACAGAGTGAAATAAAGATGAGATGACACAATGCACTCATTCTCTCATTTTAACATCAATCTTATTTTATTCGTTCACTTGAGTGCTGGAGTTGGGCTGTTAGCTTGACTGTGGTTCGGTCAGAGTGCTAGACACTTGGTCGATCATGTCACAATGTGTTCGAATAAATCACAGCAGTATAAATGTTGGACCCGTCATTGATGCTAAACAGTTACATAACACAATCTTTCTTTACACCACGGACATATAAAGAAAAGAGGAAGAGCACTTTCATTCCTCCCTCTCTCATTCTCGTGTGTAGAAGTTTTGCTGTGGATTTAAACTAAGGCGACAGACAGCACACAGATCATAGCTTGTCCTGTACTAAATCTGCTCTGAACGCAGTCAGAAAGCTAGTAGGATGACTTAGGAATAGCGATCTGGCTTTAAATGAGCCTCTTTTCACAGTTTAAGACATAGTGGTTGTACAGCAACTCTCTTCTGGAAACGAAAGATAGATGGAGTCAGATATCTAAACCAGTGACCAAGTATCTAGCACTCTGACCGAACCACAGCCAAGCTAACAGCCCAACTCCAGCACTCAAGTGAACTAATAAAAGAAGATTGGTGTTAGAATGAGAGAATGAATGCATTGTGTCATCTCATCTTTCTTTCACTCTGTATATATGTGTTAATGAATGAGTGGCAGTGTAAATCCTCATAACGAATGTTTTACATAGACCTCCACATTCATACCAATTATATGTTAATCATTATGTTAACTTAAGAGTGAAAATATTTAATGTATGTTTTTTTTTTAAATTATTACTTGAATGCAACATGTGGAATGTAGTTTTATCAAACCATCACCCTGTTTGACAGAGTAAGTAAAGGACATAATATGCTTCAGGCATAGTCACTTATAAACTGTCAGGGGAAATATCACCCCAGTGTCAGAAGAAGTAAGTAAAGGAAATGACAGAAGAAGTGAGAAGGTATAAACAGGAAAATAACCAGGCCAACTAAATCAATTGAGGCAGCACAGATTGGTAACATGAGTTATTATGAATAAGATGAACAATCATCCTGTTCTGTTCCATTACTATTTAGGATCAGTTATGCTGGGTGCATTTCATCATTAACTTTCCATCATTCCTCTCCTGGCCTTGTTATTCACTGTGTCTGTATCCTTTGTGAGAACATCAGCCAACAGATAAATAGGTCCATGAGCAGAATAAGAGGGCTTGCCGATGTCTAATGCCAGTACAAAGAAGAGACACTGTAGCTCTAACTTGTAGGTACTTCCTGAATCTGTTACCTTCTGCAACGCCTGTCTGTAGCCCTTTTCATTCTTGTCAACTGGAGAATTATCATCCATTGACTAGATATAAATAGGTTCACCATGTTTATTCACCTCAGGTGAGCATGACGGTGTTCGCAGATTGTCATGATCCAGAGTTGCAGATCATTGCCCAATAGGTGTTCAATGGATCTGTCGACCAATAGCGGATCTTTAACAAAGAGGTGCTAAAAGGGGTCTGTAGTCAGGACTAAGATTAATCTAATCAAGAGTCCCCAGATCATTACCGAAATGTACCCAATGGGATCTGAAATTCATGACTATTCTGATGATTCATAGGATCTGAAATCCATGACTATTCTGATGATTCATCATCATCATCATCATCATCATCACCATCTTCCACTTCTGCCGTCAAGCGTCGTGGGGAGGAATAATTTGCGTTCCAGAGCCCGGTGGACGGCACTGGATAGTGCCATTCCGCGTGGTTGTACAATGTCTCTGATGTCGTCAATCCATTTTCTTCTTTGACGTCCTCGTGGTCTCGTCGCAGATGATCTTTGATGTAAGGCCAGTGATGGTAGTTGCTGATGATGCATTCTAACGACATGGCCAAACCACTTGATGTTCTGTCTTTCAATAAATGTGGCACAAGGTGTTGATCCCACAGTCTGTCTGATAGTATCATTTCTTACTCGGTCTCGGATTGTTAAGTTGGCAGCTCTCCTCAGGCATCTCATTTCGCATGTGTTGATTTTGCGAAGGTGTAATTTGGATAAAGTCCAGGTTTGAGATTGGTAGCATAGGGTTGGTGTGAATATGCTGTTTATTATCTGTCGTTTTGCGGACATGGGTATGTTTGGATGTTTCAGTAAGGGTGATAGTTGATATGTAAGTGCACTAGCTTTTTGACATCTGATTTCAATTTCTCTGTCCAATCTGCCATCTTCTGTGATCATACTTCCAAGGTATTTGAATTCTTTAACTTGTTTCAGAGGTGTGTTATTTATCTGTATACTTAGTGGGCCTGGTGATCTGCTAACTTGCATTACTTCGGTCTTGGCTGTGTTTATACTCATATTGTATCTGCTGCAGGTTGAACTCAGATTAGTAATATGATTTTGTAGTCGGCCCTCGTCGCTGTAAAACAGGCACTGATCGTCTGCAAATAGAAGTTCATTTATTCCCTGTGGGTCAGTTGTTTCATCTGGAGTAAAGAGTTCTAAATTTTCTGAATCTGTTCTGTCGAGACTTGCTTCTTTGGAAATTCTGTCCATGTAGATATTGAATAGCAGGGGAGAGAGCACACATCCCTGCCTCACTCCTGTATTGACTGTGAACATATCTGATATACGTCCTTGTGTTCTTACTGCACTTTGGCTCGAGTGGTACATGGCTATGATGTCTTCTAGCAGTTGCCCTTTTATCCCATTGTCTTCAAGGATGGTCCATAATTTGTATCTGTCTATTCTATCGAAAGCCTTTTCCTGATCTACAAACACAATATTCTGCTGGTCACTATATTCGATAGTTTTTTCACAAATTTGTCTAAGTGTAAATAATGCATCAGTGCAACTTTTACCTTTCAGAAAACCGAATTGTGCTTTGCTTAACTGTTGTTCAACTATTGGTCTAGCTCTTTGTTCCAAAAGTTTTGCATACATTTTCCCTCTGTATGTTTCACACTCTCTCATATAGCCTTTCTTTTTCCATAGTGGTACTATTATTGCCTGTTGCCAATCATCTGGGACTTTTCTTTCTTTCCATGCTATATTAAAAAGTCTTGTTAGCCATTTAACTCCTGTTTCCCCGCGGGCCTGAATAGCTTCTGTGGTTATTCCATCTGGACCTGCTGATTTGTTTTTAGGACTTTTCTGTATAACTGCTTTAACTTCTGCAGGTATGAAATTTGGTTCTTGCTGTCCCTGGCATTTAGGCACAAAAGTGAGGTTTTCTATGTTATGTGTGGGGTTAAGTAGTTCTTGAAAGTATTCTGCCCACCTTGCTAGTCTTTGTTGTGGATTAAATATCGGTACACCTCTTTTGCTGTTTATGATGGTGGTTGGGTTGTAACATGCATCTCTGTTTCTCATTGTGGTAACACGTTTATAAAATTCTCTTGGACGGTCTTTGCTAAGGGTCGCCATCTGTTCACCGTATATTCTCCAGGATTCATCTCTAGATGCTCTAATTGTTCGTTTGGCATTACGTCGTGCTATTCTATAAGTAATATAGTCCTGTTCAGATTTAGTTGTGATCCATTTTTTGAATGCTACCTTCTTTGTGAATATGCTATCTTTAACTTCGTTGTTCCACCAGGCTGTTCTTAATCTTTTGTCCTGCCCTACTTTCTTTGTTCCACATTTATTTTTCAGTTTGTCTAGCATGGCAGCCTTGAAACATGTCCATTCCTTATCTACGCATGAGTGATCATCAGGGATGTTCTTATGTAGGTTTTGGATTTCTTGATAGAATTCGTCTTTAACTGTATTTTCCTGCAGCCTCCTATAATTGATGACATGTGTTGTTACCTTTTTGTTTCTTATTTTCCTGTGTGGTGAAATCTTTTTTATTATGACTGGTTTGTGATCAGTATCAACATTTGTATTTGGGAGTGCTCTTGAATCTAATATTAGCCTTCTGTCTGATTTCCTAATTAGAATAAAGTCAATTTGAGATGCTTGGTCTATGTCATTCCATTTATACCAGGTTTTGGTGTGGCTACGACGATGTTGAAAAAAACTATTTGCTATTTTTAGTCCATGTTCCGAACATATGTTGAGTAGACGTTGACCATTGCTGTTACAATCAGTCTCTGTGTCGCTGAATGGCCCCATGCAATCCTCCCACGGTGTTCTTCTTGTGCCTATTCGTCCGTTAAAATCACCCATCACAACTAGTTCATCTGTCTCCTTGACATTATTTAACGTGTCTGCAAGTTTATCAAAATATTCGTCTTTGTCTTCGTCGCTGTAAGTGTCATTGTATGTTTGTATAAAAGTTGTTGTTCTATTTCCTTCTTTGATCTGTACTAGTATTATCCTTTCTGATATAAATTTAGTGTTGATATTGGCTTTCGCTTTGTCTGGATGCAACAAAAAACCCACCCCATGTTTAGCTGTAGCTCGCTGATCGACGCCACTCCATATAATAACGTAACTTTCGTGTGTTGTTTTCGTGTTCTGCCCCTTTTTCCTAGTGTCTGCAAGTCCTAATAATTGAATATTTGATTGTTTCATGAACTCTACGAAAGCTGGTTCCTTATATCCTAGACCTGTAACATTCCAAGTTGCAAAAATCTCCTTTCTATTTGAAGTATGTCGAAATTTAGCAGTTGTCGTCGTTAGTCGCTTGTTGTGTCGCTTCGGTGTGTCGTTTCCGGCGTGAACGCTGATAGAGTTGCGTTTTTCTTTCCATTTCCTCCATAATTCTCGATCAATAGTTCTTGAACAAATACATTCCCGACCGGTTTGCTGGACCTGTCGTAGGTTCATCCTTATTTGAACAAATTGATGTTAAGAAACACGCACAGAACACATAATTAATCTATGAATCGAGCGACGCGGTTTACCCCGCCATCTTGATTCATAGGATCTGAAATTCATGATTATACTGATGATTCATAAGATCTGAAATTCATGACTGTTATCAAGATCACTAGGATCTTTAATACATCACAAAGACCAGCAGAATATCCAAAATTATGGCTGAGGTCTTACTACAAATCAAATAGGAAGAACTTAGTTATAATCAGTTATACATTCAGATAACTTGAGAACCAGCAAGAACTTCCAGAAAGGAGAGCAATTATGAATCTCTCCAGATCTTATTTTGTGTAGACTGTTTCGATTTAAAGGTTTCACTAATGAAAATAAATAATAATAAGCAAAACATTTGTGTAGTGCAGAGACAATGGTAGAAAATCAGTGGTGTAATCCAGTGGCTAAATGAATGAACCACCATGAGATCTTCTAGGAGTTCTATTCTCCTTCGTGTTTTTAGAACATTATCCTATAGACTGATGTGTATTGTTCATATGTTCATGAATGTTTTACTGGCTTATTTCCACAGCTTTTTGGTTAATAAACAAAATTAACTTTTCCTGCATTGTTCTGTCAAGTACATTGTGGTGTGACAAAACATTTTATTATTTATGTGATAGTTAATGAAACTACATCACATAATTGTAGAATCTGGAACTACTAGTGGCTGGGTAAACACGAATAGACAGCAAAGTTCTGGTCTATTGTAATCTCCCAGGTTCCAGGTTACTCAGAAAAGGGAACTTTAAATTTTATAAATTTCCTGTGACCATTTCACCAAAAAGGGAAAATGATCATAGGTGGGGGACTCGTGAGCTAAATAAGTTTCTCTTTTCGGGAAGGAAGATTTGGAGGGAAGAAATCAACATTCCTGGGAAACCCCTAGATTTCCAGAGCTATTATGGGACACTTTGGCTTCAAAGGACCCATCCCCTCCAAACAAAATTTTCCCATCCTCATAGCGTTACTTCATTGTGGGGTAGGTCGAGGTGGGTACTGCTTCCAACTTCCCAAAATGCCACAAATAGAGTATGGTCGACATTTGATTGGAGTATAGTCTGAGAGAACAATGGAGTGTTGTATCCTATCTGTCCTACCTGGAATGTCTGAAAATGTTTGTTTGTACTCAGTCAATAATGCTCTTGTCTGCTGTTTCTGTTCGTCTGTCATCTTCGGCCCTAAGTGTATGTTGTTAATTGTCGTGGTGCTTTCTACAGTCGGTACTAGTAATTCAAAGTCGTCTTCTTCTGTCTGGTTGATAACTGTGGCTGCAGTGTGTTCGTCTTCTACATCGCTATATATTGTGTCTGTAATCTGTTCGTCTGGAGTCTGGTTAACTGGTGAGGTTGCGTTGTGTTGGTCTTCCGTCTCCTGGTCTTGTCTTCTGTAATAAGGCTTCAACATGTTGATATGAAATATCTTGAGTTTGTTATTCAAGGATATCTCATAGTCAACCTCTGAAATCTTTCTCACCACTTTAAAAGGCTCTTGCCATGAGGTCAATAACAAGTCACTCTTATCTGTTAACGGTACCAAAACATCCTGATCGGGTTCAAGCTGTACGCTGTTTACACTTGTATCGGGCTGTTTAAAATACGGTGTTGTGTTTGACTTGGCGCGCTGCGCCTGTATGACCTTTTGTGTGGTGTTGTTCTAAACTGTACCACTGGATGCATTGGTATGTACTATTTTGTTTTGTAGGTCATCATGTTGTTTACTAGTTTTTGACCTAGTTTTGGACTCAGCCTGATTGGAGTAGATTTCTCTCCAGGCTGCTATCTCTTCAGTGGTACACTTCTTCACCTGAGGCAAACAGCCGATTATCAAGTCCGCACATGGATTCTTTCAAACCGCGCACATAAAGGTGCCAGTCAAGAAAGGGGTGTTTATGTTAGCTATGGCTAACGGGTACTTTTCAATGCTGCCTGAAAAAGTACGGCAGTTAACAACTTCTCCCGTATAATCTTCTGGCCTAGCCAATTCCTTTCTCAGACCGATTAATGTGCTGCCACTATCGAGCAGGAGTTTGCATGGCATATTATTGACTATACCGAGGTGGAACTCTATCCTGCCTCTGGAGGCCAATGCTGCGTTAGCGTTTTCTAGTGAAACCGGCACTGTATGCCCACATTTGAGTATTCCGTTCTCATGGAACTTTTGGCATGTTGTACAGTTACTGTAATTTAATACATCAATTGCTGCCACTATATTTTCATCACTCTCACGCATCTCTTCCAAATCACTCTCACATTCAGATGATGACTCAACCAACAATGCATTTGCTGCTTTCAACCTTTTTCTTCCAGTACAGCCCGAGGAATAATGGCCAAAACAATGGCAAAAAAAAAAACATTTTACAGCACGTCTATAGGTTTCTCTCTTAGTTTGCTGTTTCCTTATCATCATTTCTAAGTGTGCTGGATAATTCGGGTGTTTATCGCACATAGCAAACTGTGGGTGCTGAAATTTGCAATATGGGCATTGTGGTAGGTTGCTCATTTGCTTCGCTCTAAATTTATAAGGCTTTTGTGGTTTGCTCACATCAACTGCTACAATTTCACTTTCTTCGTTAACAGATTTGAAAACATCTCTATTCGACGAAAAATAAGCAGGCCCCCGTTTTTCTAGTTGTTCTAGAGAATCTACGTCTGATTGTTGCAAGAACTTAGCAAATGGACTGGGGATAGTTGAGATGAACTTATCCATAATCATAAGGTCTCTAAGTTTGTCATAATTATTGTTAATCTTACCTGCCTTAAGCCATTTGTTATAGACGTCATGTACTGTTGAGACGTAATCGATGAACGTCTGATTGCTTTTAGGTTTTAGATTTGAGAATTGAATTTGGTATCCTGGGGCGTCTAACAGGAAATGCTGCATTACCCTCTGATGGATATACTCATAGTTATTTCTAAGGTCTTGGAGGATGGATTCTATTACCTTTAAAGGCTCCCCGGAAAGATTTTTCATGTATATAATCGCCCAGTGTTCTTTTGGTACTTCCTGCACTTTTAGTTGGTATTCTATATTTTCTGACCATACTGAAATGGAATCGCCCTGGCAAAATGGTTTCACGATCCCTTTATATTTGGCAAACTTATTTTCTTCTTCTTTACTTTTAAGTTTAGTTGTAGCAATATGAACATGAGCCTCAATTTCGAGCTCTTTCATCTTTATCTGTGTTTGGGATTCGATCTCTATTTGTTTCAGTCTATTAGTTTCAGTTATCTCTTGTTGCTTTAATTTGGTACTGTCAGCTATCTCAGCGAGTTCCTTCTGGTGCAACCGTTCTTTTGCTCTCTCATCTCTCTGTTTGTCTTTTTCATCTTTCTCTGCTGCAGCTTTTCTGTCTCTCTCCTTTTTGTTTGCTGCAGCTTGTCTATCGGTGTACTCTTTATATTTCTTCTCTATCCATTGTTCTAATTTTTCCCCAGTGTAATTTAGGTTTTTCCCTGCCTCTATCAATTCATTAAGTGACGACATGGTTATTATTTAACTTTCACGCACTCTAATAAATACAATGATAATCAATTGTATAATGATCAATTTGCAGCGAGAAAATCAAAAATAAAGATGCCACTTTATCTTGCAGGTCAAAATTATGTGTACTTATTTTATCGTTGACGCTGATCAGGATCTTTCTCGTTCTGGGAAGTGGCTTCTATTCTTCTATAGTTACCCTCGGCTGGATGGTACAAACATTTTCATGCACAATCTGGTATATAGAGTGCAAACAATTAATATCTGACATAAATAAATCACACAGCAATGCACAAAATGTCCTATAAGTTGCCTGGACAGGAAGCCGAAAAGTGGTTTATTATGTTTAAATTTGTGTAATTGTAGTTGTCGTAATGTCTGTGTCTGTCGTCATGTCTTCACTGGCTTGTTCTTCAGCTGAAACGTCTTTAACAACACATGTTATAATCACAATATTATATTACGTTTCACTCTGCTCTAGATCTATTCAATTAATAATCACACGCTTACACACTTGCGTCGGTAATCAGTTCATTCATAGGTCACCCGGCGCAGTTCACAAACTTTCGTTCTCAATCGCTGACTCGTTTCAACATACTTCGCTACTGCGTTTGTTCGAGCGTTTCATTATGCTGGCAATCTCAATCTAACACAAACATTGCATACTAATGTGTCAGGTATGCTACGCTCGTTCGCACACAAACATTATTAACTTCCTTACTATGCGTTATTAGAATCAGGCGTGCTTTGCTAACATTTAGGCATGCGTTCAGTCCGTAACTTCTGACACGATTGCATACTAATGTGTCAGATCTGCTATCATTCGGGCATGCGTTCAGTCCGTAACTTCTGACACCATTGCACGTTGCCTGTCACAGTCTTGCGTTACTCGCATTCAGGCAACGTCATCCGTACCTCAAATATAACTTCAGCTCGTACAGATGTTTTACACGGATTTTATTTCAGGCAAGCCTGACACTCGTACATTCGCGACAAGGCGTTATCTGCCTGTCAAATCAATACACTGATCGTCACTCGTCACACAATATATATATATATATATATATATATATATATATATATATATATATATATATATATATATATATATATATATATATATATATATATATATATATATATCATCAAACATGATCACTCTCTCTTTAAGATCGCATGCGTTCACAACAATAGATAATGGCTTCAGAAAAACACTACGTCCAGTCGGAAAACCGTCTCGTCGCTGTCTGAAGCAGCTCAGTCTGTCGCTTGCCTACGTGGTCAAAATCCCTCGTGCGGTCAGCAACTCTGCGTGCTGTTCTGTTTGCACGTAGTACTGTCGTCTTAGTACTGGTTACCCCCTAAAGTCTTATTATAGTTTACGTCGTCACGGTATTCTCCGTGACCTAATGTACCCATCCCCTGTTCCCGGGGTTGGTCCCTCTGTTGTCCTAAATATGACACGTTAGTGTCCCCACCCGAGTCTGGTCTTATAACTGTTCTTAAGTCCTAGCTTGGGTGCTGTCTCTATTCTGTCTATACCTTTATAGAGGTCCTGTCTCTCTGTCCTCTCAGTTCTTGCCCCTCTTCTGTCACTAGTCTGTCCTACTAGAATCTAACACCTTGACAATAGGAAAGATGCATGCTCTTAAAAATCTAATTTTTGTAGTTCTGTCTGTCCCACTCCATAATTTATTCAGTTGTTTTAGTGTTTGAAGAGCAATAATAATTGTATTGTATTATTATAAATTATGATTATTATTAAATTATTATTATAAAAGATATGCTTATAACTGGGTGTCAGGTCTTAGTCAGATATCACTGAGCTGTCGTATGACAGTAGACGGTACTACCTGCTTTCTGTTATAGCCGAATGTTGGGCGGCGCTCACTAAACCCCACACCCCACATTGTGCCAACGGCTTCGGGCGGAGGAGTGCAATTTGGAGAGAACAAGCCCTTCTCTAGTACGAGGAAATGCAGCTTAAAGACTAAATGTCATGGTAGGGCAGACTAGGCCCTAAGCCTTGGTCGGCAACTGGTCTAGGATCGAAGCTCCGACAGGCGGACAGTTAGTGCATTGCTTTGTTGATCCGGCAGCTTCTGCAGCTTGTCTTGATCCAGACGCATTGATGATCTTTCCTCTGAAGTAAACTAGATAGGCCGAGAGAGGGATCATGCTTCATGAACAACACATGATCTATAAATTCAGCCCAGGCGTTGTGTTATGGAAAGGTATAATTCCATTTTACAAACTATCGTCTGTCAAGACGACAAGGTGCCAGACATGCTTATAACTGAATGATTATATATTATTACCGATATATTATATATTAGAGCAGATATCATACAGGTGTTTACAAATTAGCTGCGAGTAATTTAGAGGACGTCGCAATAAACCCCATCATTTGTTGACTGTGATTTACTTGGCTATGTTTACATTCAGTAGTTTGCCATTGCTTTCCCAATAGATGATAAACCCTATTATTAGATTTTAAAAATTTTGTTTGCGCTCGTTCGCTTTGAATTCAAGCCTGGTCCATACACACTACTTCTAATAACACAGGTGTGAATTGTGCGTGTTTATTAGTTTTCCCTATTACCAGTGTCCTTCGCCATCAGGCGTACCACTCCGACTTCACAGGTACTTGTAATTTACGCCCGCAAGTCATGGACGAGAAGACATTTTAGTCCATCTGACCTGTGTAGGAGTTGAGCCAGTTACCTCAGCATCAGCACACCGGCTGTTTAAAAACGAGCGCTCTTATCCATTCGGCCACGCTGACCTCCAGATAAATTATTACATTTGCATTACCGAGTAGGCTTGAAGGCGGCTGCCGTGGCACACTGGCTAGAACCTTTGTCTGCCGGTCCCTGCGTCATATATTTGAATTCCATTGAGGCGGTTTATATATTTTTTTTTAGTTTTAACTACACCTGGGCTTCCAGAATGATCCAGTCTAACAACAGGTAGCAGAAATTTGAATGGGAAGTAAAGGTGACCGATGTCATATGTAGAACATTACTTATCGATTGCTGAATGGTCTATACAAAGATGCGATATAATGTTATCGATTGGACGGTTAGTTTTGGATTCTGGTCGCGTAATTGATATGGACAATGCGTTTCACGTGTTGTTTAACACATAAATGGTCCATTGTTAAAGGTCGCTGAAGCAACGGCCATTAATCGCTAGGAGACAGTCTTGTGCAAACAGAAAGACATGATAGTCAGTTTAAATTACCGTGGTAGACAATTGACACTACGGTGTAAATGTGTATATTTCAGCTTGAAGGGTTTATTTATCACTTTAGTTTATGTTATGTGATTTCTGCATTATGTACCTGGCGACTGTCAAAACTGTCGTTTACTGCCATTATAGTACCTTGGGGTGTATGGAAGGGGGTCTTTGAGCCTCAGGAATTAAGGCCGCCTGGATTGTGCAGTCGCCGCGAAATATGCCCCCGACAGACAAAAACCCACACCTTACCGAGGATTCGAACCCGGGTCTCCCGAAGGAAAGCCACTTGGCCAGCCGCTCTGACGAGAAACAGCTAAATATGTCTTGCAATAAATCGAGCGATCTATTGTTTGTGTCTTCGGTATATTATATTAGATGTTATGTAAGTGGCATATTGATGGCTTTCCACAGGGCTGGACGAGATATCGTGGAACACTCAGTTCGAATCAACAACACCATTGACCCGCACGAGGTGTCCCTGCTCTACATACTGTGGCACTATCAGACAACGGGTGGCATGCACATGATTACTGCAGTGGAGGGTGGAGCGCAGGTGCTTAACTCTTAACACCATTCCCTATATTTTATTTTTATTGATGTGCTCGTGTTTTACAATGTCTACATTAACTTGTGGGTCATTTTGGAGTGTCATCTTATGCTGAATTGACCACTGATAATGGTAAAGTAGTAAAGTAACAGTAATATTAGTAAAGTTTAGTTTAGTTTAGTCGGCGGATCAACATCACGGCACACGGTAACCCATAAGCGCTCCGTTCTACTTCTAGCTCAAGCCTGAGTCCGGAGAATCTCAACTCAGTGCACGAACTCCGTAGCACCGGTGAGGATCCTGAAATACTTTGGATAGATTTTTAACTGGAACTTTTGCCCGGGCAGCGCCGTTAGGCTACTCTTTTTCCATTTTTAATTGCCAAGGGATTCGTAACACCAAAATCACAATATACAAAACACTGATCAGACCAGTTGAGCTGTATGGCTCTGAAACCTGGAGTACAACGAAAGGAGACGAAGCCTTGTTACAAACCTTTGAGAACAAAATTTTAAGACGCATCTTTGGACCCATTAGGGATACACAAAGTGGAGAGTGGAAAAGAAGAAGTAACAAAGACATTTATGATCTGTTTAAGTCCCCGCTAATCACTGGTATCATGAAGGCTAATAGACTACAATGGCTGGGGCTTATAGAAAGAATGGAAGATAATAGGGAAACAAAACTCGCTTACACTCAGGAAATAAATGACCGTAGACCCCGAGGTAGACCAAGAAGGCGGTGGAGAGATAATACATGTACAGACCTACAAGCACTTGGAATCAACGACTGGCAAGAGAAGGTCCACCAGAGAGACGAATGGAGACGGATTGTATTTGCAGCAAAGAACCTCAATGGCTCGGAACGCTGAAGAAGAAGAAGAAGAAGGGATTTTTTACGTAAAGTAACTTTTAAAAGACAGTTATTATGACATGATCACAACTATTGGTATCATCAATGAGAAAAGTCGTTCTCTTTGAACTTAAGCGTTGTCCGTACACGTGCTACCACTTTAAGTGCACGGGACTGATTTTTGCGTGTGGATTAGCTTTCCCTTTTACCAGTGTCTTTCGCCATATGGCGTACCCACTCCGACTTCTGAAGTACAGGTCTGAATATAAAGTCTGCTTATTCTGAACTTTAACTACTATGTCAAGAAAAGAAACGTTATTTTTACCGGGTTGGGAACCCATACCTCCAGATGTGAATGGTTGTCCATCAACTCCTTCATCGCGCGCTGGCGGCCATTGTTTTTTATGCCCGTTTGTGGAGAACACACAGATCGCACATTGGTTAGCACGATAACATCTTTATAAATATTCGTTACCACTATCAGTATATTTGGTTTAATTTTCGAAAAGACGTCTTTCAAATACTAGCCATTGTAAGTGGCTTTTGATGTGCCAGTTCTGTGGGGTTACGTGCGCAATTCGTAATCTCGCATAACGCGTTCGAAACGCAACTGCAGGAGATTTGGAAGCAGACCTCCTTGGTTGGTTTTTACTCTATGGTATGAGTGCCGGTCGGTCAGAAAGCAATGGCAAACTACTGAACACAAACGTACCCAGGAATCACAAACAGCCAAAAATAAATGATGGAGTTGGCTGCTGCGTCCTGTAAAGGTTATGCAAATAATTTTTGATATGCAAGTTACATATGTCTCCATGGCGATGTGGTTAAGCGGCTGCATCGCGCTCCAGAGGTCGTTGGTTCCAGTCCATTCGGTAAATCTTTCTCGAAGAACCATGCGGGTTATCGCTGGGCCTACAGATTTCGTGCTCCGTGCGACTCTTTGGGCAGGGCGATCTGTGGAAAGAGACTGAGCCATGTGAGATCAAAACTCTGGTGCTATTAAAACTATCCTCTCGCCTTTAAGCTCCTTCCCCCTTTCTAAGTCTCTTTGTTTTCTCTACCATTTGAACCAAATTGTGTGCCATTCAAACGGCTAGTTGTTTGCTGTGCTAACTCTCAGTAAGACGAGCCATATCAATAAAGCCAACATGGTGGATGACTAAATCAGTCACAAGGGCCAGATGCCACAAGACGTGTTGGAAACAACCAGTCCTTTTCAACTACAACGTTGTTTCGGTTTTTAATCAAAAGATAATAATATGTAACAAACTGTGTCTTGAAAAATCAACCGGACCACCGTGTAAAATGTAGTACTGGTCGTGTCGCACTCCCTAAAATGTTGATTTCTCGTCCTTGACCTGGGGACGTAAATTACAAGTACCTCAGAAGTCGGACTGCGTTCGTCTGAGATGGCGAGTGATACAGGTAATAGTTTCCCGCTAATCCGCACGCAAAAGTCAGTCCATTGAAACTAGAAGAAGTGGCACGTGGATGGACTATGCTGAGTTCAAAGCTAGAGAACGACAAAAACAAAAAACAAAAATACAGTGAGAAACCAGCCAATGACTAAACTACAATTGTATGCGGCAGAACCATCTCTTCTATATGCTTGTGTTGCTTGCGCAGTGCTAAGTGCATGTAGGAAGACTAAATAATTTCTATACGGGCTGTTTACGGGAACTGGTAAACATACAGTGACATGTTAATGTGTGGCAGGTGTAGGAGTTCTCTCGCAGAATGGCATGGCGAATATTAAATACTAGGCTGATGATTACCACAGGTGGGTCAATGGACCACTGAATGAACTAAGCAAGACAGTGATGTTTATACAAGAAACGTCATTGCAAGTACAGACAATAAATTTCAAGCAATCGATAGAAGAAGAGGAAGAAGAATATTAAGTTAAGATGGACATTGTATGTAAGTAGAAAATAAAATCTGCGTTGAATGCAATTCCTGCAGGAAGCACGGTGGCTAGTACTTTTGCCTGTCGTCCGGGTGGTCGTGTGTTCGGGTCTGCATTGAGGGGGATATTTAAAATTGACGCGGCCTCCAGATAAACCCAGCCTAATTGGGTTACCAAGAAATATCATAGGAAGTAGAAGAGGAATTGCGTGGTAGTGATCACATGACCCATCGAGTGACAGATTAGTCTACAAAACTATGAGGCTAGCACGATATGCTCAATATTTCCCGAGGTGTGTGAACACGGTCCAGAAGCCAGCTCGAGGTGTGTGAACACGGTCCAGAAGCCAGCCTGAGGTGAACCAAACAATAGATAAAGACAGTCAGAAAGCTTTAAAGGGACACTGGCATTGAGTGTGAAAATTGACAGAACACCGCTGATGTCTCTGTCCGGTGACGTCGATCTTCTTTCTGCTAGCACGGAGACGGAGCCGAGATAGTTTGGGACTGATGACAGTATCAAAGAGCCATCTTGAAAGGTTGGAGCGCATACTGAATGCAGCCATGTGGGTGATGCTGGGATGCACAAAGGACACACCAATTATATGCATGAGGCATATCCTGGCGCTACCAACAATGCGGATAGACATAGGGTCTTTCAAGCGAAAAGGTACCTGAGAGTTGCTGCAAATAGAGATCACTCCCTGTGTAAAGCCATGGATATGGTTAAGAGGCATAGACTAAGACGAGGCAGGTCCTGGATGGTATAGGCGGAAATATCTATACGTCAGGTGTATGATCTAGAGACCATGAATCGTGAAAAAGAGTGGGTTGAAGTACTGGAAGACATAACGGACTGGCACAATGTAATAGTAACACTGGGTCGTGAGTGCAGAGAATGGGCAGCGGGCAGCACAGAGTTTGTGGTGCAACAACTGATCCAGAATAATACATATCAAGGCAACATAGTGATCTACACCGATGGGTCAGTGGTGAGAAACAGGCGTAATGGCTGGGGTTTCATCGCGAAAGCTAATGGGCGATTCTTAAAAAGGGAGTGTCGGGCTTAGGAGGCTACGACTTCCAGCATGAGAATGGAGGTGGAAGCAGTAACAGTGGCATTCCGTTGGCTAGAGGAGACTCTGCAACACACGTTGTATTCATTACGGACTCAAGAAATATGTTTAGTAAGGAGGAGAAAGGAATGTTTCGTGTGGAATGGCTCACCTCGCTTCAGAGAGAACAGATTGTGAGAATTGTATGGATTTTTTGCCTGGCCATGCGGGATTGCGGCGGAATGAACAAGCTGATAGTCTGGCAGCGAATGCATCCCTTGGTGGTAGATTACCTATGGACAAAGGAGAGGTGGTCGTGAGCCTGTAGGACCAGGTGGAGAAGCTTGGGGAACAGATTGAGAACCCGTATGTGGAAAATATGAGATTGTGGGAGATTGGCAGGGGTTTTCAAAACTGAGAGGGAAGGCCAAGTTAACTTTTAATCAGATAGCGGGGGAACGATTAGTAGTGTCACTCTTCGCTGGCTGTTGAACGAGGAGACAGAGCGAGTATGGAAAATGTCCTGGGTGCAGTGATGTTAGTTTTTAGCTCAACTCTACTCAACTGGAGTCGAGAATGGAAAAAAACTAAACGGAAACTAAACTCCGTTTGTCGTTGTTTGTCCATCAAGAATGTTGATGACCATTCATTTCATCCAGTGGGGTTGAAGGTATGGAGCCGTGGGTTCTAAGATGGCTGATAAGGCCTATTTTGGCTCGAAATGTTCTTTGACAACGTGGGCAAAGAATGCTTGACGTTTCTGGAGGAGGATTTCCTGCAGTGGTTTTTCTGTCCTGCCTTTTCTTCACAGCTCTTGCAGTTCTGGTTGCCTCACATATGACTGCACCCTTGCGTAATGATGCACGCCACGAATTTCGGTGTCTAGCTGCAGCCTCCCAGGTGTCATGATGAATTTCAAAAGCATTCAGTGAGATTTTCAGATTGTCTTTAAAGCGTTTCCTCTGGCCACCTTGGGAGAGTTTACCACAACGCAGTTCGCTGTAAAAAATTCGTTTAGGGAGCCTATGATCTGGCATGCGAGTCAAGTGACCAGCCCAGCGAATCTGATTCTTCATCAGTATAGTGTGGATACTGGGCATGGACGCTCTTTCTAGGACTTCAGTGTCTGGAATCTTATCTTGTTATTTAATATTCAGTAGCTTCCTTAGGCAGACTGTGTGGAAGTGGTTTAATTTCCTAGCGTGTCGCTGATAAACAGTCCAGGTTTCACAAGCATATAGCAGTGTGGATAATACAACTACTTTGTAGACTTTTAGCTTTGTTTGCAGGCTTATTCCAGTTCTGTCCCATACATTCTTGTACAGTCTGCCAAAGGCCGCACTGGCCTTGAAGATTCTTGCATTCACTTCGTCATCAATTGTGACAGCTTGTGACACAGTGCTGCCAAGATTGGTGAATTTGTCCACAACACTTAGTCTATGATCATTCACTTTGATATTCGGCACAGTGTGATTATTCCCTGGAGCTGGCTGGTACATAACTACAGTCTTCTCCAAGTTGATATTGAGCCCAAAGTTGGCACAGGCATGTGAAAAAGCTGAAACATTATGTTGCATGTCCGCCTCTGAGTTGGCGTATAGAGCGCAATCATCAGCAAACAGGAGCTCTCTGACGGTGTCGCTGCTAATTTTGGTTTTAGCTTTCAGCCTTCTGAGATTGAATAACTTTCCATCCATACGGTAGTTGATGTCTATTCCAATGTCATCGTTCTCGAAGGCATTCATCAACATGACTGAAAACATGAGGCTGAACAGTGTTGGTGCCAGGACACATCCTTGCTTCACTTCATTGGTGACAGGAAAGGGTTCAGACAGTTCACCATTTTCCTGTACTCTTGCCTGCATGCCATCATGAAATAGCCGCACTATATGGACAAACTTTTGTGGACAGCCATATTTTGCCATAATCTTCCACAGTCTTTCTCTGCTGACTGTATCAAAAGCCTTCGTAAGGTCAATGAAAGTGGAGAACATTTCGCAGTTCTGTTCCTGACATTTCTCTTGCAGCTGCCTTGCAGCGAAAATCATGTCAACAGTTCCATGTTCTTTTC
The DNA here is from genome assembly GCA_963921405.1 of Cepaea hortensis. Taxonomy (NCBI): domain Eukaryota; kingdom Metazoa; phylum Mollusca; class Gastropoda; order Stylommatophora; family Helicidae; genus Cepaea; species Cepaea hortensis. The sequence continues at coordinate 49,777,122 of OY992883.1, read as the reverse complement.
TGAAGCCACATTGACTCTCAGGAAGAAGACCTTGATCGAGATGGGCTGTGAGGCGATTGAGAAGAATTCTGGCGAGTATCTTCCCTGCAATTGAAAGCAAGGAGATGCCTCGGTGGTTGTCACAGGATTGGCGGTTTCCTTTACGTTTGTAAAGATGGACTATTGATGCGTCCTTGAAATCTTGTGGCATGGTCTCGTTCACCCATATGTTTGTAAAGACTTGGTGAAGCTGCTCTGTTAGGACCGGCCCACATGCCTTGTATATCTCTGCTGGGATGGAGTCAGGACCAGGTGCCTTGCCGCTGGAGAGTTGCTGGATGGCTTTGTTTACTTCCACTATGGTTGGCATGTCATCAAGTGTCTCATTGGTGGGAACTTGAGGAAGGCAGTTGATGGTTTCATCATCGAAGAAGGAAGTTGCATTTAAGATGTTGCTGAAATGCTCTGCCCAGCGTTGAAGGATTTCTTTCTTATCGGTGACCAATGTTCCCCCATCTGTACTGAGGAGGGGAACTATGCCTGGTGATGTAGGACCATAGACCGCTTTCAGTGAGTCGTAGAAGTTTTTCATATCATGTAAAGCCCTGAATTTCATCAGCTTTGCTGCTCAGCCAGGAGTCCCGCGTATGTCGAAGTTTCTGCTGCACTACTTTCTGAATGTTCTTGAAGGCATCTTTTTTTTTATGTTAACTTCGGGCCATTCAAATGTGCCTTGAGGAGAAGATGTTTCTCGGCCAGCAATTGGTTGATGTCTTCGGAATTTTCATCAAACCAGTCTTTATGCTTTCGGGGGGCTGGCCCGGGATTTCCATAGCAGTGTTGTAGGAAATCCTGGGTACACACACACAACATTCACGGCACCTCAACACCCATTATCACAGAGCTTGCCTGACTAAGATTTATCTCACCAGCCACCGTCGAACCCACTCTAGGACCGACACATAACAATATGATCCTCTGGAGAACACTGAGTGAATAATAATATATACAACTACTTGTATGCATACCAGATAGGAATACTTACGCCATGGTATTATCGCACATACTCGACTGGAAGTAACAGCTGAAGCCACGGTGTTATCGCATGTCCATAACAAGAAGAAATACTGAAGCTGTGGCGTTTACCACGTGTACATGACAGGAAGAAATACAGAAGCCATGTTGTTATCGCATGTACGCAATTGGAAACAGTACTGAATATGTAGTATTATCGTAAGAGGAAGATAGCGTTATCGTATTTACATGTCAGGAAAAGATACTTTTATTGATCTGGGGTGTTAGGTGCATATTTTCGAATGGGAACAGCACTGTAGAGGTGATGTGAATCTGGGGTGTTAGGAGCATATTTTCGATGTGGGAACAGCACTATAGAGGTGATGTAAGAGAGTATTACTCCGACCACCTTTTACTTTCCCAGATAAGTCTGTGGTTCTCATTTTATGAGTTTGGGTCGACCCCAGAGTGGTATTGGTCGGAAAATGAACCTGCTACCTCTGGGGATTGAATCCCGGACCTTTGTGTTGGTTAGCCCCGCCAAGGCCACAAGTAAGTGACTTGTGCTATTTACAGAGTTATACACGTATCATATTTACATATAGTACATGTAAATGTCTCCCAGTGTACTGTGCTTTTTCTCTCTCACACTCGATATAAATGTTATATGAAACATAGGTAGATATATACAGTGTGTCTGTCGATACAGTTGTTATCAGTTCGCATCCCAATCGAGGCAGATTTTTTTTTTACTGGTACAGTGTCAAACAAAAATGTAGGTATGGACCAAACATGGTATGTAATTACATGAACAAGTATTATAATGTATATTTCCATTCATTGAGCTTTACAATTGTGAGAGATGCCACGAAACAAAACAAATAACACGATAACTGTAGTATGGCGATACATTGTCCTTCTGTCCAAATGGCACGTCACATTTGGCGATATATTATCCTTCGGGACTGAATACGTTAATTGACAAGTGCTTTCATGGTGACTCGGCGTAAAATAGCTCATCAGAAATGTCTTGAGAAGTAAAGTGATAAGTGTGATAATGACCAAATTGCCCACCCAGTGCCGATTGGTATATAATATTTTACTAGCACCATTTACCCAGAACGCCACAAAGCGTGGAAAAGTGTGCGATATGTATATTTCTTTATGTATATCAATATACCAATATCAACGCCAATATCAACGACAGTCGTCCACATGCTGTATAGTTGTAATATGAAATATCATATTTCAAGAAGTCCATATTTCTTATACCCACAGTTATACAGTGACATGATCATGTGACATGTTGTTACAGCTTATCTTGTTCAGTGCCATATCCTTCTCATATGTTTCATATAACTTTTAAATCGAATATGAGAGATAAAAAGCAAAGTAGGTTTGGGCCAAACATCGTACACAATCAAATGAACAAGTGCAGGTCAGCATGGCCGAATAGGTAAGAACGCGTGTTCTTAAACATCCGATGTGCTGATGCCGAGGTAAGCGGTTCAACCCCTACACCGGACAGCTGGACTAAAATGTTGACCTTTCGTCCTTGACTTGGGGACGTAAATTACAAGTAGGCCCTATCTCTGAAGTCGAAGTGGGTTCGCCTGATGGCGAGGTACGCTGATAACAGGGAAAGGTAATCCACACGAAACATTCAGTCCAGCACTACTGTAATTAGTGTGTAAGGACTACGCTTGAGTTCAAAGTGAGCGAGCGCAAAAAAAATGAACAAATATTATCATGTAAATTTCCGCTCACCAATCTTTAAAATTGCGAAAGATGCCACGAAACAAAATAAATAACACAATGACCTAAGTATGGCACATATATCGTCCTTCTGTTCTAATCGGGTGAGGGGGGGGGGAATAAATGGAAATGGCGGGGGGGGGGGGGGGGGGTCACATGTGTCGATATATTATCCTTGGGCATTGAATCAGTTAAACAGTTTTAACTGCCTATACGTGATAATAACTGACTCATAGCTGACTCAAATAATAACTCGTAGCGCGGATGTTCAGTTTATTAGTTAATTTTATTCAACATACTGCGTGCAAATACTTTTTATTTATATACGACTATTTATTACAGTTATTACGTGAGTATATGGTGACATACATAGACAGATGTATAGGCAGGCGGGCGGATGGACGGACCGACGGATGGACGGATAAATAGATAGTTAGATTGGGTTGATGCAATCACAGAATTAGTGCTGGGTAAAATGTTAGGGTTGATGCAATCACAGAATTAGCTCTGGGTAAAAAGTTAGGGTTGATGCAATCACAGAATTAGCTCTGGGTAAAAAGTTAGGGTTGATGCAATCACAGAATTAGCTCTGGGTAAAAAGTTAGGGTTGATGCAATCACAGAATTAGCGATGGGTAAAAAGTTAGGGTTGATGCAATCACAGAATTAGCGATGGGTAAAAAGTTAGGGTTGATGCAATCACTGAATTAGCGCTGGGTGAAATGTTAATGTTGATGCAATCTCAGTATTTGCGCTGGGTAAAGAGTTAGGGTTGATGCAATCACAGTATTTGCGCTGGGTAAAAAGTTAGGGTTGATGCAATCACAGTATTTGCGCTGGGTAAAAAGTTAGGGTTGATGCAATCACAGTATTTGCGCTGGGTAAAAAGTTAGGGTTGATGCAATCACTGAATTAGCGCTGGGTGATATGTTAATGTTGATGCAATCTCAGTATTTGCGCTAGGTAAAAAGTTAGGGTTGATGTAATCACAGTATTTGCGCTGGGTAAAAAGTTAGGGTTCATGCAATCACAGTATTTGCGCTGGGTAAAAAGTTAGGGTTGATGCAATCACAGTATTTGCGCTGGGTAAAAAGTTAGGGTTGTTTCAATCACATAATTAGCGCTGGGTAAAAAGTTAGGGTTGATGCAATTACATAATTAGCGCTGGGTAAAAACAACAATAACAACAACAAAGTTTAAATGGATGAGGTTTGGATAGATAGGTGAGTCGAGATAGACTTATTCGAATGTACCTCCAAAATGGAATTACACAGAAATGGGATGAGGGAACCACACGTGAATGGGCTCAGACACAGACAGACAGACAGACAGACAGACAGACGGACGGACGGACGGACGGACGGACGGACGGACGGACGGACGGACGGACGGACGGACGGACGGACGGACGGACGGACGGACGGACGGACGGACGGACGGACGGACGGACGGACGGACGGACAGACAGACAGACAGACAGACAGACAGACAGACAGACAGACAGACAGACAGACAGACAGACAGACAGACAGACAGACAGACAGACAGACAGACAGACAGACAGACGGTATAGGCACATTATTTGGTATTTGCTTTATAGAGTATGTTGTGTCTTTGTTGATCCTTTGTGGCTCGCACATATAAGTGATTGATTGATTGATTGATTGATTGATGATTGATTGATTGATTGATTGATTGATTGATTGATTGATTGATTGATTGATTGATTGATTGATTGATTGATTGATTGATTCTGTTTCAGGAAATGAGAATTGTTGGAGGAACCCAGCAGATCTGTAACCGCCTAGCGGAAGACTTTGGTGAAGGTAACCAATTGCTTGTTACGAAGTTTCTAGACAAATGTGTTCCTGGTCCGACATGTCATAATCGTCAAACACTTCAGATAATTCCAGTAAGATGAGAACGTCCAATCAGGTGTAATTACTGGCAGTCATAGAAGGCGCAGGGAAGTCAAGGTAGTTAACGGGACGTAGGGGTCAGAAACGTGGACGGGGGGATCAGAGACGGGGACGTGGGGATCAGAGACGTGGACTAAGGGATCAGAGACGTGGACTAAGGGATCAGAGACGTGGATGGAGGGATCAGAGGCGTGGACTAAGGGATCAGAGACGTGGATAGAGGGATCAGAGACGTGGATGGAGGGATCAGAAACGTGGACGGGGGGATCAGAGACGGGGACGTAGGGATCAGAGACGTGGACTAAGGGATCAGAGACGTGGACTAAGGGATCAGAGACGGGGATGGAGGGATCAGAGACGTGGACTAAGGGATCAGAGACGTGGATGGAGGGATCAGAGACGTGGATGGAGGGATCAGAGACGGGGATGGAGGGATCAGAGACGTGGATGGAGGGATCAGAGACGTGGATGGAGGGATCAGAGACGTGGACTAAGGGATCAGAGACGGGGATGGAGGGATCAGAGACGTGGACTAAGGGATCAGAGACTTGGACTAAGGGATCAGAGACGTGGATGGAGGGATCAGAGACGTGGACTAAGGGATCAGAGACGGGGGTGGAGGGATCAGAGACGAGGATGGAGGGATCAGAGACGTGGACAAAGGGATCAGAGACGTGGACTAAGGGATCAGAGACGTGGACTAAGGGATCAGAGACGTGGATGGAGGGATCAGAGACGGGGATGGAGGGATCAGAGACGTGGATGGAGCGATCAGAGACGTGGATGGAGGGATCAGAGACGTGGATGGAGGGATCAGAGACTTGGATGGAGGGATCAGAGACGTGGATGGAGGGATCAGAGACGTGGACTAAGGGATCAGAGACGTGGATGGAGGGATCAGAGACGTGGATGGAGGGATCAAAGACGGGGATGGAGGGATCAGAGACGTGGATGGAGCGATCAGAGACGTGGATGGAGGGATCAGAGACGGGGATGGAGGGATCAGAGACTTGGATGGATGGATCAGAGACGTGGAAGGAGGGATCAGAGACGTGGATGTAGGGATCAGAGACGTGGATGGAGGGATCAGAGACGTGGATGGAGGGATCGGAGACGGGGATGGAGGGATCAGAGACGGGGACGGAGGGATCAGAGACGTGGATGGAGGGATCAGAGACGGGGATGGAGGGATCAAAGACGTGGATGGAGGGATCAGAGACGTGGATGGAGGGATCAGAGACGGGGATGGAGGGATCAAAGACGTGGATGGAGGGATCAGAGACGGGGATGGAGGGATCAGAGACGTGGACGGAGGGATCAGAGACGTGGATGTAGGGATCAGAGACGTGGATGGAGGGATCAGAGACGTGGATGGAGGGATCGGAGACGGGGATGGAGGGATCAGAGACGTGGATGGAGGGATCAGAGACGTGGACGGAGGGATCAGAGACGAGAAGGGATGGCGAGAGGGGGCGGGGGTCAGAGACGAGACGGAAACCGACGGTGACGAGGAAGGAGAATTATGGGAGATGTGAAAAAATTGAATGACAATTGAAAGAGAAAATACAGGAAACGCAACCTATTTTTTAAAACAAAGTTAATTGCATATCCTTTACAAGACGTTGCAGTCAACCACAGCATTTCTTTTTTTTTTTTCCTGTTTGTGATTTATTGGCAAGTTTACGTTCAGTAGTTTGCCATTGCTTACTTGAACGACTGGCACTCATGCCATTGTATGAAAATCATACGCAAGGTAGTCTGCTGCCAAATCACCCGCAGCTGTGTTTCGAAAGCGGTATGCGGCAATACGAACTACGTCCGTAATCCCCCCTCCCCCCCCCCCCCACAGAGCCGTATTAGGAGATGTTAAAAATGTGTTTGAGTGTATTTTGTTCAATAAGAGACCTTCTCTATTTCAGATAATGTACTGCTGCAACAAGTAGTGCAAAAGATAGACCAGACAGGAAGTGATGTCATTATTACTACTTCCTGTGGAACACAGTTTAAAGTATGTAATGATTATGACGTCCATCTTGTATGAGAATTTTATTATTTTACTTTACCGTTAACTGACAGTTATTTACTGACACCCTTGTCTGTCGTGCTGGCAGTCGTGAGCTCGAATCCCCATTGAAACCGATGCTTTTATAACAGGCTTAGACTCCCCATATAGACCCCTACTAAATGGGTACTAGGAAATGTCTTTAGAAGAAAAGGTGGCTAGCATGATACAGGGTGTATTTTTAATGACTGTGCAGTTTTGGAAAATATTGCCGTTCCAAGTTTTGTATTTGCCTATTATGTTGCATTGTATTGCATGGACTCCACAGTAGGTACATACAAAACTTGGAACGGCAATATTTAAAAAAAAACTGCACAGTCATTAAAAATACACCCTATATTAACCACATCACCCATCGAGTGACGATTGGTCTAAACAAATATGAGACTAGCACCATATACTCCATAGTCTCAAAGCCTGTAAAAGGGCCGTGAACTTTAGTTTAATTTTACTCTTATAAGTAAAAGACATCGGCAAAAATTGGTAGAAATTGAAACACAAAACAACAGTAAAAATACCAAACCAATGCACAAAAGAATTCAGGAGCTTACTAATCAAAGAACACATACATCAGCAGGCTCCCTAAAGACAAAAGATGGAAAAATCATAATAAAAAAGATCAGATTTTGCATGTATGGTCAGATTATGTGAAAAACCTTTATGACGATAACAGAGAAGAACAGTATGATATTCAAAATATTAATGAAGGACCATTAATTTTGAAGATGGGGGTTCAGAAAGCTCTTAACCATATGAAATCTGGCAAGACTCCCGGTTCAGACAGCATCACAACAGAAATTATTAATGCTTTAGAAGAATACGGAATAGATAAAGTTACCAGAATCCTGAATACCATATATGATACTGGAGATATACCTCATGAATTATGTAATTCTGTATTCATTGCAATCCCAAAGAAATCAAGAGCCTTGGAATGTGATCAACATCGAACAATTAGTATAATGAGTCACATCACGAAGATTTTGCTAAGAATTATCATGCAAAGAGTTAGGAAGAAAATACAACCTGAAATAGGAGAGGAACAATGTGGGTTTGCAGAAGGCAAGGGTACAGTAAATGCTGTGTATATACTGAGAACCGTAATCGAACGTTCTATAGAAGTAAACAAAGATCTACACCTTTGCTTTATTGACTACACAAAGGCTTTCGATAAAGTGAGACATGTCAACATGATAAGAATGCTTGAAGATCTACAAATTGATGGAAAAGACCTTAGACTTGTAAACAACATATATTGGAAACTACAAGCTGCCATAAGAATTGATCATGAAGTAGGTCAATACCAGCCTATTAAGAGAGGTGTGAGACAGGGATATGTAATGTCTCCAGATCTGTTTTCCCTGTACAGTTAAAATATTTTCAGAAATATTGAAGATATGGAAGGAATCAACATTGGGGGACGACGATACATCAATAACATTAGATACGCAGGTGATACATTCTTGATTACAGACAATGAACAGGACCTACACAATTTAGTAGATGCGGTTGTTGCACACAGTGAACAACTGGGGTTAGAATTGAATTGTAAGAAGACACAGATTATGGTCGTCACTAGAAAGGAAGAAATACCACAATGTAATATACAAGTAAATGGGCATATTCTTAAACAAGTGAATCGGTACAACTATCTCGGAACAGTCATATCATCTGATGGGAGATGCCTTGAAGAGACTAGAATAAGAATTGCCATGGTGAAGGTAGCCTTTTGCAAGATGACAAACATACTGACCAATAAAAAGATATCAATTGAAACGAGAAAAAGAGTGTTGAAGTGCTACATAGAATTTGTACTTTTATATAGATGTAAGGCGTTGACAATGAGCAGACAAGCTGAAAAACATCTGATGGCTGTGGAAATGTGGTTTCTGAAGAAAATGCAAAGAATACCATGGACAGATAGAAAAACTAATGAACAAGTCCTTCAAGAAACAAATGAAGATCGTAAACTGATTAGAGACATTAGACGTAGACAGTCAAAATTTGTTGGGCATGTTATGAGAAGAAATGAATTGGAGAACTTGGTGACAACTAGCAAGATCGAAGGGAACATACCAAGGGGAAGACCGAGAAGTAAATACCTGGATGGCTTGGCCCCGTGGCATGGTCGAGACATGAACACGGAGCTGATCCACGACTCTTGTGATCGAGTGAGATGGTAGAACATGACCGCCCACGCTTATCGGCATGGCACATAATGAATGAAGTAAAAGACAGAAACAGAGAGCTATTGGCATATATAAAGATATGTAGTTCGAGTCCCTGTGTGCCCTTAGCTTTCAGTTTGTATTGTGTCTAATGTCTGCTCTCTACTTCTTTCCTTCACTTCTATGAATGCCAATGCTTACTTGTGAATTTATTTATAGTATTAAGAGTAGACAAGTATATACATTTTCAAAGGTGTATCACAAAATTCATTCAGTTCAGTCTTTAAAATCTGTCAAAAGCTGCGTAATCGTTCCTTGATTTGCACAGACGATGAGGAAGGGAACTAATCACCTAACATCATGCATAACGTCCTGGTCTCCAATATGTGAAGACCTACGACTTCGTACGTCATCGCTAGTATCTGCTTTAGAACTACCTTTATATGTCCCATGTATATATCCCTTATAGGGTTTAATCTTCGGGCAGATTACATCACATTATCTGTGAGAGAATGCCAAAGGTTGTTCAAAACTACATTCATGGAACCCTGTAACTATATATGAGTACATAAAGCTTCCCACAGACCACAAAAACCTCGCAACACTGCGTCTGTCTCACCATCACCACCATCATCATCATCATCATCATCATCATCATCCTGTGGTATGTCTTGCGATGATCTTGACCCCCATATAAGTTGTCCAAAACGTATTTCTATCACAGGCTAGATGTGTAACTGAGTGAGCGAGTGAGCGAGTGAGCGAGTGAGCGAGAGAGCGAGAGAGCGAGTGAGCGAGTGAGCGAGTGAGTGAGTGAGTTAGTGAGTACATGTATGTGTACATCTTTATACGTCTGTACCAATTCTTCCTTCGGTTTCGTTTTCCTTTTCTTTCGTTTTCCAACACCAATTTCTCGTTTCACATTTCCTTTCTCCGGGCCTAGTTTTTTCCTGTTTCTTTGAATTACATTGTAATTTTACCTGCTAAATATGCTTTATCTTTGTTATTGTTATAAAGACTTTGGTTAAAACGTGTGCCCATGTGTGTGTGTGTGTGTGTGTGTGTGTGTGTGTGTGTGTGTGTGTGTGTGTGTGTGTGTGCGTGCGCGCGCGCGTGTGTGTGTGTGTGTTTTTTTTTCTCCAAGTCGAGCTTCCTGGTCTTGTGTCGTGCTTGTAGATTGACGAGCTTAATGAGAAGCAAGGGAATTAAACACAGTTGTGGAGTGACATTATTGTTGATTACTTTGCTAAAAGTAAAATCAATATTACCATCTAGAGAGATTCAATCAATCAGTCAGGTGCCGTCTCCACAATGAAGGTTGGCTGCAATGGATCTCCAACACTGTATGTCTCTCGCCCTGACTGTACATTCTGTCAGGCTGAAGTTCGTTCGTCCATCTCTTGATGTCATCTTCCCACTTGTATCAATGTACCTCTTGCTTGCTTGCCCTCAACCTTGCCCTCCAATATGGATTTTATAAGAGTGTCATGTCTCTTAACGTTTCCATGGACTACGACATATTCTTCTGTATATCCACATCTCTAGGGCCTCTAATTGATTTTCTAGTTGGTTGTTCGATGTCCGGGCTTCTGTGCCATACAGTAATATTGAATATATGTAAAATTTGACAATTCTCATTTTTAATGCTTTGTTAATCTCTCTAGTAACAAGTTTTTCCTATCTTGGACATATAATAACAGATGATGGCAGAAGTGAAATAGAAATCTAAAAGAGAATAGGAATGGCCAAAAATGCTTTCAACGGCATGAAATCAGTATTAACATCTAAAGAGATTAACAATGCATTAACAATGAGAATTGTCACATGCTACCTATATTCAACGCTACTGTATGGCGCGGAAGCCTGGACATTGAACAAGCAAATAGAAAGTCTAATAGAGGCTCTGGAGATGTGGATATGCAAACGAATATATCGTATTTCATGGAAACAAACAATCAAATGCAGAGCTTCTAGAAACACTGGGAATGAAGAGAGAGTTGATGAAAGAAATAACAAAGAGGCAAGTGAAATATTTTGGCCACGTTAAAATGTATAATACTCTTATAAAAACCATACTGTTGGGTAAGGTTGAAGGCAAGCAAGAAAGAGGTAGACAATGAAACAAGTGGGAAGATAACATCAAGGTATGGACGAACGTCAATCTGACAGAATGTACAGTCAGAGAAAGACAGTGTTGGAGATCCATTGCAGCCAACATTCATTGTGGAGACGGCGCCTGATTGATTGACTTTGCTAAACAACGGTTTCCTTGTGCAGCTTTTATAACACGTGCATAAATTCGCAGTGAATGAATTTGGGCACTTCTTCAACAACCAGCTGTTCTGCATTATTATCTTTACTATGTCTATTTCTAGTACACTAACCACTAATTTAATTTGTCACGCTTAAGTACACTAATCTCGCCACTACACTGTCTCTCTCTGGTACACAATTCACTGAATTTATATGTCTCCCTAAAATGAACTAACAACTACACTACTATGTCTTCCTAAAGTGAACTAATCACTACATAACTGTCTATCTATTCAGTGAATTAACCACTCCACATCTATGTCTGAACTAACTGAACTAATCACCAAATTACTACTACGTCTCCCTCAAATGAATTAACAACTACACTACTATGTCTCCCTAAAGTGAACTAATCACTACATAACAATGTATCTCTTCAGTGAATTAACCAGCAAAGAACTATATCTCAACTAAGTGAACTAATCACCAAACTACTATTTCTCCCTCAAATGAACTAACCACTACACAACTATGTTTCATCTCCCTCAAGTGCAAACAAGTCATCCTAACAGTTCCCTTGACAGTTCAGGCGGAGATCAACTACAACCCACCGTTACCACTGGCACGGTCGCAGCTTCTACAGCGAGTGCCCATGGGTTGTGTCATGAAAGTCTTCGTGTACTATGACAAACCATTCTGGAAGGAGTCGGGTTAGTAGATGTCTGAAATGATATAACGTACGGCTTTCATGTGTGCGCACAGAACAGCGGGAATAAGACAGGCATAAGAAAAAGTCGATGTCTGAAATTATATAACGTACGGCTTTCATGTGTGCGCACAGAACAGCGGGAAGAAGACAGTCATAAGAAACAGTCGATGTCTGAAATGTATAATGTACGGCTTTCATGTGTGTGCATAGACAGCGGAAATAAGAAAGGCATAAGAAACACTAGTTTTTTTTTTTTTAAATACAGACTAGACTATGGCTTGTTAAAGCGTTGAGCATAACAATGTGATAACAATAATTGTGAGACACAGACACATTTGGAACATGTAATGTTTACATAATTATTATGCATAATCTTAGAACTATGATGGGAGGCGCCTTGAAGAGATTAGAGCCAGAATCGCTATGGTAAAAGTAACCTTTTGCAAAATGGAAAGCACACATTGAACAATAAACAGATGTCAATTTAAACAGGAAAAAGAGTGTTGAAGTGTTTCATAGAACCTGTACTTTTGTATGGATGTGAAACGTAGATAATGAGCAAACAGGCTGGGAAAAAAAAAACATCTAATGGCAGTGGAAATGTGGTTTCTGAGGAAAATGCAAAGAGTACCATAGACAGACAGAAAAATCCAATGAGCAATTCCTACAAGAGACAATTGAAAAACGTAAGTTGATTGGATAAATTACACGTAGACTGTCAAAATATGTTGGTGACGTTATGAGAAGAAATAGATTGGGTAACTTGATGACAACTGGGAAGACTGAGGGGGAAAAACAATGGAATGAGAGAGAGGACTATGTCTGGATGGCTTTGCCACATGGCACAATTGAAACCCAAAAAAAAAAAAAACAGAACTGAGCCATGATTATGATGGTCGTGTGAGATGGCTAAACATCTCCGCCCACGCTTATCAGCATGGCACATGATGATGATGAGTATTATAACACACAACGGAGTTAGGGGCGCGAATAATATAGTTTGACCAAACTGGGTCTCACAAGCCCTACTGTAGACAACAGAAAGTGTCTGGTCAGGTAGCATGTCGTTTTGCAGAAAGACGCGCTAATTACAGCCCGCCGAAAAAGACTCACGACATTTAGCTAGTTCCCTTGTCTCATGTACGTTCTTGCCTGGGTTGTCTTTTCAGATACCTTATCTTCCATTACAATTTTTTCTAAGACTAAGTTTGATGCGGCCAAAGATTACAGTTTCTGAGACAGATGCTGTTCATGACCCAGTTTTCTTCACTGTTCAGGTCTTGCAGAATACATGTTCATTATATTTTGCTTTATTTATGGGTTTTTTTTTAAACATATCTGTAACGTCTAAGTTCAAAAGCCCCGATATTCTATAGGTATTGTGAAATTTCTCCTGAATAAAACCTGTATGTTGCAACAAGAAAGCTATATTTGCCAATATGTAAAGTTGTCTCTTGTGTAATTTCGTAGATAAGTAGATGAAGAGAGTATATAGATTAGATTAAATCGGAAGCATGAGACGTGAGGGGCTGATGAAATTCTCACAAATGGAGGGGGGTCGGGGGGGGGGAACAAGCAGAATAACAATAAATATGGCCTTCAACAGTTTCTTGAATATCATGCATATTGAGAAATGTATAATTCTTTGACAGTAGTATCCTGATGCTCAAAATCTTACAAAAATGATCTTTCTATGTAATGTAAAAGTTAATCGTTAGTCGCAGTTCCAACTTCACGGCAATGGGCCACCCAATAATGCTCTTGTGCCAGTGAATATAACACAGAATTCTCTTCACTGTCCCATTGTCGCGGAATTCTTGGAGTTGTCGATCGATGAAAGACTGTCGCGCCATTCGGCTACAGGCAGCCGCCATTCTTTGATGTTGGGGACAGACTGTCCTGATGAGAGTCGGCAAGATCTTTTGTTGTGGGGGAAAGATTTCTCCAGATCACAAGCCGGCAAGACTTTTTGGAGTACCGGGAACAATTCCCCAGATCAAAGCGGGACAGCCGGCCGGTTGTTTACATCGAGTCGGAAAAGGAGAGAAAAAAAATAGTTTCTCAACGCCTAGTGTCTAGTCAGATTTGTGACGTCATTCAGACTCAGTTTTAAAACAGTCTGGACAAACACCTTTGGCAGGAGTCGACCAAATGTCGTGAGGCAACAAGGACGTGTTTGATGTTCCTGTTCTGATTATGGAAAGAGACCACGGTGTCTTATGTTGATTTATATCGGCGGACATTTGTCCCTTGTGTGATTTAGTGGTCTCGATTTCAGACGGGAATTTAAAAAATATGGTATTTAATTAAATAGACCCAAATTAGATGATTCTTAGGAGTCGAGCGTAGTAATGTGCGTTGTGAGAACTTATTATAGGAGCGTCGGCAGCAGTAGGCTATCGCGTGGCTTAAACTAGCTTGTGTGAGATATCAATTAACTCAGTGAGTTAAGAACAAGGTAGAGGGATGGGGGATGTCAAATGGTAGGATCTTCCAGTAGGGTATCTACTGGGTATCTGCGCTTTTCCTTTAGTCTTTCCTTATCTTACCATGACTCAGACCGATGTGATGAACTCCTCTGCCTTATGACAGAGTTTAGTTCTCTGTTAAATATCTGAGTGCGGCCGGCGGCCTACACTCACCTAATGAAGGTCGGAATCGGGTTGCTCTCACCGGGTGTTCTCTCTTCAACAGGTTCCACTATGTTTTCCAAAAAAGCTAGCAGACAAGTCCTAGAAGAAGATTATGGCTCGATCATTGAAGGCAGTTTTTACTCAGCGGCCATTGCACTGGGTGCATAACCCACAGGGTCTGCAAGAACCTGGCCTCTGCTGAGCAGGAACCGACGATCATCTAAGAGTGATTCCTCCGTTGTAGTTCTCATCATATTAGAGTGAAGATAATTACAATACCACCAGTAAGAGTGACAATAGTATGTATATAGAGAAATTAACAATTAACATTGCGTTTTCCAAATGGTGAATTCCTGTGAGAAATTAACAATTAACATTGTGTTCTCCAAATGGTGAATTCCTGTGAGAAAATAACAATTAACATTTTGCTTCAAAGTGACAGTAAACATTTATTTTACTGTACAGGGGCTATCAGATCACAGAACTTTTAGTGACATATTAGTTACACTGTGTGTGTCGGATTCATGATCAGTATTGGACTACATCCACCATTGGTGACCAGGTATCCGGACTATCCAAGAGCCACTGGAGGAAGTCGACACCTGGTCGGAGAGACGCATCATTTGGTGAGGTACCTCTGTACTTGATCTATGGTGCTGTTGTGTGGCCGGTACTGTGATGAAAGCAGACTTTGATCCTGAGCTGTTCGGTCTGATTCTGCATACACCCTAGATTATATGACAGACATTCTACACACACACTTTGCACATACCTGACACTGTTCTTTAATAAATTAATTTGTCATTTTATTAGAAGCTAGAGTTGTGTAGTATGTTTTGGAAAAGAATGAGAGGGGGCATGGTCCAGTGGTAAGAAGAAGAAGAGAGAGAGAGTGATCCAGAGACATGGGGTTTTATGGACAGAGATCCAGGAGATCCTCAAGATAATGATATGGAGATAAAAGAATGTGGGTGTTGATTCCCTTCACCCCAGGGACGACACATATTACGACACCCATGTGAAAGTGGAACACACAGCAGTCCCGATAAATCAAAAGCACACAAAAGCATATATGCTGCACAAGACCGCTGCCAGAATGCCAACACAACAGTCCAGTACTAAAATTACAGTTCATCGTCTGTGGAAGTGGCAGTTACTAGAAAACCAGCAGCTGTACACGCATTACTGCATAAGGCAAAACCAGTTAATTCTGCAACCGGTCAGTCGCCATATAGTTCACAATACATACCACCGCGGACAGATGTAAAAGCATTCCACGTGTAATCCACTGCTGACAGTGTCGCTCCACGCACTTATCTCGGTAGCTGAGGGGCGGAATCATATACTGCCAGTCCAAAATTAGGAAAATGCATAAGCAAACCGAAGCCAGAAGCAAAAACACTCCTAGGTTTAACAGCTCAACAGCTTATCCGTCAGTTGAACTGTAAGCTCAACGTGAAAGTGTTAGCTATTAGCGTTTCTCATAAATCAAGAAGTCTGAAGTACGATTATGACTGTACTTTGTCTTTTTCCGGGATAGGTTTCTGTGGGGCCTCACATATCATCGATCCCGACAGCTTGGTTTCCTACACACTGGACAACACTCCTCCTGATGGCTCCAGCCATTCTCTCGTAGCGTAAGTGCATTCAAAGCTATCACTAGCTGTAACTGGTAATTTAACGTAAGCCCTTCACACCAGAAGTCAGAAGAAGAAAAAAACATTCGCACATGCTAGCGTAGTTTCCATTTTTTTTTTAAACAGTCATTGCTAAGTATGAATCATGAAATGCTCCCATCTCTTGCATTATATTTACAAGGAAACGCTTAATGCTCTGTGCCGAGATTCTCAATGTATGTGCACGAAGCATACATTCTATAAATATTGTTCTTATTGGTTAGACATTTTTATGTTACATTCTATAAATATTTTCACCAGTGGTTAGATATTTTGATATTGTTTTATATAAATATTTTCCCAAGTGGTTAGATATTGTAATATTACATTCTTTAAATATTGCCCTTGGTGGTTAGATATGTTAATATTACTTTCTAGAAATATTTTCACTAGTTGTTAGATATTTTAATATCTATAAATTATTGTTTGCTATTGTCAGTGACTGCCTGTAAAAAAAGTAAGATCATTGGCTGAATGTTTCGTGGCTGACTAGAAACATAGCCGTGACTCCTACCAACCACAAAAGGAAGAACTAAGTGTTTAGTTAATATCTGCAGAAAACATTACTCTTAAAAACATTCAAGAATACTTTTCAGCGGTTAGTGAGTAGTTAAAAGCAATCCCTGTAATTAACCATGCCAGGTGACCCTCTCTACAATTATAAGTAGTTTCATAATTTACTTTATAGAACTATGTAGAGCTTAGTGTACGAAATGACTCTAAGTCCTGTCGAATGATAATTCGTACAAGCAAACTGTTTCCACCCAATCTTATACCTGAGAGTAAGCACATCAATGAAATCCACAACAATGACGATACGCGAAACAGACATAACTATAAACCTTTGGGTTCCACGCCAGCGACCAGATATTGAGCCCCTGATTCATGGCATTCGAGGCTTAGTAATGTTAAAGCACTGACGCCAGCGTGGAGACAGATAGAACAGGCATTCGTGGTGCAGTTAAAATTCAGTCACCTTCGATGATCTTAAAATAATGAATGAGAAGCGTCTGCATTTCTGTATTGAAATATAGAGGTTAAAGGTCGACTTTATGAATACGAAGGATCCATAACAGATTCGGTGCCAAACAAAAAGTAGGTTTCGACCAAACAAAATGGATGAGGGGAAAATGGGAAGTAGAGGGGTGTCACAGTTACGAATTAAAAGTTGTTAATATGGTAGCAGATATGGTGTATGACATATCAAATTAAAGGGGCTTGTAAAAGAAACCTACAGTATTGATATTTTAACTATAGTTTGATGTATGGCTCATACATGGCAGTTAAGAGAAGTTTGAATAAGACGATTTATCATCCCATGGCATTTAATCAGTTAGAACGTTTGAACAATTCTGTGGACAGCGTTGGTCAGTGATCTGGCGGATTCTATTGTTGAATAGCGGGGAACATAAGGATAGAAAAGTGACGACTTGGAGAGCAAGGGCGGTCAGAGATACAACAGTTGATTAGAGAAAGTCGAGTGGTCAGCTGGTGTTAGCATCAACATAAAACAATCATAGTCAATATATCATCGTCATGCAGCAAATCCTGTGAAGAATGCCGCTCTCATCACGGCGCTCTCATCACGGCGCTCTCATCACGGCTTTCTCAACACGACACTCCAAAAGGTCGTCTGCTGCACTTATGGTTTGGTTTCGCAATATAATTTAATTAATTCGCCATCTACAGGACTTATTGTTTTGGTTTATATATTTTACTATATTTTACTATGATGAGCAGTCAAGCTGAAAAACAAATAATGGCAGTGGACATGTGGTTTCTGCGGAAAATGCAAAGAATACCATGGGCAGACAGAAAAAACGATGAGCAAGTCCTACAAGTCCTTTGTGTGATATTCACTGGCACAGGAACGGAGCAATATGGGGACGACCCGTTGCCGTGAAGCAGGAACCACAACTAACTGACTAACTGACTGACAAGACAAATAAGTACCAATGAACCAAGAGTTGAAGTTAGTTAGTTAATTAGTTAGTTAGTTAGTTAGTTAGTTATTTAGTTAGTTAGTTAGTTAGTTAGTTAGTTAGTTAGTTAGTTAGTTAGTTAGTTAGTTAGTTAGTTAGTTAGTCGAGGTTCCAACTTCACGTCATCGGGTCCACCCCATCATGCTCCGTTCCTGTGCCAGTGAATATCACACAAAATGCTCCTCACTGCCCTATGTGAACAATGGAACAGACAGGAGTCTCGGCAAGCCAACAGCCCGCACAGGTACAATGTGCATAATGCCGCCGCCAGAATGCCAACACAAAAGTCCTCCACGAAAAATACAGTTCATGGTCGATGGAATCGGCAGTCACCAGAAAGTCACCAAGAGGTGAAGACAGGACGCTAGTGCTAGATAGGCCGTACATTAAGAAAACCTGAGAATAGTGTAACGAAACAAACTAGTTTAGAATTCACAGGACAACAAGAAACAGAGTACGATCTAGAAATTCATAGAGAAGAGAAGTAAAAACAGAAATACACAATATGGGAAAGACGTGGAGAGGTGGGGTGGCTAAAGACGGGAGAGTTTTGAGTGGTTTGTTGAGGTCCTATGCTTCAACTGAGGCTAGAGGACAAACGAAATGGGAGGAGAAGAAGGTGGTGGAGGAGGAGGAGAGGGGGAGAAACCTTTACGGCTTTGAGATCGATCTGGTATCGCTAAATTGGTATCATGATCATCATCCAGTGCCTTGTGAGCTGGCACGGGCGATCATGCTTCTCCAGAAAATTGGATCTCCGGCGACATGGAACATTTCGTGTGTTGTCACCGTTTTGTGACATGACACAAGACTGTCAAGATTTTCTTCACACTGTCTTCCTCTTTCTCTCTTTCCACACATCTTTCCGGTTGCCACAACATGGTTACGTTTTTGTCTTCTCATAATGTGGCCAGAATACCAAAAACTTGGTACCATACATTTCTATAATACTGACTACTTTACTCACATGATGACCGCTTGGACATGAAGAACACGGCCTAGTCCACACCTCTAACATGGCTCACTACTTCAGTGGCATAAAAACGAGAATATCCTTTTTGTTGACAGATTTATAGCAGCTGAGAATGCGCGTAAAGCTGCAGACATGACGCAAGCAGACAGAAAGCATCACGTCACACAAGTTCTGTCTAGAGTGTTTCAGTCCAAAAAAGCCTTGAAGGTAAATTTACACTGTTCTCTTCCATTGTTTAGACTTATGGTTCAAACCCCTTTTCTTAAAATTGCAGATTCCTCATTTTGAGTCGAAAAAATAATACATTTCATTTGGCAGTGGGACAAGGACATGTCCAAGGAAGTAAAGACGACAAGGGTATAAATAATGACAACATCACCCATCTAATGCTGATTGGTCTATAAATGTATAGGGGTGGGGTGACACCATATACCCAAAACTACTCAAGGCGTGTAATTGGGTCCTTTATTTTACTCTTCTTCATTCAACATTGAGGATTGGGAACCTTGGTAGCTCAGTGTCTAGCATGGCTGTCTGTCGACCCCAGGCTCATGTATTCGAACCTCGGTAGCCCAGTGTCTAGCACCGCTGTCTGTCTAGCACCGCTGTCTGTCTAGCACGGCTGTCTGTCTAGCATGGCTGTCTGTCTAGCACGGCTGTCTGTCGACCCCAGGCTCGTGTATTCGAACCTCGGTAGCCCAGTGTCTAGCATGGCTGTCTGTCGACCCCAGGCTCGTGTATTCGAACCTCGGTAGCCCAGTGTCTAGCATGGCTGTCTGTCGACCCCAGGCTCTTGTATTCGAACCTCGGTAGCCCAGTGTCTAGCACGCCTGTCTGTCGACCCCAGGCTCGTGTATTCGAATCCCCATCCAAGCGGGATTGTGTGTTTTAATTCGCCAGGACTCCCAAGTGGATATAGCCTGGAATGGGCTAGTTAGTTGTATATCCTTTACAGGACGTCGCAGTCAACTCCGGAATCTTTTGGCTATTTGTCATTTCTTGAAAGTTTACGTTCAGTAGTTTACAATTGTTTTCTGAACGACCGGCACTCATATCATTTTATAATAACCAACGCAAGGCGGTCTGCTTAAAAATCGCCCGCAGCTGTGTTTCGGGCACGGTATGCGGGATTACGAATTGCGTCCGTAACCACTTGGCCACAGAGCTTTGGGTACCGCCACAAAATGACCTGATTAGCAAAGGCGGCCAGCGTGGTATTCACCACATGACCCAACAAGTCCCGAATAGTCTATAAAAACATATAAGGCAATCACCATGTAACCTGTGCGGTTCAAGGTGTGAACGTGGATCATTTTTTAACGTTGCTGACTCCGACACACATTAAGATAATCTTATCGCAGCGTTGGGATGTAATAGGGGTTCGTACCCTCTAGGTCATGGTTTCATGAGATAGGATGACTAACAGATTACCTCGCCAACTGTACCCATTTTACAAGGCTGTGTGGATTCCACAGCGGTATGTGATCAGGGAAAGACGCTCCTTCAACGGTACCTCTGTCCTCGTAGGTAGGGTACGTCCTCACTGTTATGAGAACCATTAGGGAGTGTACAGCATGGAAATGAAATTTTACAGAACTGTTTAGGAAAGTCCCTTGATGTTTTCCATTACATGTGTAAATTTCACAGAATTTTTTAGGAAAGCTCCGTGACTGTTCCATTATAAAAGGACATTTCACATAATTATTTAGGAAAGCTCCGTGGATATTCCATTATATATAATCATTTCACATAATTGTTTAGTAAAGCTCCGTGACTGTTCCATTACTTGTGGAAACTTCACAAAGTTGTTTAGGAACG
Organism: Cepaea hortensis; assembly: GCA_963921405.1. NCBI lineage: Eukaryota > Metazoa > Mollusca > Gastropoda > Stylommatophora > Helicidae > Cepaea > Cepaea hortensis. Next base: position 49,756,182 of record OY992883.1, on the reverse strand, counting down.
CCCTGTGACTGTTTCATTGCATGTGGTTAGTATATATATATACTTGTTTGATTGATTGATTGATTGATATATATATGCTACCACAATGAAACCAGTAAATGTAGTTACGTTTCCGAAACTTGTTTTCGTCTTCGGGTTCTCTCGTTTTATCACACAAAATACATTCATGAATCAAGTAAGTAGGTAAAGAAGCCTTTCTCGCACGCTAGGGCGCATTGGGCAGAAGGTGCTTGGCCCATATTTTCTTAGACAAATTGGCATTGGTAGGTAATGCGACCAATATCACGCCGACCTCCTTTAGGTCCCACAATATGTCCAGGTACCCGTGTGAGGCTGATCGATCCGGAAGCCCATGTGAGGCTGATCGACCTAGGAGCCCAGTCAGTTTTAAACCGCCACAGCGCGGATCTAATCCAAGACCACCTTTCCGGCAGGCGAGCGTCTAGCCACTAAGTTACCGTGGTTACCACATACATTAAGCTACTAATGCAGCGTATTGCATTGTACAATGGCTACGGTGATCGACCAGTATGGTCACCGATTGGAAAAAGAAAACAATGACAGACGACCTTCTTTACAGATGCCTAGAAAACTATAGCAGTCTAAAATTGTTACAAATGTATTGAAGTGAAAGGAGAACAAGGAGATTCATCCAACAAGAACCCAATATTAAAGAAGATGTGTTACTAAGATAAACTAAAATGAGTAAATTGGAATGCATGTAAGAATACACAAAAGTCCAGAAAATATAATTATGGAGAGAAGTGTTCTGTGAAGAAAAGTGAAAAAAGCGGAAGATCACAACTTTGATGGATTAAAGTGTTAATATTCATATGTTCCTGTTGTAATCTACAGCCAATTTACTATGAAGAGAAAAACTGGAGCGGTGAGCCATTCACTGGAGGTTGCTACTTTGTGTCTATGGCACCAGGGGTACTCTCAACAGTTGGAAGGCAAGTTCCCAGTGCCAGTTTATATATATATATATATATATATATATCAGTGTGTGTGTGTGTGTGTGTGTGTTGTGAGTAGGTAGGCAGGCTGGCAGGCTGGCTGGTTGGCATGCAGGCTGGCAGGCAGACAGGCAGGCAAGTAGGTAGGTAGGTAGGTAGGTAGGTAGGTAGGGAGGTAGGTAGGTAGGTAGGGAGGTAGGTAGGTAGGTAGGTAGGTAGGGAGGTAGGTAGGTAGCTAGGGAGGTAGGTAGGGAGAAGTTAGCTGCATATACTTTCCAATCCCAGCATGTTTTTGGCTGTTCGTGATTTCTTGGCAAGTTTACGTTCAGATGTATATATCTGTGCATACGTGTGTGTGTGTGTGTGTGTGTGTGTGTGTGTGTGTACGCGCGCGCGCGTGCGTGTGTGTAATATAGCGTCAAGGCAGATACTGTTGCTAGTTGTAAACGTGAATATCTCACATGTTCTAGGCTAAAGTAAAATGTGGGATGGCCCGTTCCCTTCATCGCCATCTTTCCTTTGCAGCCAATTCCCGAACATTCTGGAAATGGTTTGGTACCCACTGTTTATAAGGCTGGGTCGACCCCAGCGCCGTGCTGGTGGGAAGAAAGACTAGCGCCACTGCTGGGGATTAAACCCACACCAATGCCTTGTTAAGCAAATCACTGACAACTACAAAAACGGACTGCTATACCAGAAACAATTTGCAGAAGCAAATTGATCGAGGCCAAATTTATACTTATGTTTTTTGTTTCGTAAATATTGGATTGGATTATACTGTTGGTACATTTATAAAGATTTTACATAAATATTCTCCCAGGGACCATTCCTCACTGGTCCAAGCCTGACATCCAACTCACGCCTGTGGCTCCTAGTAGCTGTCAGCATGCGACAGCGGTCACCTCCTGGGCAACAGCTGTGAGAGGCTGGCTAAACCAGGCGTGGGTAGCCGATTCGGCCTCAAACCAATCGGTGAACTAGGGTATGCCTACCCAGCATGTGATTACAGGATTCGGCAGACTGCACGGAAGAAATCATTGATGATTCAACGGGCAAGACGGCGTTTACCTGCAAAGCGTTGTGGAACGTAATGGGCATGGCAAGGCACGTAGAGCACCCTGGTCATCCAGTGCACCTGTATTCGTCTCCAGTCGTCTTGACTTGTCTTGCCACTGGACTCAGATGGACTTAGACGAGAGAGTGTGGTCGACGAATTGCGCAACTCTTGCTCACTTTAATCCAATTCATCGCGCAAGTCTTTCTTCATCCAACGTCATATATCCCCTGGACTGTTTATCAGCGACACGCTAGGAAATTAAACCACTTCCACAGTCTGCCTTAGGAAGCTACTGAAGATTAAATGGCAAGACAAGATCTCAGACACTGAAGTCCTAGAAAGAGCGTACATGCCCAGTATCCACACACTACTAATGAAGAATCAGATTCGCTGGGCTGGTCACTTGACTCGCATGCCAGATCACAGGCTCCCTAAACGAATTTGTTACGGCGAGTTGCGTTGTGGTAAACGCTCCCGAGACGGCCAGAGGAAAAGCTTTAAATAACTCTGAAAATCTCACAAATGCTTTTGGAATTCATCATGACACCTGGGAGACTGCAGCCAGAGACCGAAATTCGTGGCGTACATCATTACGCAAGGGTGCAGTCACGTGTGAAGCAACCAGGACTGCAAGAGCTGCGAAGAAAAGGCAGGACAGAAAAACCACTGCAGGAGATCCTCCTCCAGAAACGTCAAGCATTCTTTGTCCACATTGTCAAAGAACATTTCGAGCCAAAATAGGCCTTATCAGCCATCTTAGAACTCACGGCTCCATACTTTCAACCCCACTGGATGAAATGAATGGTCATCATCATTCTTGATAGACAAACAACATGCTCGTCATGTCGTTAATGTTCTAGATCCACGCTCCTGTTGGTCTACCCCTGCTACTTCCAGGACATAAATCTTCCATTACTACTTTATTTCCGCCACCGTAAAGTATTTCAGTCTTCAAGAAATTATGCTGTTTATGAGTCACTTTTCGTCGACATTCAGATCCTGTAGAATGTCAGAATTTTTCTTCTTCTTGCTCCACTGTTTTACAGATTCTCTGCCAAAACAAAAAGTAAGTTTTGGCCAAACAAAAAGTAAGTTTGGGCCAAACAAACAAACGAAAATGGATAGTGGAAAATGGGAAGTAGAGGTGGTCATAGCTATGACTTAAAAATTTTTAATATGGTAGCAGAGAGTTTTTTGTTTTTTAAAGACAATGACATTTCAGCGATATAAAAGCCCATGGCAGATACGGGAAGTCGCTTGAGTCGATTAATCATCTCACGGCACTTAATCAGTTAGAATGATTATGATATCTTAATCACAGGAGGTCACAGATTTCCGCAGAAACACTGCATCCACTTGTACAGGGTGTATTTTAAATGACCGTGGGGTGTTTGAAAATATTGCCGTTCCAAGTTTTGTTACCTTTTATGTTGCATGAGTTCACAGAGGGTAAATACAAAACTTGGAATGGCAATATTTTAAAAATCCCCACAGTCATTAGCCGCCCTCCCTGCCCTAGTGGTTTACGTCTTTCTCCGTAATCCCGTATATTCTCGTGAGTAACGTAACCTGCTCGAGAATTGGTAGCGGTTCTCGCCGCGTTGGTAACTTGCGGGGTATGTGAGCCGGCCGCTCAGAAAGCAATGACAAACTACTGAGCGTAATCTTGCCTAGTTCATCAACAGCAGCTGAAAAATTCTGATGTTGACTGCAATGTCCTGTAAGGGATATGCAAACGACAACAAAAAACAGTCATTAAAAATACGCCCTATATGTGCAGTATGTTGGTATCTTTGGGTGAGTAGTGTAACGCGGGCTCTATCCAGTCCTTTTGTGTGGAGGTGGAGGTGGAGTCTTATAGATACCTCCACAAAGGGCGATAACTCCTCGCGTATTTTAAGTAGGTGGTCAGAGTAGGTGTTGCGAAGTGACTCATCAGAGTGGGTGTGGTGGTCAGAGGGGGCGTGCGTGGTCAAGTAATTATAGGTACGACATAAAACAACATTAAAGAAAACAAAAACGATTCAAGTAAGGTATATAATAATTTTTAATAAAACATATATAGAAAAGAAGAAAAAAAAAAGAAGAAAAAAAAAAAAGAAGAAGAAAAACACATAGTCAAGTGACCCCTTAAATTATAGGTAAGGGTGTGCGATGACGTGCTCAAGTGGTGGTTAGGAGGTGGTCAAGCGGTCAAGGGGTGGTCAAGTAATCCTTTAAATTGTAGGGGAGAGTACGTGTAGTGATATGGTGGTGGTTAAAGTGTCAATGGCATGGGCAAGTTGTGGTCAAGCAGTGGTCAAGAGGTGGTCGAGTGACCACTTAAATTGTCGGGGAAAGTAGGTGTAGTGATATGGTGATTATCATGAGGTGGTCAAGCGGTGGTCAAGAGGTGGTCAAGCGGTGGTCAAGTGGTCAAGTGACCCCTTAAATTGTAGAGGAAGTTACGTGTAGTGACATGGTGGTGTTTAAAACGATCGCTGACGTGGTCAAGGGGTGGTCAAGTAATCCTTTAAATTGTAGGGGAGAGTACGTGTAGTGATATGGTGGTGGTTAAAGTGTCAATGGCATGGGAAAGTGGTGGTCAAGCAGTGGTCAAGAGGTGGTCAAGTGGTCGAGTGACCACTTAAATTGTCGGGGAAAGTAGGTGTAGTGATATGGTGATGATCATGAGGTGGTCACGCGGTGGTCAAGAGGTGGTCAAGCGGTGGTCAAGTGACCCCTTAAATTGTAGAGGAAGTTACGTGTAGTGACATGGTGGTGTTTAAAACGATCGCTGACGTGGTCAAGTGGTGGTCAAGTAGTGGTCAAGCAGTGGTCACGTGGTCAAGTGACCACTTAAATTGTAGAGGAGAGTGCGTCTTGTGATGTGGTGATGATCAAGATGTGGTCAAGTAGCGGTCAAGTAGTGGTCAAGGGATGGTCAAGTGGTTAAATGACCCCTTAAATTGTTGGGGAGAGTATGTGTAGTGACACGGTGATGATCAAGAGGTGGTCAAGCGGTGGTCAAGCGGTGGTCAAGTGGTCAAATAACCCTAAAATTGTAGAGGAGAGTGTGTCTTGTGATGCAGTGATGATCAAGATGTGGTCAAGTAGTGGTCAAGTGGTGGTCAAGCGGTGGTCAAGTGGTCGAGTGACCACATAAATTGCAGAGGAGAGTAGGTGTAGTGACATGGTGATGATCAAGAGGTGGTCAAGTTGTTAGGTCTAGAGATTGGGGTGTCTCAGTCATGAAGTATCAAACTGTCTGCTGTGGGAAGGATGGCGCTGATCAGGGCGAGTAGGTTCTAATACGTTTATCGCTATTGTCTACAATTGGCGTGGTTGTATAGTAATAATAGTAGAGTTGTTTCGTAGTAATATTAGTCATCATCATCAAGGGCCATGTTAGGTGGTATTTGTAATGGTGGTAGTAGTAGTAGTAGTAGTAGCAATACCAACAATAGTACTAATTATCATCATCATCACGTGTCTTACCAACGGACGTATCACCCACACATTGCGATCTTCAACACCATTGAACAATTCCGGGGTGACTCACACTACAGAAATCCCCGATTAACGGCATTACCTTCATGTAATGGTGGTACTCATAGTACCAATAGCACCAGTAGTAATAGTCACCAACATCAGCAAGAGACTTATCGCCTGACATTGGTCAGTATGACACTCCATAAACTATGATCTCCAACACCATGGATACAAATAGTAATAATATTGGTAGTAGTAGTAGTAGCAGCAGTAGTAGTAGTAGTAGTAGTAGTAGTAGTAGTAGTAGTAGTAGTAGTAGTAGTAGTAGTAGTAGTAGTAGTAGTAGTAGTAGTAGTAGTGGTGGTAGTAGCGGCGGTGGTGGTGGTGGTGGTGGTGGTGGTGGTGGTGGTGGTGGTGGTGGTGGTGGTGGTGGTGGTGGTGGTGGTGGTGGTGGTGGTGGTGGTGGTGGTGGTGGTGGTGGTGGTGGTGGTGGTGGTGGTGGTGGTGGTGGTGGTGGTGGTGGTGGTGGTGGTAATAGTAGGAGTAGTAGAATAGCGAGGGTGCTTGTTGTTTCACTAAGTATTTGTATATCGTATGTAGTATAAAGCTAGTTTGTGTTGTATGCCATGTAAGGTCTTACTGAAATATCTGTATTTTGTAGTTCTAAGAGGTGATGACGTCATAACCCACCACTCTATCATCTTATTGATAGTGTCTCCAGTGCCGCGAAAAAGGCTCATTGTGAGATATCGATCATTTCTCAAAGCGACAGCATCCGGGGTGCATGCCCATTACGAGCAAACAACGATACGACACTTAAAAGGTAACTACAAGGCAAATGGTGTCGAGTATAGTGTAACGTACAAAACTTATTAGGTCATCGGTTGTCCATTCCATCACGGTCGACAAATAGGCGCTCACTAACTTCACAATATTCTCACTCAAATAAACATATAGGATAATAAGGCACCGACCCAAACAAGGAAAACGGACAAAAACAAGGGGGGAAAATGACATAAGCGTCAAAATATAACACATACAAACACAGATACAACAGTGACTAAAAAAATAATAAAAATGACACGACAAAATAACACACACACACACACACACACACACACACACACAATGAAAACTGAAACAACCAATGAAAAATCGCTGACACAAACACTAGAAGCTGACACAAACACTAAACAAGGTACCTAAAGAAAAGCTAAACTTTGTTAACCAAAATGTGAAAGTAGGAAAATGTGATACCCAAATGTAAAACAAATAGCAAGAGAGGAATAGCTCGTCCCAACTTATAAAAAGTAGGAAAATATGTCAACCAAATGGGAAAAAGTTAGGCCAAATACAAAAATATCTAACTCAAACTAATGAAAAGTAGTGAAACTTTGTTAACCAAAGGAGGGGAAACACCTAGGTCAAGTAGGAAAATCTGTTACCCAGATGTGATACATGTCGGCCAAATATAGAAATAGTTCGTCCACACGTATGCAAACTAGGAAAATTTGTTAGTCGAAGAGAGAAATATCTCATCCAAACTTATAAAAAGAAGGAAAATTCTCAACCAAATGAGAAAAAGTTAGACCAAATACAGTAACATCTCAACAAAACTTATGAAAACTAAGAAACTTTGTTAGCCAAAGAGAAAAAAACCTTGTTCAAATAGGAAACTATGTTACCCAAATGTGAAAAATGTCCACCAAGTACAGAAATAACTTGTCCACACTTATGACAACTACAAAAATTTGTTACCCAAATATGAAAAATATTGCCCAAGTAGGAAAATGTGAAAGCCAAATGTGAAAAAATATCACCCAAAGAGAGATATATCTCGTCCAGACTTATAGAAAGTTGGAAAATTTGTCAACCAAATGGGGTAAAGTTAGACCAAATACAGAAACATCTCAACCACATTTGTAAAAAAAAAGGAGGGGAAAATGTCGACCAAATACAGAAATAACTTAACCCAATTTATAAATATGGCAACCAAACTTATGAAACGTAGGAAAATGTGTTAACCAAAAGGGAAAATATGGTACACGTAACGAAATATCTCATCCAAACTTATAAAAAGTAGGAAAATATGTCAACCAAACGCGAACAATGTCGGCCAAATACAGAAATTTCTCAACCAAACTCATGAAAAGTAGGAATAACTTGTTACCCAAATAGGAAAAATATTGGTCAAGTAAAGAAATAGCGTGGCCAAACCTATAAAAACGTACCAACATTTGTTAACACAACTTGGCCACTTGTTCTTACAAACTTGCTCGCTGACTCAAACAATTTGTCCACTTGCTATTACAATCGGTCGACTTATCCTATCAACTCACACACTTACCATAACAACTGTCCCTTTTCACCAACAACGTGTCCACCGACTCTCTCATATTATTGACTCGCCCTATCAACTTACCCACTGGCTCTAACAACTTCCCCACATGGGCTCACAAAATTTCCACTTGTTATTACAACTTGTCGACAGCCTCGCCCAAATTACCACTTACTCTTACAAACTGTCCCAACTGCGCGCACAAAGGTGTCCACTTGTGATTTCACGTCCTCCTCTCCACATAGATAAGTAGTCCTCATAAAATACAAATGTATCCCACAAGTCATACAGAAGTGTTCCCCATATTGTCATCAAAAAATATTTGTGTGTAGGTAAGTTCATGTCTTTGGCAGTTCATATTTTGTAAATTCATTTCTTCAGCATAAGATTTGTGTAAGTTCACGCCCTCATCATAAATTTTGTTGTGTAAGTTCATGTCTTCGACAGTTCATGTTTTGCTAAGGCCTAGTTTTAGTGAAAATGCAGAAGTCTATTGGCTAGAATTTCAACCTCGGTGGTCAATTACTAACACTGCCTGTGGACACCTATTCTTACCCATGCACTAAAGTTGAGAAAATAAACTTCCGTTTAATGGAAGCTACCGCAGACTTGAATTATTAAACCCCTCTGGAAGAAGTAGCGGAAAATTAACAGGAAAAGATCGAATTAGTTATCCCCCTTAGTCTGGGAATTATGAAAATATATGCTCACACAAGCGATATTACTCATGATGCCATATAAACAAAAATATAAAGGATAACAAATGGGGCAGAGCCACATACTTTTTCCTATTTGGCAAATAGTTCTCCTACTTTTTATAAGTCTGGCCGAGATATTCCTCTCTTTGAGTGATATTTTTTTACATTTTGCTATCAAATTTTCCTACTTGGGCAATATTTTTACTATTTGGCTAACAAATGTTTCCTAATTTTAATAAGTGCGGACGATGTATTTCTGTATTTGGCCGACATTTTTCACGTTTGGCTAACAGATTATCCTACTTAACCTAGGTTTTTATTCTCGTTGGCTAACAAAGTTTCCTAGTTTTCATAAGTTTGGTTGAGATGTTACTGTATTTGGTCTAATTATTTCTCATTTGGTTGAGAATTTTCCTTCTTTTTATAAGTTTGGATGAGATATTTCTCTCTTTGGCTGATATTTTTTTCATTTTTGGCTATCACATTTTCTTACTTGGTTAATACTTTTCCTATCTGGCTAACAACCTTTCCTTGTTTGCATACGTGTGACCGAACTATTTCTGCATTTGTCCGACATTTTTCACATTTGGCTAACAGATTTTCCTACTTGAACAAGGTTTTTTTCCCTTTGGCTAACAAAGTTTCCTAGTTTTCATAAGTTTGGTTGAGATGTTACTATATTTGGTCTAACTTTTTCTCATTTGGTTGAGAATTTTCCTTCTTTTTATAAGTTGGAACGAGATATTCCTCTCTTTTGGATTATATATTTTTTTCATATTTGGCTCTCAAATTTCCCTACTTGGGCAATATTTTTTATATGTTTGGTTGAGATATTTCTGTATTTGGCCTAACTTTTTCCTATTTGGCAAATAGTTCTCCTACTTTTTATAAGTCTGGCCGAGATATTCCTCTCTTTGTGTGATATTTTTTTACATTTGGCTATCAATTTTTCCTACTTGGGCAATATTTTTACTATTTGGCTAACAAATGTTTCCTAATTTTAATAAGTGCGGACGAGGTATTTCTGTATTTGGCCGACATTTTTCACGTTTGGCTAACAGATTTTCTTACTTAACCTAGGTTTTATTCTCGTTGGCTAACAAAGTTTCCTAGTTTTCATAAGTTTGGTTGAGATGTTACTGTATTTGGTCTAATTTTTTCTCATTTGGTTGAGAATTTTCCTTCTTTTTATAAATTTGGATGAGATATTTCTCTCTTTGGATTATATTTTTTTCACATTTGGCTCTCAAATTTCCCTACTTGGGCAATATTTTTTCCTGTTCGACTAACAAATTTTCCTAGTTTGCATACGTGTGGACGAACTATTTCTATATTTGGCCGACATGTATCACATCTGGGTAACAGATTTTCCTACTTGACCTAGGTGTTTCCCCTCCTTTGGTTAACAAAGTTTCACTACTTTTCATTAGTTTGAGTTAGATATTTTTGTATTTGGCCTAACTTTTTCCCATTTGGTTGACATATTTTCCTACTTTTTATAAGTTGGGACGAGCTATTCCTCTCTTGCTATTTGTTTTACATTTGGGTATCACATTTTCCTACTTTCACATTTTGGTTAACAAAGTTTAGCTTTTCTTTAGGTACCTTGTTTAGTGTTTGTGTCAGCTTCTAGTGTTTGTGTCAGCGATTTTTCATTGGTTGTTTCAGTTTTCATTGTGTGTGTGTGTGTGTGTGTGTGTGTGTGTGTGTGTGTGTGTGTGTGTGTGTGTGTGTATGTGTGTGTGTGTGTGTGTGTTATTTTGTCGTGTCATTTTTATTATTTTTTTAGTCACTGTTGTATCTGTGTTTGTATGTGTTATATTTTGACGCTTATGTCATTTTTCCCCCTTGTTTTTGTCCGTTTTCCTTGTTTGGGTCGGTGCCTTATTATCCTATATGTTTATTTGAGTGAGAATATTGTGAAGTTAGTGAGCGCCTATTTGTCGACCGTGATGGAATGGACAACCGATGACCTAATAAGTTTTGTACGTTACACTATACTCGACACCATTTGCCTTGTAGTTACCTTTTAAGTGTCGTATCGTTGTTTGCTCGTAATGGGCATGCACCCCGGATGCTGTCGCTTTGAGAAATGATCGATATCTCACAATGAGCCTTTTTCGCGGCACTGGAGACACTATCAATAAGATGATAGAGTGGTGGGTTATGACGTCATCACCTCTTAGAACTACAAAATACAGATATTTCAGTAAGACCTTACATGGCATACAACACAAACTAGCTTTATACTACATACGATATACAAATACTTAGTGAAACAACAAGCACCCTCGCTATTCTACTACTCCTACTATTACCACCACCACCACCACCACCACCACCACCGCCGCTACTACCACTACTACTACTACTACTACTACTACTACTACTACTACTACTACTACTACTACTACTACTACTACTACTGCTACTACTACTACCAATATTATTACTATTTGTATCCATGGTGTTGGAGATCATAGTTTATGGAGTGTCATACTGACCAATGTCAGGCGATAAGTCTCTTGCTGATGTTGGTGACTATTACTACTGGTGCTATTGGTACTATGAGTACCACCATTACATGAAGGTAATGCCGTTAATCGGGGATTTCTGTAGTGTGAGTCACCCCGGAATTGTTCAATGGTGTTGAAGATCGCAATGTGTGGGTGATACGTCCGTTGGTAAGACACGTGATGATGATGATAATTAGTACTATTGTTGGTATTGCTACTACTACTACTACTACTACCACCATTACAAATACCACCTAACATGGCCCTTGATGATGATGACTAATATTACTACGAAACAACTCTACTATTATTACTATACAACCACGCCAATTGTAGACAATGGCGATAAACGTATTAGAACCTACTCGCCCTGATCAGCGCCATCCTTCCCACAGCAGACAGTTTGATACTTCATGACTGAGACACCCCAACCTCTAGACCTAACAACTTGACCACCTCTTGATCATCACCATGTCACTACACCTACTCTCCTCTGCAATTTATGTGGTCACTCGACCACTTGACCACCGCTTGACCACCACTTGACCACTACTTGACCACATCTTGATCATCATCGTGTCACTACACTTACTCTCCCCATCAATTTAAGGGGTAACTTGACCACTTGACCACCCCTTGACCACTCCTTGGCCACCACTTGACCACCTCTTGATCATCACTGCATCAAAAGACACACTCTCCTCTACAATTTTAGGGTTATTTGACCACTTGACCACCGCTTGACCACTACTTGGCCACCTCTTGATCATCACCGTGTCACTACACATACTCTCCCCAACAATTTAAGGGGTCTTTTAACCACTTGACCACCCCTTGACCACTACTTGACCACTACTTGACCACCTCTTGATCATCACCACATCACAAGACGCACTCTCCTCTACAATTTAAGTGGTCACTTGACCACGTGGCCACTGCTTGACCACTACTTGACCACCACTTGACCACGTCAGCGATCGTTTTAAACACCACCATGTCACTACACGTAACTTCCTCTACAGTTTAAGGGGTCACTTGACCACTTGACCACCGCTTGACCACCTCTTGACCACCGCTTGACCACCTCATGATCATCACCATATCACTACACCTACTTTCCCCGACAATTTAAGTGGTCACTCGACCACTTTACCACCTCTTGACCACTGCTTGACCACCACTTTCCCATGCCATTGACACTTTAACCACCACCATAGCACTACACGTACTCTCCACTACAATTTAAAGGATTACTTGACCACTCCTTGACCACGTCAGCGATCGTTTTAAACACCACCATGTCACTACACGTAACTTCCTCTACAATTTAAGGGGTCACTTGACCACTTGACCACCGCTTGACCACCTCATGATCATCACCATATCACTACACCTACTTTCCCCGACAATATAAGTGGTCACTCGACCACTTGACCACCTCTTGACCACTGCTTGACCACCACTTGCCCATGCCATTGACACTTTAACCACCACCATATCACTACACGTACTCTCCCCTACAATTTAAAAGATTACTTGACCACCCCTTGACCGCTTGACCACCTCTTGACCACCACTTGAGCACGTCATCGCACACCCTTACCTATAATTTAAGGGGTCACTTGACTATGTTTTTTTCTTCTTCTTCTTTTTTTTTTCTTCTTTTCTATATATGTTTTATTAAAAATTATTATATACCTTACTTGAATCGTTTTTGTTTTCTTTAATGTTGTTTTATGTCGTACCTATAATTACTTGACCACGCACGCCCCCTCTGACCACCACACCCACTCTGATGAGTCACTTCGCAACACCTACTCTGACCACCTACTTAAAATACGCGAGGAGTTATCGCCCTTTGTGGAGGTATCTATAAGACCACCACCTCCACAAAAAAGGACTGGATAGAGCCCGCGTTACACTACTTGGGTGTAATTGATTCTCCCTGTGAGATCTCTCCACCCCCCTTTTTTCCGCCACCACCTGGATCCCCTGCACTCCCCGTGTGACGCCTCTGGTTTTATCAATGCCCATTTTAAGATGAGCTTGTTAGTAAGTTTCACAAGTAGTGTAGCATATGTTGATTCCATCTTCTGCTGTATCTCAGGGTTATCCGCCAACCAGCTGGGAGAATGTTCTTCGCGGGCACAGAGACAGCCACGATATGGGTTGGCTACATGGAGGGCGCCATAGAGTCTGGGACTCGGGCGGCGAGGGAGGTGCGTCCTCTTACTGGTTGTTGTTGTTGTGTTATTTTACCAAATGTTGTTATCGTCTTACTGTCTGTCCATGTTATTCTTTGCGTTTTCCTCCGAAACAGCATTCCCACTGCCGTTAGATATACTACAGTGTGCCTGCTCATTGTCCACGCTTCACATCCATACAAAAGCACAGGTTCTATGTAGCACGTCAAAACTCTTTTTCTCGTTGCAAATGACATCTTTTTATTGGTCAGTAAGTTTTCCATCTTGTAAAAGGCTGCTTTCGCTAAAGCGATTCTTGTTCTATTCACTTCAACGCATCTCCCATCAGATGTTGTGACTGTTCCGAGATAGTTCCAGATAAATATCCCCGCTTCTCCATGAAGAAGATATGATTATCTGTTGGTGGCCGGATGGAATTTGATCTGCCTTTAGCTTTCAGCTGCGATAGCATAGTGGCTAACACGATTGCCTGTCGGCCACATGGCTGTGTGTTCGAATCCTCACTGATGAGGGTTTTTTTAATTGACCTGGACTCTCAGGTCGACGCAAGTTAAAATGTACACCAAGAATAGTCCAATTAAGTAAAGATGTATGTAAGTAAAGGCTCCTTTTACTCACCTGAAGGTGCTGTCAGATAAATAGTTGATGGCTCAACCCCAAAGAGATAAAGGATCCAGAGTTCCTCTTTCTCAATGTGATCCTGCCCGTTAAAATTAATTTAGCTGTTACTGACTCAATGATTTGAGACCATTAAATATAGTTTTGGAGAACCAAGGAATACCTCAAGGAAAAAATGAAATTTTTACTGAGTATCCCAAATGTCCTTATGGATGGTTCCTTGCCTCTCCTCTACCAACTAAATAATTAATCTAGGGTAATTGCTTACAACAATTTTAGTATGACGAGAGAACTCTCAAAAGAGACAATAACCTGTAATTTTATCATTTATTATATATAAATGGAACTATTGATTATACATGTAATAACATACAACAAACAATACAGTACAATTACAACATTATGGGTCTATTAGTCTCTTAACTAAGTATCTATCTCCTAGCTGTGCCACTGTGTCATACCTGGTCCTCAGAGTTGCATCCGTTCTTAAATATTGGGCCTCTTCTGCTGGCCTAATCTGTGGAAAGAAACTGGGTACACCCTGGTTGGTTTACCATCCAGTTATTGGATCTCGGTAACAGTCAGTGTAGAATATTCTTGAGTGTTCTTTATTGTTTTCCCCGGTGATTTATTATAAATTGGCTCACTGGTGTTCTTCACCTATACCTGGATAAAAGGATATGTTATACCTGTCCTGGAAAGGTGGTGAAAATTGGCAGGAAGTTGCTGTGGAATAGTATTTGGCTTCACTATCTCAGCTGCCTCACTCAGTTAAGTGGCTACTGCATTCAGTCAAGCTGCTACAACTACTTTCACAAAGTGCTGCATTCACAAAGTCAGGTCTGGGTAATGACCAGTACCTGAAATTGTAGCATCCATCATAAGTCTAAAAATATCAGCAATGTGAACATCAGAACTGAAATGTTCTATATTTTTCTCAAGAACATCACAAAGAAAATACCTAAAAGAATTTTGATCCTAGGAAAATAAACAGTGGAAGGTACAGAGTCTTGGTGCTCTCAAATAGTTATCCACAACATAATGGGTTGCTCTCCATTCCATCTTCCATTATATGGTGTTCAAGTTTTAAAATAGTAGATGTGCAGTTTCATCTTCACTTATGCCTGTCCTCAGGTCTTCCGGTTAAGTCATACCTTGATTGATTTGGAATTGACAACTATGTCTCCTATCCCATTCTGTTCCTTGTTAATTCTCTTATTCATCTTTTTCTATTCAAGAAAAAGGGTCTCATACATTAAGGGCTTTTAAAAATCAGTTCCCATGTCAATTAGTATTTGCTTATAAACAATATAAGTACATTATGGTGTTTTTCTTGTATAGCCTTCAAGTGCATTCTTCTTCATTAAATGCTTCAAGTGAGAAGTTTTCTTCCATTCTCATGGATGTAATATTTATTATTATCATCATCAACATCATGGTTTCCTTAATCATTGTAATTACAATCATTATCATTATTATCATGCTTATGACCTTAGAAATCATTACATCATTCTAACATTATCATTATAATCATTATTACACCATTTTCATTACATTACAGTCACCATCATCATCTTTGTAGTACATTATCATTACACTGGACCATATGTGTTAACAGTAGTGACAGGAACTACAAAGTGGGATTTTGCTTAAATTACAAACACAGATGCTGGTAGTATGCGTAGTGTATGATATTGGTTGTGTCGTGCTTAGCGCACAAACTAGATGATAGTAACATGAATGATATTTTATACAAAGTGCTGTTATGCGCCAGAGTGTACTAAATTATTATTTAGTTTATGGGTTACGCCGAACCATTTCTCTGGTGATAGTCATGGCATTTCACATCAAGTTGCTGGCTATCCTGAGATTGACTGTTGGCTTATACTCCCTCTCTCTCAGCCTGTAACTTCACTCACTCACTCAAATTCCTCATGCATCAGTCAACATATCCATCTGTGCATGTGAGGTCAATGCACTCATCTCAGACATCATTCATATGCATGGATGATTTCACTCAGTTTATACACACATTAATATTGGTATGGGTAATCATATAGGAATCATTCATCACACATCCTTCATACTGGCATGTAAGGTGGGTGATTTCCCAATGATAACTTAAAATGTTTACCATCATTGATATCACAATGAAATATATCCTTTCACAATCCCTCATCATACACATCATATCTGTAGGAATGACATCATGCCTATGTAGGTGATTTACACAGAATACATTCACAGATTCAACAAGAATGACATTACACGGGAATCTCATCTTTCAACCTAACTTATACTATTTCCTGGATATTTAGTCATGCATGCTGATGGGTTTTATCAAATGGTACATTCACATCTGTTTAACAGTGATGAACCACACATGACACAAGCATGCTCTTCAATGACATAGACATGTGATCATTAGGCACACTTATGAAATTCACCCAGGATTTTAACATGAAATCCAGGAGTCACCTCATGCCCTCATCAAATATATACAATTTATGTGATATACTCAATCCATATTCGGGCATTATGAATCTTACCCATTCTAACATGCCGGTTGACTAAGTATTATTATTGTGTGGCACAAATATCACTTCCCCATGTTTACAACATTGAAATACATTTGACTCATCAATATGGTGCTTTAACTCAACACACAAAATTATGATCCCTGTAGAATATATTTGGTTCTCATGGGTTCATGAATTATAAGGAAACTATTTGTTTGTCCATGTGCTCATGTCAAAAAGTAAATCTACTGACTAATGTGCTCAATCTACTTGACTATACACATTCCACTAATTTCTCTATCAGTGCTGGCACAGGTAAACTAGTTTTAAATCTTACCAGTGGGCACATGTACCCTATGTACTTACCACTGTACTAAGAATTCTGAGCTTTCTTAAGTCTTAAGTTACTCTAATTCATTGTAGATTGAGTTTCATGCTTAAGAAATAAAATGTATAACATGTGTCTAATGTTTTATACATTAACGAAGTTGTTTAGCTGGGAGAAAATAAACACTGTAGTTTTCTCCTAATGTGCAGTTTATCTTATGACTATGATAACTGAGTATAATATTATTTAGTTCCTACTAGATTAAATTCTTAAGAACTCACCATTCCAAATCATTGTAGATTGAGTTGCTTAAGAAATAAATGTACAACTTGGACTAATGCTTATATATTACATCAGTTGTTTACTTTGGGAGAAAATAAAACTGACTATGGTTATTCTTAATGTACAGTTTATATATAAACTATAACAATTAACTATATTATAATTAACTTCTTAAGAACTCACCACGTGTTCAACAAGTCGACTTACCAACTCTTCTTCTGTGAAAAAAAAGACTCACAACTTATCTAAGATTTAAATTAATTAAATATGGTGCTTATCTTATTTATCAGAATGACTTCCACATACTTCAGCGACTGGTTTCAGAGTCTGATTGTGATGTCTTTGTTGGCTGAGGCTTTCCTCCTCTTAGTAATCAAACTATGTTTTATTTTACTATTTGTTTGGAAGGGTGCTCTCACTCCAGCTAATGCCTCTGATCTTCCTGCCTCGTGTGTGTGTGGGTTGGTGAAAAACAGACTATGTTCCGGTTGTTACCTGCTATTTATACGGTGCCTTTTCCGGTTCACGTTTGTCATTGCCAATGGGTATATTAAATCTTGGATCGTACAATTGTGGAACAAACAATTCGGTTGCGATGAACTCCGATTTTGTCGTCCTGGAAATATTTAACGCGATGTTACGTTTGTGAAATACAATATATCACAGGTGCATTGTCCATATGCTACTGGATACATATAGTAAAGTTGGCCTGTGTGGTGTTGACAACATGGCTAATCGATTGTAGATTGGTATATACAGAGTTCACAGAAGATTTATTCTGGGACACTAGGGAATAGATCAACATTGTATAATACTCAAGATGGACCAAAAATACTAACGGCTGACAACGATACAAGTGGGAGGATAACATCAAGAGATGGACGAACATCAGCCTGACAGAATGTACAGTCAAGGCGAGAGACAGTGTTGGAGATCCATTGCAGCCAACCTTCATTGCGGAGACGGCACCTGATTGATTGATTGATTGATTGATTGATATACAAATATGGGATTATCACCTTATGCCCAAGGTGTCTAGATCGAAGACTTAATTCCTTATACCTAGTAGCAAACAAAATGGAGGGATACCTAAATATATGGTGAAGAGAATTATAGACAAATGAATAATAGGAAGGGGGGGGGGGAGAGAGAGAGAGAGAGAGAGAGAGAGAGAGAGAGAGAGAGAGAGAGAGAGAGAGAGAGAGAGAGAGAGGTTAGGATGCACCCATATGGAGGTTTAGGAATGTGTGGGCCAGCATGAGCCCTGACTTAGCATCGTAGACAGAAGAATGCTGAGAGTATTGTAGACAGAGAAGAATGCTGAGAATATTGTGGGCAGAGAATAAAACAAACGATAAACTACTGACACATGCAAGTATTACTAGATCACACATGAAAACCATAATGGAAATATGTGGAATATATGTTGAACATCAATAGAAGAGGCGTAATAGAGAAATTAGACATATAGGAAAATGCTAGGCAAGAGAGCTACAGGAAGAAAGACAAAGATGTATGTGGAAAGCGTGAACAGCTAGGCAACAAATAATAATATAAGCAAGATCAACTTTATGACAATATCATTTGACAGAGAGGGTTGGAAAGTCGTGATCTCAATGTCTGTCCCAGACAACAGGACAACTGAAGAAATGGAAGAAAGAAGGCCGGCATAAAACTGACTATAATAGCTGACGTTCGATTAATAATTAATAGATTCGGTTATGAAAAACAACATGGACCTAACTCCATATCGACATTACGACATTATTGTAATAGGAACTTGGCTGTCTCATCTCACCTCATCATGTTCCTCTTGTACCTAGTATCGAAGTGAAGCATAAACAGCGGGAGAGTGCTCGTTAATGGGCTTCATGTATCGAGATTCCCATGGACTCTCTTATTCTCTCTGTTCATCGTTTATATGGTCGGCCTCTTCTTCTGGTTCCGTTTGGTCTGTACATTATTGCTTTTTTTTTTTTTAAATACTGTTAGTTGGTAGTCTAGTTATGAGGCCGAGCCATTTAAATTGCTGAATCTTTTCGTTAATATAGCAATGGAAAACTACTGATAGTAAAATTACCCAAGAATCACAAACAGCCAATAAATGATGGAGTTGACTGCTACGTCCTGTAAATGATATGCAATTAACTTTATAACCCCCACTTTATTCCTGATGTTTAGGCTGTGGCGGTCCCATATAATAGCACCTGTGTCGTTTCGTTCATCTGCAGTGTTGTCCAATGATATCAAACTAAGTTAAGTTCACGTGTTTATGTCCGTCTCAGGTGTTGTTTGCAAGGGGGATTATAACTAAACAACAACTACAAGAAGACAAAGAAGATAGTCAAGATCAGGTACTTTTATTTGTGTATACAACATTTATGATTGTTTTCGTTGTCAAATTTACACAGCAATATTTTGGGATGTTTTCCTTGTTCAGTTTACTATAAGTTCTAGAGTGTTTTCGTTGTTTATTTTACTACAATATTTCAGGCTGTTTTCTGGGATGTTTACGTTGTCCAATTTACAGCTGTATACTGGGGTATTTTCATTATCCAATTTACTACACTATGCAGAGATGTGTTCTTTGTTCAATTTACTACAGTATGGTGTTATTTCCGTAGACCAATTTACTATAGTTTATGCGATGTTTTCGTTGTAGAATTTACTTTAACATTCAGGGATGTTTTTCGTGTCCAGTTTACTACGACACTCGAGGGTGTTTTTCTGTGTCCAATGAACTGAAACATTTATTTGTCAACTTTACTGCAATATTCACCGTGTTTTTCTTGTCCATTTTACCATAACGTTCAGGAGTGAATCGGTACAATTATCTCGGAACAGATATGAGACTTGCCTTCAAGAGATTAGAACAAGAATTGCCATTGCAAGATGAAAAACATATTGACCAATAAAGGGATGTCAATTGAAACGAGAAAAAGAGTGTTGAGATGCTACATTGAGTCTGTAGTTTTGTATGGATGTGAAACTTGGACAATGAGCAGTCAAGCTGAAAAACATCTGATGGCTGCAGAAATGTGGTTTCTGAGGAAAATGCAAAGGATACTATGGACAGACAGAAAAACCAATGACCAAGTATTACAGGAAACAAATGAAAATCGTAAATTGATTAGAGAAATTAGACGTAGACAGTCAAATTGTTTGGACATGTTATGAGAAGAAATGAATTGGAGAACTTGGTGACAACTGGCAAGATCGAAGGGAAAGAGACCAAGGGGAAGACCGAGAAGTAAATACCTGGATGGCTTGGCCACATGGCATGGTCGAGACAGGAACACTGAGCTGATCCACGACTCTGGTGATCGAGTGAAATGGCGAGTCATGACCGCCCACGCTTTCTGGCATGGCACATGATGGGTGGATGGTTCAGGAGTGTTTTTGGTTTCTAATTTTCTACAATATTCTGGGCCGTTTTCGTTGTTCAATTTGCTATAAGTGTTCATTGGAGAGGTTATAGTTGTTAATGTGCTTTATTATTAACGCAGTGGTCTGAATACAAACCCCAGTAGTGTTAGGACGTCTTTCCCAAAGATCTTTCCAGAAAATCACATAACTCTACATAAATATATCCCCATACATGTTTACCAGAAGATTACACAACCATACATAAATATATGCCCATACATGTTTATCAGAAGATCACACACTACCCCCACATAAATATATGCCCATATATGATATATGTTTACCAGAAGATCACACACAGACCCCCACATATAATATATGCCAATACATGTTTACCAGAAGATCACACAATTCGACATAAATATATATGTTTACTAGAAGATTGCCGGCTTCGTGGCTTAGAGGTTATGACTTTTCTCCGTAATCTCGTATACTCTCGTCGGTAAAGTGATGACGGTGAGAATCAGCAGTGGTTCGAATCGCATCGGTAACTTACGGGGTATGTGAGCCGGCCGCTCAGAAATCAATGGCAAACTACTGAGCGTAATCTTGCCAAGAAATCAACAAATCAGCTGAAAGATGCTGGTGTTGACAGCGATGTCCTGTAAAGGATATGCAACCAAAAAAAAAAAAACTAGAAGATTACACAACCCCACATAAATATATACCCATATATGTTTACTAGAAAATTGCACAACCCCATATATATATATATATATATATATATATATATATATATATATATATATATATATATATATATATATATATATATATATATATATATCCATAAATGTTTACCAGAAGATCACACAACCCCATACTATAGAAATATATGCCCATACCAGCAGATCAGAACCACACATTCAGCTTAAACCGAGGTGGCTGGCGGTGGATCGGAAATCCTCTAGAAGACTGATGAGATGAGTCTTAACTCTCAAGTGAAATGCTTTGTCAGTCAGGCCGTTAGTGCCTTAAAAAAAGGATTTACATCTATCGGAAAGAGATAAGTGTATACTTGCCTCCCGACCCGGTACTGAAGGACCACGGGGCTGTGTAGCCGAACTATCCTTGCCTCTCCGAGCTGATAAACTAACGGTAACGGGGTGTGCAAGGCCAGTGATGCAACTTCATATCCGCGGAGAGACATATTTTGCTGTTAACTAGGTCATGATTCAGCACAACACACACGGACTGGCTGGGATTTAGGCTTAGGGTGCTAAAGTTTTGTCATCAGGTTTTAAGTACAGAGTGTATTTTTAATGACTGTTTGAAAATATTGCCGGTCAAAGTTTTGTTGTATGAACTTTACAGAGGCTGAATACAAAACTTGGACCGGCAATATTTTCAAGCACTGCAAAACTTGGACCGGCAATATTATCAAACACTGCAAATACACCCTGTATTTGCCGGCTTTGTGACGAAGGGGTTAAAAACACATTTCATAACCCCGCATGCCGTGTTCGAAATACACCTGTGGGCGATTTTACAGCAGAATGCCTTGTGTTGGTTTTCATTCAACGGTATGAGTGCCGATCGTTCAGAAAGCAATGGCCAAGTACTGAATACTGAAATCACAAACAGCCAAGAAATCACAAGCAGTCAAAAGATGCCGGAGTTGTGACATCCTGTAAAGGATACGCAACTAACATTTTTTTCCAGGTATTTCTTTGTCAACATACTCCAGCTCAATGTCGAGAGGAACATAATTATATAAAAAGCCAAACAACAAACTTAGGCAGTTAAATACCAAACCTCTGATATCCAAAAATAGCCTCATTAATATTTAAATGCTTACATTTAATTTTCATCCATTAAATGAAAATGCATGTATAAAAGTATACGTCTGTTTTGTGTTCCCAGACTGTGCTGTCGGACCGCCTTAAGATGAGCTTCCTGGAAAGAAATGCCCCAGGTGTGCCTGGATTCCTGGGGATGTTGGCACTTGCGGGCGCTGGTGTGGCAGCCTACAGTAAACTATAACGTCAGATTACAATTAGGTTCAACAATTTAGAAATCAAATTCACATTTTGTTAAACAACTTCAGTCACATATCACTTTGTATTTGTTTTTCTGATGTCTGAATCTTGTCATGTTTTATACAACGAAGAACAGCAAACGTAATATATTCTTATCATCAGAAATTGAAAATAGAACTTCATCAGCTAACCTATCGAGGAGACGATTTAATGAAACAAATACAAGATCGACTTTAAGTAAACCAAACATTCTTTGCTGTTCAACCAATAATCAGATATAAAACCACTCCATTATCTACTCCATCTGTAAAAAGAACCATTGTTTCTTAACACCAAATCAAATATACGAAATAAGGGAACTGACACCTCCACCTTATTCAGAAGTTATCTAGACTATGTAAAGACCTAACACTTTACATCCCTACGACAGCGTGTTCTTGGAATTATCTAGAGTAAATAGTCTAAACTAGTTTTATTCTTTCTTTCTCACGTCTCTCTGCCACCACATATAAAGAAACGTCCTTATAGTATAGTTTTGTGAACGCGGCATTCATAAACACACTATATTAACTTGATTTGAGATATAGTTATAAGACCCCTCCTGTAGGCTAGCTGATCCAGTCGTTGTTGTTGTTATACCAGCAATGTCCTGTTCAAACCGTCTGGGTTTTTAATGGGATTTATAGTGTGTATTTAGTTCAATAATACATTTGCTATTTCATGTTGGGTAGATTATAATCATTATATAATCATGTCTTTCAGACAGTTGTGATATACATATTGTGCAATCTATCTTCACTCCTGTTAATATACTTACAGGTTTTCCATAAGTTGGTTAAATTATAATCAGCTATACAGGAATGTTTGACTGGTTGATCAACTTGCAGGCCATGAGAACACTGTCGTGTCACGTCAGCCTGTTCAGTCTAAAGGCTGGCATACGGATTCCAAGTATGTCAGACTTTCACTCAAGATTAAGCACTTGCTCTTAAATATATTCCTTACCAAATAACGTGATAGTTTCCCTTGTCTTCCACAGGAGACCATTAGCGACTTGAAAATTGTTATTGCAATATTTATTTATTTATTTGCATCAATTGTAATTAAAAAATTAAAATACAGCTTTCGGAGTCAAAATGTTGTTGTATAATTTGTTTTGAGTTGTAATGTTACTGTAGTTAGATTCGCATAGACCATGTGAAGATGTGTGTATGTACAAAGTTAAACATAGCCACTAACACAATGTTACTTTTAAAAATCTTCTCAATTCTAGTCTCTTTAGTAGAATCATTTACAAACTTTGTCAGATGTATGTTGTCTAGTAGAATGGTTTAAAACCTTGTCAGACCAATGGTGTCTTGTAGAACGTAGTTTATAAACAAATTCACAAGTATTGTTTGGCGCCAAGAGAAGTAGAAGGTAGAAGTAGAGAGTAAAGGATACCTTAGACAACATAAGAATTGAATGCTACAGTTACCTTACTGAGTTTCAAACCGGTCACCTACAAATACCTTCGAGGTGACAAGTTCAAGTCTAACTATAGCTTTCAATGTTTATGTTGTCTAGTGTGCCCTCTAATCTCTAATTCATTCTTCTACTTCTATTGGCGTCAATCAATGCTTGTGGATTTTTTAATTTACTGTCGACGTGACAACAGAACAATATAACCCCAGCTAAGCAAAACACAAACTTGGATTTAGGAAACACAAAGGATGCACAAATGCCATTTTTGCTCTTAGACAAAAAATAGGAAAATCAATTGAATTTAATGAAACACTCTACTTAGCCCTTGTCGACCAAGAAAAGGCATTTTATAGAGTAGATAGAAACAAGCTGTGGGAAATCCTTAAACAATATGGAGTGAGTACACATTTAACAAACCTATGTAGAAGCTTATACAACAGTGAGAACAAACCGAGGCCACTCAGAACCCTTCACAATAGGATCCGGAGTATGACAAGGTTGTGTCTTGACCACCTCTTGTTCATAACGTATATAGACAGCATATGTAAAGAAACCAACCAAACAGAGACCGCAAGAACACCGCATAACGAACAGAACACAGAAGAAAACCAACAGCAAATTACATCATTAAAGAACTCTGATTTGCAGAAGGTCAAGCACTAATAGCAGAATCAGAAGCATAATTACAAGACCACTTGAATAGTTTAAACCAAGTGTGTAAAGAACATAACATGAAAATTAACACCAGTAAAACAGAGGTAATGACTATAACCAAAATAATACAACAGAGATTCATCTAAAAGAACACCCCCTGAAACATGAGCTTCAAGTATTTAGGAAGTATAATATCAAATGGCAAATCAGGAGACGAGATCGAAAATAGATGCAAAAAGGCAAACCAAGTCATTGGACAAATGGCACCAATACTAAAGACAAATACGTATCAATAGATACTAAAAAGCACTGTACAACACAATCTTCCAACCAACTCTATGTTACTAATGCCAAACCTGGACAATGACAGAAAAAAAAGGAGAAAAGGAAAATCACAAAAATGAGATTCCTGAGAAGAATACTCAATGTATCAAGAAGAGAGAAAATCAAACATGAAGAAATCAGGACAAAAGTGGGTGGGTGGGTGTGTGTGGGGAGAGGGCAGGGGGTTATAGCAGAGCTCGATTTTATTAGAAGGCAGCAAGTTAAATGGTTTGGCCATGTAACTAGGTTACCACCTAACAGTATACCACAACAAGCAATGATATACAGACCAAATGGAAGCAGAAGAAGAAGCCGACCACGTAAACAATGGACAGAGAGAATAGCAGAGTTCATGGGAATGTCGATACATGAAGCCCACACTCTCTCGCTGTTTATACTTCACCTCGACATTGCAAGGTACAAGAGGAACAAGATGAGATGAGGTTCTTGAGTTAACATCAACAAATCTATTGTGTGTTGCTGGTTCTGAGTTAACATAACTTATCTATTGTGTGCTTCTGGTATTAAGATCAACAAACCATTTTCTCCTGTTGGTTCTGTTTTAACATCAACAAACCTATTCTGTGCTGCTGGTTCTGTATTAACATCAACAAACCTACTGTGTGCTGTTGGTTCTGTATTAACATCAACAAACCTATTGTGCTGTTGGTTCTGTAATGAGATCAACAAACCTACTGTGCTGTTGGTTCTGTATTAACATCAACAAACCTACTGTGCTGTTGGTTCTGTAATGAGATCAACAAACCTACTGTGCTGTTGGTTCTGTATTAACATCAACAAACCTACTGTGCTGTTGGTTCTGTAATAAGATCAACAAACCTACTGTGTGCTGCTGGCTCTGTATTAAAACTGAACTAAACCTGTATCAAAGCACACAGTATATGTATGGTGGTTCTGCTGGTATGTATGATACCCCATCAAATATATTCTGATCTTGTGCTGTTGGTACTGCAAACATCTTGGGCAAGACCATTGCATTCCATTGCAGGCACAGTCGGGTAGGAAGTTGCATGAGACAGGAGAGATGGCCAGAGGACAAGAAACTTTCTGGCTGACCATGACAGGAGTGCCATACTGCAAACGACCTGTTTCATGATGATGGTGATGAAGATTCTGCACTGACACTGACACCTATTGTATATCAACATACTAATACGTCTGGTGATGCGCACAAGCCTGCAGAAATTCATCAAAGTGCTACAGCATGTCCAAGATTTCAAAATGTACAAAGTTCAAGAAACATTTTCAAAGATGACCTGGCTGCAGATTTCTTTGATAAACAACAAACAATTACCCAGCGTGTATAATACAGTTTAATAACAAGAGACATACAGTAACAATAAATATGTATAAATATTGCAATAAAAGGGCAAAAGTTGGGTGCTGAAGGCCATATATAAACATGTGAATTATTTTTAAAAATTGTGTTTATTACACGTTTTAACACTGTCTTAAAAATACAATAAAAGGCTGGTGCGTTGAACACTTAGTCATGGTCCAGGCATTGAGTCATTAAAGTATGCATGCACTCAAGACACACAAGCACACCTATATAAAAGAAAACTTAAATACTCTATGACTTAAATATGGTCACTTTCACATTCCACATAAGACAACACTGCCAAGGTGAGGTACATGTGAACCTGACCTGATGAATCAAAGAACATGTCAGCACAATCACCTAACCTAGTGTTCCCCCTGGAGCATACAGTTACGGCAGTTACTCTACAGCTGTTTATATTCTGTCTGTCTTCTATAACTTGTCCTGGTAATTACTAACTCATGTCACCAGATCCCTGACCCTTCTTGGTTTCTCTTCTACGGCTCAATTCTCTTTCATTCCCCAACTCTTTATTCCTGCCTTCTGGGTTATGGTCAAATGACGTGTTTGGCTATGATTCCCCACCTACCCCATTACCCCCCCCCCCCCCCACCCCCCTCATATAAGGATCATAATTATTTCTGATCACCTTGCCGCAATGTACAATTCCATTGTTGCAGCTGTTAAAATAACCACCTATTATTAGTGAATAACATCTTTTATAATCATAACAATTCATTATAATAATCATCTAAGCCTCATTGGTTACAACACTACCGGTATTTAATCAACATAATTCACCATAAGCATAATCTATTATATTTACCATCAACATATAATCATCTTGATCTATTATAATAACCATCTACAGTCAATTACCATCATTACCAAGTAAAGGACTCTCATCCATGCCTGCAGTAACATTGGGTATACGGTGCTAGTCTCATATTTGTATAGACCAATCAGCACTGGATGGCTACAGCCAATACCACGCTGGCCGCCTGTACACCCCTGAACATTTCCTGGTACCCATTACCGGCTGGGTCAACCTGGAAGCCTAGGTCAGTGTTTCTTAAATCCCTACCAACATATGAGCACAGGGGATGGCACACAAGCCTGGAAGCTCCTACTAGGCCACAGCTGCCACTCAATAACCATAAGCTACTAGAAGAGTAGTCCATTAACAATATGGGTCTCGCACCATATGCCCAATGCAATTTAAGGCATGTTGATGGGCCCTTTACACTGAGGCCAGCCAATGGCATCAATATCCTACCACCTGTAGACTACAGGCATCAGGATCCTCAAATATGTTGGTCACTGACTTTAATATTTTAACATCTATTAATTACTGACATTAGTTGGATACTTGCTACACACATACAATTCTGTCTTACCCCATCTCCCTTGTTTATGAATCATGGCTTGATTTCATATATATTTTGACACAGTATAATCAGAAATCAGATGTAGACTGGCCATAGCAATGTAGCAGATGTAGGGAGACTGGATATAGCATTGTAACAGATGTAGGGAGATGGGCCATAGCAATGTAGCAGATGTAGACTGGCCATAGCAATGTAGCAGATGTAGACTGGCCATAGCAATGTAGCAGATGTAGGGAGACTGGCCATAGCAATGTAGCAGATGTAGGGAGACTGGTCATAGCAATGTAGCAGATGTAGGGAGACTGGTCATAGCAATGTAGCAGATGTAGACTGGCCATAGCAATGTAGCAGATGTAGACTGGCCATAGCAATGTAGCAGATGTAGGGAGACTGGCCATAGCAATGTAGCAGATGTAGGGAGACTGGCCATAGCAATGTAGCAGATGTAGGGAGACTGGCCATAGCAATGTAGCAGATGTAGACTGGCCATAGCAATGTAGCAGATGTAGGGAGACTGGCCATAGCAATGTAGCAGATGTAGGGAGACTGGCCATAGCAATGTAGCAGATGTAGGGAGACTGGTCATAGCAATGTAGCAGATGTAGACTGGCCATAGCAATGTAGCAGATGTAGACTGGCCATAGCAATGTAGCAGATGTAAGGAGACTGGTCATAGCAATGTAGCAGATGTAGGGAGACTGGTCATAGCAATGTAGCAGATGTAGACTGGCCATAGCAATGTAGCAGATGTAGACTGGCCATAGCAATGTAGCAGATGTAGGGAGACTGGCCTAGGCAATGTAGCAGATGTAGGGAGACTGGCCATAGCAATGTAGCAGATGTAGGGAGACTGGCCATAGCAATGTAACAGATGTAGGGAGACTGGCCATAGCAATGTAACAGATGTAGGGAGACTGGCCATAGCAATGTAACAGATGTAGGGAGACTGGCCATAGCAATGTAACAGATGTAGGGAGACTGGCCATAGCAATGTAGCAGATGCAGACTGGCCATAGCAATGTAGCAGATGTAGGGAGACTGGTCATAGCAATGTAGCAGATGTAGGGAGACTGGCCATAGCAATGTAGCAGATGTAGGGAGACGGCCATAGCAATGTAACAGATGTAGGGAGACTGGCCATAGCAATGTAGCAGATGTAGACTGGCCATAGCAATGTAGCAGATGTAGGGAGACTGGCCATAGCAATGTAACAGACATAGGGAGACTGGCCATAGCAATGTAGCAGATGTAGACTGGCCATATACTATCAAGCCAACTATCCGATATTAATATCATGCACTGTTAAGCACACCCCTGGTGTGACCACCAATACTCACCATTTCTAGGCTCCCAGCACACTGAATGATGACCTAATACTGTCAGGGGGCATTGTCAGTCCTTTTTAGGAGACACCTACTTAATCATTTCAATCTGTTAGCGTCAACTGTTAATTTAGCATTTACATTGCGTTTAAAGTGCTGTATGACTACAATTCTAATTTTTAAAAACCAAAAAACAGGTCTGTAGAAGGAGCCAGCTGTGTGTCTGTTAAGTGCTAGACTATTACATTTTTTAGGCATGAGTACACAAAGGAATAGGTGGTCACCAGTCTTTCCCCCATGTAGCGAAAGGTGAGTGCAAGCATCCAACTCTCATCCATTGTGTTAATAATGATATTTGGTCATGGATTTCACAAAATGTATGCAAAGATATAAAATCACTTTAAAAAACGATATTCTTAAAAAAAAATGTATTAGTGCAGATTCACGTGGAATAACTCACTTGTACAACAGCTGACCCAAGACTGGCATTGAGATCTTTATGACACAAAATCACAGGGGTTGTACAAAGCTGATGCACACGTCAGTAATAAAACAACAATCAACATAACTTACTGCAGGCAGGCAGCTGGAATCACAAGTGACCCACTCATATAAAACAACACATGGTCTCGCAGACACTAACACAAGTAGCCATTCCAAACAATATGTTTGCCTCATGACACAGAACTTTGCTGTGTGAGGCAGCGGGTATCTTTACCACAGTAAAGAACTTAAAAGATGTATGATGTGAAGGAGGTGGTGTCTTCACCATGGAAACTTATATGAGAAAACTTAAAAGATGATGTGAAGGAACAGGTGTTTTCACTATTTGAGATAACCAAGCTGGTGCCTTTTCCACAGTACAGCTAGGGGTCTTAAGGATCATTACTACAGACAACTATGTCAAATGGCTGGTGTTTTCAATTAAGTCATCATCATCATGTGCCAACATGATAAGCATTGGCAGTCATGGTTGGCCATTTCACAGGATCGTCAGAATCTTGGATCAGGTCTGTGTTCTTGGCCTGATTACGTCATGTGGCCTACCCATCCAGCTATTTATCTCTTGGCCTCCCCCTTGTTCTTTCCCCATGAATATGGCCAGTTGTCACTAAGTTTTCTAGTTTATTTCTCCTCATAACAGGCACCAAAAAATCTTGACCGCCTACATATAATTTCTCTTATCAATTTACGGTATTCATTTCAATTTGTAAAATTCAATTGTTATAGATGATGTGAAGGTATAGCTTCTGCAATGCAAAATTACTGATAAGACATGGTATCAGTTGACTGGTGTCTTTACAATATGAACTCAATTTCCAAAGAGATGTATGAGATAGCTGGCAAACTTGTAACACAGAAAACAGAGAATACAATGTATCCTAACCAGGCATGCAAAACCAACCATATCTGAACTTGTCAAAGAATCTACTGAAAGCATGAACCATGCGCTTCAGAATGTAACAAAAGTCAACTCATTACCTAGTTTGTCAGCAATTACCCAGCAAACCTTGCTGTGGAGTGTGTAAAATTATATATATATATATATATATATATATATATATATATATATATATATATATATATATATATATATATATATATATATATATATATATATATATATCAAGGTGATGAAATTAAGCAGACTATGCCACCATGGTACTGGTTAATGAATGAGCTATCTGGAGAATCAACCCAATTAAACCCAAGTCCAAGAAGACAAATGCATTATTATCACTAGAAATGGCACACTTAAAACAATTTATAATGAGTAATGGCAGATTTTATCATGACTAACGGCAATTTGTAATTATAGATCTCCTGTGGTGAAGCCTTATTTCAAGAAGTGGAACAATATGTATATTTAGGTAGCAATGTAGAGAAAATTAGGGGAACAGATACAGATATTAAACAATACAAAATGAGGTGTTTTTTATACCACTTGGAAATTTGTGGAAGGCAAATGAAATTAAACCGATCACCAAATACAGAATATAGAATTCTAACATGAAATCATTATTGCTTGATGGATCAGAATCATGGAGAATGCAGAAACATGGAGAATGGCTAAAACAATACTACTATATTATAAATATCACAACAAACATTCATTAGCTGGTGCCTGAGTAGAAGAGAAGGACTAAAATGGTATGATAAAATCACTGATGTGGAGCTTAGGGAGAGAACTGGACAGACTCCAGGGAGTCAAGAGGTGAGAAAAAGACGCTGACGCTAACTGAGCACACATTGAGAAACCCTGACAATGTGATAACTATCAAGCATTTTTTCTGGAACCCACGGAGCGAAACAAATAGAGGGAGACTAAAAGCACACACAAATAAGAGAATTAGAGACAAAGATGAATAATACGCGAAGTCATGGAGAGAGCTTCAGGAGATGGTAACAGATAGGAAGGCTTGGCATGAGTTGCCTAGGCTCCAGTGGAGGACAAATTGCAGAAGAAGGATGACAGATTGTAAACAAGACAAACCTATTTATGAATAATAACAAACTTAGTCATTTATACTGAATAGCTACTGATTGAAAATTTAAATATACTATAATGAGACAAGAAAACAGACATGGTTCATAATGGCTGCTTGTAAACTAGTTTATAATAAACGATAACCCAAACAAGTCCATTACATAGATGTTAGTAGCCTGTGCTGACTTTCTGGTTGGTACTTGAAACCACTGTTAGTTAACCAAAACATTGGACACCTTGAACATGACAACACTGTTAGTTAACCAAAACATTGGACACCTTGAACATGACAACACTGTTAGTTAACGAAAACACTGGACACCTTGAACATGACAACACTGTTAGTTAACCAAAACATTGGACACCTTGAACATGACAACACTGTCAGTTAACCAAAACATTGGACACCTTGAACATGATAACACTGTTAGTTAACCAAAACATTGGACACCTTGAACATGACAACACTGTTAGTTAATGAAAACATTGGACACATTGAACATGACAACACTGTTAGTTAACAAAAACATTGGACACCTTGAACATGACAACACTGTTAGTTAACGAAAACATTGGACACCTTGAACATGACAACACTGTTAGTTAACGAAAACATTGGACACCTTGAACATGACAACACTGTTAGTTAACCAAAACTTTGGACACCTTGAACATGACAACACTGTTAGTTAACGAAAACATTGGACACCTTGAACATGACAATACTGTTAGTTAACGAAAACATTGGACACCTTGAACATGACAACACTGTTAGTTAACCAAAACATTGGACACCTTGAACATGACAACACTGTTAGTTAACCAAAACTTTGGACACCTTGAACATGACAACACTGTTAGTTAACGAAAACATTGGACACCTTGAACATGACAACACTGTTAGTTAACGAAAACATTGGACACCTTGAACATGACAACACTGTTAGTTAACGAAAACATTGGACACCTTGAACATGACAACACTGTTAGTTAACCAAAACATTGGACACCTTGAACATGACAACACTGTTAGTTAACCAAAACATTGGACACCTTGAACATGACAACACTGTTAGTTAACCAAAACATTGGACACCTTGAACATGACAACACTGTTAGTTAACCAAAACTTTGGACACCTTGAACATGACAACACTGTTAGTTAACGAAAACATTGGACACCTTGAACATGACAACACTGTTAGTTAACGAAAACATTGGACACCTTGAACATGACAACACTGTTAGTTAACGAAAACATTGGACACCTTGAACATGACAACACTGTTAGTTAACCAAAACATTGGACACCTTGAACATGACAACACTGTTAGTTAACCAAAACATTGGACACCTTGAACATGACAACACTGTTAGTTAACGAAAACATTGGGCACCTTGAACATGACAACACTGTTAGTTAACCAAAACATTGGACACCTTGAACATGACAACACTGTTAGTTAACCAAAACTTTGGACACCTTGAACATGATAACACTGTTAGTTAACCAAAACATTGGACACCTTGAACATGACAACACTGTTAGTTAACGAAAACATTGGACACCTTGAACATGACAACACTGTTAGTTAACCAAAACTTTGGACACCTTGAACATGACAACACTGTTAGTTAACGAAAACACTGGACACCTTGAACATGACAACACTGGCACCAGAATACAGACCTCTGTATTCATGAATAATTACAGATTAAGTAAAAAGAATGTAAGAAACAATAAAAAAAAATATATGGTTTGTACTGAGAAATGACTGGCTGGCATCTAAAGTGCTGGGGGAAATGTAAAATGCTATCTTGGCCTTAGCTCGAAGGAAAACTCCCAGCTGCACCTCCTGGTAGAGGGGAGGAAATATCCTCGAGTATATCCAACGTATTTCAGGGGACCAACTATCCACCAAACTATGTGGGCAACTCTGCACCTGAGCAGAACATGACGCCTACTATTTCTGGCAGTCAGAAATTGCAGTCAAAAACAGTCTTAAAGCAAAGGGAAACCACCACATAATCTTTCCAAGAATAAGATTATGCGCTGGACTTGAATCTGGCATGACAGCAACACTATCAGAAACTTCATACCAGTCTGGACTGAACAACATGACATGACAAACTGAGACAACAGCTTTTAACAGGCAATGATAAAATGAAAAAAGACATAGTAACAATAACGGGGGGAAAAAAATTATTGAAATCACAGCCACTCAACAATATTTAAATTACAAGTCAATATGGCAAGAAATGTGTTTGTCAACAGATAAATACCAGAAATGTATATTAAGAAAAAGATACCAATTTTTATAAGAAAAGGTGTTAATAACTACGCATATTGTTAAAAAGCGTACATTTCTGCATGAAAAAGTGTCATATGAATAAAAACACTGTCATTGAATTAAAATCATCTATATAAAAGTATCACTATTAGGATTCTCAAAAAAAAACATATGCATGAAAAGTGGCAACAACTGCGTGAAAAACTGTGTCATGTTTGGAAAAAATGGTTTTAATAAAATCTTGCAAGACAGACTGATCATTCATATCAAGGTTGGGTTTGTTGTTGTTGTTTTTGTTTTTTTTAACAAAGCATGTTTAATAATACTGGGGCTATAGTGTAATATATCCAAAACAATATGGCCATTTGAAAGAAACTTGCCATTGGCTGTATGTAACAAATGTTTTATGTTTAGTTAGTATTAACAGAAAACAAGCTGTTTCAAACCTCCTGTAATAAACACATGCAGGCCATACCAAGAGCACAAACTGTACAAAACAATTGACCAAACACCACTGCAATTATGAGCATTGCATTACATTGTCTAGCAGTGCTTGCAATCATTAATTGATTCATCAAACCGACATCTTGCAAGACAGACTGATCATTTCCTCATTCACATTTCCTCATTGTTAACAAAGCATGTTTAACGATACTGGGGCAATATTTTTTTTAAGTAATTAAAAACAATCAAAAATATAAATCCATAAAACTATGTATGGTTCTACACAGATGAAAGTAAAATACAACCATGCAAACTGTTTGTATGCTCTTACACAGATAAAAGTGAAATAAAACCATGTAAACTGTTTGTATGCTCTTACACAGATGAAAGTGAAATAAAACCATGCAAACTGTTTGTATGCTCTTACACAGATGAAAGTGAAATAAAACCGTACAAACTGTTTGTATGCTCTTACACAGATGAAAGTGAAATAAAACCGTACAAACTGTTTGTATGCTCTTACACAGATGAAAGTGAAATAAAACCGTACAAACTGTTTGTATGCTCTTACACAGATAAAAGTAAAATAAAACCATGCAAACTGTTTGTATGCTCTTACACAGATGAAAGTAAAATACAACCATGCAAACTGTTTGTATGCTCTTACACAGATGAAAGTAAAATAAAACCATACAAACTGTGTATGCTCTTACACAGATGAAAGTGAAATAAAACCATGCAAACTGTTTGTATGCTCTTACACAGATGAAAGTAAAATACAACCATGCAAACTGTTTGTATGCTCTTACACAGATGAAAGTGAAATAAAACCGTACAAACTGTTTGTATGCTCTTACACAGATGAAAGTGAAATAAAACCGTACAAACTGTTTGTATGCTCTTACACAGATAAAAGTAAAATAAAACCAAACAAACTTTGTATGCTCTTACACAGATAAAAGTAAAATAAAACCAAACAAACTTTGTAAGCTCTTACACAGATGAAAGTAAAAAAAAAACATGCAAACTCTGTATTGTTTTATACAGATGAAAGTAAAATAAAACCATACAAACTGTTTGTATGCTCTTACACAGATGAAAGTGAAATCAAACCGTACAAATTGTTTGTATGCTCTTACACAGATGAAAGTAAAATAAAACCATGTAAACTACTTGTATGCTTTCACACAGATGAAAGTAAGGTAGTCTCCGGTAATTATGCCATCTGTCTCACACTTTGAGGGTTGTGGGCTCGATAACGGGCTAGTCGTTCAAGTTATGAATGCAATTTTCTCAGAGACTAATGGGGGATCATCGCTGGAGCTACAGAGTTCGTGCTGTGTGCAACGCTTTCAGCAGGCTGCTCTATGAAAAGAGGCCGATCGATGTGGGATCAAACCCAATGCAATTAAGTCAATCCTTTTTGCCCTTTACACTCTTTTTTTAACAGGTGACAGTAAATGAAACTACAAATCATGGCTTTCCTGTACAAGATGATAGGTATGGAGCTCTGTGAATGTCTGCCGTGACGTATATAACACCTAGAAACGCATATATGATCAACAATACAACTAGTTTTACTTTCCTCAAAAGATTTCGTAATAAACAACCCACCTCCAGTTGTCATCTATATCTGCTTACCTTGTTGCAACCGTTTCTTCTTGTACTTACTTTGTGCATGTAATGTTATTTTATGTTAGTTTACTCTATTTCCAATACCTCAACTAGCTGAGAATCTAAGCTTTTCAATAATTAAAATTGTAATGTATCATACCAGTCTGGTAAGTGTTATATGGTTGAGACAAATTCTCTCACTGCTTGTTTAATTTATTTTATGGCAACACGATAATAATAACTGTCTCCAAAATTTACTGTATGTTTATCTTTTTGTAAAAGCAGATTTAACTGACTCACTGCCAAACAAATAGTGGGTTTGGACTAAACAGAAAATGGGAAGTAGGGGTGTGTCACAGTAATGGTCTAAAACTGGTTAAAATGGTAGCAGCTATATAGTATTATATATCAAATTAAAGGAGATTGCACAAGGAACACGTCAGTATTGCTACTATTGCTAGAGGTTAGAAATACCTTACAATTATAAATACCTTACAATAATGTTAGATTTTCTTTAAAAAAACATTTAAGAGAGAGGTGACAATTATTGAAAATTTCCACTTACCAAAGCACTTCTTAATCGTTGATGATAATCCAATGAAATTTATTGGATAATGATAAATACACCGCTTTTCTTCACCAATATCACAAGAACTGCTCCTTAACACCAATAAAACACAATTAAAGCTTCCTATTTTGAAGCCCATCATTTTCGCACAAAATAGAAAAAGTCAGGAACACTTGAATCAGATTTTTACTGAGAAACAATATATACATTATTTTTTGTTTAGTTATAATTATTATCCTTTTAAATTTAATTTTATTTAAATACACCTCAGCTTATTTGTTTTAGGCATAGCAAACTTAGGGGCACAAGTGTAGACCATTAGAGCGAGCATAATTCGACATGATGATGAACATTCATGGTTAGTTTTGTTTTCCATTATGACCGCCTACTAAATAATTTATTTTAACTGAATAATTACATTAACCATGTGCTATCAGTTTAGAATCTTTCACAAAGTCCTTTAAATAAGAATAACTATAATATAAAATTGTTGAAAACTATTATTTAATGTAAATATGCGAGGCCGAAAACCAGAGAGCGTTGGCCTGCACATCTATTCTTAACCCTTTCAAAATATAGTTAATTTATCCCAAGACTGTGTACTTTTACAAAGAACACAATTTGTGTGTATTGGATTTCTATGGAGTAAATCATTACTCTGTAGTGACTTGCTCAACATATAAATAGTCAAGAAAGGTGTCATCAAGTTTATGTAACCCAACTGTCATGATTTGCAGGAAAACATCCTAGTTCCTTTGCTTGCTGTTCAAAAAGGTACTTTAAAAAAATAACTGTTTTAAAAATACATGTCATTACCTGTAATGAAGAAAGTGCAGTAAAACTAGCATATAATTTTGTCATTAAACAATGTAAAAATCTCAAAGAGACAAACAGTAGAAAAACAATAACATCAGGAAGTGTAACAAATAACAGAATCATCAACATTATGAATAATGACCAGGGCAATAACAATGAAATGAATATTATGAACTGGTACCCACGGAAGATGCAAAGAAAACAATAAACTTCAGAGGACATGCTACACAACAGAAACATTGACAGCTAGCTCTAGGCACCCGAGATTTAAACCTATCACCTCCAAAGAATACTGTTGCTTTGTTGAAGAAATAAGTGTACTTGATGCTCAACCAGCCAAGAACATCCTACATGACTGGCCAGATTTATCATCCCCATGAACCAACATCTATTTTCATTGTTTGACTGATTGACTTATTGTTGGCAATCGCTTCTCTTTCAGTAAGGCAACAGTAATAGTTGGGGACTGGTTGTGTGACTGATGCATTGTGTATGATGGTAGTCACATGCAGTGTGAACTAGTTCTGGCTGATCAGACACATGCTATGTTGGTTAGACTGAATATTTGCAAGTCACAACTTAACAATTACTGTTACATTATTACTATAAAGGATCAAAATCTAGAAAGAGTAGATGCTCACCAAGAAACCAATACACAGATATCACAGGAATCTGGGCAAGACACAATAAATACCAGCAAAGTGATTCATTTGGTTCAAGAATGGAAACCTCAACTCCCTTATGTTTATTGGCAAAGGTGAACCATAATGATCAGATTATGGGATTCCAGCAACCACGCAGGGGTTATGGCCGCTTGTAGACATAGACAGGTAGGTTAATAGGCAGGTAGACAAATGGATGGATAGACTTGACAGACTGACAGCCCATGTGCAGACTCTGCTCAAAACAGATCAATTCTGCGCATGAAGCAATGATAATCACCCTAGCTCCATCACTGAAGCAGCGCATATCTAGGCTATGTGCATACTTAGATAAAACCATACAAAGTATGGTTTCCATGGCATCCCAAAGTGCTCTCATAGTCAGCATTCTCATACAAACATACATATTCATAATGAAGAGATAATATATTACAATTGTATAATTTTGTAAAAAAAACAAATGATTCGTTGAAGACAGAAGAGTAGGCATACTTACAACTGTAAATAACTGTGAAGTAATTAAACATTTATTAAGTATAATAAAATCATGGTAGCATAGCAGGTGGACAGTTAAAGCTTTGCTTAGCTGATCCAGCAGCTTCTGCAGCTTGCCTTGTTCTAGATGTATTTGTGATACCTTTTCTCTGGAGTAATCTAGGCAGGCCGAGAGAGGAATCATGCTGCATGCGCAACACATGGTCTCTACAAGTCAGCCCAGGCTTTGTGCTATGGAGGTATCACATTCTCTGCCACCATGGGTTGCAGCAGTTGGACCTTGTTAAAGTACAATGTAACCAAGTAACCAACTATCATCCGTCAAGACGGTAAGGTGCCAGGTAGCATAGCAAATAATACTAGCAGTGGTTAAGGTTAACTTCCCAGTGTTTTCTTTAAAAAAGTATTTTCTTCACTGGCTTTACATGCTCATTCGGCCTTGTAATTTTGGTATAAGAGACTTCTATAAATCTCTGTAATACACTGCAATAATCCAGGGTATCGGTCACCTCACTTCAAACTGCCATGACCTAGTAAATGTGAAGTCTTAGCTTGTCTAGGTAGTTTACTGTTATAGGATTACATTTATCTTGACTAATTATAAGGGGCCCCGGTGTGTCATAATATTTTTCAGATCTTCTATTCTCGAAACATGGCCGAATACAACTGCAAATGGCTTGTCCTGGTGTTGGTAATTATCTGTCTTTGTCAATATAGATCACAGAAATATGAGATGATCAACTCCCTTCCTTGTTCCAGAGAGATATTTGCAACCCATTTTACAGTGTAAATCTTCTTCACAACAGTCTGTAGTCACAAGAAATATATCTACAACTGAGGATTCAGCATAGATGACTGTGCTGAAAAGTCCATGCACTATCTACCAAGCTACAAAGGCTTGCATCAAACAATTATATAATAACATAAGAATAACACTGATGGATATTTTCCCATAATAAAAACATGATACAATAAAACCATATTAACATCTGCTAACAATGGAAACAACAATATTTGCAGTGCACATTATGGATCAATCACGGTCCTTATTACAAGACCTAATAAACCTACAAATCTCTGTCCTGTACATTTTATTATGTTATAACTTATAGGATGTACACTTGTAGCAATTACGCAAGCAAGTAGAGAATATCGGAGTTAAATTGTTGGAGACAAATATAAAGTAATAACTAGAACTTAGTGAGTTAAAGTAACAGATGGATGAAACAGATGGCGTAAAATTATCTCCGTCCCCAGCAATTACTATTTCAACATTAGTTAGTTAGTCGACAGATCATCCTCGCTGCACATCGAACCATTCAGTCCATAAGTGCTCGGATCCCCTCCTCAGCAAATCCCGCAGCGTGTAGCGGCTAACGACGCCAGTTCTGTGTTGGTTTATCAATCTTCTTTGGCTTCCTGCGTAGTGTTCTTGTTTGGCCACACCTCTTTTAATTTGATGCTCTAGCAGTCTGGCCATTGTTGTAGATTCACAGTCATCACTTGGTTCTCGCAAAAGTCTCACATCACGTAGAGCATTCAGAATGTCAGCCTGGTCCATGGCGCGTCCGCCCTCCACAGTAGCCTCACCTGCGAGCTTGTCAGCCCGCTCATTTCCTTGTACTCCCGCATGCCCTGGCACGAAGATGAAACTAATCTTTGCCAGCCGAGACCGCTTCAGAGGCAGCAACCATTCTCTTCGGATCGACCCCTCCTCTATCCTCTTGATCATGTTCATTGAGTCGCTAAGGAAACAAGCCCTGGTGAATGTCTGTGTCTCGAGCCATGTTATTGCTTTACTTACTGCCATGACTTCCATGGTCAGGCTACTTGTGGTTTCAGTGAAAGCACCAGAGTCCTCCTTCACAATTCTCCCTCCGGCCCGAGCTGTAAAGGCCCATGAGCTTCTCACATGTCGGACGACCGACCCATCTGTGTAGATGACCGCGTCACCGTCTAGCGAATTCTCGAAAATTTCAACATTATAACACTACACATCAGGAGTTGAAGTCATAACTATATGAGATTTGAGGGAGTGTTACAACAATCACTAGGATAGAACTACTGACAAAAACGTCTATTTGATTAATGAAGACTCAAATAATATATTGCACAATTTATTGCCTTCACTTATCTTATTAGGTGCTACTACAGAAAAAAATTCAATATATAATGAACTATACGCGTCTGATGAGATACAGCAAAATATGCCAGGCAATACATTTTACAACATATTGTATGTGTCTTCTTAATTCAAATCCACAAAGGGAAACCATTGTTTTGAGAGACATCAATGGCAAACTGGCGCTGTGGCGAAGAGGGTTGCGAACACAATTTGCTATCTCGCATTCAAAACACAGCTGCGTGCGATTCAGAAGGAGACTGTCTTGCTTTGGTTTGCATACAAAGGTATGAAAGCTGATCTTTCAGAAAGCAATGGTAAACCACTGAATGTAAATTTGGCAAGAAATCACATACAATCAAAAAATGCTAGGATTGACTGCGATATTCTGTAATGGATATGCAACTAACTTGTTCTTTGGCAAAGTGGGTACAAGTAATAAGTGCCTGGGTCTGAAGAGGTCAGGAAAGAGCAGAATGCGTTCGGTCATGTAAGTCTGCACCTGGTCAACATATGGTGAATCTCTGGAAGTAATGTGGTTAAATTAATAACTAGCTCTGAGGGTGATACAATGAACTGGGCTTTCTATTTCAGAACAAACATGGAAGAATGGCTGGCCTCTCATAACCGGTGAGTTAAAAGTAGAATATGTTTTCTTGTACAGCAACTGAAATCATAACATTCTTTTCTATGAATATGATCTGTACGCACTGTATAATTTCCATATGTATGTATCATGTGAATGCACAGGATTATTTATACACATAAACTGTCAGTGCAACAGTTCAAAATACATTTGTATGCACCTTAGTGTGAGCAAAATATATGTTTCATATGTACATAATGGTACAGTTTTAAAGTGCATTTTATTTTTACATGAACATGAAGTACAAAAGTGCCCAAATGGCAATAGTGTCTGAGCTATATTACTAATGTGTGTAGATCAGTGTTTCCCAACGTGGGGCCTACGCCCCACAGGGGGGCAATTTGACTGTTAAGGGGGGCAATTCGAAAATGGAAGAAATCGGCTGAATATAATAAAACGGGGAGACTTGAGACTGAAGTTAACTAAATTGGAACCTGACATAAGATCTCTTTGCAGCAAGCATCAAGCGCAAGGATCTCACTAAATTTAAATAATAAATAATTACTAATAATTAAAATAATATAGAAAAATCTTTCATTAAAATTATTTTGTACTTGAATTTCAGTTCTCCATTATATGTTTTGAAAATTTACTTACTGTGTTTGCTCAATAATTACCTAGTGATTTCTTCCTGAAACCTATCATTCAAGTTTCTTTAGTGAACATTTCAATTTTTGAATATTAAAAATAATGTATATATTGAGGGAGGGGGGGGGGGGGGGGGGGCATGGGGCTGGGGGAGGGGGGCAATATGAATTTTAGAAAGGCTTAAGTGGGGCATGGTACAAAAAAGGTTGGGAAACACTGGTGTAGATGAACAGTGTTTTAATTAACTATAGGTAAATGATACAGTCTGAAAATAAACTTTGAATACTCAGTTAAGTACATGAACTGTGTAAACAAACAAAGGACATGAACCTCATAAATAAACATGAATAATTACTGTGTGTTGTAAATGTTAATAAAGATATAAAAGTTGTCCTATATGAAGGAAACTACCGTGCAGGTGTATAGTGTCATACCTTCAAACATACTAGGTTATAGTATAATGAGGTTGGGTAACAGTTTCCTTTCTCACTACTTTCTCACCCCCTAGACAATTTCCAAATAGTACTCAATGTATGGGAAGCTGTAGTAGTACAGTGGCTAGTATGCTTGTGAGCCTTTATTAGCCCCGCCCTGGATCTAGGCATAATGTGGTTGAAATCTCTTTCTCTAATCCACACATGCCCATAAATGTAGAAGTATGGGAAGCCAAAGCTTGCATACCAAGGCCAGATGCTTGGTTCTGTCGTATCCATGTTGGTTTGGGATACCCTTGATGTTGTCAGACCTTTGTTTTTTTGCCTTCCTCTGGCTCTAGATCCAGATCTCTTCTGGCTGTATGGCTCATATTGGTAGATGACCAGGTTTCATTATAAGATGTCTAAGCCAGTTTATTTGTTACCTCTCAATGAACGTCAAGATTCTGACACATTCTTGCCTACAACCATATCTACCAGTCTATGCTGCATGCTGCTGCAGATGAGGCTGGAGGGAAGAACAAGACTGAATCACCATTTACTAGCCTTGTTTTAGACAAATGTACAGCTGCCTTGCTCTATCTACAAAAATGTATGTACACCTTTTAGGGCTCAAGAGATGAAAACAGAAAAAAAAAGTGTTTTGATGCCCATAAGGGTTTGAATTGTATTTTGCTTGTATCCTTTTTCAGGAACACTTCATATGACCCTGAAGTTGACACTCACAGTGGGCTAGAATTTGTTTACACATTTCTAATAGCTCTATCAAAAGGTGTTTTGCTCACAGATTCCTGCTCCTCCTCCTTCTGTCTTTAATCTCACAAAAGCCCCCTAATTCAAACCAAGCCCTTTGTAGACTTGCTCATGTTTGGCAGGATTTTGCAGCTAATTTTTCCCATGGGTTGAGACAGCCAGTCTCACGCCAACCCCCCATATTCACCTTCTACGACATACATGGCAGGTCACAGTGTAACTACTCTTTGCTTCCCTTATGGGTCCAGGTAACAAACCTATCTCTAGCCATTTCAATTCTTCTGATCACACTGGAGTCGACAATATATGCATCACAGCACTAAAGCCACGCTACTCTAATAGCTTAATTAGGCTTAACATCAAAAGCCAGTTAATCAACTCTTTGGGCTGCATCCATCCAGCAGGAATCAATACTGTCGTAGATGCCACTGTATAACTCTGCTGACTCCCCTCTATATATTTATATCTAACTGTTTGCACACCTTCGGCTCCACATTTTCTTTATTTGGCACCTTCCACAACTGAACTTCTGTGCCGCCTTCCTAGCAACGTGTCATACCCAGACTTTTCTGTTTATCTTTCAATTTTATAACATTTTCTAATTTCATGTTTTTCTTTAGATCTGTTTGCGCTGTTCCTGGGGAAGATATTTTTATCATCACTGATTAATGTTTGCCATATTAGAGTTCATTGTAAGGTATTATACTGTATCTTTGTTTATTGTCTCTCACTTTCTTTTCATGAATTATATGTACCTGTTTTTATTTTTTATTGTTATAACTTGCTGCAGCTGTAACTTCTTCCATCTATTATTATTTATTGACAGATGACACACCAAAGTAGTGTTCACACCAAACAGCATGTACTGAACTACTCACAGAGTTCATCCTTTCTGGTCTATTTGATATTAAAATAGCAAGGCAAAGGTACCTTTTTCCATGGCATATTGCAGAAAAGCTGAAAGGTCCAAGTTTTCTTGACCAAAATAGTGCTCAATGGGTGATGTCAGTCTAAAGAAGGTGGTCATACCTTCACAGCTCTCTCTGGAGTGTCCACTTTGCATGCAATCTTACAAGGCTATCGAACATCTCCAATTAGAGTGTACAGCTTGGACAGATGACAGAAAATTGTTATTCCACCAAAGCCAGATAAAAGGTATATTTTATATGAAACAAAGCAACAGTTAATTAACATCTGCATGTATCACTATGTCGCACTGGGCAACAGTTAATGAACACCTGCATGTATCACTACATGGCACTGGGCAACAGCTAATGAACACCTGTATGTATCACTACATGGCACTGGGCAACAGCTAATGAACACCTGTATGTATCACTACATGGCACTGGTCAACAGCTACTGAACACCTGTATGTATCACTACATGGCACTGGGCAACAGCTAATGAACACCTGTATGTATCACTACATGGCACTGGTCAACAGCTAATGAACACCTCACATGTATCACTACATGGCACTGGGCAACAGCTAATGAACACCTCACATGTATCACTACATGGCACTGGTCAACAGCTAATGAACACCTGTATGATTCACTACATGGCACTGGGCAACAGCTAATGAACACCTGTATGTATCACTACATGGCACTGGTCAACAGCTAATGAACACCTGTATGTATCACTACATGGTACTGGGCAACAGCTACTGAACACCTGTATGTATCACTACATGGCACTGGGCAACAGCTAATGAACACCTGTATGTATCACTACATGGCACTGGTCAACAGCTAATGAACACCTCACATGTATCACTACATGGCACTGGGCAACAGCTAATGAACACCTGTATGTATCACTACATGGCACTGGGCAACAGCTAATGAACACCTGTATGTATCACTACATGGCACTGGTCAACAGCTAATGAACACCTGTATGTATCACTACATGGCACTGGGCAACAGCTAATGAACACCTGTATGTATCACTACATGGCACAGGGCAACAGCTAATGAACACCTCACATGTATCACTACATGGCACTGGGCAACAGCTAATGAACACCTG
Source organism: Cepaea hortensis (assembly GCA_963921405.1). Lineage (NCBI taxonomy): Eukaryota > Metazoa > Mollusca > Gastropoda > Stylommatophora > Helicidae > Cepaea > Cepaea hortensis. The sequence continues at coordinate 49,711,338 of OY992883.1, read as the reverse complement.
CATGTATCACTACATGGCACTGGGCAACAACTAATGAACACCTCACATGTATCACTACATGGCACTGGTCAACAGCTAATGAACACCTGCATGTATCACTACATGGCACTGGGCAACAGCTAATGAACACATGCATGTATCATTGCATGGCACTGGGCAACAGCTAATGAACACATGCATGTATCATTGCATGGCACTGGGGAACAGCTAATGAACACCTCACATGTATCACTACATGGCACTGGGCAACAGCTAATGAACACATGCATGTATCATTGCATGGCACTGGGGAACAACTAATGAACACCTCACATGTATCATTACATGGCACTGGGCAACAGCTAATGAACACATGCATGTATCATTGCATGGCACTGGGCAACAGCTAATGAACACCTCACATGTATCACTACATGGCACTGGGCAACAGCTAATGAACACATGCATGTATCATTGCATGGCACTGGGGAACAACTAATGAACACCTCACATGTATCATTACATGGCACTGGGCAACAGCTAATGAACACATGCATGTATCATTGCATGGCACTGGGCAACAGCTAATGAACACATGCATGTATCATTGCATGGCACTGGGGAACAGCTAATGAACACCTCACATGTATCACTACATGGCACTGTGCAACAGCTAATGAACACATGCATGTATCATTGCATGGCACTGGGGAACAACTAATGAACACCTCACATGTATCATTACATGGCACTGGGCAACAGCTAATGAACACATGCATGTATCATTGCATGGCACTGGGCAACAGCTAATGAACACATGCATGTATCATTGCATCGCACAGGGGAACAACTAATGAACACCTCACATGTATCATTGCATGGCACTGGGGAACAACTAATGAACACCTGCATGTATCACTGCATGGCACTGGGCAACAGCTAATGAACACCTCACATGTATCATTACATGGCACTGGGCAACAGCTAATGAACACATGCATGTATCATTGCATGGCACTGGGCAACAGCTAATGAACATATGCATGTATCATTGCATGGCACTGGGCAACAGCTAATGAACACTTGCATGGCACTGGGCAAATTTATGTAAATAAAGTCTGCATAAATTAACTATTAACCACATTAACTATGTGTAAATAAACTGTTAAGTACATTATCTGTGTGTGAAATACATCAACTGTTTGTAATTAAATTATGTATAAAATAATTGAGTACATCAATTTTGTGTAAACTGTGAATAAATCAACTGTGTGCACTATAACATTTGTGTACACTGGTTGTGTTAAAAATTGAAATATCTTACACCTAGGTAAACTTAGGGTCCACATTCTGCCATTTGCTTCTTTCAATACCATGTTTTTGATAATTTTAAAGACAACAGATTCTCATGTGCACCAATAGTGTTTAAATATGTATAACAACAAAGCTAAGCCTGAAAATGAACCAATGAGAGGTGCTACAACTTTCCCTGAGAGGAGTTGCTCTCACTCGATGTCAGCATCTCCAGCACGGCCACATCGCTGGGTGAAACTGCAGGGGTAGAGCTGCTACTATCTACTGCCATCGCTGACCCTGACTGCTGTGGATCAGCACTGGGCAAGCGTGACCTGCAGGAGGATCTTAGTTCAGGGACTGAGTACCTGACAGTATCATTCTGTATGCTGGCGAAGGAAGGGTCATGTTGTCTAGAAGCCCCTTCAATAGAACTAAAACCATTTGCAACAGTGTGGACATCAATTCTTGTATATTCTACAGGTTCTTTAGTGGCTCCTTTAAGTTTCGTTGTCTCATCAGAACATTCATTGGGAAAGCCAATATCATCTTGCTGGTTTCTGTCATCTAAGTTAGGCTGCTGTTTCACTACTTGTTCTAAGAAAGTCTGGGTGACTTTATCAGCTTCTAATACAGGCTGCTTGTTAGCTATATGAATCCCTGGAGCTGACTTAAAATCAACAGACAACTGCTGGCAACCAGAAGGCTCTTTAATGGAATGTTCTGTGCTGGACCACATGAAGCTCTGGCCAGGCATCAAGTTCAAGCGCTGACTATCTTGTTCTTTATGGCTTCTGTTTTGATTAAACTCAACAAGTGGTAAGACCTGGTGATTCTGAACACAGTTATCAGTTCCACCCGTAGTGTATTCTATTAGGACATTGGAACTTCCAAGCTCTCCAATTTCTTTTGGACTAGTACCTGATGAAATACCTGAATATAATGAACCAGCTTGACTATCATTTGCTATTATAGTTTTCTTGTTTCCTACAACACATGTTATACTAGTTAGTGAAGGGTCACTTATAAATTCAATGGAAACATTAATATGGCTGCCTGTATTTTGAGGAAAGTGTCTGACATGTTCACTAGAGGGTTGTGGTACACTGCTGCCAGCCCAGCCACCACCTGCAAGATGCTGTGCTTCAGGTTGAGCATGGTGAACATTGATTGTTGTGGTGACCACATGGTTGTTATCAAGAGAGGTTTCCAACACCCCAAGGTTGTGACTAGAGGATGAGAAATGGGAGAGATCAGAGTCCGAGTATGGGTGGCCCAAACGTATATCTGGAGTTAAGCTCATGTTTCCAAAGCTACACCTGGGGTCAGAGTTCACATGGTTGAAACTGGCAATGTGATCATCGCTATAAGGGAAGGCTGATGGTGTGAATCCAGTACTTGTCTTTGGTCCTCTCACCTCTGGGGATGTGAATACATCACTGTCAGTGGCCGAGAGGATCATATCAGTTGGAGATGAGGCACTGCAATCTTTGATGCCAGAATCTGTCCCCCGACTACTTGTGTTTGTTCCAATGTAACTTCTATGAACATGAGAGTCAATGACACTGCCATCTGTGCTTTTCCTGCTGTCACCACTGGAAGTCTGTGTCCTTTTATCAGATCCCCCCTCTCTGGAGTCTATAGTCATCACATCATAGCTTGCAGCTTTCTTGACTTCCCGTGCAAAGTCCACCCCAAGGCTATGCGAACAAGCGGCGACATCTCCACTCAAGGACTTTCTCACACCTTCACCTTCAGTCTTTCCCTTCTCTCGTTCCCTGAAGCTGCCACCTCGGCTGCGACACCCGCGAAATGAGCGTCGGCTGATATTGCTAGCATTGGAAGATCGGCTGCCATGACGACTCAGTCTCTCTGATGACCTGTTCATGTTTCTGACAAGATCGGCGCTGCTCTCATCTCCAATCGGAGTGTCACTGAAGAAAACAATGAGAGAAATAACCATCACAAGTAGTAAAATGATATTTCTATAAACGCAAGCAATGCTTATGTAGTTACTAGTGCACTGGTTGATAATATAGTGATTTACAACAAACGTTGATCTATCATCTGTTATTACTCCTATCTATAAATAAACTGATCTATCTGCTAATATTCCTGTCTAACCAACAAACTTAACTCTCATCAGTTAATATCCACATCTCATCAATAAACTGAAGTCCCCTCTGTTATTATCCACACCTCATCAACAAACTGAATTCCCATCTGTTAGTATGCATGCCTCATCAACAAACTGAATTCCCATCTGTTAATTTCCATCTCTAATCAACAAACCAATCTACTATCTGTTAATTTCCACCTCTCATCAACAAACTGATCTACCATCTGTTAATTTCCATCTCTCATCAACAAACTGATCTACCATCGGTTAATTTCCATCTCTCATCAACAAACTGATCTACCATCGGTTAATTTCCACCTCTCATCAACAAACTGATCTACCATCGGTTAATTTCCATCTCTCATCAACAAACTGATCTACCATCGGTTAATTTCCATCTCTCATCAACAAACTGATCTACCATCGGTTAATTTCCACCTCTCATCAAAAAACTGATCTACCATCGGTTAATTTCCATCTCTCATCAACAAACTGATCTACCATCGGTTAATTTCCATCTCTCATCAACAAACTGATCTACCATCAGTTAATTTCCATCTCTCATCAACAAACTGATCTACCATCTGTTAATTTCCACCTCTCATCAACAAACTGATCTACCATCTGTTAATTTCCACCTCTCATCAACAAACTGATCTACCATCTGTTAATTTCCACCTCTCATCAACAAACTGATCTACCATCTGTTAATTTCCACCTCTCATCAACAAACTGATCTACCATCTGTTAATATCCACACCTTATCAACAAACTGATCTACCATCTGTTAATTTCCATCTCTCATCAACAAACTGATCTACCATCGGTTAATTTCAATCTCTCATCAACAAACTGATCTACCATCTGTTAATATCCACACCTTATCAACAAACTGATCTACCATCTGTTAATTTCCATCTCTCATCAACAAACTGATCTACCATCTGTTAATTTCCACCTCAACAAACTGATCTACCATCTGTTAATTTCCATCTCTCATCAACAAACTGATCTACCATCTGTTAATTTCCACCTCTCATCAACAAACTGATCTACCATCTGTTAATTTCCACCTCTCATCAACAAACTGATCTACCATCTGTTAATATCCACACCTTATCAACAAACTGATCTACCATCTGTTAATTTCCATCTCTCATCAACAAACTGATCTACCACCTGTTAATATCCACACCTTATCAACAAACTGATCTACCATCTGTTAATTTCCATCTCTCATCAACAAACTGATCTACCATCTGTTAATATTCACACCTTATCAACAAACTGATCTACCATCTGTTAATATCCACACCTTATCAACAAACTGATCTACCATCTGTTAATTTCCATCTCTCATCAACAAACTGATCTACCATCTGTTAATTTCCACCTCTCATCAACAAACTGATCTACCATCTGTTAATTTCCATCTCTCATCAACAAACTGATCTACCATCTGTTAATTTCCACCTCTCATCAACAAACTGATCTACCATCTGTTAATTTCCACCTCTCATCAACAAACTGATCTACCATCTGTTAATATCCACACCTTATCAACAAACTGATCTACCATCTGTTAATTTCCATCTCTCATCAACAAACTGATCTACCATCTGTTAATTTCCACCTCTCATCAACAAACTGATCTACCATCTGTTAAATTTCACCTCTCATCAATAAACTGAAGTCCCATCTGTTAATTTCCACCTCTCATCAACAAACTGATCTACCAACCGTTAATTTCCGCCTCTCATCAATAAACTGATCTACGATCTGTTAATATCCGCACCTCATCAACAAACTGATCCACTAACTGTTACTATCCACCTCTCATCAACAAACTGATCCACCATCTGTTAATATCCACCTCTCATCAAAAACTGATCCACCATCCACTAATACCCACCTCTCGCCAACAAACTGATCCATCATCCATTAATATCCACCTCTCATCAATAAACTGATCTACAATCTGTTAATATCCACACCTCATCAACAAAATGATCTACTATCTGTTAATTCCGACCTCTCTTGAACAGAATGATCTACCTTCTGCTAATACCCACCATCTAACCAAAAGTCTCTATTTCTGTGTTCAACTCTTTTAGTACCAGGAGATTTCACAGCTGACATGCAAAGTAAGCAATAATCACAATGAAATAAGCCTGAGTGTATAATTTTCGAGGATGCAATTATACCGTGCTGCATGTTAAAATTCCAACCTAGATTTCTTAAGTATGCTTGGAACATAAACAAAAGACATAAGATATGTATTGCATGATATGCATGAACAGTAGTTGGTCATACACTCTGTGTTGATGGGACAGAAATAGTTTATATATATTGTGACGAAGTCCCCAGCTTCCTCATCGACTTTTGCTTAAAATGGGGGAAGAATCCCTTAAAAACACTTATGTAATTATATAAGAATATATATATTCGTTTTTATTCCTATTTTTCTATGTATAGATAGCCCATGGCTATAGCATAAATCTACTGCTAATTGATGTTATTACTCTAGTGGGAAATAATACGTTATACTAGGATTGGGGGAGAGGCTGAATTTACAAAGTAGTGTACCCAGCCAAATCTACAAATTTGGCTACGACTATTTTACAATTTGGTCGGATAAATTAAAGGAAACGAACTCCCTGGCACGACCACTTCCGGCGGTCAGGAGAAAAATAGCTAAACTCGTTCTTTCGCATTCTAGACGTCGGTGTAGAAACATGCTAGTCACTAGGCTCTGAGAAAATACTTATAAAGTGTTAGAGTTTTATCTTTGGCACGTATTACGGCCATAAATATATTTAAAATATATTAGAGAGATTCCTAGAGCAGTGTTCGTACCCAAGTGTGGTCAGAAGATTAGAAGGGTAAGGAATAGTTATGTGTATCAATATAATATATTGCCGTGTGCGCCCGAGATTTCCGTGTGTAGTTAAAGTTGGAAACCGCCGATAATAGGTTATTTTACCTAATTATTTACCATAATAATTATTTTACCGACTAAACTCGATCGCGTATATTATACTTCGTACAGGTAGTTTACTAAGCACACAGAGTAAAGGGTAAAACGTAACTGTGTAGAAAATTACCTTTACATGAGGTTTAGAGAGGTGTAGCTGATTTGAGATAGTTGTAAACTTGATAAAGTCGGATAGAACCCAATTTTCGATTAGTCCGTATAGCAGTAGACTAGGCCATACTAATCGAGCCGTTAGTTGAGGAATAACACGAGGCAGTTCCTAGTAATAATATTGCGAGGCCGCGAAAATAGATCTTACTAAACACGTAAAAATGTCAAATACTAGCGTGGTAGATCCTAGGCATGTTCGTTAATTTTTATCGGTGATTTCTCACCAATTCGCAGTCCTGTTCTTGCCGGCCACTCCATTAACTTTCAGCCTATCATATTCTATTATGATAATTACATAAACTGTATTTTAAAATATACGTTATATAGAATCATTATTAATTATATGCTAGGAATATAGCTTCAGAATTTGAACATAAATATCTATAATAGGTAATCTGTTTAATAGATTGTATTCATATCTACCTGTAGATTACTTTGTAATTATTGTATTTTAATAATATAACTATGATATGCATTATATGATTATGTTTAATTATTACTGAATACTTATTACATTCACTTATAAGAAAGCTTAGAATGATTTTATTGAGCTGTTTTCTTAGGTCAGTGTTTTACTATTTATCCTAGGATAGGGAATAATAGGGAGCAGGGACAGATAGCTCATGCTATTTTGTTTCTGAAAATTTTATGAGATGTAATCGGCCATCAGGAACAATCCATGGCCGATGCTTACCGATGTCTCGACAGAAGAGTCAACTGCTCTCGCTGTATATATTTCACAGATTTGACACCTTCAGCGCCAAGCTTTAGATGCGCTAACCTGTGTGACTCATTGTGAAGCATCACTCACCATCTCACTTATGCTTACTAACTAGGGTTTACATGCACTGTGTAAGCCGGAGAACCAGAAGATAAGTGGCCAAACTTACCGTTGGCCACCACCACCACCACCATCTACATGCAAATAATACCAGCTTTGTCAGGCCATGTCAATGATTAAACTATAACATTTGTAGTCTCTAAAATTTACAACCGCTAGTTGTTACCTTAATTAGTACCCTTAGTCATAGTAGAGTGAGAAGTTACGAAAGTTTGTCGCTGTTATATATTTTACTCTGTCTTTCTCCGTGTCGGTGAGAGTGATTAGAGTTTGGGGGCTCGAGTTTTTTTATTTCAGGCACGTAGCTAGACAACCTTGGCAGACTGTCTGTATCAAACCAGTATAGTTGTACGCCATTCCTGTCTGCCTGAACACTGTCAGAAGATTAGACTTGTTCTGGGACCTTTACTCCGTCTAGAATTACGAGCTATTCTGTCTTGTCTTCTCCAGTGACTTAGTTTTCTATTCTTAGAAAGTCTATCTGCAGCAACTTTGAAATATTCCTTATCATCGTAGCTGACGCCACGCTACAAGTGGTTGGCTATCGTCCGGTCTAGATAGTTCAAACTTTCAATCTTCTTTCACTAGAGATTCTAGTAAGGTGTTGCCTCACAGTAGATCTCAATATTAAACTATACTAAGTAAAACTAGAGAAAGTAATAGTGACAATAGGTAGTATAACATAGCATAACTAAACACTAGATAGCCAATATAAGATAACATAACATAATATAACATAAGTTAACCTGGTTCCAAAAAAAAAAAAAAAAGTAGGGTCAATATCATAAGTGAGTGTGGGCTGACGGGTAAGTCCCTGTGTTGTATCGTCAGTTGTGTATGTGCATACTGTCAGTGAATTTATTACTTGCATAATTTCAGGACAGATCACTTAGGGTGAGTCAGTGTATTTCAGGGTGCTTCACATTATCCCAACTTGGTTACCAAATAATGTCTTCCGAAAAGCCACCTACGAAAGAGGAGTTGAGAGAAGAAGGAACTTTGTTAGGGTATGAAGGTGTCGAATTGGGCAAGTATGTAAAAGAAGCAGAACGAGAGTGGAGAAGGGAACAACGGGACATTATCAAAGAAAGAGAGAAGGAAGCAAGAGAGGAAAGAATTAGAATTGCAGAAATGGAATCCAAAGAGAAGATGCGACAAGCTGAATTGGACAACCAGCTTAAACAAGCTGAATTGGACAGACAGTTGAAGCAAGCAGAACTGGAAATGAAGAGGGAAGAACAGTTGAGACAGCATGAATTGGAACTAAGGAGATTGGAGTTGCAAAATCCTGATGCTTCCAGGTACAGTAGTGCTAGTTCTCCCCATCACAGTAGTGAAATTTCTTCAGGACCGTCTCTCTCCCAAGGATCCATGAGCTTCCCACTGGCCCACTTCAACCCGAAGGAGGATCAGATGGATGAATACCTTGATCGCTTTGTCATCATGTGTGAAGCTTACAATCTGCCTAAAGAGAAATTTAACATCAAACTCTCCCAAGGACTCCGCGGCCCGGCTTTTGATGTATTCACAAAGCTTCCGCCTGGTCTTGAGCGGGACTTTGATACCCTCAAAAATGCTCTCTTACAAAGATTTGAATTAACCTCAGAAGCCTACAAGCTGAAGTTCCGTACAGCCAAAAGATCTCAGGGAGAATCGTTTGCGCAGTTCGCCTCACGACAACATACGTATTTTACGAAGTGGGTAGGACTGAGCAAATTCGATACTACCTATGAGGGGCTACAGGAAATGATGCTTGCAGATCAATTCAAAGAAGGTCTCCCGAAAGCTCTCCAAATGTTCATAGCTGAAAATGGTGGAGTTAGATTAGAAGAGATAATTTCACTAGCCGAAAGGTATTTAACTGCACATGGTGAGGTAGGTACTGCTAAACCTAGTCATACGGATAAGACCCAAAATAATCCTTCCACACAAAATCAGGGTTATCCAAACAATAACTCTGAAGGTAAGGACAACAGGTGGCACACTAGTAGTCTTCACCAAAATCCAGGTAATTACAATAGTAAACAGTCATCTCAACCTCAACAACCTACAGGTAATAGAGGGGGTAATCAATATTGTAAAAATTGCAGAACAAATGACCACCATACGAGTTCTTGCAAAAACAAAACCCCTGTTCATTACACGGCTTGTTTGACTTTGGCGGCTAAAAACCACCAATGGAGGACCCCTGGTGATAATCAAAGACCTCCAGTAGTTGAGACAGTTACTGTTAATGGGAGACAGGTACCGTGTTTATATGATACGGGTCTGGAGAGTGACGCGGCCATTGCAGCTCACTTGGTGAAACCTGGACAATTGACCGACCACACTATTGAGTTAAGAGGTGCTACTCTGAGCTCTGAACCTAAACTTGTTAAAGTTGCTAGGGTGAAGGTGACATCCAAATATGTCACCGGAACAGTTTCTGCTGTGGTGCTAGATGATCCAGTATATCCCTTCATGTTAGGGCGAAAATATGTATATCTGGGTGAACCTAAGTCCACAACTTATACATGTGCTATGCAGACCCAGAATCAGGGCACCGCTTTGAGTGAACCCGACATTCTTATCCACCCATTATCTCGGGAGATTAGGGCTGCCCAAGCAGCATGTCCCACTTTACAATCCTGCTTTGGCAAACTGCCAAAATCTAGAAATCCACCGGTAGCTGGTGATTTTTACGAAAAGGATAAACTTTTATTCCGTAGGGCGGGAACTATGGATCATGTCCACGAACAGTTTGTGGTACCCAAAAGGTATCGTAACCATGTCTTACAAATGGTACACTCCATCTCGGACGGTGGGCATATGGGGATGAAAGCAACCATCCAAAGGCTTTATTTCTCCTATTTCTGGCCGGGGATGACCCGGGATATCAAACGATATGTTAGGTCATGTAAAGAGTGCCATCTGGTTCCACCTACTCTTGGTAGAACTCCACCTAAGATAGGTGATCAAGTGTTAGTATTATCACCAAAGGGGGATAATCCTTTAGATATGGGTTGGCAAGGGCCATTCCTTATTACAGATAAGGTGTCTCGCTCCCATTACAAATTAAACATTCAGGGTAATCCGGAAGTCTTTCCCATGTATTTAATTAGGAAACATGTAGAAAGATTAAATGATCCACCGGTGCATCTGATGGCATTATCGGTGGCAAATGTGGTCGAAGGGGGAGATAACTCAGAGATGGAGTATCCCTTGACGCCTCAGGAGACAGTGAATGATGTCTCTATCAACCTGGATTCGGAGACGTCTGAATCAGGGAAGATGAGACGAATTCCAGATTCTCATGCCCCTATGCCAACAGATAAGCCTGGATGGATTAAAGGCGACACAGTAAACACGATGATAAACCGTACTGACCCAGTCCGACAAAATCATTTACCTGTTACTGTGCCAACCAGTAACCCTTATTCCTTTAGGGGAGAACACTCTCTGGGAATTCAGAATAGAGAAGATGGGTGGGGACGACCAGGTCGTCATAGGTTTCCATGGAAACGACATCAAGGGAGGAGGTTTCTTAGAAGATGTCTTAGAAACGAAGAAGCAGGGTTTCAATAGGAATTGTTCTACTGAAGAAGAGGGGGAGACTGGTCCATATGTTCCAGGGTTGTTGGAGTAAGTGCCAACAAAATCTGATGAGTGTGCTGGCTGGAGTAAAGTCCGAAGACTCGAACTTTACTTTCAACGGTGGGCATATGTGACGAAGTCCCCAGCTTCCTCATCGTCTTTTGCTTAAAATGGGGGAAGAATCCCTTAAAAACACTTATGTAATTATATAAGAATATATATATTCGTTTTTATTCCTATTTTTCTATGTATAGATAGCCCATGGCTATAGCATAAATCTACTGCTAATTGATGTTATTACTCTAGTGGGAAATAATACGTTATACTAGGATTGGGGGAGAGGCTGAATTTACAAAGTAGTGTACCCAGCCAAATCTACAAATTTGGCTACGACTATTTTACAATTTGGTCGGATAAATTAAAGGAAACGAACTCCCTGGCACGACCACTTCCAGCGGTCAGGAGAAAAATAGCTAAACTCGTTCTTTCGCATTCTAGACGTCGGTGTAGAAACATGCTAGTCACTAGGCTCTGAGAAAATACTTATAAAGTGTTAGAGTTTTATCTTTGGCACGTATTACGGCCATAAATATATTTAAAATATATTAGAGAGATTCCTAGAGCAGTGTTCGTACCCAAGTGTGGTCAGAAGATTAGAAGGGTAAGGAATAGTTATGTGTATCAATATAATATATTGCCGTGTGCGCCCGAGATTTCCGTGTGTAGTTAAAGTTGGAAACCGCCGATAATAGGTTATTTTACCTAATTATTTACCATAATAATTATTTTACCGACTAAACTCGATCGCGTATATTATACTTCGTACAGGTAGTTTACTAAGCACACAGAGTAAAGGGTAAAACGTAACTGTGTAGAAAATTACCTTTACATGAGGTTTAGAGAGGTGTAGCTGATTTGAGATAGTTGTAAACTTGATAAAGTCGGATAGAACCCAATTTTCGATTAGTCCGTATAGCAGTAGACTAGGCCATACTAATCGAGCCGTTAGTTGAGGAATAACACGAGGCAGTTCCTAGTAATAATATTGCGAGGCCGCGAAAATAGATCTTACTAAACACGTAAAAATGTCAAATACTAGCGTGATAGATCCTAGGCATGTTCGTTAATTTTTATCGGTGATTTCTCACCAATTCGCAGTCCTGTTCTTGCCGGCCACTCCATTAACTTTCAGCCTATCATATTCTATTATGATAATTACATAAACTGTATTTTAAAATATACGTTATATAGAATCATTATTAATTATATGCTAGGAATATAGCTTCAGAATTTGAACATAAATATCTATAATAGGTAATCTGTTTAATAGATTGTATTCATATCTACCTGTAGATTACTTTGTAATTATTGTATTTTAATAATATAACTATGATATGCATTATATGATTATGTTTAATTATTACTGAATACTTATTACATTCACTTATAAGAAAGCTTAGAATGATTTTATTGAGCTGTTTTCTTAGGTCAGTGTTTTACTATTTATCCTAGGATAGGGAATAATAGGGAGCAGGGACAGATAGCTCATGCTATTTTGTTTCTGAAAATTTTATGAGATGTAATCGGCCATCAGGAACAATCCATGGCCGATGCTTACCGATGTCTCGACAGAAGAGTCAACTGCTCTCGCTGTATATATTTCACAGATTTGACACCTTCAGCGCCAAGCTTTAGATGCGCTAACCTGTGTGACTCATTGTGAAGCATCACTCACCATCTCACTTATGCTTACTAACTAGGGTTTACATGCACTGTGTAAGCCGGAGAACCAGAAGATAAGTGGCCAAACTTACCGTTGGCCACCACCACCACCACCATCTACATGCAAATAATACCAGCTTTGTCAGGCCATGTCAATGATTAAACTATAACATTTGTAGTCTCTAAAATTTACAACCGCTAGTTGTTACCTTAATTAGTACCCTTAGTCATAGTAGAGTGAGAAGTTACGAAAGTTTGTCGCTGTTATATATTTTACTCTGTCTTTCTCCGTGTCGGTGAGAGTGATTAGAGTTTGGGGGCTCGAGTTTTTTTATTTCAGGCACGTAGCTAGACAACCTTGGCAGACTGTCTGTATCAAACCAGTATAGTTGTACGCCATTCCTGTCTGCCTGAACACTGTCAGAAGATTAGACTTGTTCTGGGACCTTTACTCCGTCTAGAATTACGAGCTATTCTGTCTTGTCTTCTCCAGTGACTTAGTTTTCTATTCTTAGAAAGTCTATCCGCAGCAACTTTGATATATTCCTTATCATCGTAGCTGACGCCACGCTACATATATATATCTACCTTCGCAAAATCAACACCTGCGAAATGAGATGCCTGAGGAGAGCTGCCAACTTAACAATCCGAGACCGAGTAAGAAATGCTACTATCAGACAGACTGTGGGATCAACACCTTGTGCCACATTTATCGACAGACAGAAGATCAAGTGGTTTGGCCATGTCATTAGAATGCAACATCAACAACTACCATCACTGGCCTTACATCAAAGATCATCTGCGACGAGACCACGAGGACGTCCAAGAAGAAAATGGATTGACGACATCAGAGACATTGTACAACCTCACGGAATGACACTATCCAGTGCCGTCCACCGGGCGCTGGAACGCAAATTATTCCTCCCCGCGGCGCTTGACGGCAGAAGTGGAAGATGATGATGATGATGATGATGATATAATATATATATATATATATATATATATATATATATATATATATATATATATATATATATATATATATATATATAAATATTCCTTAGTTCTCTTCTTTATGGCAGTGAAACCTGGACAACTTACTCACGCCAAGAGAAACATTTAAACAGCTTTCATATGCGGTGTCTGCGAAGAATACTTGGCATTAAGTGGCAAGACAAAATCACAAATACTGAAGTATTGGAAAGATCAGGTTGTGTGACAGTGTATTCCATGCTCAGTCTTCGTAGACTTAGATGGATAGGACGTGTTAGGAGGATGGATGATGGTAGAATACCAAAGGACATCTTTTTTGGTGAATTACAGACGGGTAGGAGATCTCAGGGTAGGCCTCTACTACGATACAAAGATGTGTGTAAGCGGGACATGATTGATACAGGCATTGATAATGCACATTGGGAGCACGTCGCCGCTGAACGTGTTGCATGGAGGGCAACTATCAGAAATGGAATAAAGACAAAGGAGAATATGATTGCAGATAAAGCACACACAGAGCGTGAGAGACGTAAGATGGTGCACAATGGTGGAAATGACCATGTTTTCACATGCATCTACTGTGGGCAAACATTTGGAGCAAGAATTGGCCTTACCAGCCACACTCGCCACCGCCATGGATCGTAGTTATTAAGCCTTTTTGAAGCACAATGTACCAAATTATCGTCTGTCAAGACGGAAAGGTGCCAATGTATATATATATATATCATCATGAGCAACATCCAACAGCTTGTACTGTGCAGAAATTTACCTCCATGAGAGTCTTTATCTTTAATTTATCACCTGTTATAGTTTTCTAGGTATCTGTCGAGAAGGTAGTCTGCCATTGCTTTCCTTCTTGGCAGTGACCGTACTGGTCAGTGACTGTAGATCTAGATCTAAAAGAACTGAAAGTATTGGACACCAGGGTTGAAAGAACTGCAAAAAGGTTATGCTTTGAGTAAAGAACCTGACAGTCTTAGGAAGATGTCAAGAATGAAGAGATTTGTTAGCTGTATAGTCCATGTGTGAAAGATAAGTGATAGGATGAAAGTTATGATGAAAGTTAATGTGTGAAAGATAGTGGTAGGATGAAAGTTAATGTGTGAAAGATGAATGGTATGATGAAAGTTAATGTGTAAAAGATGAATGGTATGATGAAAGTTAATGTGTGAAGTATGAAAGTTCATGTGTGAAAGATAGTGGTAGGATGAAAGTTAATGTGTGAAAGATACTGATAGGATGAAAGTTAATGTGTGAAAGATGAGTGATAGGATGAACATAATGTTGCATAGGCCTGCAAGCCCTGTCAAATGAGTAGGTTCTTGACTGTTATCTGCTAACACTCTGTCATTGAAAAACTCTGCTCTCACTATAGTACTCACATTGATCCGATCACTGTCCTGCGCTGTACAGAACGCATGTACTGGATATGTTCCTGCTCTAATGTTATAATGCAGCGCTGAATCTCAGCAATAGTGGCAAAGCAGGTAGAGGGGTCCTCAATATTTGAACCCAAACCAGTGTTTTTTATCTCTGTGTCTCCAGAATAGACTGCCTGACTCCCACACATTTCTGTGAAAAACAATGGTAAATAAAATTTACGCCAATGGTCAAAATGACACTGTGAATATACAATTATTCATCATGTACTCTGGGTGTCTTTAGACACCATCTTCTTCTACCCTGCATTGTTAAAAAAACAAACAGAAGTAAAGGCACCCTTGTCATGCCATGAGGTATGGTAAGTTTATAGTGACAAGCTCCATTTGTTTACATCATCGAATGGCATTCAATGGGTGATGAGGTCAATTTCACCCTGGCCGCCGTTGGTCACAAAACAAACAAACGAACGAATGAACAAACTTTATTTTCAAAGGCTTAAGAATTGGGCATTAAAGTTAATGTCTGACATTCTGTCCTTCTTCTCTCTGTGCTCTCATATATTATTTCATTCATATATCACTTATGAAACTAATCTTAGACAACATCAGAACAATATGCTTTAAAACGCATGGAAAATGTCCAATAATCAATAATACATGACTCACTAAAAGTATTTTTGACATGGCAATTATAATTACCTAAGGTGAGTGTAACGTACCATACACAGAGGAATGTTTATTATATTAGTTGTCATTTGAGATAAATTATATAGAAGGAAATTTTTGGTACACATTTCAGGCTGAGTCAACCAAGGAACCCAAGTCAGTGAAGAAAACCATCTCCATCACAAAGGGGATTTGAAGACATGACCACTGGACCACCATACAAGTGTGCTAGCCAGTGTACTGTCGCACAACAGAGAAATACATTTGTGACTGGCACTCACACAGATATAGTATTTACTAATTAACTGGGTAATTAGAGATGACAAATTAGCACAGACACACACCATTAGGTTCTGCCCAGCTACGAGAGTGATAGAATGTTGAAATCAAACAATGGGCTGAATGACACAGAAACAAAAAATTATTCTTCACACTGGCTGGGCTGAGTGGTCTCGAGGTATGGTGTCCACCTCAAGTGCTGGAGGTCCTGAGTTCAAGCCCCAGTGAGGGCCGGGATTTTTTTTCTTGTGGACTTCTAGTAGTGAGATAGGACGCTCGTGTGTATTGTTGCGCATGTAACAATCCCTTGCCAGTTGGAAATCAAAAAAGAGTAGCCTAACGGCGCTGCCCTGGTAAAATTTTGAGTTAAAAATCTACCCAAAGTATTTCAGGATCCTCACCGGTGCTATGTAGTTCATGCACTGAGCTGAGATTCTCTGGACTCAGTCTTGAGTTAGGAGTAGAACAGAGCACTTATGGGTTACACCTGTGTGCCGTGATGTTGATCCGTCGACTAAACTAAACTAAACTGGCTGTCAAACATGTCACCTTAACCCTACCAGACTGCTGTACCGATTTTTGGAAATTTCCGAATCTCCCGCCATACCGCTGTCCCTAATTTTCAGCATTTTGCCTATTTCGTGATAAATATGCTTCACAAACTAAAAATAACCAACAAATCATGGTCAAAACTCATGTTTAGCCATTGCAAATGTCTGCCCCCATAGGTCTCAATAGGTATGAAAATTCACAATGAAACGAGCAATTGATGAACCAAGCGCTTCAACAAGAAAGCGAAGTAGGTCTAGGCTTTTCACAGTCCAACAGGTGATCGATACTTTGGTTTATTCAAACTGCATTGGCACACAAAGGTGGAATATCGGCGCTAGATGAAAGGTAGACCTATTTTCTACAATGTCTTCATGTTAAATCTTATTCTAACCACTTGTTTGCATGTAACTAACATTTTTCTACATCATGTTGGTTTTTTCTCTTTAATGCTCAGGGGCCCGGGTATAGGGGACAGTTAGGGTTAGGGCCTCAGGTCTGGTAGGGTTAAAAAGATGAAAGCACCTCACTGAATGAACAAGTGTATGCTTTCTCATGGCCAGCTAGACATCCTAACACCATTTACTCTCAACGCTGTCGAGTTATTGAAGGATTTGTAAGTCTTACCAAAGAATCTGTCAAATCTTAAAAGAGAATATTTAAAGGAGATATAAAGCTACCGAAGAATCCCTATTATTCTTACTTCATCTATTATAGGGTGTACAGGCACGAAGGATCCTGTTTTGATTTTCTATTTTGTCTGAGGCACAGTTTTTTGGTTTTCTGTTTTGGTTACTCTCACTGTCCTTATTTGCTGGACTCTGGCTAGAGATCAGTCCAGCTGGTTGGCTAAAAGCCTCTCCTATTTGATTGAACCTGAATCACTGAGTCATTCAGTCAACTACACTGGAAGTCTTAATGGTGGAGCGGCTAAACTGCCTGCCTTGCGCTCCGAAGGTCGTGAGTTAATTTCCATACTGTCATTTGTTTCATAAGTGCAATTTTCTCAGAGATTTCTAGGGGTTGCTCCTGCAGCAACAAAGTTTGTGCTCCACACAACACATCCAGCAGGCCGCTCTATGGAAAGAGGCCAAGCCATATGAGATCAAACCGGGCCCAATGAAGTTTACCTCTCACCTTAATATGCCTTAAGGTATGTAAAGTTCTTTACTTACTAACTACATTGCAGGAATGCCATCCCTACCTCAAATTAAGAAAAATATACTGGTCCACTGAATCAACATTAAACTCTGAATGGAACTCAAGAGGAACTTAACAAAAAAAGAAGGGTGAGTTCATCATGAAGTCGACTGACAGTGTAATCATCAAAAATGCAATCACATGTAGAAGAATGTATGTGTGAAAGCATCAGTTGTGTTAGCAGTTTGACATGCAACTAAAGTTATTATATAATATAGGTTATATAGTTCAGTTAGTTGCCTGGCTTTTACAGGACATCACAGTCAACCACAGCATTTTTTGGCTGTTTGTGATTTCTTGGCAAGTTTACGTTCAGTTGTTTGCCATTGCTGTCTGAATGACCGGCACTCACACCTTTGTATGGACATCAACACAAGGCTATCTGCTTCCAAATCGCCTGCAGCTGTGTTTTGAATGCAGTGTGCGGGATTACGAACTGCGTCCATTACCCCTTCGCCACAGAGCCGGCTAGTAAGGATCAGTTATCTGTGTGATATACCAGATTGTGAAAAGAAATATCAGTGAGACTATCACAGATGTTTTCAACTAGAAACCATAGGCTGCGCTGACAGGCTAGCTTTCAATGTTCTCACTGTTAGTAATACAAGAAATACACATCTTATGAATTAGTTATCACTAAGATATACTGACTTCAACAAATAGAAATATCACTCAGACTATCACTGATGTCTGAAACTAGAAACTTTAGGCTGTGCTGGCATCTCATTATTAGTAATACAGGAAATACACACATTATGAATTAGTTATCACTAAGATATATTGACTTCAACAAACAGAAATATCACTGAGATAACTATCACTGCCTTCAAACTGAAAAAGCCAACTACATAGTCTAGCTTATAATCTGTCTTACAATTACTAATACAAGAAACACATGCAATAAATCAGCAATCACCAGTAAATTTAACAAATAAAATATCACTAAGATAATAATGAAAGCTTTTGGCTAGAGGTCAGGCTGCACTGGCTCTTCTAATCAATAGTGAGTCAGACAAAAACACAGGTATGAGAACATGTTTACAGTTCTGTAGCAGGGACTAGGTGTGGGTATGTGAAGTGGTAGGACCAACATGTTATTGATGGCCTGGGTGCACGGAGGAACAGTAAAAATATATCAACAGTCAGTCACTTGCTAGTTTGACTATGCACAACAAAGTACAACAACTCTAGACTACAGCACGAGGGAGTGACCACACTGCACTACTGCAGTGACCACACTGCACTACTGCAGTGACCAGGGAGTTTACGTGATATAAGGCAAATTGGGAATTTGGTATTAGACCCACACTTTCCACGAGCAAACAGCACCCAAGGGGTAATGTGGTAAATATTATGCCAACCATCTTCACTTCTCCTGCCAGAAACATACAATGCCACAGAATTGGGAGTTGAACCTAGGACCACTGTGTGGAGTAAACCAACTGTTAAACTGTCATGGCTTCTATTTATTACAAAGGGGTCTGGGTAAAACATGGTGGATACTGCCATAAGATGTGAGGCATTAGAACCTTATATGTGCATTGTAAAGTTAGATTACCAGCTTTTTGTCACTTTTTGGATTGACTATGAAATCATACGGGAATTTTTTCTGGTGGCGGTGGAAGAGCGGGTAGAGAAAGAGAGAGAGAGAGAGAGAGAGAGAGAGAGAGAGAGAGAGAGAGAGAGAGAGAGAGAGAGAGAGAGAGAGAGAGAGAGAGAGAGAGAGAGAGAGAGAGAGAGAGAGAGGGGGGGAGGAGGAGGAGGAGGAGTAGAAGAAGAAGAAGAAGAAGAAGAAGAAGAAGAAGAAGAAGAAGAAGAAGAAGAAGAAGAAGAAGAAGAAGAAGAAGAAGAAGAAGAAGAAGAAGAGACAATCATTGAGACTCCATTTAAAAAATGCTTATTCTTTAATTACTATAATGCCTTTTAATAAAAGGAGAGAGAAATAATTATAATTTCAGAACTCTTACTGTCTTTTTTTTTTAGTTGTAATTAATATTTAATTAATCTCTCTCTCTCTCTCTCTCTCTCTCTCTCTCTCTCTCTCTCTCTCTCTCTCTCTTTGGGACGTGCAGGTGGGTTAGGGATGTGTGAGGGTGGGGGTGTGTTTGGCTGGGTGGTTGGTGTGTGTGTGTGTGTGTGTGGGTGGGTAGGTTGGGGAGGTATTGTTGATGGGTGGGTGAGGGATGTGTGGGTGTGAGTGGTTGAGGGATGAGTATGTGGGTGGGGGATGTGTGTGTGGGTGGGGATGTGTATGGGTGGAAGATGTGTATGGGTGGTTGGTGGGGGATGTGTGTGTGGGTGGGGGATATGTGGTTGAGGGATGAGTGGATGGGGGATGGGTGATTGGGAGTGTGTAAGTAGATGGGTGGAGGATGTGCAGAGGATGCGTGGGTGGGTGAGTGTGTATGGGATGGGGTGGGTGTGTGAGTGTGTGTGGGTGGGGAGATTGTGTGGGTGGGGATGTGTGTGGTGGGGGGTGTGTGTAGGGTTGGGTGCAGGATGTGTGTGTGGCTGGGGGGGGGGGGGGAGATTGTGTGGTGAGGGAAGTGTGGGTGGGGGTGTGTGTGGGTGGGTGCATGATGTGTGGGTTAGCAGGAGATGTTTGTATAGGTGGGGGAATGTGTGGTTGGGGATGTGTTTGGCTGAGTGGTTGGGGTGTGTGGGTGGGTGGGTGGAGGATGTGTGGGTGGGCAAGTGTGTGTTGGGTGGGGGATGTGTGTTTGTGGTAGGGGAGATGTGTGTATGTGGGGGGATGTGTGGGTGGGTGAGGGCATATATGTATGCCTGGGGTGTGTGCATGGGTGGGGGATGTATGGTGGGTGGGGGATGTATGGGTGGGTGGGGGATATGTCTCATAACATGGTAATATACATTGTTTATGTTTATAACATTCATTTGACAATGTTTTTTTTCCTATGTAAATGCATCATGCACTATTGATGAACGAAAGACGAGTGACTGGAAGGGCCGAATGTAAGACAGGCCTGTGTGCCCAATTTGTAACCCTTCTAAAATAAAGATCAATCAATCAATCAATCAATCAATCAATCAATCAATCAATCTCTCCCCCACCCGCCCACACACAGACACACACAAAGAATTCTACAACCACTACTCCTATTGCGTAGTGGATTTTTTAAACTAATATAATGTTACAAGAAGAGACAAAACCCCCACCTCTTAGCCACCTAAACTATTCTGGAGTTCTCACTAAAATACTGGTCAAGAAAATTAACTCTACCAAGCCATGACTATTGTACAATGGTTAAAAATTTTAGAAAAACACTTATTATGTAAACAGTTGTTTATGCATATGATGGATAAAAGTAAGGACTCTACTGCCATGACCTCTGTTCTCTCTCTCTCTCTGTGTATGTGTATGTGTGCACACGCGTGTGCGTGCTTTTGTTTACTAATGTAACAGCAAACTGAACGGAACTACACTACAATTACTTCTATTATGTAATGGTTGTTTTTAAAAAAGGCACAATAATGTACCCTTTTATACACCTTAAGGCTCATTGTGCATAAGATGAGAGATCTATATTTGTATAGACTCAGTGGGTGATGTGGTCAGTATCATGCCAATCCACCTTTACTTCCCAAGACATTTCCTGCTACTCATTACAAGACTGGGTCGATCTGGGAGACCAGACAAATTTTCAAACTCTGCCTCAGTGTAGATTTGAACCTATTACCATCAGGCCAGCAGATATGAGTCTAGCCACTGCGCTACCATGTGCCCCATTATGTAATGGTTATTTCACTAATATGATGTTTAAAAGAGAACACTACAAACATTAGTTAAAGTTCGTTGCATGTCATTTTAGAGGACGTCACAGTCAACACCAGCATTTTTTGCTTGGCAAGTTTAAGTTCAGTAGTTTGCCATTGCTTTCTGAATGACTGGCACCCACACCATTTGGTTAAAAAACCAATGCGAGATGGTCTACTGCCAAATTTCCCACAGCTGTGTTTCAAACTTGGGTATGCGGGATTACTAACTGTGTCTGTAACCACTTCGCCATGGAGCCGACCATGTAATGGTTACTTCACCAATATAATGTCTAAAAGAGAGACCGGTTAAGACCAGAGATGGAGTTATTGCCTCTCCATAGCACAAAGCCTGGGTAAAATATAGAGATCATGTGTTGCCCATGCAGCATGATCCCTCTCTCGACCTGCCTAGTTCACTCCAGAGGAAAGGTAACACCTCTACATCTGGAACACGACAAGCTGCAGAAGCTGCAGGATCAGCAAAGCAATGCTCTAACTGTCCCCTGTCGGAGCTTCGATCTTAGACCAGCTGCCAACCAAGGCTTAGGGCCTGGTCTGCCCTGCCATGACATTTTGTCTTTAGGTTGCATTTCCTCGAACCAGGGTAAGGCTTTTCCACCAGAAGCCGTTGGCATAATGTAGGGTGTCAGGTTTGGTATGTGCCGCCCAACGTTCGGCGCTAACAGAAAGCAGGTAGTACCGTCTACTGTCATACGGTAACTCAGTCATATCTGACTAAGACCTGACACAACTAAAAGAGAACACTACAATCATTACTCCTATTAAACAATTCAAAATTATGTTTTATCATTGTGAATTTGAATAATGAAGGCACAAACAATATTTTGCACAATTTATTGCCTGTCATTTTTCAGTGCATACTAAAGAAATAACTCAACATGTATGTAAACAACATAATGGATCATTTTAACTGAAATACACAAAACACACTGTCACATGTTTCACTGTCACTGTCACCATGGCAGTATTAAATAGACTCACATCCTTTTGTTTACTTAATTGTAGTTTACCCTCATGTATAGCATACGTCTCTGTACTTCTCAGCAAGTTTATATAATTCTATACGGGTTTTCACTTGTAAAATGATTGTTCTTTAAATCTGCAAGGTCTCATTATAATAGAAAGACCAACTATAGCACACAAGAGAAAGCCACCAGAAGCATTAAAAGAGACCAGCGCTTGCTGTCACTGCACACATGAAGCAACAATAACAACAGTGATCTACTCTTGAAGGTGTGTGATTAGTGGCACTGACAATTGTAAGGATGATGACAGCATTACAACACCAAGCCTTACCGCCACCCTCAACATCATCTTCATCCACATAGCCTGCAGAAAGATATTGGTTGATTAATACAGTAACCAGGCTTGTATTGCATGCCACTTCTTGTGGTGACAAGCAGTGTTATTTGTTAGCTGCGTATAGTAAACTAATTTTTCTTCTTCCTTGTAAATAGGGGTATGAGTTCTAGAATCAACATCTTTGCATTCAGGACATTACCACAAGTTTTCCATCCTCTTCTTCAGTAGCCAACAAAGAGTTCCTATGCTGATAGTACTAGTGGCAGCCTGAGTAAACCAGTAGCAGTTTGAGTAAACCAGTAGCAGTCTGAGTAAACCAGTAGCAGTCTGAGTAAACCAGTAGCAGTCTGAGTAAATCAGTAGCAGTTTGAGTAAACCAGTAGCAGTTTGAGTAAACCAGTAGCAGTTTGAGTAAACCAGTAGCAGTTTGAGTAAACCAGAAGCAGTTTGAGTAAACCAGAAGCAGTTTGAGTAAACCAGTAGCAGTTTGAGTAAACCAGAAGCAGTTTGAATAAACCAGAAGCAGTTTGAGTAAACCAGTAGCAGTTTGAGTAAACCAGTAGCAGTTTGAGTAAACCAGAAGCAGTTTGAGTAAACCAGTAGCAGTCTGAGTAAACCAGTAGCAGTCTGAGTAAACCAGTAGCAGTCTGAGTAAACCAGTAGCAGTCTGAGTAAATGTCTGCTGGCACTTTTCCCTGTGCGCTGAGTGTTTTCCAAGCCCTCTGCTCACTCCCCACTGAATCAACCTATCCAAATGTGGATCTTCTGTTTTGCTGCATTTTCCACTCAGTCCCACAGAGCCCTCATAACATAAGCCTTATCATAAAGTAGTTCACAGCCCATAGGAGTGATAGCAGCCAGGATATCAGTCTGTTCATGTCCTCACACACTCACTTCCCCTGGGCAGACAACCCATGACATGATCTTGACTTTCATCTTGTCAAACAATACGACCCCCTTCAAGCAGAACATAGCAGTTTCTATATTACGTAGCATGCTCTGTGAATCCGTTACAAACACATGTTTAAATGACTTCTCTCCGGTCATCAGAATGTTGAGATTACAGTCTCCACCTCCATTCTCAGGCTGGAAGTTGTGATACCTTTCTCGGTTCATGCCGGCAAAGATGGTTGCACCGTGTCTGCTCACAGCCAAGCTGGCATATATGTGACATTCAGCCAATACATCCAACTTCAACACATCATTAGTTGGGATTTGGTTTACCTGTATGCTTAGAACATCTTTCTAAATTCACGAGGAAACTTTTCAAGACTCCGCCTTCTTTACTATTGGGAAATTTGTCATTGAACAGTAGTTTTTTGTTTGTTTTTTTCAGACAGCACACCACATAACTCATAATGAATTTTTATCAAAACTATTCTCCAGGCTGCATTTGAAAGATTACAGTGAAGACAGACCAGGACGTCTGAGCCCTGAAAATGGTTTGTGTCTATTTGTATGAAGTTGACGTAGAGAATGTTCTCCTGACCCGGTGCCAAACAGACCCCACAAGGACTGTTGTAGAGCTCTCCTTCCCCTCACCAAGCTCAGAAACCAATAGGGTGTTCACTTACAAACATCCTAGCCATCTGGATTGAATTCTGGAGATTTTGCTTAGTGAATTTTTTTTTTTTTTTTTTTTTTTGCATATCCTTTACAGGACATCGCTGTCAACATCAGCATCTTTCAGCTGTATGTTGATTTCTTGGCAAGATTACGCTCAGTAGTTTGCCATTGCTTTCTGAGCTGCCGGCTCAGTTATCCCGCAAGTCCCCAGCGGGGGTCGAACCCCTCCCAGCTCTCGCCCTGCTACGAGACTCTGCGTGATAAACGGGATTACGGAGAAAGTGTTGTAACCCCTCGGCCAGAGAGACCGGCTTAGTGAATGTAGAACAAAATAAATGACAGCAATGAGCTTTGGGGCAGACCCAACCCCAAACATACATGGATAAATTAGTTACACATAACATAAAATACAAATGGATTTTTAAAAAAATATATATATATATATATATATTATCTTGCCCATCTATAATAACTCCATGGTAAATCTTTGATGGCACTTTAAATCCCATTCATTCATTTGCATATCTTTGTGATAAATTATGTTAAGAGAATATGCTGTGCATATCTATTGTCATGATGGAGAGTGTGACTACATCTCACACTCTCATCATGGTTGAAAAGTGTGTATCGCCTTCTGCAAGAAGCACGCTTTTGACCGCGACCAGGAGAAAAAGGTCTCTCCTAAACAGGACACTCTAGCTGAGACCGTGGTAGAGTTGAGACGGCTTGTTGTGGGCAATGGCAACATTTAAATTGCCACTGATGTGTATATATTTTAAATGAGTTTTATAATTATATAAGTGTTTTATGATTTATAGCACAATTTTGTGATCAGATGAAGTTGGGCAAGCAGGTAATGAATAATAAGTAGAGAAATAGTGAAATTGAACGAACAGGTATTCTGTTGTATTTCAAGTTCTTAAGTGTTGTGTGCATGGAAATACCAAAGTCAAACACTATGCCATGACATCTATTAAAAAATGTTCTGCACATCTTTGATTACATTAATCAACATGTGTAAACATGAAAGAAAGAACACAAGAAGAAGAAGTAGCAGCCCCATACATGCTAGGCTCACATGTTCTCAAGTTCTCATGTTATGTTTACTGCTGACTGTAAATCTGCAGCCATTCTTTCCCTTTCTCTTCTCTGTCTGTACACCAGCACATCATCTGCGAATGTCAAGATTCTACCAATTCCTGGTGCTTCAATAGCTGCGACTTTACTGGAGTATACATTAAAGAGTTCTGGGGACATGGCAGATTCCAGGTGCAATAGTACAGGGGTCAGAAGTCCATGAATCCATGCGAAATGCGATTTTATGCTCAAAGTTTTAAAGTACTGTTGCAATTCATCTGACAATTCAAGGGCAGATCTAATGTCCAAAAGTATGTATATCAAACGATCATACCTGACCCTGTTGTAAGCATCTTCCAGGATGAGTGCCACCACCAATAATCAGATTATCTTTGATTACATTCCATTAGAAAATGTTTTGTATATCTATACTTCCTAAGTAATAACTCTGACAGTATTTTAAGAGCTCTGATCTCCTACATCCATAAATCTATTATCTTCAATTAGATACAAATGCAGAGAATAAAATACGCATAGCATCCCTGTAGGCACTGCATTCAAAACTGAATGGAACAAAAGAAAAGGTTCAAAAAAGCTGTTGACTACATCATGAGAGCTCATCTCTTGGTGTAAACATGAAAAAAAAAGAACACAAGAAGAAGAAGAAGTAGCCCTATGCATGTTAGGCTCACATGTTCTCTAGTCGTCATGTTATGTATATAGCTGGGTCAATTCCAGAGCTGTGCTGGTCTGAACACATACCCTGACACCGCTGGCAACTGAACATTACAACTATATATTGGTAGGCTACCACATTAACCACAATGCAACCATGCTCTATACTACCACAGGGCCATTGTTGGTGGTGGTTATGGCATTGATGATGATGATGATGATGATGATGATGATGATGATGATGATGATGATGATGATGATGATGATGATGATGATGATGATGATGATGATGATGATGATGATGATGATGATGATGATGATGATGATAGTAGTAATTTTGGTGATGATATGCAACATCTCTGAGTACCATGTTTCACGTATCCTTTATCGCAACAAAAATATTTTTAAGTAACTGAAATATTACCTCAACCGAGATACTAAAAGAAAGCGAGTGAAATGTGAGTGAGTGAGTGAGTGAGTGGGTGGGTGGGTGGGTGGGTGGGTGGGTGGGTGTGTGTGTGTGTATGTGTGTGTATGCTTATGTGCATGTTCATGTGCATACTTGTACATGCTTTTGCGCATGTAGGGGGAGGGGGGTATGGAGGGGAGATGAACAGAGACTGACAAAGAGAGAGAGAGAGAGAGAGAGAGAGAGAGAGAGAGAGAGAGAGAGATCAAGTGGGATTAGAGGGGGAAACTGTCAGTGGAATACACAGAGAGAAACAGTGCTGGTGAAAGGATAAAAAGAGTAGAGAGTGTTAGTGGAAGAGTGAGAGAAAATCCAGTGATAAAGTGTAGGAATTGGGAGTAAGAGAAAAAAACAGAGGATGATAGAGAGAGAGAGAGAGAGAGAGAGAGAGAGAGAGAGAGAGAGAGAGAGAGAGAGAGAGAGAGAGAGAGAGAGAGAGAGAGAGAGAGAGAGAGAGAGAGAGAGAGAGAGAGAGAAACAGTAAAGCAAACCATTGAGCAAGAACAAGAAGAGACTGCAAGAATGACAAAGTAACGGGAGGAAGAAATAGAAACAGTGAAGATGCTACATAGAGATAATAACAATGTGAGAAGAGTAGAAAGACATGGCAAAGTAGAGATACTGCATTAATTACATATGACACACAACCCCCCCCCCCCCCCCAACACACATGCACGCACGCAAGCACACACACATGTACACACACACACACACATGCACACATGCGCATGCGCACACATCTTCCAGTCTGTCTCTGTATTTCACTGTCGTCTCCATTTTCCAGTCTGTCTCTGCATTCTACTGTCTGTCTCCATCTTCCAGTCTGTCTTCATCTTCTATGGTCTATCTCCATCTTCCAGTCTGTCTCTGTATTTCACTGTCAGTCTTCATCTTCCAGTATGTCTCTGTATTTCACTGTCAGTCTTCATCTTCCAGTATGTCTCTGTATTTCACTGTCAGTCTCCATCTTCCAGTCTGTCTTAATCTTCTGTGGTCTTATCTCCATCTTCCAGTCTGTCTCTGTATTTCACTGTCAGTCTCCATCTTCCAGTCTGTCTTAATCTTCTGTGGTCTTATCTTCATCTTCCAGTCTGTCTTAATCTTCTGTGGTCTTATCTCCATCTTCCAGTCCTTCTCTTTTTTTCAACTGTCTATCTCCATCTTCCAGTCTGTCACTGTCTTCTAGTATGTCTCTGTCTGCCACTGTATGTCTCCATATTTCAGTCTATCTCTGTTTTCCATTATGTTGTTGTCTGCCAATGCCTGTCTTTATCTTCCAGTCTGTCTTAGTTTTCTACTATCTGTCTCCAGTTTCCACTTTCTGTTGGTCTTTCTCCATCTATTGCAGTCTTGCCTTGATTTTCCACTACTTGACTCCACATTTCACTTTCTGTCTCCAGCTTTCACTTTATGTTTCCATCTTTGTCTCTCCATCTTCCACTGTCCGCCTATCTCCACCTTTCACTGTCTGTTGTCTGTCTCCATTTTCAGCTGTCTGTCAATCTTCATCTTCCAGAGTCTGTCTCAATTTCCTACTGTCTGTTTAAATATTTTACTGTGTTCATCTTCAACAGTCTGTCCTTGTCTTTCATCACCTGTCTCTCTATAGTTCTCTGTCTGTCTGTCTGTCTGTCCTTGGCTGTCTGTCTGTCTGTCCTTGGCAGTCTGTCTGTCTCTCCCACTCTTCTTCTATCTTTCTTCCACTCTATGTCTTTCTGCCTCTCTTTCGTTGAATCTGAGGGGAGGGGGTTGTGTGTGTGTGTGTGTGTATGCACACACATGTGTGTGCATGCATGTGTGTGTGCATGCGCACACGTGTGCGTGCGCATGCACACACACACACACACGCACACACACAACCCCCTCCCCCTCAGATTCAACGAAAGAGAGGCAGAAAGACATAGAGTGGAAGAAAGATAGAAGAAGAGTGGGAGAGACAGACAGACTGCCAAGGACAGACAGACTGCCAAGGACAGACAGACAGACAGACAGACAGACAGACAGACAGACAGACAGACAGACAGACAGACAGACAGACAGACAGACAGACAGACAGACAGACAGACAGACAGACAGACAGACAGACAGACAGACAGACAGACAGACAGACAGACAGACAGACAGACAGACAGACAGACAGACAGAGAACTATAGAGAGACAGGTGATGAAAGACAAGGACAGACTGTTGAAGATGAACACAGTAAAATATTTAAACAGACAGTAGGAAATTGAGACAGACTCTGGAAGATGAAGATTGACAGACAGCTGAAAATGGAGACAGACAACAGACAGTGAAAGGTGGAGATAGGCGGACAGTGGAAGATGGAGAGACAAAGATGGAAACATAAAGTGAAAGCTGGAGACAGAAAGTGAAATGTGGAGTCAAGTAGTGGAAAATCAAGGCAAGACTGCAATAGATGGAGAAAGACCAACAGAAAGTGGAAACTGGAGACAGATAGTAGAAAACTGAGACAGACTGGAAGATAAAGACAGGCATTGGCAGACAACAACATAATGGAAAACAGAGATAGACTGAAATATGGAGACATACAGTGGCAGACAGAGATATACTAGAAGACAGTGACAGACTGGAAGATGGAGATAGACAGTTGAAAAAAAGAGAAGGACTGGAAGATGGAGATAAGACCACAGAAGATTAAGACAGACTGGAAGATGGAGACTGACAGTGAAATACAGAGACAGACTGGAAGATGGAGATAAGACCACAGAAGATTAAGACAGACTGGAAGATGGATACTCACAGTGAAATACAGAGACAGACTGGAAGATGAAGACTGACAGTGAAATACAGAGACAGACTGGAAGATGAAGACTGACAGTGAAATACAGAGACAGACTGGAAGATGGAGATAGACCATAGAAGATGAAGACACACTGGAAGATGGAGACAGACAGTAGAATGCAGAGACAGACTGGAAAATGGAGACTGACAGTGAAATGCAGAGACAGACTGGAAGATGAAGACTGACAGTGAAATACTGAGACAGACTGGAAGATGGAGACTGACAGTGGAATACAGAGACAGACTGGAAGATGGAAACAGACCATAGAAGATGGAGGCAGACAGTGGAAGATGAGACAGACTGGAAGATGAAGACTGACAGTGGAATACAGAGACAGACTGGAAGATGGAAACAGACCATAGAAGATGGAGACTGTGAGACAGACTGGAAGATGAAGACTGACCGTGGAATACAGAGACAGACAGGAAGATGGAAACAGACCATAGAAGATGGAGACAGACAGTGGAAGATGAGACAGACTGGAAGATGAAGACTGACAGTGGAATACAGAGACAGACAGGAAGATGGAGACAGACCATAGAAAATGGAGACAGACCATAGAAGATGGAGACAGACAGTGGAAGATGAGACAGACTGGAAGATGGAGAAAAACTATGGAAGATGGAGACAGACAGTGGATTGCAGAGACAAACAGTGGATGACACAGACAGACCATGGAAGATGGAGAGACAGACAGTGGAAGATGGAGACAGATAGCATGAAAGAGGAAGATGGTAAGAAACAGACATACAGTGGATGACAAAGAGACAGCCTTAGAGGCAGATATCCGACATTAAATAAACCTCCACCTAAACAAAATGAAACTCCAGGATAACCACCACCAGTTATACAGCTACAGATGCCAGACCCAGCATTCACCACAGACAACCCACAAAACATGTGCTTTGGACAGCTAGCCTGGCAATTAGCTCTGAGTATACTTTAAGCCCAGCCTAAAACTTGTACCATGAAATGTTCTGGAAAGCAAAGGTGGCCACCATGATATTGACTACATCTCTCATTGAGTGCCAATTGTTGTATACAAATCTGGGGCTAGCACCATATACCCAATACATCTGAACGTGTGTAAAAAGGTTCTTTACAAGTTTATTTTTACTAAATTTTAAGCCACTTAATGCAGAGTACATTTTGAGCCCAGGGCGAGGGGGAAATGGTATCTGCTTCTAACTCAAAGTGTACATAGCTTAATTCTAACACAATGAGCATGTCATCATGTCTGGTTATTCAGCCCAAAGGCTGGTGAGAATGAACATGTCATCATGTCTGGTTACTCAGCCCAAAGGCTGGTGAGAATGAACATGTCATCATGTCTGGTTACTCAGTCCAAAGGCTGGTGAGAATGAACATGTCATCATGTCTGGTTACTCATCCCAAAGGCTGGAGTTAGTTTGTCTGAACACACCACTCCACCACATTTTTGGTGGCCACCACCATAACTTTGGGATTGACCACTAACTTATTCTTGGGACACTCATGTTGTAGTTTTCCTTGCTTTCCACATATACATCATAAATTTACATCCTATAAGTAATCTAGTGTGTGTTGCATTTGTAATGTTTGGAATTTTGCTAGGGCAGTGGCCAAAAGCATACTATTTACAATTTACAATTGCTGAGGGAATTTTGACATGCAGAGAATTTTTAAAAAATACAATAGATGGCTTATAAAGGCATGATGGTGTATTAAATAAATATAATCATAAACTGTTGTTTTATGAAGAAATATGTCTTTATACTGAGCAAGTATACTAAGAGTTAATTGCTATATATATAGGTTACCACAGAAATAATAATCAACTATACATTATAAGATTGATGTGTGTGATCTTCAGTTTGGTATCAACAACAGAGAAAATCTACAAGAATAATAACTAATGAACAGAATGTTGAACAAACACACCTTCTGTTGCATGTGTATCCCTGAAAAGATATAGCAATGCTTAAGTTTGTTACTGCTACCAGATGCTGGGAGGATACAATGGGTATATATGTGTGTGGTATAGTGTATGGGAGAGAGAGAAATGTATGGGAAGAGAGATAAACAAGTAGGAGAGAAAGATAACTAGAGAAATAAAGAGGAAAAGAGATTTAGAGAGACAGAGAGAGAAAGAGCCAGATAGACAGGAAAAGACAAAGGCGGGTAAGAAAAACTGAGACAGCAAAAAGTGTATGCAAGTGAAATGAAGATAGAAGCTGACAGAAGCAGAATGAAGCAGTGAGAAACAAGAGAATGTAAGAAAGATACATAAGGCAGGTGTAGAGGGAAATGCAGAGTTGTTTAGAGACACATATGTATCTCAGTAGATAGAGAAAAAAATAGAGCACAGAATAAAGACATTTTTGACACTGGGAAATAAATTGTGAGCATGTTACATTGCTTCTTGTTACTTAGAATCAGCATCACTGCACTCGAAACCAGTTAATAGTACACATGTGTTCAGCCAACCTTTCAAGATTTTGGCATAAGTCTGCACATGCACACACACTGACCGAGCAAAAGACAGACAAAGAGACAAGGATATTAAGCGATAGACTTGCATTTGCACCAGGTGCTAGCATTAGTAAGTTAACTCTTTTTTTCATCACACAGAAAAATATCTTGTCCCCCCATGCTACCAGATCTGGTTGATCTCAAAGCCTTAAAGGCCTGAAAAAATATCCTGCTTTGACTGGAGATCAAACCTGGGACCACAGTGTTGGTAAACCAGTGCATTATCGAGTGCAATGTTTATGCAGGCCCCAGGAAGTCACTGCTGGAGCTATGAATGATGTGCTTTGTGCGATGCCCGTAGGCCAGATGGAGGAACACCCAGTGCAAAGAAGTCAATTCTCCTGACTTTTACCTTTTAAACTGGGAAATCTGCGGTGAAGTGGTGAAATAGTCAGCCTTGTGCTCTGAGAGTTCTGGGTTCGTTTACAGGCTGCGTTGCTTAGACAAGGGATGTAATTTTTTCACAGACTCAAGGAGATTCGTTGCTGATTCTAAGAATGCTTTGTGCAATGTCATACTTTGTGCAATGCTCTCGGCAGGTGTTTTGCCATTCTGCGAAGAGAGACCAAGCCAGCTGAGATCAAACCTGGTGCAATGAAGTAAATCATCTCGACTTTAGTTTTCTTTACTATCAAGTTAGTTGCATGTCCTTTACAGGATGTCGCAATCAATGCCAGCATTTTGTAGCTGTTAGTGATTTGCTAGGTAAATTTTACATTCAGTAGTTTGCCACTGCTTTCTAAACGACCGACACTCATGGCATCGAAATCAACGAAAGGCAGTCTGCTTCCACATTACCTGTGGTTAATTTCAAACCCTCGAATCAGTATATCAGGTAATTGTGAAACCTGTTCACCGCCCCCAGACCACAGCGCCAGCACACACTATCTAGTACGCCACTAAAATCAACACAAGCAGCAATATTCTACCTTGCAAGGCATCAAGCAGCTCTATGGCTGACAGGAATATAGAATGAATCTTCTCCACTTCTCTGTCAGAGTCCACTTCTCCAGCTTCACCCAGTATATCACACAGAGGAAGGTCACCAGTCACCGGTGTACATCCAGGGAAGGAGTGTTCCGCAGACTTGCAGCTGCAGACAACAACAACAACAGTGTTATCTGAAGTGGTAGAATCATACATTGCAAATACAGCTGTGCTGGTATCAAATGACAGAATTTCACATATACTAGAAGTGGACAGCAAGGACGAATGGATAAAAGTCATCGCTCTCTCAGTGTGCTGATGGTGAGGTAGCGGGTTCAACCCCTACACCGGTCAGTTGGACTAAACTGGCTTCTCGTCCTTGACTTGGGGACGTAAATTACAAGTACATCAGAAGTCGAAGTGGGTTCGCCTGGTGGCAAGAGACACTGATAGCAGGGAAAGCTATCCCACACGCAAAAATCGGTCCAACGATGACTACACTTGAGTTCAAAGTTTCAAAGTGAACAATCAAAAAAGAAAGAAACAAAGCACATATACTAGAACAAATCATTACGATGTGAGGTAATCAGCTCATTTCCTCACCAACCTTCCCTGCCAGTAAACTCCCAGTGTTGATGAGACCGGAGTCAAATCTTCAGCCTCACATAGTTATCCTGCTCTGTGGTGAAAAGGTTACAGACACATTTCATAATCCTGCATACCGCATTCGAAACACAGCCGCGGGTGACTTGGCATCGAACCACCTTGCATATAATGGTATGAGTGCCAATTGTTCAGAAAGCAATGGCAAACTACTGAATGTAAACTTGCCAAGAAATCACAAACAGCCATAATATGCTGGAGTTGATTGTGCCATCCTGTAAAGGATAAGCACACAAAATAGTATAGTTATTAAAAGAAGTCCTGCTACCACCAAAGGAAGCTCACCATTGTCATGTAATTAAGTCCTATGAAGCACATTACTCTCATCACAGCTGGTTGGACAGATTCTCTATCCCTTGAGCTGCCCTGCCTCATGCATGTTCTTGTCCTTGATATCTTAATTTCCCTGTGTCCACCATTGTGTTGATTGACCCCTGACCCATCTTCCAGGAACCATGCCTTTCATTACTGTTCATTCAAAACCACTATGAGGCATCATGTGTCCAAAGTATTTTAGTGTTTAGAGAAACTATAGTGTTTATGACCAGTTTTCTACCACAAGGATCAGAACTTGTAGGATGTCTGCATTTGTGTCTCTGCTTGACCCTCAGCATTTCAAGAATGTTTCTGTAAGATTTAAATTCAAAAGCCTAAACATTCTTCAGTAATATTTGAGAAAAGGTCCATGATTATTCACACCCCTGTGTTGCCACAGGAAAGATGTATAGTCTTAAAATGATGACTTGTATTTATTTGCTGATGTTGTATCATAAGCTCTTAATGATGTTGCATCTTTGTGCTGCAATGATCAGTCTCCTTCTGCCTCCTTTTGTAAAGTCCCCACTGTCGTTAATTAAAGAGCCAAAATATTGAAGTTTATGACATTTTCAAATTCTCCATTGTTGACTGTATTTTTTGGTTGACATGTAGTTTCGGCTGTGTACACTTACCTTTGCTTTCTTATAACATTCAGGAAAAGATTTTGAACAAGTGAGAGAAAGTTTACACACAATTTACACTTTTGCTTCTATGTTATGTCACGTCTTCATTTTGTTTCAACTTGTGACACTCTTTCAATAACTTCAAAATGTTACTTCTTTAGCAGTTAACTCCTTTGAAAGGTAGTTATACTTAGCAATTTCTCATTTCTTAGATTTTGTACGTAAATATATGCCAACTCAATTCTCCTGCCTCATCAAGGATCAAAATCAAGCTAATAAATCTGCTCTTTGGACTTAACTTCTCAATAGATGGAACTGTTGTATATACAATCTGACCTATGGGAGTACGTAAAAAATGTACAGCACGTGTGATGAATAAACAGTTTGGGAATGTCAGTGCCTGTATTTAGTACACAGGAAATCTCTGTGCTATACAAGGTGCCTTGCCCATTAGACATGGGTTTGCTCGCTCACTTGTTCACTTTGAACTCAAGCGTACTCCTTACACACTACTTCCAGTAGTATTGGACTGAATTTTGCGTGTGGATTAGCTTTCCCTATTAACAGTGTCCCTCGCCATCAGTCAAACCCACTCTGACTTCAGAGGTACTTGTAATTTACGTCCCCAAATCAAGGAAAATAGGTCAACATATTAGTCCAACTGTCCGGTGTAGGGGTTGAACCCCCTTATTTCGGCAACAGCACACAGGATCTTTAAGTGTTGAGTTGAGTTGAGTCAAGAACCGACATCACTGCACTCAGGACATTCCCATACGCGCTCCGTTCCCTCGTTCAACAGCCAGCAAAGAGTCATACTACTAATTGTTCCCACCGCCATATGATTAAAAGTTCTCCTGGTCTTCCCTCTCAGTTTTGAGATTCTTCCAGAACCCCTGCCGATCCCCCGCAATCTCATTCTTTCCACATATGGGTTCTCAATCTGTTCCTCCGCCTTCTCCACCTGGTCCCACAAGCGCATGACCACCTCCCCCTTGTTCATAGGCAAAATTCCACCATGGGTGTATTTCCTGCTAGCCTATCAGCCTGTTCATTCCCCCGTACACCCGCATGGCCAGGGCAAAATATCCATACAATTCTCACGATCTGTGACCTCTGAAAGATCTTTAAGAAATATTGCTCTTCATGGATCTTTAAGAAATATTGCTCTTATCCATTCGGCCATGCTGACCGACTGGGGGACATGGGTTCAAATCAGCACAGATGTGGATTTTAAAAACTGACCCAGGCTAAAATAGGTACCAGAAAATGTCTTGGGAAGTAAAGGTAGCTGGTATTATAGTGACCACCTCACCACTTTTCCACCATCATTTTTATTTGGTCCAAACTTGCTTTGTGTTTGACACTGAGTCAGTTATGCTTGCAGAGTAGGTTCAGAACTTGTGCAGATTAACACATTAACTACCATGTATCATAGGAATCAGCAAAATAAGAAAACAAACACTTACCACAGCCAATGATTGTTGACAAAGGCAGCAGGATGGTAGGACTTCAGCCTGTTCTTGTTACTTTTGCAGATTTTGGCCAGGATGTCCAACCTACAATGATATTATTAAAACTAATACTGAGGTGTTTATATACTACTACTGGCATCTGCTAGCACAGTGGTCTCAAGCGGTAGGGACCCAATTGATATTGTTTTTCCCTCCATAATTTACAGTTCTGTACTTCTCGCTCTTCTGAAATTTGTTTTATAACATAAGTAGACCCGCAAATCATGTTTTATGTAGGCGTCAAGGCTTGTTCTAGTATGTGTTATTAAATTTAGCTTACATTTTTATGTATACCATGTAGGGGCAGGAGTGGGGGGGGGGGATTTATAGGCAGGAAATACAAAATGGGGGGATGACATTCTGAACATATGGTTAAGGGGTGCAGAGCCAAAAAAGGTTGAGAACCACTGTCCTAGCAGAATACATTGAGTGGAAATATAAAGCTAGCTTGCTCTCGTTGACACTGTATGCAAGCTGGATTTTATTTTATCCCCAACACCTAAAAACCTTTGCCATGTCCAGGTTGAGAAGTCAACCATACATTATGTCTGAGACTAATAAACTAAATGCTTAGTTATTTGCTACTTAATTCCACTGGTAAAGTTTGTAGAGTATCCAGTGTTATTGGTAACATTTCTAAACTCCTGCAATGACACTGGAAACACTTCTAATACATTTCTAAAACCTGTAATGGCACTGGCAGCACTTCTAAAACCTACAACAGTATTTGCAGCATTTCTAAAACCTGCAATGATACAACTCAAACTTCTAAAACCAGCAATCATACTGCTAAACTTTCTAACACCTGCAGTAGTTTTGTCATTATAAAACCTACAATGATATTAGCCGGCTCCATGGCCAAGGAGTTACGGACGCAGTTCGTAATTCCACGCTTGAAACACAGCTGCGAGCGTTTTGGTAGCAGACTGCCTTGCATTGGTTTTTGTTTTTGTTTTTAACGAAATGGTATGGTGCCGGTCATTGAGAAAACAATCGCAAACTACTGAACATAAACTTGCCAAGAGATCACAACAGCAAAAAATGCTGGTGTTGACTGCAACCTCCTGTAAAGGGTATGCAACAAATTTTTTTAACAATGATATTAATAAGTCAAAAGCCTGAAATGATAGTGGAAATACATCTAACCTCTACAATAACACTGCTAACATTTCAGGTGCACTGGGTATATGGAGCTAGCTCCAAGTTGTTTGTTTGTTCCAAAATTACTGTTCCTTAATTACTTACAATCCCTACTCAAAAATTACCATCCTTTCTCTAAATTACTTAGCACACCTCTAAATTAACCACTATATCATCACTTAATTACTCACCATTCCTTCTCTTCCACGCAGTTATTGGCCTGAATGTACAGGGCTCTTTCCGCATGAACCACTTGAAACATCTAGTAGTCAACAATTCAAAGAGAAAAACACAAACAACTAGACAACCTTTCTTACAGATCAGCTGTGTAACTATCTGGCTTACTGATGATATTATAATAATACAGCAATATCTGATCATACAACAGAATACATGGTAATTCAGTTTTAATTCACTGCAAACAAACCGCAGTTATTTTTAGCACTGACCTAGTTCTGGTGGGATCATCGATTTTCAGAATAGGGATATCGGAATTCACTTCGTGGTCAGTGGACAAGTGTGTTTACAGCAAGATGTACCCAAAACTGCATGTCTTTGTCTTTGCAAACTGGCCCCCAGATACACCAAAGATGAGTGCAGACAGATGGGACATACACAAGATAAGACGAGTAGCACAAGATATGGATAGAAACTCTGATGACAGTGAGGGCTCTCTGGGCCTAGAAACATTAATTGCATCCATAGATCGGTCTAGCAGTCCACCACACACTCAACCGGAAGTGACCGACAACATATTCAATTTATATATTTCTTTATTGCAGAGTCACACAAATTCCTTACCCCCATACACAAGTCGCAAAGTATATCAACACACCCCTAGACCTACTATGGAATCACCTTGATGTAATGTGATTTCCCAGGAACTCCCGGAATTCCTTTGTTTTCGGTGAATTAAAAATGAAGTACCGATTATACTTCCAAAGCTATTTACATTACTAACAAAGTGTTGAGAATGAAAACTATTTATTACACTACAAACAAAGTGTTCAGAATGAAAACTAAGATGGTATGGTATGATACAATTACGAATGTTTTCATGACAAGACTAGACAAAATACAGTGAAACATGATGAAAAATACATACACTGAGGAGATCATAACTACACAAACGAAAAACTGGGAGGAGTTGTGTGCAAGCTACACAAGTTAAACATTCCTCTGCAGCTGGTAATCAAGAAGTGCAGGCAGAATAGATTGCTGCCTAGGTTAAATTTTAAAAGACTATTTAGAGCATGTGGTACATTCACATTTTGATTCTCGCTGGTGCTACTGAGTTCATGCACTGTGCCAAGATTCTCACTGCCTGATCTACTGAAGGAGACTAGAACACTTACAGAGATATCTATGTGCAATGAAAGTGATCCTCAATCAAAACCCAAACATAACTAGACAGTCTTATAGAGTCCTCGGGGAAAGAGACAAATCGGGAGAGAAAAATACACAGAGAAAAGAACATTGCTGACAGAGAAGAGTGACGCGGGACTCCAATATGCAGCAAAGGATAAGAGGTTCTAGCATTACATGGTTGAGGACCTATGTTCAACAGAAAAACAAATGCAGAAGAAAAAGAGACCTGTTTCTACTAAGGGATTATTTGCACCAACTTCTAATCTAAAATATGATTCTCACAACTGTTTCACGACTAGTACACATGTTAGAATAAGCTCACAACACCAGAGAAAACTAATCACATGTAAGATTATGTGCTGGAGAATGGCTGTTGGAGTGCCCAGTATGCAATATGTCATTATCATGTGCCTTGTCGATATGTGTGGGCAGTCAAGGTTAGCTAATTTTTTTTTTTTTTTTTGCTATGAACTCAAGTGTAGTCCATACACATGCTACTACCTCTTGTAGTTGTCACTAATGTTGAGTGCACTGGACTGATGTTTGCGTGTGAATTAGCTTTCCATACTACCAGTGTTCCTTACCATCAGGCAAACCCATTCAGGCTTCTGAGGTACTTGTCATTTTCATCAAATTTTTAGTCCACCTGACCAGTGTAGGGGTTCAACCCACTACCTCAACATCAGCACACCGTGGAAAGTGAATGAGCAATGGACCAGGGCTGTGACCTTGATATGAGTAC
Organism: Cepaea hortensis; assembly: GCA_963921405.1. Taxonomy (NCBI): domain Eukaryota; kingdom Metazoa; phylum Mollusca; class Gastropoda; order Stylommatophora; family Helicidae; genus Cepaea; species Cepaea hortensis. The sequence goes on along the minus strand of OY992883.1, from coordinate 49,672,102 downwards.
TACAGTAGAATGTAGAGAAACCCTAGTGTACACGGAACATCAAGGCACTTCCATATTTCATCTTTCTATGAGCACTACAGTAGAATGTAGTGAAACCCTAGTGTACACGGAACATCATGGCACTTATATGTTTCATCTAGCTATGAGTACTGCAGTAGAATGTAGAGAAATCCTGGTGTGCACAGAACATTATGGCACTTACATGTCATCTTGCTATGAGCACTACAGTAGAATGTAAAGCAACCCTAGTGTACATGGAACATAATGGCACTTACATATTTCATCTTGAACGATTCCTCTTCCAGTCTCTCCACTGCCAAAATATCAGTGACTGGAATCTCAAACAAATAATGCCTATCTCCTGAAATGGCAATAACCAACACAATACAATAAATAAGCATAATGCTGTGTGATATATAGCATACTAATGCTGTTAACATAACCAACAGCACAAAAATAGATATTAGTAAGCAAGAAAAACAAACAAAACCACAGACACACTGGCTTGTTTAATTCTTTTAACACAATCAACCATATAAAAGTAGATATTTGTAGGCAATGGAAGACAAAGAAAACCAGACAAACTGGCTATGCTATTTCTGTTAACAGAAAAAGTAGATATTAGTAGACAAAGCAGACAACAGAAAAGAAAGAAAAGTACAAACACATGATTTTAATTATCTTTCCTCTACAACACACCAATGCCACAACTAACACTGCAAGAAACCAGCAGTTTACATCTGACCAGATAAACATTTAGTTTTGTAATGAATGTGATAAACGTCTGGATATCTTAACTGATAGAATGTTTGACTTGTGTTGCTTTTGTAATCAGTTCTATCATAAGTCACAGAACTGCTTTAATGTCATCATCGTCATTGGGACGCAGAGGTGTTTCCAAGGCACCAGGGCCGGGTTATATACTGGCCAAGACCTATTGATGCGTCCTCGTCGAGCGTCCTGGGCAACAGGTCCCTTCGGGGTCCTGGCTAAAGTCAGTAGGATCGCCGATTCCTCCGAAGTCGGAGAGTGTCTGCCTGTACGGCGAGGAACCACCAGTCTGCACACAGATAAGCCAGACATGGGACAACGGATACTCACGCAAACCTCAGGTCCTGTATGACATCACACTGATGTTGGACAACAGGATGCCTTCATCCGACATACAGGACTTCGCGTTGGAGCTCAAGCCAACGAACACAAGCAAGCAAGCAAGCAAGCATCATCGTCATAACCATCATCGTGATGTTAGTAAGTCTGAAAATGGTATTGAAGTTGTTTCATCATGCCATTCCACTCTCCCCAATTCTCAGTCCTGCATTTCAGCTCCACATAAGTCTGAACCCATGCCCATAAATGATTGTGTGATATAGTTATTTCTTTGTCTTGTCCCCTGAATTTAGTGCACCTCCAAGTTGTCGAGGAAAGTATACACAGATTATGTAGACAACTCCGCAACTGAGAAAAGCAGGGCAATTTCTTGTCCTAACAGCAGAATTTGCTGTCAAAGGCAGAACTCTCAAACCAACCAGTCAATATGGAAATCAAGTGAAAACCACTACATTATCTTCTCAACAATAAATTTATAAGTAGGTACAACATCTGCAACCATGAGTATTTAATTTATAGTTGTAAAATAGGTGCCTGGTTCTACTGTGTTTTGGCTGGGGAAGGACAATAAGGGTTTCAGAAGCAAGGGGATTGAATCATTATACCAGGTTTATCCCATTAGACTGTCCGCAGTGTGGCCTACCGAAAGCATCACAAAAATCACTAACTATGCAGCTCCAGCACCGACCCCCAGGAATCCCGGAGAAAATTGCACATGTGAACCAAATGACATAGATTAGAATCGAGCCCACATCCTTCAGAGCACAAGGTAGGCGGCATAACCACTTCACCACAAGGACTCACTGGGGAAGGACAATGTAGTGTGACTCTTTGCTGGCTGTTGAACGAGGGCACAGAGCGCGTTTGGGAATGACCTGAGTGCAGTGATGTTGGTTCTTAGCTTAACTCAATTCAATGTGATGTTAAACCTCAAAAAGTTAAGCCTTATAGTTTTTTCTTCTTATTCTTCTGCGTTCATCCGTAGTGTTTTTTCAGACATAATTATGTTGTGCCAATTTGCACCCTTAGGCCGGCACATCCGACTTCTGTGGGTGTTTGTTGACCGGATTAGCCTTCCCGGATAAGCCTTATAGTTTGACTCACAATTGTTATTCTCCAGGCGTTGGTTTGTTTTTACCATTTCATGTAGAATCAAACTACTGCCAAAAATGCAAACCACCACATTTCTTGAGGGCGGGAGCACCATCAACATGACACTATCACTTTGGTGTGTTCATACAAGGAAAATTAAGAAAACATCATCATTATCATACCTTTGTTTTTGGAGTAGGAAAATGTTTGATTACTCAACCGAAAGAACCTTTTCTTGAAATTTTTCAGTCCAAATCTTTTCCTCCCTTGTGCTCGCTTTATCAAAAAGCTAGAGAAGAAAAACTGTAAATGAGTACCACACATAAAGAAAACAGTTTACTATATTAACAGGAAAACTGATTTCATTGTCATCAAGTGTGTTGCTAATTGGCTGGTGATCATGCTTCTTCACAACTCCTGATCTCTAGCAGTATAATAATTCATTACATGCAACATTTGCATGGCTAATAACTGTTGAAAATATCCCCTATAACGGAAAACTACATCTTTTCACTATCTCACTTTCAGTTCTCTTTAAGTTTCAGTGTGCAAATTTCAAAGCTTTTTGCATCCCCCCACCCCACAATTTCCCTGAGTTTTCACAACCTTGAGAATCTCAATTGCTGTTTCCTAGCTTTTTTTTCAATTTTCAAGGACTGCTACGGCTACTGCACAATATGTGAAATGAACATTCTGGTCTCTCTGTCAACATTCTCTTAAATAATTTTTAAAATTGTACTTTTACCGATTTTAATGGATAACTGGTGTTAAGTTTATCAAATCACGCCCCACCATCCAAGATGGCTTCCATAAATGCAAAGCTGATTCGTGACATCCTAGTAGTGGCTTCACCTCCCACCCCAGGATTTAAAAAAAGGTATTACTAAACACAGACCAAAAAGAAAGTATTTCTACACACCAAGCTAATAGATTAATGACTAACATGGCTGTAGACCAGTGTTTCCCAACCTTTTTTGTGCTAGGCCCCACCTAAGCCTTTCTAAAATTCTTATGCCCCCCTCTCCCCCCCCCCCACAACATATACATTATTTTGAATAACGAAGACACAAACAATAGATTGCATGATTTATTGCCTGGCATATTTCGCTGCATCTTGTCAGGTACATACTGCAGAAATCACACAACTTATGTGAATTAACTAGATAAATCCTTCAAACTGAAATATACACATGTTCGCACAGTAATGTCGATTGTCTACCATGGTAATTTTAAACTGACTAACATGTCTTTCTGCTTACACGCTTACTTAAATTTTCAGAGCTTCGCACCTGTCCAGTACAAACGGGGCTTAGTACGGACTCTGTTTGACCGTGCTAGGAAGATATGCACCCAGGACACACTGACAGAGGAATTTAAAACTCTGAAGAATGCCTTAAACCTGAATGGGTACTCCACAGGATTTATAAAGCGCCACTGCCCACAGCCCAAACGGAAATCAGAAGTAACTACAGTCCCTAAACTCAAAGTATTCATCCAGCTAACCTTCCGAGGAGATGACGTAATGCAACGTCTGCGGGACCGACTCACCACAGCAGTCGAGCGAACATTCTGTGCTGCAGCTCTAGTCATCAGGTACCGAAACACACCGATCCCAGTCCCAGCAGTAAAAGAACCTGTAGCTTTGTACGCCAAATCAAATTGTATTTACCAATTTACATGCAGATGCGAGGCCATCTACATAGGCAGAACTGAGCGACAGTTACATTGCAGGGTTTCGGAACATATTCCGAATTGGTTGGACAAAATACTACACACAGAAGATGGTAGCCTAGGCAGGCTAACACACCGGAAAAGTCTGGCTTCATCGGTCGGGAGACATGTGCTCGAGACTGCTCACGTGGTTGAAAGAGACAGTGCCTTCTGTGTGTTGTTCAACACACAAAGTAGTCGATTGTTAAAGTTTGCTGAAGCTATACTAATCAACCTTCGTAAGCCGTCCTTGTGTAAGCAGAAAGACATGTTAGTCAGTTTAAAATTACCGTGGTAGACAATCGACATTACTGTGCGAACATGTGTATATTTCAGTTTTAAGGATTTATCTAATTAATTCACGTAAGTTGTGTGATTTCTGCAGTATGTACCTGACGAGATGCAGCGAAATATGCCAGGCAATAAATCGTGCAATCTATTATTTGTGTCTTCGTTATTCAAATTCATCACGGGAAAACATTGTTTTGAATATACATTATTTTTAATATTCAAAAATTGAAATGTTCACTAAAGAAACTTGAATGATAGGTTTTAGGAAGAAATCACTAGGAAATTATTGAGCAAACACAGTAAGTAAATTTTCAAAACATATAATGGAGAACTGAAATTCAAGTACAAAATAATTTTAATGAAAGATTTTTCTATATTATTTTAATTATTAGTAATTATTTATTATTTAAATTTAGTGAGATCCTTGCTCTTGATGCTTGCTGCAAAGAGATTTTATGTCAGGTTCCAATTAGTTATCCAATTATGGGGCATGGGCCCCACATTGGGAAACACTGCTGTAGAGTATCTTTACATTCTACAGTAGAAGAACAAAGAGCAACAAATGCTACAAATGAACACACCCTTCCTTGAGAATGATTGGAGCTTCTATGCCTTTAAAGCTGGGTCCTGAGCTGGAAGATATGATGTCTAAAAACTGCAAATACAGAAATAAACAAGTCACCACAAGATACTTTTCTAAATTAATACAGTTAAACAAGTTTTAATTATCCTAACAAGTAAACTCTGACTCTAAAAGCCAGCTCTGTGGCGAAGGGGTTCCAGACGTAATTTGTAATCCGGTATACTGCATTCGAAACACAGACGTGAGTGATTTGGCAGCAGACTGCCTTGTATTGGTTTTTCTAAAATGGCCTTTTTCTTAAAGGATACAGAATGAAGCGATGCGCATTATTCTTGGATGTACAAGAGATACAGCATGCAGGGCGATGCGCTACCTTCTGGATTTTCCAACCATTGAAGAGAGAATACAAGTTTGCAGGGCACGCGCCTACCTCAGAATTAACGCAAACACACAACATCCACTGCATAGTGAAATTAGGGAGGTGAAGGGCAGCAGGTTAAAAAGAGGACGGTCGTGGATGGGTCAAGCCGAAGACATTCTTCAACAGGTGTGTTCACTTGAGGACTTAGAACCTGGCGAGGAGTGGGTGCAAGTGCCAACAGACTTCTGCACATCCTTTTCAGTTTGCATCCAACTAGATAGGAAGTGCAGACAAGAAAATCCGGCTGCTGTGGAGGCTGAAGTACAAGCGTTGATTTTCGAGAATTCGCTAGACAGTGACGCGGTCATCTACACAGATGGGTCGGTCGTCCAACATGTGAGAAGCTCATGGGCCTTTACAGCTCGGGCCGGAGGGAGAATTGTGAAGGAGGACTCTGGTGCTTTCACTGAAACCACAAGTAGCCTGACCATGGAAGTCATGGCAGTAAGTAAAGCAATAACATGGCTCGAGACACAGACATTCAATAGGGCTTGTTTCCTTAGCGACTCAATGAACATGATCAAGAGGATAGAGGAGGGGTCGATCCGAAGAGAATGGTTGCTGCCTCTGGAGCGGTCTCGGCTGGCAAAGATTAGTTTCATCTTCGTGCCAGGGCATGCGGGAGTACAAGGAAATGAGCGGGCTGACAAGCTCGCAGGTGAGGCTACTGTGGAGGGCGGACGCGCCATGGACCAGGCTGACATTCTGAATGCTCTACGAGAAGTAAGACTTTTGCGAGAACCAAGTGATGACTGTGAATCTACAACAATGGCCAGACTGCTAGAGCAGCAAATTAAAAGGGGTGGCCAAACAAGAACACTACGCAGGAAGCCAAAGAAGATTGATAAACCAACACAGAACTGGCGTCGTTAGCCGCTACATGCTGCGGGATATGCTGAGGAGGGGATCCGAGCACTTATGGACTGAATGGTTCGATGTGCAATGAGGATGATCTGTCGACTAACTAACTAACTAACTTTCTAAAATGGTGTTGATTATTCAGAAAGCAATGGCAAACTACTGAATGTAAACTTGCCAAGTCATAACAGCCAAAAAATGCTAGGGTAGACAGCGATGTCCAGTAAAGGATATGCAACTAACTAACAAGTAAACAAAAAATCTATTTTTTCCATTTAAATAAAATAACTTGGAATCAACGACTGGCAAGAGAAGGTCCACCAGAGAGACGAATGGAGACGGATTGTATTTGCAGCAAAGAACCTCAATGGCTCGGAAAGCTGAAGAAGAAGAAGAAATAAAATAAGAAAAACATGTTTCAATTCACCTGAAATTAAACACAAGACATGTTTCTAAGTTAACTGATTCACCGCCAAGATCCTATTAAATGGTTCAATGTTACTACTCTAACCTGCCAACAGCTGATTAATCGGCTCAATGTTGACAGTGAGTTATTTGCTTCATTTCCTTCATTTACTTCATTATCTTCCCCAATTTTTAGAGCCCGGTAAATGAAAATTTACTCCTGGAAAACAGCCTTTCGAACAATATCAGACGAGAAATGTGGATTATTGTGTTTTGAGAAAAATAGCTTGTGAAAGTGGTTTGTTTTTATTATTTTAGAAATGGCAATGCCATCTGATTCTCGACCTCGCCGATTTACACCAGCTAATTGTTTCACACAATTTTAGATTATAGTTATTCTGATTTAATGGAATTTGTGAAAGATTCTAAAATTGATAGCATGGCAAGTAATATGGTTAATCAGTTAAATTATTTAGCAGGTGAACATTATGGAAAACAAACATAAGGAAGTTTGTCATCAAATGATGGCACATGTTGAATTATGCTTGCTCTAATGGGCCACACTTGTGCCCCTAAGTTTGCTTTACTTATCACAAATAAGTTGAGGAGTATTTTAAATAATTAAACTTACAAGAATTATAATTAAATTATCTTCATTGGCACCTTGCCGTCTTGACAGACGATAGTTTGTGCTTTAAAAAGGCATAATAACTTTTAACTATGGCGGTAGCGAGTGTGACTGATAAGGCCAATTTGCGCTGTAAATGTCCGTTCACAGTGGGTGCATGTGAACACGTGGTCATTTCCACCATCATGCACCATCTTATGTCTCAATCGCTTGGTGTGTGACTTTTCTGCAATAATTTTCTCCTTTGACTTTATTCCATTTCTGATATTTGCCCTCCATGCAACACGCTCAGCGGCGACTTGCTCCCAATGTGCATTATCAATGCCTGTATCAATCATGTCCCGCTTACACACATCTTTGTATCGTAGTAGAGGCCGACCCTGAGATCTCTTACCCATCTGTAATTCACCAAAAAAGATATCCTTTGGTATTCTACCATCATCCATCCTCCTAAGATGTCCTATCCATCTAAGTCTACGAAGACTGAGCATGGAATAAACTGTCACACAACCTGATCTTTCCAATACTTCAGTATTTGTGATTTTGTCTTGCCACTTAATACCAAGAATTCTTCGCAGACACCGCATATGAAAGCTGTTTAAGTTGTTCTCTTGGTGTGAGTAAGTTGTCCAGGTTTCACTGCCATAGAGAAGAGTACTAAGGACACAGGCTTGATAGACAAGGACTTTTGTTTTGGCAGTAAGCTTCCTGTTCTCCCAGACTCTTTTTCTTAACCTGTTCATTGTTGTTGCTGCCTTACCAATCCGGATGTTGATTTCCTGATCTAGGGATAATTTGCTATTTACCATTGATCCTAGATATGTAAAATGGTCTACTATCTCTAGTTCGGCGTCGTCAATAAAGATTGATGGTACCCCATGTGCACCTTGTGACATAATCTGTGTCTTCTTTTTGCTAATTGTTAAACCAAATTCAGAACAAGCATTGGAGAATGCAGATAGTAGACATTGCAATTCTTCCTCAGAGTGGGTCGTAACTGCAGCATCATCTGCAAAAAGCAACTCTCTGATCAGTACCCTCCTAATTTTGGTCTTAGCCTTCAATCTCTGAGCATTGTAGAGGCCGCCATCTGAGCGTGAGTGAATGTATATACCACCATCCTGATCACGAAATGCATATTTCAGTAGAAGTGAAAAGTATATTCCAAAGAGGGTGGGAGCTAGTACACAACCTTGCTTAACTCCACTCTTGATTTCAAATTCTTCAGAAGTTGCACCATCAAACTTGATTATACCCTTCATGCCTGTGTGGAACGATTCCACAATGGACAGAAGAGTTGGTGGGCAGCCAATCTTCTTTAGTGCCTTGAACAGACCCTCACGACTGACCAAATCAAATGCCTTTGTGAGGTCGATGAAGGCAATAAACAGTGGTTGATTCTATTCACTGCATTTTTCTTGCATTTGTCGCAATGAGAATATCATATCAGTGGTAGACCGGTTCTGTCGAAAGCCACACTGTGATTCGGGGTAGACTTGATCTCCTAGGACTTGAAGTCTGCGCAGAACAATTCTGGCAAATACTTTTCCAACAATACACAGAAGTGAGATACCCCTATAGTTGTTGCAGTCGCTCCGATCGCCCTTGTTCTTGTACAGTGTCAGGGATGGAGTTATTGCCTCTCCATAGCACAAAGCCTGGGCTAAAATATAGAGATCATGTGTTGCCCATGCAGCATGATCCCTCTCTCGGCCTGCCTAGTTTACTCCAGAGGAGAGGTAACACCCCTACATCTGGAACAAGACAAGCTGCAGAAGCTGCCGGATCAGCAAAGCAATGCTCTAACTGTCCACCTGTCGGAGCTTCAATCCTAGACCAGTCGCCAACCAAGGCTTAGGGCCTGGTCTGCCCTGCCATGATATTTTGTCTTTAGCTTGCATTTCCTCGCACCAGGGTAAGGCTTGTACCCTCCCAATTGCGCTCTTCCGCCCGAAGCCGTTGGCACAATGTGGGGTGTCGGGTTTGGTAAGCGCCGCCCAACGTTAATTAAATTATAACTAAATAGGAAATAGTGTATACACTGTAATGAGTACAAATCTGCCTCATGTTTTCCTGGCTTTTTCCATTTTGTGTGAAAATGGTGTGCTTCAAAATATTATGTTTTACTTGTGTTTGGATGGCCTTAAGGAGCAGTTCTTGTGATACCAGTGAAGAAAAGTTGTGTATTATTTATCATTACTCAGTAAATTTAACAGGATTATCTTCGAAGGAGAAATAGCGCCTTGGTTAGTGGACATTTTTAACAATTGTCACTCCTTTAATTTGAATTGTTGTTACAAAATTTATCATTATTATTATATTTCTAACCTCTCCCAAAATTATCAACACTGACATGTTCCTTGTGCAATCTTCTTTAATTTGATATATAATACAATATACTTGCTACCATTTTAACCATTTTTACATCTTTATTGTGACACTCTTCCAATTTTCTGCCATCAATTTTTGTTTGGTCCAAACTCATGTTTTGTTTTACAGTGAAGCAGTTAATAAAATAAGTCAAGAATGTTTACATCATCCAAAAATGAACATATGTGACATATGTCATTATATATTTCTCTTTTATTTATTAGTTTCAGATTACCAAAATAGTGAAAAGGACACATTTCTTTTATTTTTAACCTCCATAAAATTACTAAAAATGAAATATCAGATATTTCATAAATTCTACTAAGAAAAATTACAGATCAATTAGAAAAAACATTTGTACACAACAAATAATCAACAAATTTCATGGAAATATTTTTCTGTTTCAATAAACCACAACATATAGCTGGATACATTCTTCTTTGTTCAATAAATCTCAAAATATTCCCTGGAAAACTAACCCTTGGATTAAACCTTTTAGCCTGATACTCATGTGGTCAAATTCCCCTCAAGGTCAGAATTTGTTCACTGACCTGGGCGTCCAAGGTGACCCAGTCTAAAAATAGGTACCAGGAAAGTGCCTGGGAAGTAAAGGTGACTGAAATGATACTGACCACATCACACATCAAGTGCTGGTAGGTCTAAAAATGATACAGACCAAGATAGGTCTACAAATAATGATACTGACCACATCATCCATCAAGTGCTGATAGGTCTAAAAATGATACTGACCAAGATAGGTCTACAAATAATGATACTGACCACATCACCCATCAAGTGCCGATAGGTCTAAAAATGATACTGACCAAGATAGGTCTACAAATAATGATACTGACCACATCACCCATCAAGTGCCGATAGGTCTAAAAATGATACTGACCAAGATAGGTCTACAAATAATGATACTGACCACATCACCCATCAAGTGCCGATAGGTCTAAAAATGATACTGACCAAGATAGGTCTACAAATAATGATACTGACCACATCACCCATCAAGTGCAGGTAAGTCTAAAAATACGGGGCTAACACAGCGTGAAAAGGGGCCCTTTACGTCACTTACAAACACATGCTGTGGCACAAATAACTTATTTACATTATTCAACGATAAAGTTCTTACAGTAGCATAAAAGCAAAGGCTTGGTCGTATTTCAAAACACAATGAAACATTAAAGAAAGTATAAGAAGACAAAAATAATGTGCAAAAGCGAAAAGAGAAAAGTAGACACAGGAAAACATTTATCAAGCAGTTCATAAATAAATTTACATTTAGGCGCTCACTGAAGTAGAAAAAAGAATAAGAGACTAGAGGACTACTAGAAAACATAAAAATTGAAAGCTATAGTTACCCTTACAAGGATTTGAATTGTCACCTTCAAATGACAACAGTGCCTCACTGCAGGAACAAGTGTACTTCAATGCATGACCAATTAGACACCCAACTATGGCTTTCAATTAGCATGTTGTCTAGTGTGTCCTCCAGTCTCTCCTTTTTTCTTCTATTTCTATGACCTCCCAACAGTACATGTGAAATTATTTATGAACTGTCTTAATGGCCTCAAAGGATTCAAGAATTTATATTTATAAAGCAGGCATGAAGAGATATATTAATGGAGGCGTATGTAGAATTAGAGTAAAGCAGCCATGAAGAGATATATCAATTGGAATTATGTAGAATTAGAGTGGCACCAGAGAGACAATTATGGAATTGAATAATCAGGAAGCTTTACAGCCAACCCAAGTGCTGAAATGCTTGATGATGGCAGTAGCGTAAACAACAATGATGATGTTGATGATTACAACCAAAAGGGTGTCTTTAATTTCAGCTATATTTTGTAATTTTTCAAAATACTTTTAGTAACGATATATGAAAAATGTGTACGAGTTTGATATATTTTTAATTCTTTTACATTATCGTCAACCCAATGGTCTAACCAGAGTAGAAATTTGCCCCTTATAACACTATTTTGAAAATCCTCTCTATTATAGCCATGTCCTGCCTCTACTGCTGGCATGAGTAAATTATCTAACAGATTTTGAATTTATCTACAAAAGGGTCTTCTTCTTCTTCTCTTCTCCAATGTGTCTTCTCCATAATTATCTTTTCCAGGCATTCGTGTCTTTTTACATGCCCAAAATATTTCATTTTCTTTACTTTTATTTTATTAACCAATCTGCGTTAAAGCTGAGTTCCTGTTACACAGATACGACAGTTCTCTTTTCCATCCAATGAATTTGTCACACAGTTCTGTAACACTTATATTAAAAGACAATTGAGTGTTTTTCAGCTGATTATTTCCATATATGTACATTATAACACTGCCAGTGACTAATTGTAATCAGTGAGCTAAACAAGACGTATTGTCTACATTCAATACAGCTATTACACACAGAAACACTATCTACACACATATAAGCTCAACAAACAATAAACATGAAGATATCAAGAATACAACTGACCATTTTGATATCAGTCTGAGTTGACTTGGGAAACATCTCAAATAGAGGTGCCATGTACTCTTCTTTTGCTGTAACATTGTTCTGGCAACAACAGAAACCAAAATAAACAATCCATCAGGACAGATTTGGATTATGTCAGTAAATAAAAATATTGATTAACAATATGTAGATACAATCCCAACAGACATTTTAAGCCACTGAAGCGTGGTAGCTAGTATACTGTACTCAGCGGCAAAGCCATGTCTTATCTTATAGTCTTTTTTTTTGGTTCCGTTTGCTCGCTTTGAACTCAAGCGTAGTCCATACACGTGCCACTACTTCTAGTGCACTGGACTTATTATTGCGTGTGGATTAGTTTTTCCCACTAACTGTGTCCCTCACCATCAGATGAACCCACTCCAACCTCAGAGGTATTTTCTTCTTATGTACAAGGGGCTGGCCATAAGACTATGAAGGAAATGCCACAGAGAACTGAAATTGTATACAGTGTTTATTCCATTTCAATATAGCCACCACTTGCACTGACATACCTACGCCATCTCTGCATGCTTTTGAAATGACATTGGGAATAGAACACTATTTTTTCTAACTAAACCGGTTATCACATGCCAATATGACATCCTCATGACTATCAAAATGATATCTTTTGAGCTGTTTTTTTAAGACTAGGCAAAAGAAAAAAAATCTCATGGAGATAAATCCAGAGAATCTGGTGTATGTGGAAGAATCTCACTTCAAATCCTTGTCTGCTGGCTGCACAAGCAGTGCTTTGTGCGTTGTCTTGAAGCCAAGTGTGCTATCCCTTATTTTCTAGCCATGGCCTTTTAAAAGTGAGGCAGGATCTCTGCATGGTACTGTCTGTTAACTGTGCTGTCACAAGGCAGATAATATTTCAACAGGACACCTCTGGAATCCCAAAGTAGATTTCCTGTAGATTTCTGTACTCTTGGCTTGACAGGTGTTGGGAACAAAGGAAGTAAACATCTTTAGACTATGCATCTTTTGTGTGGCAACATACAGATGTGAGCCACAGACCATTTTCATCATCATCAAATGCCGTGCTGGCTGGCGTAGGCGTTCATGGCTCTCCATAGATCTCGGTCTTTGGTTTTCTGGATCAACTCTGCTGCTGATATTCCTCCATGCCACCGTCTCAATCCATCCAGCATCATTTCTCTTGGTCTGCCTCTGCCTCTCTTCCCCTCGATTTTTCCAGTTGTTACGATGTTCTCCAATGCCTCTCTTCTCATCACGTGACCGAAGAAAGATGTTTGTCTCTGTCTTATTGTTGTATATAATGTTCTAGTTTCGTTAGCCTGTTTCAGGCAGTCGTCGTTAGTTACTCTGGCAGTCCAAGGAATTTGCAACATTCGTCTCAGGAACCACATCTCTGTTGCTTCTAATTTCTTCTTAATTTGTTCATTTACATTCCAAGATTCACTGCCATACAGCAAAACTGGTTCTACATAGCATTTCAGCACTCTCTTTCTTACATTCAGTGATAGTGACTTATTGCATAAGATACTCTTCATTTTCTGAAATGCGGCTTTTGCCTGCCCTATTCTGCTCCTAATCTCTGTTGTACATCTTCCATCTGATGTTATAAATGCCCCTAGGTATCTAAAATTATCCACTTGATTAAGGATTTTCCCTTCTATTTCTATGTCACATTTTGGTGTCACCATTTTCTTTGATATTACCATTGTTACTGTTTTCTTGATATTCAAGGAGAGTCCTTTCCTTGCACTCTCTGTTTCTACACCATCTAATAATTGTTGTAGGTCTGTTGAATTATCCGCCACCAATACTGTGTCATCTGCATAGCGTATATTATTTATATTATTACCTCCAACTAGTATTCCTGGCATCTCTTTGATCTCTCTCATTATTACTTCGCTATACAGGGAGAAAAGATCTGGTGACAAGACACACCCTTGTCGTACTCCTAGCTTTATCTGTTCGTAACTACCCTCTTTATTTCCCATTTTAATTGCTGCTACTTGGTTCCAGTAAATATTCTTTATTATTCTTAAATCTTTTCCATCAGTGTTGATATCTTCCAACATTTTAATCAGTTCATCATGTTTTACTTTATCAAATGCCTTAGTATAATCTATGAAGCACAAATATATGTCTCTCTGTTTCTCTATTGACCTTTCTATTAGTGTCCGTAATGTATAAATTGCATTGTTTGTGCCCTTTCCTTCCACAAATCCATCATGTTCTTCACTAATTTCCATTTTTATTTTCTTTTTGGTTCTTCTCATTATGATTCTGAGTAGAAGCTTAGTGATATGGTTTATAAGGTTAATTGTACGAAAATCTTCACAATCAATTGCTCCTGGTCTTTTTGGTATAGCTATAAATACAGATTTCAGCATATCACTGGGTAAATATCCACTGCTGTAAATATCATTCAACATTTTGGTTAATATATACAGACCATTTTGCAATCACTAAATAAGAAATTGGGTTTTTTTTATTTCAATGTTAAAAAACAATTCTATTAATATGGTAGGCCAAGATGAAGAAAACCACTGACATTCTACAAGATATGAACGTCAAAGAAAACTGGCTCGTAAATAGCAGCATGCTCGGAAACTGAAATACTATATAAAACACTACAGTGGTTAAACAAGAATGGTAATGGAAGGCAGGGCTCCTGGGAGAAGAGTTACATTTTGACCAGAATGAAGGACATTAAAGACACTGGACATGACAATACACGAGGAAGGGGATCTGGCAAGGGACCAAGAGTCTTTCAGCTGGCCGTGATGGCAGTGACATTCTGCAAATGATCTGCTTCTACATCATGATGATGATGATGATGATGATGATGATGATGATGATGATGATGATGATGATGATGATGTGTTAACCACTAAAGAAACTTTGTATTTTCTGGCATCAAGATAGCTAATACATCAGTGTACAACTCTCTTGACTACTGTAACAGGTTCTTCTTCTTCTTTGCGTTCATCCGGAGTGTTTTTTCAGATGTGATTGCGGTGTGTCTAGTTAGGCACCCTTGGATCGAAACCCTTAGGCCAACACATCCGGCTTTTAGCGTGCATTTTTGACCAGGTTAGCATTCCTGGGAGACTCTCACTTTTGTGGTACTGTCCACCTCCCAGCTGGTAAAGTTGGAAGAGTCGGAGACTGCACGGTCATCCCTCAAATGAAGGCAGGGATAGTCCATAGCATTTTCCGCCATCCTGGGTGGCTTCCATAATTGCAGGGCCGGCACATAGCGCCCTGATACTGGGCACACAGAGGGAATCGTCACGTCCTGCTCATGGCTGCTTTAATTCCTCACTTCAATATATTGGGCATTTCGTTCACCCCGAGCCTTTCCCGCACAAACCAAGCTGGTCTGCAGTCAGTATCCACTAAGCGAGTTTTTCGGACATGTGCTTGTCGTTGTGTCCGTCAGAGCTGTTCCAGACACGTCGGACATTCGGAAACTACCTAGTCAGAGCTGTTCCGAACAAGAGCGGCATTCGGAAACTAGGTAGTCAGAGCTGTTCCTAGCACAAGAGACAATCGGACGAGATAGTTCACTCGGACGTAATTGCGTAGTGTCAATTTTTAGTTTGCCACCCGTAGGACGACACTTCCAACTTCCGGCGGGCATTTTTTAATGAGGTTAGCCTTCCTCTGGTTTCGTAGCACGTAAGACTGTTGTGATGTCGCCATCATCTCAGCTGGTCAAGATAGAACGATCAGCGACATCGAGGTCGGCCCTCAAGGGAAGGCAGGGGCAGACCTTGGGCATTCCCTTGCTATCCAAGGCGGCTTCCATAATTGCAGAGCCGGGACATATTGCTCTGAGACTGGGCTCACCCGAGGAGTTGCCACGTCCTGCTCATGGCTGCTTTAGTTCCTCACTTCCATGTGTTGGGCAACCCGTTTGCCACTGATCGCTCAAACACACACCAGGAGCGGTCAGACTGCGAGCGACATCCACTCGGTAAGCTTTTTATTTTGACTTCAGACCACGCAATAGGTCCGCTCGCCGTGCGTTCCATTTTGCGTCATTGAGACGTTCTTCCACTTTTGTCTATACTCTCTGTGAGCTGGATACAGACAGTTTTCGTAGCCATTTCCTTCGACTGGGGCACTTTTCTGACTTTTCGTACTCGCTCACCAAGTAGGCTACATGTGCTGCCGGCTCAGCACCTTACCTTCGTGCAGCAGTGGGCGAGAAACGGCCTGGCCCTCTCATCCGGGAATCTCTCATATTCCCCAGCTGAGAGCCTTCGAACATGTAATAGAACTGAGCATGTAGCTTGCTCAGTATCACGCTTCTATTTTTCGGTATGCGGGTATCGGCCTGGCTCTCAGATGTGAGGGTTTGTGGCTTAGAGGCGTTCAGCCACAGCCCTCGACAGGGAGCCTTAAGAGTTTTGTCTGGACCAAAAGCGTCTGCCTTCGTGCCTTCGTGCACCTTTTTAAACTTTTGACTGCTATCCTCAGTCACCTGCAGAGCAGCAGGTTGTGTCTCTCTTAGTCTGGTCCCTATCCCATATGCTGTCCGATATGTAGTTTTTTCACCCATCGGCAAGCACATGGGGTCGATGGGACACGCAAGCTCCCCCACCACGGCAAGGTGGAGACACATCGGGGGAGCTGTAACAGGTTGATACCTGAGAACAACATGAAATTATGTTCATTCTTGTGTGTACTCATGTTAAGACCTCGTCATGTAAATTTCTAACATCCATGTAGGTGCATCTAATTTTATCCTTAAGCCTCATGTATTGAGGAAAAATAAGTTATGTATGTGTTTTATATGTTGTATTATCACAAAGAGAAAGTGATGTGTTTGTTATACATAATAATATTATCACAAACATGAAGTAATGTGTTTGTTATACATACTAATATTATCACAAACATGAAGTGATGTGTTTGTTATACATACTAATATTATAACAAACATGAAATAACATGTTTCTTATACATACTGATTTTGAGCTGACAAGGGTAACAAGTCCTGAGATGCCTTTAGAGATAAGGGTGAATGTTCTTTGTACAGATGGATCCTGGTTAAGTAAAAATCAAAATTTTATAAGAAGAAAACAAAATAACACATTTGTACAGATGAATTCTGGCTAAATTTAAAATACATCATTATAATGTATTTAATTTTTTCCGAAAAGAATACAAATGCTATTCATGGATCTTGAGAGAATGTTCCTCACATTTTTATCAGAATAAATAACATACTATTTGTTTGTATACATTCAGACATAAATAAAACACATATTTTATTAAAATTGAACAATTGCTAATTGTAACGATTCATTCTGATATAAAATAAATCACATTATCATTAGAAGAACAAGCAGAAGTTGTTGTATGGATTATCATCCTCCTCCTCTGCTTCTTCATTTCTTCTTCCTCCTCCTCCTTATTCATTTAGTTCTAGTAATGTTTCGTTTTGTTATGTATGTTGAGAGCTTGTTGAAACTCCCAAATAGCTTTACGTGGATGCTTCTGATAAAACATAAATCACATTTTATCAGCACAAAGATCCAGATCCAATCTCATTTATTCCAAAAAGATGTTGATTGCTCTGTGTTATTCATTTATCTTGAAAAGGATGGCGATCACATAATGTTTCATTCATCCATTCCAAAAAAATCTTCAATTTGTGCATCTTTATGCTAACACATCCTTCTCAAATTGTTTTTAGACTGGATTTGCATTCCCTCTTCAATCACTTCACCTCACCCAGACTTCAATGATGCAGTCTGTTTCCAGGATCACTTCTTAAAAGTGGAGCAGTCTCTGTTTGTTCTGGTTTTCCAACATAAACAATAGCTTATCAAGATCTGAATCGCTGACTACATTTTATCTCTTTTCTTGCATCTTTACTCCCCTTAAGTTCACTCTGTCACAGACAGTTGTTGTTAAATGATTCAGTACCAACTGGCTCTTCAACTCCTTGCCCAGGCAATAATCATTCTTTCTACTTCTGACAGTCAAAGGGTTAAAGTAACAACAGCCTGGAGCTGAAAGAGTTCAGAATTTTACTGTTGTAATTTACAAGTGTAACCACTGTTGAAAATATGACATTGTAAAGACATCTTAATATAAATTGATACGGCAGATGTGGTCAGGACCCTTTAGCATAATGTGTATATTGTGGAGGAACAGATAAATCATCAAGGTCTAGACAGAATGGTTCAGCAGGGAGAGACCAGGGGATCTGGCCTACACACAAGTACTCCATCAAGTACACATCATCATCATCTGACATGCCAAAAATAGTAGACAGTCATGTTTTGCCATCTTACACAACCACCAGTCATCCCGACTAAATGTGGTCAAGCCATCCAGATATTTATTTCTCTGTCTTCCCTTGTTCTTTTCCCCTCAATTATACCAGTTATCACCAAGTGCTCTAGTTTTTGTAAGGTTTACAATGTTATTGCAAGGAAACTAAATGTGTTTGTGCTTACTTCTTTTTCCGCAGGATCTTAACATACCTGTCTGTTTCATAGTTTACTGTCATATGCTGCTGCAGCCAAGACCTTTCTCATGTTTTAAGACATTACAAGATGAAGAGATGAAGAACTACTTACAAGAATGTCTGAATACAAATCAAACAGGTTTGGTCCCATGATGGCTGCAGTGAAAAACCGCAGAAAGATGAAACTGGTCACAGCATGGTAGCGCACTGCTGTATTATCTGCAAGCAGAAATAACAATAACATAAATCTCCAGGATACAAGTGGTCTTTTCTATATTAGCGCCCTCCTTGAAATACAGGCCTTCAACCGTTATATGTCAAGTTCTTACGACCTGTTTTCATATCTTTAAAAGGAGTCTCTGTGATTGTAACTGTACATGAGTTTTTTACTGTTGCATTTAGCGGCTCTGTGGTGAAGGGGTTAAGGACGCAATTCATAATCCTGCATACCATGTTCGAAACACAGCTGCGGGTGATTTAGAAGCAGACCGCCTTGCATTGGTTCCCATACAAAAGTATGAGTGCCGTCGTTCAGAAAGCAAAGGCAAACCACTGAACGTAAATTTGCCAAGATATCATAAACAGCCAAAAAACATTGGGGTTGACTGCCACGTCCTGTAAAGGATATACAACTAACTTTTAGGGTTCAAAACTTCATGAGGCGTCTCGCTGGTTTTGGTTCTACAAATAAGTATTGTGTATGTGTGTGCACACGTGCATGCATGTGTCTGTGTGCACATCACATCACTTTTGCGACTTGAACAAACTAAGCAGAAGAGGCTGTATGCTGTCCATGATTTGCCCTGGCAGTGGCCTAGATACTGGCAGGGTCTCCCAAACTGGTTAGGTCAAATAGTTATTGTTCTTGCTGTGGCTGTTGTTGCTATCATCACTGACATTGTGTACTGAGCCATTCACTCGTGTGTGAAATCATGGAGAGCTGCAATAGGGTAGTGCATGGCACACTTACTTGCTGGTCCAGTGGTCATGGGTTCAAGTTCACATTGAGGTGGGTTTTTTTAATTGACCTAGTGCCCAGGTTGACCCAGCTTAAAATGATACTGATACCAGGATGTGTCTTGGGAAGTAAAGGCGGGTCATGTGTTATTGATGACATCACCCCTCAAGAAGTGATTAGTCTATAAAACTACCTGGCCAGCGCCATATGCCCATTGTGCCTCAACAAACCACAACAACAATACTGCAGTCACAGTCACACTAGTTAGTAAACACTCTTGCATTGCTAAAGGTTTAAGCTAGACACCTATTTTGGTATGACGATGTACAAACAAACGATAGCTCTATCGCGGTTGACTTAATAGAAATATGACCAACGAGCACACAAATACCTGGATAGTTGAGCATAGCCTGAGACCTGAGCGTTGAGAACACGTCTCGCATGATGGGCGGACATATCAGACCTGAGCTAACAATGGTGTTGACAGCATCTCTAACATATGAAAACAGATTGATCTGTGAATGTATAAAATAGCAATATGTACTCATTCAGTATTTCCTCCTCTATTTTAAAGTGCAGACACCAGAGAGTCTTGTTTATTCTTCAGTAATCCGGTGAGTAAAACTGGCAGTAAAGCCAGTGATCCAGTGCTTGTTTCCGGATCCGGTCAGGGATATGCACTACTGACGAGCTCAAACGAGAGTGAAACTCGAGTATAGTGCTTCCATATTGACGTGGATAGGCCTTAGGTTCATACCGGAGTGCGATCAGCGTTGCCAGTAGTGGGTTGTGCTCAATATTTATATTCTTCAGTCTTGTTACATTTTCTTCTCTTATGTTCCCTTCTTTTTCCAATTTCATTGCTCACACGTCATCATAAAACAAGTTACACTGCTCTGTTTCTTCAAGCCTGTGATTAAGTACATCCGCAAATTTTCAAGGTTGCTTAACTATATATGCAGGTATGTACAAGTGTATGTGTGTATATATTTATGAATGTGTGTGTGTATGTGTGTCTGCTTGTCTAGTTAGTTAGTTAGTTAGTTAGTCTAACTAACTAGACAAGCAGACACACATACACACGCACATTCATAAACATATACACACATACACTTGTACATACTTGCATATATAGCATGCAGTAACATGCAGAATTGATGAATGAAAGATGAGTGATGGAAAGGATCAAATGTAAGACAGGCCTGCATGCCCAATTTATGACTCTGAAAATAAAGTTTGTTCGTTCGTTCATTAGTTTGTTTGTACATGGCAGCAGGTTTGTGTCTCACTTTGTCTAGACCATATCCCTTGATCTGTCTGACATGGGAGGCCCTACCAGTATCTATGCTATCATCAGCATAGCTCTTGGGGGGTCACTAGAACACGCAAGTCCCCCTAGTACTACAAATTTGGGACACAAAAGAGGTTACTCTGCCCACACTCATTCCTTAGAGCACAGTGACAATGCAGATGAATACACTTTCACTTAAAGACACAAATAACTTGGCACATTCATTGGCAGCTTGCCGTCTTGACAGACGATAGTTTGTGCTTCAAAAAGGCATAATAACTTTTACCCATGGCGGTAGCGAATGTGACTCAGGGATGGAGTTATTGCCTCCAAAGCACAAAGCCTGGGCTAAAATATAGAGATCATGTGTTGCATAAAATCAGAATCACTCATGTCATAAATATTCTTTTGTGGATAGGTGTTCTCATTTATAACTTTTGCTTGGACAGCAATATATTCAGTCTGCCCTATACAATTTCCAGCTATTAAGGGATTTTTAACATGCACCCCATGCATTGTAGTTTTAATTTCTTAAAGTTCTTTCGTGAGGTCAGAACGGAACAATGCAATCTGACATCTTGGTCTTCATTTCCACAGGTGAAGAACAGTTATAGCTCTGTAAACAGACACAACAATGTGTCACAGATTCTGGGTCAGTATACCTCTAAAATATACTGACATGTGATACATAGTGAAAAACGCTTAAGGCGATCTCGGTTGTGGCGAATTTCTGTTGTGAAGAACAATATTGTATTGTAAATGCATTACTATAGGCTTGAACTCTTATGAGAGGAATTTCTGATAAGAAGAACTATTTCTTGGGTCCCAGGTGAGTTCGCCTATCAGATCTGCACTGTATGTGGTTCATAGGTATTGAGATCAACACACAGTCAATTAATAACTGGGTGGGGGTAGAAAGAGTTAAAATAACATCAGGGGCAAAAGGAGTAAACTTGTTTGATTCTATGGTGTCCAGCAGAACTGATAGCTGTTTCAGTAAGATAGTAGTGTCCCTCACCAGGTCTGTTTCTGCATCTTCCCCATCTCTCAAACGTGTAGGATCAATCTCACAGGGCTTGGCCTCATTTACCACCTGGCAAGAAGGAATGAAAAATAGATTAGCATTACTAATCATGACAACAATCCTGTTCATATTTTTTCCTCTTTTACCTTGGAGTCCGTAGGCATCTAAGGTTAGGTGTAGTGAAAACAGTGTCACAAATCCTGACATAGTGGGTTCAAAATCAGCCACAATGTTGTGAGAGCAGATCGCTTGGCATTGATTTTCACAATCGTATGAGCATCCACCATTCAGAAAACAATGGGAAACTACTTAAATGTTCAAACGTTACCTGTGACTATGTGTTGTGATTGTTTCAGCTTAAGCATTATTCATTTGTTCACTTCATGTGATATATAACTCTGCAGTATGCACCTGATGAGATGCATCAAAATATGCCAGGCAATAAATCATGCAACATATTGTTAGTGGGACGCAGAGGTGTTTCCAAGGCACCAGGGCCAGGTTATATACTGGCCAAGACCTATTGACGCGTCCTCGCCGAGCGTCCTGGGCAACAGGTCCCGTCGGGTTCCTGGCTAAAGTCAATAGGATCGCCGATTCCTCCGAAGTCGGAGAGTGTCTGCCTGTATGGCGAGGAACCACCAGTCTGCACACCAATAAGCCAGACATGGGACAACGGATACTCACGCAAACCTCAGGTCCTGTATGACATCACACTGATGTTGGACAACAGGATGCCTTCATCCGATATACAGGACTTCGCGTTGGAGCTCAAGCCAACGAACACAAGCAAGCAAGCAAGCATATTGTTAGTGGTTTCTGTGTTTCATGCGGCCCGCCGGTAGTCATGTTGCGGCCTGCGGAGTGGAAAATGACGATGTGGTCGAAGCTGTAGCACGCTTGCTTGTTTAATTTAACAAAAGAATTAGGTGCGTGGCCCGGCAGGAAATATTATTTCTAAAATTTGGCCCGCCTGCTGAAAAGGTTGGCCACCCCTGCACTAATTAGAGCATAAAATTGCCTAGAGAATCACAAACAGCAAATAAATGCTGGGGATGATAACAGCATCCTGTAAAATACTTGCAGGTAATTAACCCTGGGGTTTAAAGGTATCTTACAGTCCTTATTTAGTCCTTCCTTTTCTTCTTTTGAGTGATGAATGACCCTGATGATCTTCTTGTCTTTCCTCTCATACATAAAAATAACAGTCTTGTTTAGCCTTCCTCCATTTACACCATTTCTTTTTTCACTCGTGAGTTGTTAAATTACCCTTATGAAATTAATATTATCTTTCCTCTCATAGACAAATCTTGCCACCTTGTTTATAGATGTCCACCCTCTCTCTACTCTATGGTATTGTTGTTATAGACACCCCCCCCCCCCCCATCATTTTGAGTTGTTCACTTTTGTATGAATTAAAGAACAAGGGACTAGTGCCAGTAGGCAAGCAACACAGTCATACTAAGCATTCATTCATTCATTCAGTAGCATGTCCTTTGCAGAACCTCGATCCCATAACAACCTTCCGGAAAACTTTTCGGTCTTGAGCAAGATGTCCCGCATCTGACACACCCATCTGGAGATCATCTGCCACATCCTGCACCCATCTTCTCCTTGGCCTTCCTCTTCCTCTCTTCCCGGGCATAAACCCCTCTATTATTGTTCTCTCCGAACTTTCATGACGTTTCAAGTTATTAAAAATATTTCAATTTTCTTTGTTTTATCTTCTTCAGTAGCGAACCTTCTTCAATATTCAGATCTTGTTGTATGGATGCATTTGTTCTTTTTTGTATCCAAATACTAAGCATACTTGTGTGAAATCTTCAAGAAGCAAGTGCAAAATGTGGGTGTTGATTGCAAACCATCGTCATGAGTAATTGTAGTGACTCTCTTAGTCTTGTAGCATGCAAAGTGTGCAGTCCTTGACAGGCTTTATCAGTCAGTTCCCCCTTTGCTAGTCATAGGTGTGACTAGCACAAAGTCACCCCTTTGCCTAGGGTGTGATTGAAGCACTTATGGAGATATTCATATTCAATTAAAGCCATCCTTTACCAAAATGAAACCCTAGAATGTAGCTGGACCTTGCAGTCTAGGAGTAGAAGGCACCATATATACTTTATTTTTTGTTTAGTCGTAGCAAATATAAGATGGAGACAAACAGTGTTCTTTAGTCCTGTAATGGGATGAGAGGCACTGAAAAACATAGTGATGACTGAAAAGATCAGCAGTCGAAGAGGCAGGGGCAGACCAAGATAAATGATGCTGGATACACTACAATGCTGGCACTGAGGAAGATCATCAATAAAACTCATCCAGAATACCAGGGAAAGGGATCTGTGGTGAAGCAAGGCACATGATGATGATGGCGATGATGGCATCAGAGTAGAAAAATATTAATAAACCTCAGAACTAGCTAACAAAAGGGTTTTCAAATTGTCCTACAAATAAATTATTGGTCAGTGACTTGTGAGCAAAGGCACCTGAAGCTACATACCTGATCTATAAAAGATTTGAGTGTGTCTTGCAAATAAGGCATGCCCACAATCTTCATCAGCTCATCTACCATCTTGGTCAGCAAACTGTTGCCTCTGAACAATGTGTTTGGGTCACTAGATGAGACACAGTTAACACATAAGGTTGTATGATGATGATGATGAGGTGATGAACGTGGTGGTGGTGATAACGATGAGTATGTTGATGATAATGATAACAACAATAATGTTGATGACAGTAACATGACAATAATGATGACGGCAATGCAGACAATGTTGATGATGATTACAGTAACAAAGAATATGAGTCTCCCGTGTGTTGCGGGGCCCATAAGGGAAGCAAAGAATAGCAACACTGTAGCCTACCACGCGTGTCGTAAGAGGCGACTAAGGAGGCTTGATGGTTCCGTCGCCCTGCTACTGAGTGAGTGCGTGGCGCGACACTGTGAGCTGTGAGTTTCGTGTGAAATGCTTTTGAATCTGCCCGAGGTTTTTTGGAATGTGACTGCATGTTCGGAGTGATGGCAGATGGCTATGTCCCAGAGTTGACCGGTTTTTGCCTTATGCAGAAATGCGTGGCTGCTGGGCTTCTGGTTGACTGCCACTGCCATCGACGATGAACTGTATTTTGTGGACTGTGTGGGTGAACATCTAGGAAACATCCAGATGGGAAAATGACTGCCGATTCCATCAGAGATAAATTGGGTGTTTCGTGGGGGACTATTGTGTTGACATTCTGGCGGCAGCATTATGCACAGTGTATCTGTGCGGGCTGTTGTTTGTCGAGACTCCTGTATTTTCCACTTTTCACATTGGGCAGTGGGGAGCGTTTTGTGTGATATTCACTGGCACAGGAACGGAGCATAATGGGGACGACCCGTTGCTGTGAAGTTGGAACTGTGACTAACTAACTAACTAAGAAAATGAGTACGATCATAAAATAAAGATGATAACATTAGTAATTCAGTGCTTCAATATGTAGATGTCAAGCCAACATTATGTTTTACATGCTACACTGAAGTGCTCATTTATCGCTATCTATATAAAATATCCGCTAAATAATGTTTGCAGTAATTCAGCTCAGGTGTTTATTTTGGCTTTATTAGCCTCTGCTGGCATACCATCTGAACCAGAAGCTTTCCCATCTGTCAGTTTCAACTCCTCCTTTAGATGGTTTCTCACAATTGATACTCAGCTCCACTTCTGCAAGCTGCATATCTCAGGGATCTTGTGGAACTGGTCTATTCAGAAGTTACCTTGACTGTTAATGTTGGTAAGAACTTTCCCATTACTATTTGTTAAGAGTCCACTTGGTTGGTTATATTTTCCTACTATTTTTCCAATGGTGTTTGTCTCTAAGGTTTCCCTTTGCTGCTGTTACTTCTGACTGTCCTGCTAGGCCAACTACACATTGCATGTTATCTGCCCTTTTGTACTATCTAACTCAGTGGTTCTCAACCTTTTTTGGCCCATGCCCCCCCCCCCCTTTACCATATGTTCAGAACGTCACCCCCCCCCCCCTTCTTTCGAATTTCCTCCCTATAAATCCCCCCTCCCAACCTTACACAGCATACATAAAAATTAAAGCTAAATTTAATCAAACATACTAGAACAAGTCTAGACATCTACATAAAACGTGATTTGCGGGTCTACTTACGTTATAAAACGAATTTAATTAGGGCTAGAAGTACTGAACCGTAAAATTTAGAGGGAAAAACAATATCAAGTAACTGGTTCTTGTATTAATACGATCTTGAAATAATCTTAATTCCCCCCCCCCTCCCCGGAAACCCTAAAAATCCCCCCCCCCTCCAGGGGGGGGGGGGGGGGGATTCCCCACCAGTTGAGAACCTTTTTCCCCTTTCATCAATTTTTAATGGTTTCAGGCATTATGTTTTCTTTTGTGTTTTTTTCCCAAGGACTTCTTCTATACATGATTCATTCCAAAAGATGGTTATTGTAATTTCTATCACACTTTTAAGGTTTTCACGTAAAGCACCCTCACCTGCTGCCACCAGTCTTCCATTCTCACCTCATCTATTAACCATTGCAGAGATTGATACTTTTTAGAGACCGACCACATATTGTTCTCTTATTTTCTTGATTTCTGAGATATTCTACAATGTTATAAATCAGATGTAAGGTTTTCATTTGAAAACCCCAAATGAAAACCTTAATTTTTTTTGTGCGTCAATATATTCTGAAAAAAGTACAGAACAAATGTATCATTTTTCAATGTAGTCACCTCTGTGTACAATGCAAGTCCTCCAGCACTGATAGAGTGATTGGATTCCTGTAGAAGAATCAACTCTGGGTCACTACTCAGTGCACCTGAGCCGGTCATGAACAGTCTGTCACAGAAGTCACGCTGTTTTGAAAATACTTCTCCACTCATACACTTGCTGGACTGACAGGCATGCATCATCATACTGGACCTTCATTCACCAATGAACTATAGGTTTCACCCCTTCACGAACAAACAATGGATAACAGAAAGCTGCTGCTCTTTGGTGTATTTCAAAAATAGGGTGAACATCTTTAAACTGTTCTTATGGTGTCACCATGTTTATATGCACTGTGATGTCGCGTGCTTAACAATCCTGACATCCTTAACAACAATATTGACAGGTTATAAGACAGTGGCATGGTTGTTATAATTTATATCACACTGTTAAGGTTTTCATGTGAAGTCCCTTTGTATATAGCAAACAATACAACTTAGTGATACAGTATTTTTGAAATATCAGTGTCCAGACATATAATAACAAACAATATAACTTAGTGATACGGTATTCTGAGATATCAGTGCCAAGAAATATATAACGACAAACATTACAACTCACTACCCTTTATTTTGACCACAGATGCGAGCGCTATCGCAATAGGAGGATGCTTGATGCAGGAAATGGATGGCATAAAACACCCAATTCTCTATGTAAGCCGCAAACTAAAGAAGGCTGAGACTCGGTATGCCACAGTTGAATTAGAGTGTTTAAGCCTAGTGTTTTGTATATTGAGATTATCGAAGTTCCTCTTAGGGAGTCACTTTGTGGTCCTCACTGACAGTTCGCCATTATTAGTCCTTAACCAGGGGTCGCCTAAAAACCATCGGCTACAAAGATGGTGTCTTCTACTTCAAGATTTCGACTTCGAAATCCGCCACATCAGAGGCACCGACAACATTGTGGCTGACCTTTTGTCACGGCAGGTGAATGCGCCAGTAGAATGACTCTGATCACATCGACCATTAGCCATACTATAAACTGTGATACTTTTAGTCGGTTGCATATTACAGTGGAACTCTACACCTGCTAGAGTACTCTCAGTGATTAGTTGAATTACGACACCCAAGAACATGATACGTTACTTTGAGAACTATACCATCAAGTGCCTAAGCGCTAGAACACTTCCAGCAAGAAACAGTAACTGTGTTTGTGTCAACCAATAAGATCAACCAACGAACTAACTCCGAATTCTGGAAGAACTCGTTATATAGGACATTAAGAACATGCCATACTTGCTGTTACTACGTAACTTTACAAACAGCCGAAACAGAACCCCATCGACTACGACACTCAAGAGACAGCCATACTAGCTTTACCATTCATGGCATAACACGCTAGCGACAGGAGAACGACGCACACATCATCGTTGGATTTAATTAATTAATTAGTTTAGGATTAAATATGTATTATATTTCCATTATTGTTGTATATAAATTGTATTCACCTGTAATTTGTACATATTCGACATTAATATTACAGGCGGTACCATTCCTAAGCTAAAGAACCGTCCTATACAATTGTCTCTATTTAAATTGTAACCCATTTGTCATTCATCGTACAAGAAGTACGTATTTACTTAAAGGGCAAATATCGCCTAGCCCATTTTTTCTAAGGGCAATAACACTTACCTCAACTTTAATTATATATTTTAACCAAATACTATTTTTAATGAAAAACGAGTGAATGACTGGGTGAATGGATTAAATGAGAGAACGATACACTTGGCGGACAAATTGTACGCAAACCGTATTTATTTTAATTTGTCTGCGTCTTTCATGTAAATTGTATGACTTGTCTAATTTGTGAATACATGTGTAGTACTTAGTTTAATAGTGAGTTAATATACTTAGCTTAGCAGTTAGGATACATCCAAGCACCACTACTTGGAATGCCTGTTCATGTATTGCACACAGTGCAGTAGTTCATGATTGAGGTTATCCCAACTCGTGACGCTTGGAAATACGCCACACATTCAGCACACACAGTACACAAACCTTAAAACTCAACACTATCAAGTTAAAATACAGTCACTTTATTAGAAACATCAACTTATTAGTCAAAGCACACTAACAAGCCAACAGGGACACTTGTAGTATGAGGGGGATAAAATAACAAGGTAACTACATATTTAGCATTACATAACATACGGGAGTAAAAGTGTATAGAAATACACACACAGATCAAGATTTGAAGGTGTACTTATTTAGCCAAGACTTTGGTCTTGTTAACCCTCTATTATATAGGGGTTATTTGTCTGGGTACCATTTTGGGTACTATGAGAAGGGCAAGTTGTAAATACAACTACTAAAATGCCACGTAACTTCGGTCTGATAAGCATATTTAAGCACACGAGAGACAGGGATCTCTGCACCAAATCAGACAAGTGTTGTATGGTAGAATACATGAGTTTTTAGTGCTAATAGGTAGGTTGCCAGGTTACTATCCACCAAACTACAAACACCAACTGTATGTGATTCGGTGACAGAATTAGAACGGATCTAATTCCCAACAACAAATCATGTCACGGGGGAGGAGGGATCCTGTCACCGCCTCACTTGCACATTTAGTAAAGGGCTGCAATTCCAGCCCAAGGGAAACCATTGAGTCGAGCAGGACCCGAGTAATCTAGACCCTTCTCGAAAGAGATGGTCCCCAAGTCCATGATTCCGTGGACACTGATGTGGCCCGCCTAATGCGGGGTCCACGAGGAACTCGGACAGAGTTACCGCCCGTGTCGAGTTAGGACACGCGGAGACCGGCAGAGGACAGACGGACTTGAGAGAGGCAACAGGGCCTGCCTTTGAGGGACTCTATAGATATCAATAGATATATAGACATAGGCTAGATAGTTTGCTAGACTGTTAAATGATACTTATGTGTTTGATGTTTACTATTTGGGAGATGTAATAGAGCGCGGGTCTGTTTACCCACAGCGCCAACGCATACTGTATATGTAAATACAATAAATATTTGATCTCATAACGAACAGATTTATTGTTGCCTGTATGAACCCAAGTTTAGTTATCTAGATACGAGCAAGACTATGACACTGATACAGTATTCTGAGATATCAGTTCCAAGACATATAATGACAAAAAATTCAACTTAGTGTTAGTTTTCTGTGAAACCAGTGCCAAGACATATAATCACTATCAATACAATTTGATGATAAAGTATTCTGTGATACCAGTGCCAAAACATATTAATGACAAACAATTCAACTCAGTGATATAGTATTTTGAACATCTCTATCATTACGCATAATAAAAAACTCTCACATTGTGCAGGACATCTCCCAGTCTGCCAGAGCGTGCACTAGAGGCACCAGCTTGCCATGATGTAGGAACAGTTTGACCAATGGCTGGGCAGCATTCTCTCGAACTATATTCTCTCTATGACTGACTATCTCACCCAGGATAAAAACTGCACTTGAGGTAAACGGCTGCAACGACAGACACATTACTTAACAACATCATTTCATGAATACATTTTTTGTGTGTTGCTCACGCGAGTTGAACTCAAGTGTAGTCCGTACATGTGTTCCTACTTCTGGAGCACTGAACCGATTTTTGCATGTGGATTAGATTTCCCTATTACCAGTGACCGTCGCCATCAGGCGAATCCACTCTGACTTCATGATCATCATCATCAAGTGTCATGCCAGCTGGCAATAGGCATTCATGACTCTCCTTAGATCTAGATTTTTGGTTTCCTGGATCAACTCTGCTGATGATATTCCTCCATGCCACCGTCTCAATCCATCCAGTATCATTTCTCTTCGGTCTGCCTCTGCCTCTCTTCCCCTTGATCTTTCCAGCTGTCACAATGTTCTCCAATGCCTCTCTTCTCATCACATGACCAAAGGTCAAGGTCTCTCTCTCTCTCTCTCTCTCTCTCTCTCTCTCTCTCTCTCTCTCTCTCTCTCTCTCTCTCTCTCTCTCTCTCTCTCTCTCTCTCTCTCAAGGTCTCTAGAGAGATGGAACAAGAAATGGAACAGTCATGAAGTATCTCATGTAAATGTGTCCCTATTCACAGGTGAAGAAAATAAGTAACAAAGGTATTCCAATAGCAGATCATCTTGTTGTGTGACAAAACACTGGCTATGAAATGAGAAAATAACTGTCAGTGAAATGATGCAGTATTGTTTGCATAAGAAATGAGAAAATATTATCAGTGAATTCACTGATTCACTGCCAGAAGCTGATGTAACAGCGCAATGGAACTACTCTGGACTGCCACGTGCCGATTAGTCGGCTTATTGTTGATTGTTGACAGTGCGTTGTTTCATTTCTCTTATTATCCCGTAATTTTTAGTGCCCAGTAAATGAAAATTTAAACACAGAAAAGATATGCCCTTCGAATAATATCAGACAAGACACGCAGATTAAACTTTGTGTAATACAAATCGATTGTGAAAGGGGTTTGTTTTTGTTATTTTAGAAATGGCAACGCCCTGTGGTTCTCGACTCGTTGATTTAACCCTAATTATCATTTTAAACAATTTTATATTATAGTTATTCTGATTTAAAGGAATTTGTGAAAGATTCTAAAACTGAGAGGACGTGCAGTAATGTGGTTATTCTGTTAGGTTATTTAGCATTATGGAAAACAAACATAACAGTGAAAGTTCATCATCTTATGATGGCACATGTCGAATTATGCTTGCTCTAATGGGCCACACTTGTGCCCCCAAGTTTGCTTTGCATATCACAAATAAGCTGAGGAGTATTTAAATAATTAAATTTAAAAGAATAATACTTATAAGCTGGTCTCCCTGGCCTAGGAGTTAGCATCTTTCTCCGTAATCCTGTATACTCTCGTGAGTAACGAGATGTGTGTGAGAATCATTCGCGGTTCTCGCCGCGTCGGTAACTTACAGGGTATGTGAGCCAGTCGTTCAGAAATCAATGGCAAACCACTGAGCGTAATCTTGCCTAGTACATCAACAGCAGCTGAAAAATGCTGATGTTGACTGCAACGTTCTGTAAGGGATATGCAAAACAAAAAAATACTTATAACTAAATAGAAAATAGTGTATATATTGTAATGAGTACAAATCTGCCTCATGTTTTCCCAACTTTTTCCTTTTTGTGTGAAAATGATGTGCTTCAAAATATGTTTTACTTGTGTTTTGATGGTGTTAAGGAGCAATTCTTGTGATACTGGTGAAGAAAAGAGGTGTATTTATCATTATTCAGTAAATTTCACCAGATTATCATCAAAGTTTAAGGAGTGGTGCTTTGGTAAGTGGAAATTTTTTTAAACTGTCACCCTGTCTTCAAATTTTCTTTTACAAAATCGAACATTATTATTATTACATTTCTAACCTATAGCAATAGTAGTAATACTAACGTGTTACTTGTGCAATCTCCTTTAATTTGATATATAATATAATATAATTGCTACCATTTTAACAATTTTTAGATCATTACTGTGATACACCTCTACTTCCAATTTTCTGCCATCAATTTCTGTTTGGCCCATACATTTTTTTGTTTGGCAGTGAATCAATTAATATAATATTTCTGTGTTTGAAATGAGAAATACTATCAGTGAATTAATACAATATTTCTGTGTTTGAAATGAGAAAATACTCTCTGTGGTTGACTCCTTCTTCTTCCTCCAGGAATCACGCATTCCATAGCTGTTCATTTCAAACTACTGTGATGTTTAAAGTGGACAAATTATTTCAGTTTCCAAGACATGATACTTTTTATGAGTGATTTTCTTCAGTGTTCTGATCTTGAAGAATAAAAATATTTTTCTTTGTCTTAGTCCATGATACTCTACTTTTCTGTAACACTTAAGTTCAAATACCCTGATTTTCTTCTGATATGACTGTGAAAAAAGTCCATGCCTTACATCCACATGTTACCACAGGAAAGATGATGCATATTCCCAAAAATGTTACTTTTATTTGTTAGCTGATGATGTTGTGTCATGTTTAACCTCACTATGACATCAACCCTGGCTACTCAATCAATAAACAATTGTCATTACTTTTGACAGTTTTGTTATAACAAATATAGTGGCTATAAATGATATGTGTGTGCGTGCAAGGATGGTATCAACAGACTTCAATGGCAAGTTTCTGCTTGCTGACTGTTCTGTCACACAACACAGAAGCAGATACACATGTTAATAGAACTCTTATTAAGAAACAAAACTTACTTTGGTTTCAGCTGACTCTAGAACAAGGTTGCGCAGACCATCATAGTACTTGGACGGAAACACATAGTCAGCGGTGTAGGAGATTCTGAGACGAATGGAGCCCAGAGATTGGTCACTGGTTCTGTACTGTTCTTTGGCTTGTAGGCAATACCTGAATGCAGTAAAGGTAAAGGTCATCCCATGGCAAATGCTGCCATAGGGGTGTGAAGACATCACAAAATTGGAAGTCTCCATGGCGAAGTGGTCAAGCCATCTGACTCAAAGGTTGTGGGTTAGATTCCCAGCAGTGTCCTTCGGTTCACGAGTGCATTTTTGTGTGTGGAAACTCCTGATTGTCATCGCTGGAGCTATGGAATTTGTGCTTTGTGCGGAAAGAGACTGAGCCATATGGGATCAAACCCAGTGCAATTAAATCGACCCTGTAGACTTTTAAGCAACTTTTTTAAAGAGATCATAGAATTATGTGGTGTGGGATCCAGCTGCTTCTCTTCCCAGAGAAATTGCTGGGCACATGAGAATGGATCAACCCCAGAGCTAAATACCATAGGAAAAACACCCACCTTTCTGTCAGGATAGAAGTTAGGATGTTTCGCTGTCAGCTCAGGGTATTATTCACCAGGCCACCAGTTTCATATACCAGCACATGTCCTGCCAAACAGCTTAGGCATTAACGTGTCTCCAATGATCTCAGTCTTTGGTGTTTTAGATCAATTCTATTGATGATCTTCCCCCATGCCACAGTCTTAGGCCATCCAGCATCATGTATCTTGGTCTGTATCTGTCTCTTCTACAGCTGATCTTTCCAGTCGTCACAATGTTTTCCGATACCTCTCTTCTCATTACATGACCAAAGAACACTGTTTGTCTCTTTCTTCTAGTTGTGTATAATGTTTTGCTTTCGTTAGCCACTCCCAGGCACTGTATGCTCTTCTGGTAGTCAAAATAATTCATAATATTCATCTTAGAAATACATCTCTGTAGCTTCTAAGCTTCTCTTAGTTTATTCACGACTTTCCGAGATTCACTGCCATGCCATACTGCAAAACAAATTCTAATCAACATTTCAGTACATCCTTTTTGACATAAGTATTTGCATACATACAGATCACAAAAGACCACAGTGGTGGTCAGATAGGGAGGGAGGGAGAGAGGGAGGGAGGGAGGGGAGAGAGAGAGAGAGAGAGAGAGAGAGAGAGAGAGAGAGAGAGAGAGAGAGAGAGAGAGAGAGAGAGAGAGAGAGAGAGAGAGAGCATGTCCCCTTGAAAAAACTGTGCAGGGAATGATCAGACTCATGCATACCCTAATGGACCTAAATATGAAACTGGCATTATAATTAAGTTGAATTAAAATGGTTATTATGGTCATCTCCAAGAAGAAAGAAATGCCACAATGTAACATCCAAGTAAATGGGACAATTCTTAAACAGATGACTTGATACAACTCTCTTTGAAAAATTATAACATCTGACAGAAGATGCCTTGTTGAGATTCGAATAAGAGCCACCATGGCAAAAGTAGCCATTGAAAAGATGAAAAACAAACTCACCAATAAAATGCTATCAATTTCAGTAAGAGTGTTAAATTTGAAATAATGGCATTCTAAAACTTCTGAACATCAAAGAAAATTGACTCACAACCAGCAGTATGTCTCGGAAACAGAAATATTTTGATCATATTAAACATCACAGTAGTATGGAAAGAATATTGATGAAAGGTATAGTTCCTGGGAGAAGAGACAGTGGTTGATCAGCACGAAGACCCAGGAGACTGCAGACACATTGGATGTGAGGGTGCATAAGGTCAGATAACTGGTCAGGGATTGAAAGACTTTTTTCGAGGGCTGTGATCAGAACAAAATTGTGCAAAGAACTTGATGATGATGATTGATGATGATTGATGATGATGATGATGATGATGAAGTGCCTTAGTCACTCCATGTCTAGCCTTGGATGCTAAGAGACATAAGACTGAGGTCTCTATGCTAATTACTCAATCACTTACCATGCCTGGTGGTTATTGGGGCTGAATGGATAAAGGCGCTCGCTCTTACGCTTCTGGTATTCTGATGCTGAGGTAGTGGGTTCAATCGCTACACTAGTCAGTTAAACCACAATGTTGACTTCTCATCCTTGATTTGGGGACGTAAATTATAAGTACCTCAGAAGTCGAAGTGGGCTCACCTGGTGGTGAGGAACACTGGTTATAAGGAAAGCTAGTTCACACACAAAAATCAGTCCAGTGCACTATAGTAGCACAGGAATGGACTACGCTTGAGTTCAAAGCAAGCAAATGTGCGCACACACATGGCACGCACACACACATGCCCCACCCACCCACTCACCCATGCCCACACCCACCCATGCCCACACCAACCCATGCCCACACCCACACACTCACACAAAACTTACCATGCCTTGTGAGGTCGAGAAATATCCAAGTCATGTATTGGAATCTTTACCTCTCCAAGGAAAGCACCTTTAAATATATTTCCTAGAACTTCACGGGAGACTTTGGAGTCATCATGAAATAATGAAACACTGGGGATGAAAAAACACTTAACTTGTAAAATACTGAGGAAAACATTTGTTGGAAAATAATGAACGGTAAACATTTGATAGGAAATATTCAAGTAAATATTTTATAGAGTATATAATGAGGAAAATATATGTTGGAAAATATTGAGGTAAACATTTGATGGGAAATATTCAGGTAAATATACAACAGAATATATTGAAGTAAATATCCAATCGGTCTCTGTGACCAAAGGCTTGCGAACGCTGTTTGTGAGCTGCTTACCAGGCGTTCGAAACGCAGCCGCGACCGATTTATGCCGCAAACCATGTCGCATTGTGTTATAACGTGTTGGTATGGGAGCCAGTCGTTCAGAAAGCAATGGCAAACTACTGAACGTAAAATTTGCCTAGTACATCAACAGCAGCTGAAAAATGCTTGTGTTGACTGCAACGTCCTGCAAGGGATATGCAACATTTAAAAAAAATATATTCACTGGAAAATACTGAGGTAAACATTTCTTGGAAACTATTCCCAAAAATATGTTATGAAATAGAAAGAAAATACAGATATTTGAAAATAATGCTGCCAACTTATGTTGGGGAAAATGTTAGAAGGAATTGTGAAAAAAACATCTGTTGGAAAACATTTATTTTATTATTCTGAACATTATTTGTTATGTAATTATTTATTAAGAATAGTAACATTAACCTACCATGCATTTCGTAAGAGGCTACTAAAGAAGATTCACCTGAATGTTAACAGGCCCTAAAGGGAAGCAAAGAATATGAACACTGCAACCTACCACGCATGTCATAAGGAGTGACAAAGAAGGATACCACTCTTGTGCTACACAATGTAACTGACCACACAGGTCACAAGAGGTGACGAAGAAGGGTTGGGCTTGGAGGTGGCTTCCTCATCCTGTAGAAAAACTTTAGCCACAAAATCCAACCAATGATGAATAAGTCCACAGGTAGCGAAAAAACGAATAACCAAGCCAACCAATAGGAAAGGAAGCTCTTCTCGATGCGGAGAAAGCCGCTAGGATTCCAGATCCGGATAACTGTCTTTCTTTTACCTAGGGAAATCTCCAGAATTGGCACCTGGAATGTCAGAACTATGTATAAGTCATGAAAAAAAGAGAAGCAGAAATAGAAATGAACAATATGAGAAGGACATAAGGCAGAACTGCAAGGGACAGGCTAAAGATAGGAGGGCTTGGAGTGAGCTGGTTGATGGCCTTTGCCCCAGTGGGGGATAGAGGGCAACAGAAACAGAATAATTTATTGCTCTGAACTGAGTTATATTTACGACTTATAAACTTTTGCACCATGAAGGTGTGTTTCACTGAGTTACTTTATGTGATTCCAAGTTAAGCATGGTGTAGTGTTATGTTGTCTGCTTCATGCCCAGAAAGTCCTGGGTTTGTTTGTGGACTCCTTCATTCAGTTCTGGAGTGCAGTTTTTTCTGAGACCCTAGGGGGTAGTCGCCAGAGCCACAAGATTCCTACTTTGTGCTGCCAGTTAGCTGCTCTGCTGAGAGAGAATGAGGCAGATGGGATCAAACCAAGCACAATGAAGTCAACCCTCTTGCCTTTAACCCCTTTTAAGTTAGACAGTTCTGAGTGCAAGTTTCCTGCCCATGTCATCTCTGATACACAGCATGTTTCACTGACCACAACTCACACACAAAAGATACAACAAAAGGACATACCTCAGCTCCCCAGCCATAAAATCTTCAAATGCATACAGGTTCTTCTCTTGATTTTGTCCTTTATTATCAATCTTAGATGGAAAAAATAAACAAGGAAAAAGTGATAAACATAAAAATTCAGAATAATTCATGGAGAATTTATGTAACAGTACACTCACACTCTTATGTTTTGGGAGGCCGTAGTAACACAGTAGCTAGCACGCTGCCTGCTCGCCTGTGGTTATGTGTTCAAATCCCCAGTCCAGTCCGAGTCTATTTTGCGAAAAAAAAAAAAAAAAATTTTCCTTTGAGTCTATCTCTTCTGGAGGGTTCTCTTGTCAGTGTTGGCTACTTGTGCATTTGGCTTGGATAGATACGTTTGTCAGAAAATGGCGATTCGCAGATCCATAATCCGCGGCGTATTCTTCTTTGCCGTTCCCTCTCGTTGTATCTATCCAGCTCATATTTGTCCCAATACTCTACGGGAGTTAAGGTTGCTTTGTCTTTCTCTTCTTGGCTCCGGCTGTCTTCATGTGTGTCGTTTCCTCCTCTGGGCTTTCTTTGGGTGTCTGGTGGGATTCCGGTTTCCCCTTGAGCTGCTTGGGCATCGTGGCTGGACTACTGGCTTTAGCTTGCTGTTTCTGATTGGTCTGTGGTTTGGCTCCATCATGCGTCTTTTCGCCTCCTTTTTTGTGTATTGTCTTTAGTAGCTTTTCAATGTTTTCTTGTTGGGTTTCATCTTGTGGCTTTTTGTGTTCTTTTCCGTGTCTTCTGTTGGTTTGATTTGGGTTGGCTCCCTTTCAGTTTTTAGCATTTCTCTCCGCTTTGATATTTCGTAGAAATCTCTTCATTCTTCTTTGTCGTTTAGATCATGTGCTCCACCTCTTGTTTGATGTTTTGCTGGATCTCCTTTATTTCAGCAAGCAGTTTTTCACTGTCGCTGGTTTGTGCCGGTGCTTGAAGTAGCTTGATTTGATTTCTTAGCTCATCTATCTGGCTTTGTAGTTGAGATCTTTCCGCTTGCAAGATGCCTGTGGCTGTCTTGCACTTCCGCATTGCGTCCTTATATGGTGGCTTTGTGGTAATGGTGATCTGTAAGACATCTCTGCATCTTTGAAGGTATGGACAGCCCAGTTATCTTGCTCCATGCTTGCCCAGGCAGTTGGCGCACTTTCTATTGTTATTGGGTGCTCGGAAGTCCATGTCCAGCTAGGCCAATGGACACTCCATGAAGGCGTGGTGATCAGCGCAGTTATCGGCAGATCTCTGTCTTACTGCGACATGTTGCTCTGCTGTGGCTGGCCCTCTGGCATCTTGAGCATTGAGTTATTCTTGGTATGAATTCTTCAGGCTGTTGTATTTTCTTGTTTATCGATACCTGGCATGGTATCTTGCTGCCCTCAGTCGTCACCACCGCTAGCGTAATAGGGATCTTTTGAGTACATTAGAATCCGTTCCGCCTTCAAGATTCGGATGTGGAGATTCTCTTCCTGTAGCTGCTTCTGATTTGTTCTCTGACAGCTCCACTTGAATACGCTTGATAACCCATCTGACTGTCTGTGAGTCAGTGTTTCCGACTCTGTTGCCTTTCTCCTCGCTCTTCTTCTCAGTTGTCTTGGCTCTTGTCTGTGGTGGGTTTTCGTTGATCTTTCTCGTGGTGGCTTCAGTAGTAACTGTAGTTTCAGGTTCTTTGCTGCAGCTCACATGTAAGTTCTCTCCACTCGTCTTCTTTACGGTTTTGGTGGCTTCCACTGCACTGCTGCATATGTTGTGGGTCTGTTGTCTTTTGGTGTTGGCCTTGCCACATACCATTTTCCTCCCCCTGAACTGTTCAGGTAACGTGTTCTTGATAGCGCTCCACAAGTGCGAACGATGCGAATCCCCATCAAGGCAGATTTGTTTTAATTGAACTGGGCTTTTCAGTGGATCCAGCCTAAAATGGGTACCAAGAAATGTCCTACGAAGTAAAATGGGCAGGGATGATACTGACCATATCACCTATTGAGTGCTATTTTGTCTATAAAAATATGGGCATACCACCATATAACCAATACACCTTAAATCGTGTACAAAGGTTCTTCACCTTTTTCACTCCACTCACCTACAACTATCAATTTGCCACAGACAATGACAGTGAGAAAATAGCATAAGGAACTCAACATGAAAAAATAACATGTTGAAAACAATATGAGGAAACCAACAAGAAGAAATAACATGTGGACAACAATATGAGGAACTCAACATGAGGAAATAACATGTGGAAAACAATATGAGGAAAACAACATGAGGAAAACAACATGAGGAACTCAACATGAGGAAATAACATGTGGAAAACAATATTAGGAAAGCAACATGATGAAATAACAAGTGGAAAACAATATGAGGAAAGCAACATGATGAAATAACAAGTGAAAAGCAATATGAGGAAAAGAACATGAGGAAATAACATAGGAAAAACAAAATGAGATAACATTATGGGAAAAGTAATATGAGAAAACACATGCATGTCAATACTGTTGTGAAAGAATGCCAAGTGATATAAGATAAAGTAACCAGTTCCCTTCTTTGCTATCTGTCATTTATTCAATTTCCAGACAACTCTATAACTCCTGTTTTACGAGACTTAGACAATTCTAAAATCATATGCACTCAGAATAAGAAATCTCTTCTCAGCTGCAGACAAAAGCTAGATAGCTGAGCTTGCAATCCAATTCACTATGTTCCCTCAGCATAAAACAAGACAGCAGGAGACAAGAAGAAAAGATAGAAATGCATGATGAAAATAAACACTAAAGATAAAGCAGCAATAAAAACCAGGAAAACATGAAAACACAGACAAGAATAGTAAACAAAAGTCAAGATAACATTTTAAAAAACTATCAAATGGAAACAGGTAAAATGTAGCAGATAAAGAATGGGGTGTGCCCACTAGATGTGGTTATTTATGATGGGAAAAATAGCAATGAAAAACAAGAAAGTTTTACAAGATGCACATCAAGGATAAAAGACAAAAATCAGGTTAATCAAAGTAATAAAAAATAAAACAGGGATATATTTGATATATAGAAAAAACAACAAAACTTTGACCTCGTTCTAGTGCTTTTATGGTGTTAGTTATAATTGAGGTATGAGATTTTTGCAGTTTTAGATTATTTCCTTTTGTGTCGGTAAAATTATGTGTTCCCATGTGGCAGATTTCATGCCTGTGAAGTCAGCTGGTGCGGTTTCCTTTTTTCTGTCTTCTTGCTACTTTCCAGTCTGTCAGTGGCGGCTCATTGTTCACCTTTTTCCTGGCGTAGTCTTTAGGACTAATCCTCAGAAGGACTTGTCTGTTGGGTTTGTTGCTTTGTCTTTCTTTCTGTGTCCATCTCTACTTATGTGTAGAGCGATTGAACTACTTATATACTATTGTGTGGCAATATGAAATGGAGTGAAGAGTCTACTTCTTTTTATTATAGCCCATGTCAGAGAATTTGTGATTATGTCTGTCTACAGCCTTCTATCTTTTGCACTGTCAATTACTTTTGATATAGATGTTCCTCCATGCCATGATGTCAAACTATCCAGCATCTTCTTTCTTCACCCCTCCCCTCCACCTTTCCTGTTGTCATGAAGTACTCCAGCTTTGGTCTTCTCATGACATGCCCAAGGAATGGGGACAGTCTTCTTCTGATGCAAATAACCAGCTCTTTTTATCTGCTTATCGGTCTCTGTGGCTAAGGGCTTGCGAACGCTGTTTGTGAGCCCGTATACCCGTGTTCGAAACACAACGGTGCTGGTTTTTTCGAAAAAGGTATAGGAGCCGGTCGTTCAGAAAGCAATGGCAAACTACTGAAC
The DNA here is from genome assembly GCA_963921405.1 of Cepaea hortensis. Lineage (NCBI taxonomy): Eukaryota > Metazoa > Mollusca > Gastropoda > Stylommatophora > Helicidae > Cepaea > Cepaea hortensis. Next base: position 49,631,414 of record OY992883.1, on the reverse strand, counting down.
GTAAAATTTGCCCTGGAATCATGAACAGCGAAAATGCTAGGGTTGACTGCTACGTCCCATGAAGGACATGCAACTTAATTTTTTTTTTATCTGTTAACTTCTGTCAAGATATCTTAATTGTACTTTCTATCTGTTCATGGTGTTTTCATCACTTTTCTATGAAACCAAAACTCTGCATCTTTCATATAATCCCACACTAGTCAGTTAATTGTCCACAATTCACTTTCACATATCAGGACTGGCTCGATACTGCTTTTAAGAACTCATTTTCTGGCCACAAAGATATCTTGCAAAGAATATTCTTATGTTTCGTTTCCCAGAGAAATCTCTGGTTCACCCTAAGTCCATATGTGATCATAAAAAGTTATCCCTCCTCAGGGATTGAACCCAACCACTGTATAGGCAACCAAGTGCTCCATGCACTATTTGTCTATGTTTCCATAACAAATAAAGTCAGTGTAGATGTGAAGACTTACATAAAAGACAAAAGTCTCATCAAACTGAGGACAAATAGTTTTCTTCCTGACTGTAGTCTTCTTGACTTCCTTAGCCTTGGTCTTGCCGTAGGACAGGGTGACAACAGCATAAGGGTTGCATGCGCCGTTAATCACTGTCAGGTCACCACATTCTAGTACTCTGTGAATGAAACACACAATCTTCTTCTTCTTATGAGGCATGAATTTCAATAAAGAAATAATTCTGTATCTGTTCTACTCGCCCTACACTTGCATTAAGTAGGGCTTACAAGTGTTGACTTCTTGTTCAGAAAGCAATGGCAAACTACTCAACATAAAATTGTCTATAAAATCAACCAGAAGTTGATCATAATGTCCTGCAAAGGACATTCAACATACATATATGTATATACACTTCAAGTGACAGAAATTAGCTTTCACAGAAGAATACTCAAAAACTGTTGGACTATAATAACTTAATTAAAATATAAATAAATTAATAACCTATACAATAAACTATATGATATGAAAGAGACTAGGACACAAAGATGATGGCACAAATGAAAAAAAAATTAAAAAGAGAAATGGCCAAAAGTATTTTCAACAGCATGAAAAACATACTAACATCTAGAGAGATGAATATATTAAAAATGAGAACTGTCCAATAATATATATATTCAACAGTACTGTATGGAATAGACATTCAGTTTATGAACAATTATAAAGTCAAATCAGGCACTGGAGATGTGGATATATAGAAGATTATGTTGTTTGTCATGGAAACAAACACAATCAAATGTAGTTCTGGACAGGCCGGGAATGAAAAGAGAATTGCTGAAAATAAACATTTAAAAAGAGGCAGTTACATATTTTAGTTACATTAAAGACACAGCACTCTTGTAACAATCATACTAGAGAAGGAGTTGAAGGCAGGCGAGTAAGTGGTAGACACTGATACAAATGGGAAGACAACATAAAGAGATTAATTAAAAGCAGTCAGTCAGTGTGCACAAGGACAAGAGAGAGTTTTGGAGATCCCTTATTGTCAACCTTCGTTGTAGAGATGGCACCTGACTGATTGATTGAGCACACAATGACAGCTTATCACAAACATGAGAATGAGGCAGTCAAGAATTTGTTGCCACACTATGAGAAGAGAATGATTGGAACATATTGTAATAACTGGATTAAAAAATAAAAAATATATGTTGCGTATCCCTTATGGAACGTTGCAGTCAACACCAGCATTTTTCAGCTGCTGTTGATGTACTAGGCAAGTGTTACATTCAGTAGTTTGCCATTGCTTTCTGAACGATCGGCTCCCAAACCAGCACGTTATAACACAACGCGACATGGTCTGCTGCACAAATCGGTCGCAGCTGAGCTTCGAATGCCTGGTACCTGGCTCATGAACCGCGTTCGCAAGCCTTTAGCCACGGAGCCGGCTCAATATTATATTTTATATATTATATTATATTATACAATAACTGGATAGGCTAATGGAAATACAGATAGAGGGAGATTCTGACAGCCTTTAATCAAGGCAAAAAACCAAACCAATATATATATATATTGCTGGAGAACAAGTTAGGTGCATGATTGCTAGTTGGCAAGGTACTTGGTGGCTCTCTCTCTCTCTCTCTCTCTCTCTCTCTCTCTCTCATACACACAGACAAGCGGCAGGCAGGTAGGCTGAATGCAGGGGATGAGCGTACATGTGTGTGCACACTATATGCACACTCACACACATATATAAATACTAAGTGACTGCATTATCATTTCAATGCTCAGGATATGCAGCTTTTTTTACTCATAATCTGTCCTTCACACAGAAACCTCTGTTGCCTGTTGTTCATGTCTTTGCTAACCTTTAACTGCCCTTATTCTACCTGCAAGGCTGCAGGTTTGAGCTTCTCTTCCTCTGATCTCTTTTCTCTAATCTGTCCATATAGTAACACCTTTCCTCCAGTTAAAATAAACCACCCACCTGACTGTCATCCTGTGGGACATATCAGATGTGGGTGTCAGGAACTCATCCAGCTTCACCTCAACCTGAACTTTGCCCTGTACTTCTATGTCACTGTCTTGGTAGGTCAGGGGAAACCAGTGCTCCTTCTGGTGGTACTTGTACAACTCCTCTTTCTTGAGTGACACTTTCCCCAGAACCTATACAGAACAAGAGAACATTGGAATAAGGCAGACAGTTAGACAGATCATGTGTCTTAATGTGAGTAGACGTAGCCAGTATTTGGGGGCTGATATTACCAAACATTAATAAGGACAATGTATAAAGACATAAAGTGCCAAATTTTTTATTAGGGAAAACTAACAGATATGTTTGAAATAAGTAAAGAAGTGTGACAGAGATGCCTTTAGTCACCATTCTTATTCATACAGACTACAGACTGAATTGTAAAGACAACAATAACGACTGCCAGAAATGAATTCAATTAACTCACGACAGAGCAGCAGGATGATCTGGACTTTGCTGACAATGTTGCCCTCTTGTCCCACACACAAAATCAGATGAAAGTTTAACTAACACACTTGATGGGAGGGCACAGCAATTTGGTCAAAAATTGCAAGGGGAAAAGATAAATTTCATGAGAATAAATCACGCAAATTATCACCAAATTTCCCTTGGTGGCACCCTACTTTAAGGGGTGGAATCATACGCCTATTTAAGTAGTAATGTAGACAGACAGCCAATGTACTACCACTGCTTATGTTATTATTGCTTTTATTACATCCTAACTTTAGAATACAAAATAATTGTGTCAGAAAAATATTTGTGTCAGAATTATCATAGGCAGTTGTATCTATCAGGCTGTCTAAATCTCCCTCTGGACATGAACTTGGAGCCAGTTGACAATGAAATAGATGACACCCATGGAGGAAGCATAACCAACCTATGACTAATCCCAGCTAGTCCGGATATGCTGCACTGAATCTTGTTCTGGGTACGGTCCAATATGCCTCTCCACAGATGTTCTAGAAATGGTCTTGCACACCCAGTTGATTTCTGAGCTTGGATAGAGGAAGAGGGGCTCTGGAACGCCGTCTCCACAGGGATAGTACATCAGTACCAGGTCAGGAGAAAGGTCTCTATGCCAACCTCACTAAGATAGATGAAAGTCTATTTCAGCTGTTAAATGACCCGAATGGCAAGCATTAGACTTCAGAGTTAAAGTGAAAACTCAGTCCTCCAGATCTCAATCAACAAATACAGACCTGATGTTTCAGTGAGTAAAATAACAGTGAACTGTTGGTGTACAACATCAGTGCCAGCGCTGTGATGAAGGGGATGTGAATGCAACTGGCAATCCTGCAAATCACATTCAAAACACAGCTGCTGGTGATTTGAAAGCAGACAACCTTGTGCTAGTTTTCATAAAATGGCACGAGTACTAGTTGTTGAGAAAGCAATGGCAAACTATTGAACGGAAGCTTGCCACGAAATCCCAAACAGCCAAATAATGCTTGGGTTTACTGTGATGTCCTGTAAAGTATATGCAACTAATAATAACATTAATCTATATTTGGAGCAAAAAATGCCAGAAGCCATGTAAACGCAGCCCTGGGGACTGAGTATCCACCGGGATAAGTAGACAACTCTGCAGCTGAGTAGAGCAGAGCACTCACTTGTCCTGATAGGCAGAAATGGCTGTCAAAGGCAGAGGTAAAAGACCCCCTGTAGGTGTGGAAGACAAGTGAAAACCACCATATTATTTTCCCAAGATTTCATGAATAGTCATATATCAGGGACCAAGATGCTGGATGGATTAAGGTCATGGAGGGATATCAATAGCAGAGTTTATCCAAAATATGTGTAGAGACATGCTGGCATGGCACTTGATGATCATTATGATCCATGGGAAGTACAGTCAGCCAATATGATATTAACCACATCGCCCCTCAAGTGTCAATTGGCCGATACACATATGGGGCCAGCCTATGTTCAATATGCTTTAAGGCATGAAAAAAGGGACTTTAAAAACGATATGCTGATGATGTATGTCTTTTTATTTTAGCCAGTCTCTGTCTGGTTGTCTGTTTGCCTGTCTACTTATCTATGTTTGTCTGTCTGTCTCCATCTGTCTGGCTATGCTATAACACTGACAATATCCACCACACCGAAAACATGTACCTTGTTTTTATTTCCCACTTCATACACATAAAATGAGAGGATCCGAAACTTTTTGGGGATTTCGCCTTGAAATTCTGCACCAAAGAATGGACTGAAAGGAACAAAACAAACATAATTAATGCATAATAGTCTATTTAATGTGAGCAAGTTGCATGCACTGTTTCATCAAGACTGTGGCTAAGTCCAACCGACTTCAATTTAGTTCTTCTTTAATTCGTCTGTCTTCCATTACTGACACAGTGCACTGTTCTATTACAGCTTTCTGCTACCCACTTTGCAGTTCATTTGTACCCTGTTCTATTCCACCCACAAAGATGACAATTCTACTGTCTAGTCCTTTCAATACTTATTATTATACTTTTTTTTTAAGTTGCATGTCCTTTACAGGACGTTGCAGTCAACATCAGCATTTTACTGCCGTTGTTGATGCCTTGGTAAGTTTTAC